>CM064911.1:85606165-86206165 GCA_032727855.1 Quercus ilex subsp. ballota
AGCTTGGAGGACTAAGGTACCTGGGTAGATTAGGCTTGGAGGGTCTATTGCTGTTCATGTATCCCAACTACATTTTCTAGTGGATTATTGACCGCTTAGGGGCCGGCGGAGAGGTTTTACGCCGAGGGCTCCGGTTTCTTCTTCGATAACACATCGCGTGTTGTCTTTGTGTTTGCATCTCTCTTCCCTTTATCTTTACCATTTAATTACTGCTGTGATTGTGATTTTGGTATGGTTTAGATTGTTTATCAATTCTGTTATAAGCTTGTTATCATTTTCCGCACATACGTTGTTTGATATATAGCTTGAATTAGTAATTTTGTAATTGGGGGTCTAAATGTTCAAGGGTGTTTCATACCCATTTTGAACTTTCAATTGGTATCAAAGTGGGTGCACTCTTTGTGGTTTGATTACCTGAGTGTGATCCTAGACCCCTTGAGTATGGATGTAGCTGTAAAAAGGGTCATGCTGAATTGTGGTTTAGGTGTTTGAGATAATACCTCTATGAGTATGTTTGAAGGGTATTCTAAAAATGAACTCTTAGAGTTAATTAAATCCAGGAAACATGCTAAGATGTTCATTCACATGCTGAAATACTTTGAAAATAAGAACCACATTCTACGCAATAGTCTATGTGAGTCTAACTCTTTGATTGAGAAATACAAAAGAAGAAATAGAACATTGTGTGAAAAGGTTGATAATCTAAAAAAGAAAATTCAATCTGGAAAAGGCATGGAAAATAAAAATGAATTTCTGTTTGATGGTCAAGAATGCTTGTCTCATGCTTGTATGTTTGTGCACACCTCATTGAAGGTATTTAACTCGTGCTTATGGTATCTTGACAGTGGATGTTCTCGTCATATGACAGGAGATAAATCACTGTTTAAGACTCTTAAAGAGAAAGCATGTGATTATATGACTTTTGGTGATGGGAGTCATGCTCAAGTTCTCAAGAAATGGACGATCGAAATTCTGGGATTACCTCTACTGAAAGAAGTGCTATACATCAAAGGGTTAAAGGCAAATCTCTTAAGTATCACTCAAAAAAATGATGAAGACTTTCTTGTCCAATTCTCAAAGAAGGGGTGCATAATCATTGATGAAAAATGGATTCAAGTCTTGGAGGGAAATAGGACTACTGACAATTGCTATGGAGTAGTTCCTACGGCACCAATTTCGTGTAGAAGTGCTCGTGTTGATATGCTGAAATTTTGGCATCACAGGTTTGGACATGCAAACTTCAAACAAGTATGTAAAGTCTCTAAACTGGAGGCAGTTGAGGGACTTCCAAAGTTTGGAAAGGTGGAGAAGACTATATGTGGAGCATGTCAAATGGGGAAACAAACAAAAGCAAACCATCACAAGGTGAATGTGATTGCTACCTCATGGTGTTTGGAACTTCTTCACGTTGATCTAATGGGGCCTACAAGAACTGGAAGCCTATGAGGAAAGAGATACATTATGGTGGTAGTTGATGATTTCTCAAGGTACTCTTGGGTGGAATTCCTTAGAGAGAAGTCTGAAGCATGTGATAAAATGCAAAGATTATGCAAGAGACTGCAGAATGAAAAAGGAGCTCCCATAGTCAAAATCAGAAGTGATCATGGGAAGGAATTCGAGAATGCTAAATTTGAAGCGTTTTGTGAAGAGCATGGTATCAAGAAGGAATTTTCAGGTCCAAATACTCCACAACAAAATGGGGTGGTTGAAAGGAAGAACTGGGTGATCCAAGAGATGGCAAGAGTCATGCTACTCAACAAAAACATACCTCAAAGGTTCTAGGCTGAAGCTGTGAACACATCTTGTCACATTTGTAACAGAATCTATTTCCAAGCAGGGACAAAGAAGACGTCATATGAAATATGGAGAGAAAAGAAACCCAAGGTGAAGTATTTCAGAGTATTTGGGAGCACATGCTACATTCTAAATGACAGGGAAAATCTAGGAAAATTTGATGCTAAGAGCGATGAAGGAATATTCCTAGGATACTCCACAAATAGCCGAGCTTATAGAGTGTACAACAAGTGTACTAAGACGGTGATGGAGTCAATCAATGTGGTCATAGACGACACCATATCTGAAAAGGAAATTGAGGATGATGGAAAGGGGCTTAAACTCAAGGAGAATGAGGATGATGATGATATGCCTCTAAGTGATGATGCTGAGAAAGTAACACCCGGAAAGGAGTCCACACCTCCTATATCAAGAAGAGAGACTAGATCAACATAAGAAGTCTCAAGTCCACTCACTCCTCCAGTAGTTCAAACCCCAATTTCTCATGATAAGGAACTCTCAACTTCCAAGAAACCTTCATCAAGAGTGACTCTCAATCACCCATCAAGTAATATTATTGGGGATGTGAACGAGGGACTTCATTTGAGAAAAGGGCCAAAGTATACTGCTAACCATGTAACATACAACTGCTATCTTGCTCAATTTGAACCTAAAAATGTAGAAAAAGCACTAAAAGATGAGAACTGGGTAGACTCTATGCACCAGGAGCTACACCAATTTGTTAGAAATGATGTGTGGGAATTGGTTCCAAGGCTTGAAGATACACATGTGATCGGCACCAAGTGAATTTTTAAGAACAAAACAGATGAAGATGGTGAAGTTATCCGAAATAAGTCTAGATTGGTGGCTCGAGGGTATAGTCAGGTGGAAGGCATAGATTTTGATGAATCATTTGCTCCGATAGCAAGACTAGAGTCCATTCGAATTCTCTTATCCATAGCATGCATCATGGATTTTAAGTTGTACCAAATGGATGTAAAGAGTGCCTTCTTAAACGGTTTTCTCAATGAAGAAGTCTTCGTTGAACAACCAAAAGGGTTTGAAGATCCTCACTTCCCGGGTCATGTACTAAGATTGAAGAAAGCTTTGTATAGGTTGAAGCAGGCGCCAAGTGCATGGTATGATCGTCTCACTACTTACCTATTGGATCGTGGGTTCAAAAGAGGTCAAGCAGATCGCACATTGTTTGTTAAAAGAGATGAAAAATCCCTTCTTGTTGCTCAAGTGTACGTGGATGATATTGTGTTTGGATCCACAATTGATCAACTAGCTCACGAGTTCTCAGAAGAAATGAAAAGGGAATTTGAAATGAGCATGGTGGGAGAGTTGAACTACTTCCTTAGGCTTCAAGTGAAACAACAGAAAGATGGAATATTTATTTCTCAAGAGAAGTATGCCAAAAATCTTGTCAAAAGATTTGGTTTGGACTCCAAGAAACATACTTCTACTCCCATGAGTTCCTTGACAAAGTTAAGCATAGATGCAGTCGGTGTTGACGTTGATCCAACTCTTTATCGATGTATGATTAGCAGTCTTCTCTATCTCACAGCAAGTAGGCCAGATATTGCATTCAGTGTCGGAGTATGTGCAAGGTTTCAAGCTGCTCCTAAAGAATCCCACTTAACAGCAGTTAAGCGAATCATTTGCTATGTGAATGGCACATCTGACTATGGGATTTGGTATACAAAAGATTCGAATGAGTGTTTGGCGGGATATTCAGATGCTGACTGGGTAGGGTGCATTGATGATAGGAAAAATACTTTTAGTGGGTGCTTCTATCTTGGAAATAACTTGGTTTCATGGATGAGCAAAAAGCAAAATTTAGTATCCCTGTCAACGGCTGAAGCTGAATACATTGCAGCAGGAAGTTGTTGTGCACAATTGTTATGGATGAGAAAGCTATTGCATGACTATAGAATTTCTCAAAACACTATGTGTGTGTTCTGTGATAACACTAGTGCCATAAACTTGTCAAAGAATCTAGTTCAGCACTCTAAATCAAAGCATATCGAGATCCGCTATCACTTCATTCGGGACTTGGTAGAAGACAAGACAGTATGTCTAGAATTCATCAATACTGACAATCAAAAGGCAGACATATTCACCAAGCCTCTTGATGGCCCAAGGTTTGAATCCTTGCGTAAGACAATTGGTGTCGGTATCATTCCTTAAACTCAATCTTCCATGATATCTTATTGTGTTCTTGGTTGATTTGTGTGTCTTATATTTGTCTTCATTTTTCTGTGGATAATTTTTTTCAAATTTTTTTACCTTTGTGTCAAAAATCCAAAAACACACAAAAAGTAGAAAATCCTAAAAAGTTTGATCGGCTTTGTTGAGTTTTGTCTCAAAACATGTTTTACCTTGTACCTTTGTACTTATCACTTTGTGCATTTAACGAGCTTAGCTTGTCTCTTATGCACTCATATCATTGTGGAAAAAATTCTGAAATCTATGTGACTGTTGTAAATAGATCTTCAACCTTGTCATGAATGATTAGTGAATGGCTTTGTTGATCTTGAGACATGCATAAACTCATGCCTATATATCTTCCCATTTTTTATTTTTATGCTTAAAAAGCTCTCTAAATGTAAATCTCCAAATGAAAAGAGATATAGAGCTGCAAAAGCCTGTCGCACATACTAGTATTCGACTAGGAAAAAGGGAAAGCGACCAAAATAAAATGTATGATGCCCAAAAAGCCAAAGGCTAACTCATCAATTGAAATATCAAAAATTCCAGGCATCTATCTCACAATGAGATTTTCTTTGCTCAAAAAGTGCAAATGAGTTGTTGAATATGGAGTCAAATGAAAAGCTTCAAAGAATTGTTATCAAGTGCTTGTGGGAGGTCATATATGCATGTTTCTATAATTGAGATAGGTCACATTATCTAATGCTAGTTGTGTATGCCTTGATTGAATTAATCATTGAAACTTCACATTGGACTAAGGACTATCTCATTTTTGATATCCACACACAACACACAAGTCTATGTTCAATGAATGTCATATTCATTTGTGTGATTGTACTTGATTAAATGTGTTTTCACATGCTCAATCTTTGTTGGTCAAACACCAAAAGATTTTTGAGAGTTTTGATTTGTTTTTGGAAAGTGTTTTTGTTTCTACAAAATGTCAAAAATTTCAAAAACAGTATTGCCCTGTTTTGGCGACTAAGTCGCAGGTTGGCCCAGTCGCATGCTCCAGTCGTGAGCTCACTCAGAGATTTTTCGCGGCTCGCTGGCGGGTCAATATCCCAATTGCGAAAAAGAATTAGAAATTTTTTCAAAATTTGTGTTTTTGCATATTTCGCGACTCGGTGTGGCGACTTGTTCACGGGTGGAAGGTCCAGTTGCGAGGGGTACTCAGGGATTCTCGCGGCTCATCTCGCGACTATCTCGCGGGTAGACCTTCCAGTCGCGAAAAACACTTAGAAGATTTTTGAAAATCTTCGTTTTGCAGTGTTTCATGGCTAAACCTGGCGACTTACTGGCAACTTAATCCAGTAGCGAAAAACGCGTGTTTTGCTTTTCAAGGTCAGTTTTAAAACTTTTTAGTTTTTCCCTCGTACTTTTGTGATTGTTCATTGTCTTCCTCATTTTACTCTCACAAACACTCCGAACTTTTCTTTGAAAATCCTCCATTTCTGCATCATCTCCTCTCAAATCTTCAAGAAAAAGGTATGGGTTTTCTTCCTTTCCCTTCATACTTACTAATTTGGGCATTTTTTTTTTTATTTGTGAAGGTGTGTTGTGGGTTGTGATTTATCATGTTCGAACATGAGTTTCTGATTTTCGGGTTATATTGTATGTTTGTGATGGTCCATACACTGATCTTCTTAATCTTGTGTACCTATTGTGGTGTTGGTTGTTTACACACACTATTGTCATGTTTTGAACCTAAATTTCAAGTGTTTAGGGTTTCCTTCATTATCCATGGTATCACACTAACACATTGATGATAATGTTTGATGTCTTGTTTGGTGTTTCTTGTGTGTGTTAAATCATGGTGCAGAGTCAAAATGTCTCCATTCAAGAGATCAGCTGTGAAAGAAGGTAGCAGCAAAGGGAAGGAACCTGTCATTGAAATTGATGATTTCTCTCCTAGACCAAAACGGGCTCGTTCCCCATTTGGTGTGTTCGATCCCAACAAGTTTCGATCGTATGCTGCCTTTCAGACTCATGAAAATTATTTCAAAAAGGCTACACCACTGATTGAAAGAGTCTTTGACCAACATTCTCTCTTTGACGCCAACATTCCTTAATGGTTTGCCCGCAAGGATTGGAATTATCTCCTCTCCGACCTTGATGATGCTTATGAAAATCTGGTAAAAGAGTTTTATGCCAATGCAATTGTTGAAGGAGACGAACTTAAGTGCTAGGTTAGAGGAAAATGTTTCTTGGTCTCTCCCGCATACCTAGCAGAGATTCTGCACATCAACAGGCCAATACTTGGGGTCTCACCAGTTTATGAAGATCTACATCCAGATGAGGAATTACTTAAAGCAGTTCTTGGAGACGATCTGGAATTTTCCTCAAATGGGAACTTAGTCAGTGTTTCATCTCTTCCTCCAAAATTGAGGGTGCTTACAATCGTCATGTTTCACAACCTGTATCCCCTATCCAGCACAGGGTATATGAACCTCGAGCGTGCACTGTTTCTTCATGATCTGATTTCTGATGTAGAGATTGACATCTGTGTTCATATCTTTCATATCCTTCGCAAACTGTTCTACGAACAAAATCAAGGATGTGCATTTCTTTTTGCTGTCTCATCTCATGGATTCTGAAGCGTAAAGGGCTCCATCCTTTTGAGAATGAATTTCCCTGCACAAAACCATGTCCAATCAATATGCGCACATACAATGCTAGCATTGGTCATAGCAAGAAGGGAATCAAAATAGAAGCTTCCGCGTCCCACAGTGGTTCGCACTCTAGTTCATTCCCTGACGACGAGAAGCTAGACTCTATTGTAGCATCTGTTCATGAACTAAGTTCAAAGATGTCCGGACTCACTTCCATCTTGCACCATCTCAACATTCGGTGGGATACGAAGTTCACTTCTATTCAAGCTTAATTGGATGAAATTCAAAGAAAGCTAGAAGATGATGAAGACTAGCTATTCCATGACAAAAAGGGAGAGATGTTGTTGGCAGGGGGAGCTCAAAGAAAGGGGGAGATTTCAACTAACTGGCTTTTGTTTATCTTTAGCTTTTATCTTATTTCAGTATCCATTTTATATTATTCAGCACATGTACTGTTATGCTTTTGGTTTGTACCCATGTTACTTTTGTAAGCTTTAAGGGTTTGTTTCTATGCACTTTGTAGGCCTTTGTGGTTTGTACCTTACTTTATGCAGCCTTTGTGCTTTGTTAAATCAGTACTTCCAACTAAATGTCTTGAATTTTCTTCTAAGTACTGTCACTCTTGTGCCCTTGTAAGATTTTTCCTATATGCACATACTTCATGTACTATGCATTGGTTGAGTGTTGGTCATTCAAGTGATTTACCTTGTGTTTGTCATCTTGAATGTCTGGATGTTCATTCCAAGTGTGAATGAGCATTGTGATCACTTGGCTATAGTGATTACTTGTTTTGGCCTTGCCATGGTTTATTGCTTTATTCCATTGTGCATGAACGCATTTTGCTTGCTCCATATGCATTACAAGTTTTTGTATACAATGAACTTATTGTGTTGTTGTGTTTCAGGAGTTACTTGTTCTTATGATTCTAAAGTTTCGCATATTCTAGAGTTAGGTGTGAGTGAGTTTTCCAATTGTTCTCAACTTACGCGTTAAGTCTAGAGTTTGTTTTAGGGTTTTGGCACGGAATAGCCAAAGGGGGAGATTGTAAGGTTGAAATTTAACAACCATCTTGTTGGCTTTATTCCGTGCCAATTTGCTTGTAATTTAGCACTTAGTAACCTGTATTTAGGTGGGATTATTGTAAGGGTAGTGTGTAAGAAGATGTGAAGAAAAGCTCAAGTATGTACAAAGAAGCAGAGATTCGCGACTAGGACTCGCGGATGGCTCGTGGCTGCAAGCCGCCAACTTCAGGCACGTGAGATGCACACAGGGAAGCTGAAGGATCACGCCAGCTGTCGCACTACAGGACAAAAGTCTCAGGCTGGCCAGGCCGTTACATCGCGACTTGGACAAGCTGCGAGACCAAGCCGCCAATTTACCCTATTTGGCAAAAAAATGTCTCTTCGTATTTCTTTCTCACCCCACTATATATAGACCCTTATACCCAAGATATTGAGAGAGCTTCCAGAAAGAATTTTGTGAGAGAAAACCCTAAAGAAAAACAAGATTGCCTCATCCCTAATCTTCATCTAAGAGACTCTACAAATTCCTCTACTCTCTTCCTCTCCATTGTCATACCCTTGAAAGGTTATTTACCAAATCCTTTTCTCACCACAGCCACGTCTCTGAGAAGGTTTATTTGGTGTTAAGGAAAGCAGTTTGGGAAGGAACCAATGGTGATTGGTTGATGCTATGGGCTATAGTAGAATCTGGTAAGCTAGAAAAGAAAAAGGTTCACCGCAACCTCGTTGGAGCAGGAAGCTTGGAGGGCTAAGGTACCTGGGTAGATTAGGCTTGGAGGGTCTATTGCTATTCATGTATCCCAACTACATTTTCTAGTGGATTATTGACCGCTTAAGGGGCGGCGGAGAGGTTTTACGCCGAGGGCTTCGGTTTCCTCTTCGATAACACATTGCGTGTTGTCTTTGTGTTTGCATCTCTCTTCCTTTTATCTTTACCATTTAATTACTACTGTGATTGTGATTTTGGTATGGTTTAGATTGTTTATCAATTTTGTTATAAGCTTGTTATCATTTCCTGCACATACGTTGTTTGATATATAGCTTGAATTGGTAATTTTGTAATTGGGGGTCCAAACGTTCAAGGGTGTTTCATACCCATTTTGAACTTTCAAGGTCTTTAGGAGGGAAAATATGGGTTTTGATGTGAGATCGAGTGGTCAGGAGAGGGGTTCATCTTCTGGTACGATTGCAGACGAAGCTGTTACGGACACGGCTACCTCCGTTCCTCCACTTTTGTCTGTCCCTCCTTCTACCTCTGCTATTCCTCATCCTTTTCATGCTCTTAAGGAAAAATGTAACTTAAAGGTGGATGTTTTCAACAAATTTAGGGATAGGTTCTAGTTCCCTAATGAAACTGGGGTTCGTCTTCCCAGAAAAGGCGAAAAGGCTTGCGCCTTCGCCCACGGTGAGGTTTGCTTTTATGAAGCAGCTTTCTTGTGTGGCTTAAGGTTTCCTATTCATCCATTCATCATGGAACTCCTAGATCACCTGCAGATTGCCCCCGGGCAGCTTATGCCAAATTCTTGGAGAATCGTCATAAGTTGTATGGTGATCTGGACGACCATAGCAGACGGAGACATGATCACTCTCAACGAGTTTGCCCACCTCTACCATTTAAAAGAGTCCAAGGAATTTGGGTATTACGAACTTGTTCCTTGGGATAGGAGTTCCCGTCTTGTAGTTGATCTTCCTTCGTCTTTCCATTACTAGAAGTCTAGATATTTTTTCGTGTCAGGCGATGGTTGGGAGACTTTATCCAATGACTTTTAGGGGAATGTCCCTAGGTTGCTACCCTAGTGAGAGACCCCTCGTCTTGGTGCATTTGCCTTTTTATGTCTCTTCTTTCAAGTATTATGGTTGTTTTTTGATCGTCCTTCTAACCTTGTGTAATTTTTCCTTTTTTGCAGTGAAGGAACATCCTGAACTTGCTAGCCAGCTTAAAGAAAGAGTTCAAGAAGCAATTAAATACGCGAGGACGATTGACGACTTTGACGAGTTAGTTGATCCGCGAACATTGGCTTGTCATTGCTTGGGGCCTGAACCTTCACTATACATTCTTAAAGTACTTGACCGAGAACAGAGGAAACATGAGTTGCCTTGATATGCATGATGGTTTTCTTTCGTCTTCTTATTTTAACTTTTTTTATTCTCTTTCTTTCTTGATGTAGAGATGACGAGCAAATTTAACAAGGATATGTATGCGAAGATTAAGGGGAAGAAGAATGAGCCCCTTTCCAGTATCGGCCAGAAAACCTTAAGGATAACAAACAAGGAGAAGGAGAAAGAGAAAGAAAACACTGAGAGAGGCTCATCCACCCCTACTTTGGACGAAGGATGGATAGCTTCTCCGGCAATCTCTATTGAAGAGGTCCCTGCCCCTAAGAAACGGAAGGTGGTGTACAAGGGCAAGGAGAAAATGGGTTCCAGTGTTTGGACTGATGCTGAAGCTGCTTTGGCACGGGTGAATGAGTTCTCAACTCCTGAAGAGATGAAGGAGATTTCCCTTGTTCCTTCCCACAAGATGGTGAACCAGCAGGTAATCTTTTCTCGTCTTATTCTCCTTTCTCTTTTTTCTTCCTCTTTTTTTTTTTTTTTTATCGAGTTTTTTACTGTTAGGTGTTGGGAGAGACGATGCATCTTACTTCTCAATTTTTGGCGAACAAAGGAGAAGGTAGTCATGGCAACTTCAAAGGTGGAGGCTTTAGAGGCTGAAGCTTCGGGGTTACGGAAGGACTTGATTGCTGCCATGGATGCACACAATACTTCCAAGGAGCAATTCAAAGTTTTGAATGAGCAGCTTGGAGCTGAGAAGCTCTTGATAAAGTAGAAGGACGAGCTTCTAGCATTGGCGGGCCAAAGGATGAAAGCCGCAGTGGCTAAGGCCGTCCTTGCCTTTCAGGCGATGGAGGAATATAATACCATCCTGGTCCAGTGGTATTTTAAAGGTTTTGAATTACTGAGAAGGTACCTGGTGAAGCATGGGCCAGGAGTTAATCTGGAGGACCTAGATTTTGAATCCGTGGATAAGGAAATAGAGGTGGATGAGGCTGCTTTGGCTACTCAGGCTTCCATGGCTTCAGGCGAGGATCCCCTTGAGGCGGACAAGGGTGGTGATGATGTTCCTTCGGCTTGATCCTGTTGCACCTTTTTAACATTTTTTTTTATGCCCTATATGTTTTGGGTTTTTGGACGAACAATATTTTTTGGGCCCCATATGTTTTGGGGTTTTCGAACAATTTGCATCCTTTTGCATATATATATATATGATGCCTTTATTGCCGCTTACTCATTTCAATTGTGGATGCATTTCCTTCGTTCTTATAGGATCTTTATTGAAAATTTTCTTTGTGAACTTAAAGAATTTTTGATGAAATTATCTCTTCGTCCTTCTGCGGACTTAGAGAATTTCTTTTGAGATTCTCTCTTCATCCCTTTGTGGACTTAGAGAATTTTTGTTGACACTTTCTCTTCGTCCTTTTGTGGACTTAGCAAATTTTTTGTTGAGATTCTCTCCTCATCTTTTCGTGGACTTAGAGAATTTAATGCAAAATTTTTTGGTTCAGACAAGGAATTGGATGATGTAAATCCGTCTAAGGAATCTTATTGCCTTTATGTTCAGGATGATGTACATCCGCATAAGAAATCTTATCGTCTCTAAAATATGGACGATGTACATCCGCTTAAGGAATCTTATCGTCTTTTAGGTCTGGACGATGTACATCCATTTAAGGAATCTTATCGTCCATTTGATCTGAACAGCCTTTTTAGGTTTTGAAGAAAGAAATAATCAGGGCACATGGATTGCTGAACAATACTTGTGAAATGCTGAATAATCACTTATGAGATTTTGAATAATCACTTATTTGAATACATGACTTGTATTAAGAATCACTGAATGAAATTATGTTAGATGCTTACAATCAGGCTAAGGGTCCTGTTTGTAATACCTCTTTAGATGCTCAACATTCCATGGACGAGGTAGCTTATTTCCTTCTAGGTCTTCCAGGTGGTAACTGTCCTGTCATGAATAGTGGATGACTTTATAGGGTCCTTCCCAGGTTGGACCTAGTTTGCCTTGTGCTGGGTCTTTTGTTGCAGGAGTTACTTTCTAGAGGACAAGATCTCCGATGCTGAATCTTTTCAGTTTTACTCTTTGGTTGTAGTATTCCACCATCTTCTGTTGGTACTTGGCCATTCTTTGGGAGGCTTGGTCTCTAACTTCGTCCAGGTAATCCAGGTTCATCTTCAATTGATCGTCATTGCTTTGTTCGTCAAAAAACTTCCTCTTGAAGCTAGTTAGCCTTACTTCAACTGGGATGACTGCTTCTGTGCCGTATGTTAGGTTGAAGGGTGTTTCTCCTGTTGGTGTTCTTACAGTAGTCCTGTAAGACCACAAAACGCCTGGTAGTTCCTCGGGCCATGCTCCTTTTGCCCTCATCAATCGAGACTTGATGATCTTGAGCAAGGTTCGGTTTATTACTTCCGTCTGTCCATTGGCCTGAGGATGTCCTGGTGACGAGTACTTGTTTTTTATACCTAGGCTTGAGCAAAACGTCCTAAACCCATGACTATCAAACTGACGGCCATTGTCTGAGATGATCGTCCTTGGAATCCCGAACCTGCAAACAATATTTTTCCATACAAAATTTTGTACCTTTACTTCCGTGATCGTTGCAAGCGCTTCCGCTTCCACCCATTTTGTGAAGTAGTCAATCGCGACGAGTAGGAATGTCATTTGTGTCTTTCCCCGTGGCAAGGGGCCCATGATGTCGATCCCCCATTGTGCGAATGGCCAGGGTGAGGAAATGGTCGTCATCTTTTCTCCTAGGACTCGTTGAACATTTCCGTACCTTTGGCAACTGTCACACTTCTTCACAAAGTCTGCTGCGTCTTGCTGCATTGTGGGCCAGAAGTAGCCTGCTCTCATGATCTTCCTGACCAGGGATTTTGACCCCATGTGATCTCCACAGATTCCCCCGTGCACTTCCTCCAGGACATATCTGGCCTCGTCTTCCTCTATGCATCTCAAGTAGGGCTGGGAGAAGCCCCTTTTGTAAAGCTCGTCATTCAATACTGTGAACCGGGTAGCTCGCCTCTAGATCTTCGTGGCTTCTTCAAGATTCGGTGGTAACCGTCCATCCTTAAGGTAAGACAAAATTGGATTCTGTTAGGTTCTAAGGTCTTAGGATTTTATGTATTTAGAACTCTAATTTGTAATGTTGGCAAACCATGATCAAAACATTGTAATTAGTCTTATTTAGACTTGCTCAAAGTTGGTTTAATATTGTAAAGTTGGAATCGAGTGGCTGCAGAAGTACTTGGGACTTTCGGCCTGGCTCGATCGATCGAAGAATAGACTCGATCGATCGAAAATCGCACAGGTTGATTTTTCTGCAGAATTTCCAACTCAGCCCTACTTCATTAAACTTTTAGGGTTTTATGTTTTTACCCTAGGTATATAAACAAAACCCTAGCCACGTTTTTGGAGGTTGTCCATATTGCTTTATTGCTCATACATTGCTGTTTTGTGTGAATCTCTTGTGAGATCTTTGAGGAGCTTTCCTTTACACAAAACTTAGGGTTTTCAAGGTAGAGATGATTTCAACATCTTGAAGATCATTACCGTTGCAACCATTGGAACTTAAAAGAAAATGCAAGCGGGGAGCTTGTAGCTGATTGAGGAATTCAAGAAAGAAGTAGTCTGTGGATTCGGAGCCTGCGCGTGGTCGTGTCAAGAAGTTCTACTGGTGGGTAGCATTAGGAAGTCGAGCGGGGAGCTTGTAGTCCTTTTGTAAGAACTTCAATTCTTTCATAGTGAATTCTGTTATGCCTTGAGGATCGGTGGGTCAAATCCTCCCCAAGTTTTTACCGTGTGGTTTCCTGGGTGATCATATCTTGTGTTCATTTATTTTCCGCTGCATTATTATTCTTGATATGATTGTTTGATTGCTTTAACCTAGAATTGCATAATTTGACTAAGTAACAACTTGGCTAATTAATCTAGGCTAGGCAATCTGGTTGTTTAAGGGGTCTAAATTCCTGTCAAGTGGTATCAGAGCAGGTAGCTCTTTTTGTTTGAGATTTTTAATCTCTGAGCTGATCCTTGACCCCTGTTGTCATGGAGCATGGACACTCTCTGTTTGTTCCTCCTCACTTTGATGGGAACAACTATGCTTATTGGAAAGTAAGGATGAAAGCATTCCTGAAATCCATTGATGAAAGGGTTTGGAATTCCGTTAAATACGGATGGGAGAAGCCCGCTACTCCTGTGAGTGAGTGGCAAACTTCTGAAAAAGAAGCAGCAAGCTTCAATAGCAAAGCTATGAATGCCATCTTTAATGCTGTTTCTATGGAGGAATTTAAGAGGATCTCTAATGTTGAGGTTGCTCATGTTGCTTGGAAAATCCTCCAAACTGTGCATGAAGGCACAAAGGCAGTTAAGATAAACAAACTGCAATAATTGACTTCTAGATTTGAAAGCATTAGAATGTCTGACGATGAATCTTTTGATGAATTCTATGCTAAATTAAATGATATTGTCAATTCTGCTTTTAATTTGGGTGAAATCTATGATCAACCTAAAATTGTTAGGAAGATTCTTAGATCTTTAACTGAAGACTTTAGACCCAAAGTGACTGCCATCACTGAAAGCAAGGATGTGGACTCCATCCCTGTTGATGAGCTTGTAGGATCTCTTCAATCCTATAAGTCTGACCTACCTAAAGTGAACAAATCCAAATCAATGGCTCTTAAGTCAGTTGATGATGTTGATGGTGGTGGATTTGATGATGAGCTCTCTGCTACAGAGATTGCCTATCTTGCCAAAAACTTTAAGAACTTTCTTAGGAATACAAATAGAAAGGCAAGAGGTACTTACACTGCTGAACCTAGAAATTTTAGGAAGAATGATCCCACTAAGGTTAACAATTTTGAAAAACCTAGAGAAAATTTTGGTCAATCTTCTAATAACTCTTTGGGTCCTCAGTGTTTTGGCTGTTAAGGGTATGGTCATGTGAAATCTGAATGTCCTACATTCTTGAGGACTAAGGGTAAAGCTATGGCTGTAACCCTTAGTGATAATGAGGTTTCTGATGATGAGTCCGGTGGTGACGAGGATGGAAACTTCATTGCTTTCACGGCTACTGCTATAGTCAATGAAAGCATATCTGCTGAGGAGAACCCTTCAGATGAGGAACTCTCTGAAGATGCAGATCTTCAAGAGGCCTATAACAAACTTTGTAAAGTTGCTGCAAAGGATGCTATGAAAGTTGAACTTGGCCTAAAGAAAATTGATTCTCTTGAGCTTGAAAAGAGAAATTTGCTTGTTAAACTGTTTGATGCTAATGAGCTTTTGAATAATGTTAAATCTGAAAACATGCTTTTGCTTGATAAAGTTAGAACTTTGGAACATGATTTATCTGTTGCTAGATCTGCTAGTTCTAAACTTGATCACATGCTGAATGTTCAAAAGTATCCTTCTGATAAAACTGGGTTAGGATATGTTGAAAGCATCTTTGATTCTGCACCTCATTCCACAAATTTTGTTCTTGCTTCTTCTTCTGAACCCTCTGTGAGTGAGGTTATGAGTGAAACTGTCAAACCACCTGTGAGTGAGGTAGTTAAACCTGTAGAAGTTTCACCACCTAAGAAGATTAGGGTAGACTTAAGAGAATCTAAACCTAAGGAGCCTACCAAATCTAAGGACAAGATGCATGGTAAACCTGCTTGGGTTTGTCATTATTGTGGTAAGTCTGGACACATTCGTCCTAACTGTTACAAGCTTCAAGCTGATAAGAGAGCAAATAAACCAAAAATGCCTGTGTCTCAAGCACAAGATCCTATGGCACTAATTGGTGAATTGGTAAAGGTGTTAAACCTTTATTCCAATCCTGGAGTTGGGAATCACTCGAATGTGAATAAGAACTCCAATGCTCGTGGTGCATCTAAAAAGTTTTGGATGCAAAAGACTCGAACTAATTGAGTCTTTCTGACATGGTCCTTGTGCTTCATTGCTTTTTTCCTTTGTGACCATTGTTCTTTGGTTTTTGTGTTTTTGTTCTAAGACTTGCATTGCATTACATTCATGCATTTCATTCTAGGATTTACTTGTTTTCTCTTTTAATAATTTAAAAAAAAAAAAAAAAAAAAGGGAAAAGGAGGAAGCAAAAATTATGTTTAACATGATGTTTTTTGGTTTTTGAAAACAAGGTTGATCAATTTATTTACACATAACATGTCTTATGTACCTTGTTTAGCTTTGATGAGCTTATTTATTGCACTTTACTAGTTAAAGCTTTGTAGTGCATGTTGTGTGGGAAAGATGTTTATGGTGTTTATCACTTTGTCTTAATCTTGTAGTCACATGTTATTTGACTGTCAGACTTGATCCTTTTGAGAAAGGCATAAATAACCATCTCACCACTGTTCACTAGCCAATCATGAACACCTTAGTGCATATCATAAGATTTTGTGCTCGAGAAAGTGTAGCACGTGCACAAAAAGAACATAAGGTGTAGCCTCTTTAAATGCTTAAATGCTTAATGCTTAAAACTGGAGTGTACTATTAGGCTTGATGTCATTTCACATAATCTAGTCCGGTGTGTACTATTAGGCTTTATGCCAAATTTCACCTAAATAATAGGGCAAAATACAAGAAACTTACATGATTGCAAGCTTTTGTTCTAGGAGATGTGGGAGTTATAGGATGTAACTCTTTAGGTGATAGTCTCTTTTGAATTCTATGTGATGAATTTTGTAGACTTTGTGATTGATTGCTATTCACATATCACCTCACATGTATCTCAAGTTTTTGCTAGTATCACACACCACACAAGTTACTCTTTGTTAAACACTGTACATGCTAGTGTGTGTTTTTTTTTTGTCTGACCAACCAAGTTTGAAAATATCTTGAGATTTATGCACAACATATTTGTTGCTTGAGAAAATTCAATGGGAGAATGATTGAAATTTGTTTTGAGAAAATTGGGTTTAAAATTTTGGGTTTTTGAAAAATCATTCCATCTCATACTCATGCATTTTGCTTTCATTGGTTAATGCTTTGAGGAGTTGTTTTTCAAAATTAGGTTTGTGTCTTTCAAAACTGTGATTTTTCTCAAAATTTAGTGAGCCTCTGCCCATTTCGATCGATCCAGCCTGTTTTTCGATCAATCGAAAAAGTGCTCTCATTTGTCTTAAAATGACTGTGTGTTTCGATCGATCGAATGTAATTTTCGATCGATCGAATATCGTGGAAAAGCTTTTTTAAAAGTTCAGATATGACTTTTTCAAACTCACTATTCAAACTTTTCAAACTTTTTCCTCTCTCTCTCTGAGTTGGCAAGGCTCCACATAGCGATTTTTGTCGTTTTCTTCCGAAGTTTTTGCGAAATCTCTCTCTCCTCAAGCCGGTAAGACCCTTTTGCCCTTCCTTTTGATTTAATTTTCATCATTTCATGCATATATTCATGCATTTAGGGGCGATTTTTGTACTTTGCATTTTTGGGTTTTTCATTTGATTCAAGCCATATTTTATGTAATTGATCATTGGGTTTTTGTGGGGACACATCATAAAAATGATCCTTGGTGGTTAATTTGATCAATTTTGAGTTTGGTGAAAAATTGAAAAATCTAGGGTTTGTTCTTGATCCGAATTGGGGCTTTTGTTAAATTGGGTAGAATTTGATGAAATTGGCTTGTTGTGTTGTTGTAATTAAGCATTATAATCTATGTGATGTGTTTTGTAATGCTCAATTCATCATTATATTTAAAAATTTCAACAAGTGGTTTTCAATTTTTGGGATTTTTGATAGAAATTCCCTGTTCAAGCTAATTTTGTCAAATTACTCTCAATTAAACTTAATTGTTTACTGCATTAGATCATGCATCACAACATTTTATTGTTCATGCATCATATAGATTTTTGTTCTATATTCTTTATTGTGCTAATTTGCAGTCTGCCCTTGGTTTTGTTTTCTCTTGTTCTTTGTGGTTTTCTCTTTGTGTCTCTGTCCTTTCCTTAGCATTATGCCTAGGAAGACTAGAGCCCGTAGGAATGTTCCCTCACCTTCTCCTTCACCCCCTCCATCCTTTGATCGTGAGAAGTTTTCTAGTGAGAAAAACCAAGAGATTTATGAGAAGCTGAACGTTAAGAGAAAGATATGGGCTGAGCGTTCTGTGTTGTTCGATGAACTCGATCCTGCCATTAGGGCAAATTTTGAGCGTCGGGGCTGGTTACCCTGGGTGGATGTTTCTGATCCTCCTCCACCTTCTGCCTTGATAAGAGAGTTCTACTCGAACATCTCTATCCGCATCTATGATTCCAACACTCTAGTCAAGAGTTGGATACGAGGCGTAGAGTACACCATTACTCCTCGGATAGTGGTTGATGCTCTAGGGGTACCGTTGGTCCAGCATCCTATCTATCCATATGATAAGTCTCCCGAGATTAGTGATGTCTTGTCTTACATCACTGGTACTACTGTCCAGTGGGGTTCTGATCCTCGGATCACTTCTGCTGAGCTCTCCGGGTTACACTATCTGTTCTTTAGGATAGCTTGTCATTCTATCTGGCCCATTTCCCATGTTCACACTATTCCTCTTAAGAGGTGTGTATTTTTGTATGCTCTGGTTACTGATGCTCCTA
Organism: Quercus ilex subsp. ballota; assembly: GCA_032727855.1. Lineage (NCBI taxonomy): Eukaryota > Viridiplantae > Streptophyta > Magnoliopsida > Fagales > Fagaceae > Quercus > Quercus ilex. The sequence continues at coordinate 85,624,429 of CM064911.1, forward strand.
TTAATTTTCCCCATCTTTTTCTTCGTTCTTTGAACAATGTTTATAGGAGTTCATCTTCTGCTCATGCTCTTGTACATCCTATTTTCATTCATAGGATTCTTCTTTATCTTGATATTAGTGGCTTTCCTTCCTCTGAGCCCGTTCATGTGATAGCTCCTATAGGTGCGTCTTTTCTTAGACAGAGGGCCGCTCATCTTCGAGCTGGTTCTAAACACCCTAGGTCTGAGCCCTCTAGTAGCGCACCTCCTCCTTCTTCTTCTGCAGGTCTTGCTAGTGAGGATATTCCTGATCCAGTTGGTGATGATGCTGCTGCTGCTGATGTTCCTCCACCTCCTTCGGCCGACTTCGATGTTCGTCGTACTTTGGAGACTGTCATGACCGTTCAGGCGGCTCATGGTCAGATTTTGGTGGACTTGCTAGACGAGATTCGTGCTCTCCGAGCTGATTTTGCGCGTCTTCATTCACCCTCACCACCTCCTTTTGATGGCGACTTGTGATTGTTCTTTGGCATTCCGTCACAAAAAGGGGGAGTGGAGTTTTTGACTTGTAGTGGAGTTTTTGTAGTTAGGGGGAGATTTTTTTTTGTTTTAGAGGAGCTAGTGGAGTTTTTAGATTGTATCTAGGTGCTTCACTTTGTATATCATTTTTTGGGATATTCATGTTAGGGGGAGTAACATTGGTTGATATACATGTTATTTTTTTTTTATTCTTGTTGCTTTGTGATTCACTGCGTATTGATTTATATTGATTAAGTTGATCATTCGTATATGTCTTTATTTTGTGTTGTGTGAATCTTACAAGAATGTTATACCTGTTGTTTTACTCTTTTCTGTCACACATGCGTTTATGCGTTTGTTGAGTATTTCAGGATTATACAGGTTGATTCAACTAAGCTGCTGTCTACACTTGCAACTGATGGATAGTAGTTAGGCTAAATTGAATTTTATGAGCATTATCTTTGTAAAGGGCTTTTTACTTGTAAAACTTTGAGCTTTTATTTAGGGTTTTGTCACGGATTGCCAAAGGGGGAGTTTGTTAGGTTCTAAGGTCTTAGGATTTTATGTATTTAGAACTCTAATTTGTAATGTTGGCAAACCATGATCAAAACATTGTAATTATTCTTATTTAGACTTGCTCAAAGTTGGTTTAATATTGTAAAGTTGGAATCGAGTGGCTGCAGAAGTACTTGGGACTTTCGGCCTGGCTCGATCGATCGAAGAATAGACTCGATCGATCGAAAATCGCACAGGTTGATTTTTCTGCAGAATTTCCAACTCAGCCCTACTTCATTAAACATTTAGGGTTTTATTTTTTTACCCTAGGTATATAAAAAAAAACCCTAGCCACATTTTTGGAGGTTGTCCATATTGCTTTGTTGCTCATACATTGCTGTTTTGTGTGAATCTCTTGTGAGATCTTTGAGGAGCTTTCCTTTACACAAAACTTAGAGTTTTCAAGGTAGAGATGATTTCAACATCTTGAAGATCATTACCGTTGCAACCATTGGAACTTAAAAGAAAAAGCAAGCGGGGAGCTTGTAGCTGATTGAGGAATTCAAGAAAGAAGTAGTCCGTGGATTCGGAGCCTGCGCGTGGTCGTGTCAGGAAGTTCTACTGGTGGGTAGCATTAGGAAGTCGAGTGGGGAGCTTGTAGTCCTTTTGTAAGAACTTCAATTCTTTCATAGTGAATTCTTTTATGCCTTGAGGATCGGTGGGTCAAATCCTCCCCAGGTTTTTACCGTGTGGTTTCCTGGGTGATCATATCTTGTGTTCATTTATTTTCCGCTGCATTATTATTCTTGATATGATTGTTTGATTGCTTTAACCTAGAATTGCATAATTTGACTAAGTAACAACTTGGCTAATTAATCTAGGCTACGCAATCTGGTTGTTTGAGGGGTCTAAATTCCTGTCAGATTCATCCATCCTGAGCAGGTATGCACAGGGAATGTCTGGATTCTTTGATGCTAGGGAAGTTTTGTTCTTCCAACCTCCAAGCATTTATCCTGTCCTGGTAAACTGCTGATGCACTCCGTGCTACTTTATCGGCTTCTGTATTCTAATCCCGGGGGATCTGAACAAATTTCGCGCGATGGAAGTTGCTTACCAACTGATTCGTCAATCTAAGGTATTTCTACATCCTTGTCTCTTTTACTTCAAAATCTCCCCTGACTTGCCCTATAACGAGCTGTGAGTCGCTTTTAAGCACGATATTTTTTGCTCCAAGCGTCTGGGCTATTTTTAGCCCAGTCAACAAAGCCTCATACTCCGCTTCATTATTTGTTACAGGGAACTTGAGCTGGACCCCATATTTGAGAACGTCTTCCTAAGGAGAGGTGATAACAACTCCTGCCCCACCTCCTTTTTGGGTGGACGATCCATCTGTATTAATCGTTCAAAGATCTTCCTGGTCGTCTGCGTTTTTAGGGATTGTGAATTCAACAACGAAATCCGCCAATGCCTAGGCTTTTATAGCCGTTCAGGGGTGGTATTCTATATCAAACTGGCTGAGTTAGATGGCCCATTGTACCATTCATCCTGCGGCCTTGGGCTTGGTCATTGCTTTCTTGATGGGCTGGTCTGTCATTACAATGATGGGTTCACTTCGAAGTACGAACGAAGTTTTCATGAAGCAATAATTAGGGGAAAAGTAATCTTCTCTATCTTTGGATATCGGGCTTCGGCTCCCTGAAAGGCCTAGCTAACATAATACACTGGACACTGTATCTTGTTTTCCTCCTTAATCAAGACTGCGCTAACTGCTGTAGCGAACACGGCCAAGTAGAGAAATAAATCCTCTCATTCTTTGGATAGGCTTAGGAGTGGAGCATTGCTCAAGTAGTGCTTTAACTCCTAGAATGTTGTCTTGCATTCTTTCATCCAGACAAAAGCTTGCTTTAAAGTCTTGAAGAAATGATGACATTTATCCGTCGCCCTTGAGATGAACCTGTTGAGGGCAACTACTCTTCCTATGAGAGATCGCACTTCTTTTACCATTTTAGAAGATTACATCTCGAGGATAGCTTTCACTTTCTTAGGATTTGCCTCTATCCCCCTTTGTGACACCATGAACCCCAGGAATTTTCCTGAAAAGACTCCAAAGGCAGATTTGCACGAGTTTAGCTTCATACTGTATTGTCTAAGTGTGTTGAACGTTTCTCTAAGATCAGCCAGGTGGTTCTTTCTTCTTTGCTCTTAATGAGCATATCATCAACGTACACCTCCATGTTTCTCCCAATCTACTTTTCGAACATTTGGTTCACCAACCATTGGTATGTAGCCCCTGCATTCTTCAGACCAAAAGGCATGACCCTGTAACAATAAAGCCCCTGGTTAGTAATGAAAGCTGTCTTTTCTTGATCTTCCTCGGCCATCTGTATTTAGTTGTACCCAGAAAATGCGTCCATAAACGTAAGCAATTTATGCCCGGCCGTTGAGTCAACCAGCTGATCAATCCTAGGTAAAGGAAAGCTATCTTTCGGGCAAGCCTTGTTGAAATCCGTGAAGTCGACGCACATTCTCCATTTTCTATTTGCCTTTTTGACCATGACGACGTTTGCCAGCCACTCGGGGTAGTAGACTTCCTGGATAAAATTAGTAGCGAGCAACTTGTTTACTTCGTCCATGACTGCTTTGTTCCGTTTAGGAGCGAAGACTCTTCTTCTCTGCTGGATGGGCTTCTTCTCAGGATCCACATTCAGGTGATTCTAGATAACAGTTGCTGGGATACCTGGCATGTCCTCACGGCTCCATGCAAACACATCGAGGTTATCTTTCAGGAAGTTGATGATCTCTTCCTTTGTTTTCGGACTTAGGTCCGTCCCTACTTGGGTCGTCTTTGCTGGATCTCCCTCAGCCAACTCTACCGTTTCTAGCTTCTCGACTATCTCTGGCGTTTTATCTTCGATTATCCATGTGTGGTTCTCCTTTGAGGCTAAGACTGCCTGGTAGCATTCCCTTGCTAATACTTGGTCTCCTCGTATCTCTCCCACACCATGTTTTGTTGGGAATTTCACCTTCAGGCAGTATGTGGAAGTAGCAGCTTTCCATCGGTTGAGGGTAGGTCATCCTATGATCACATTATAGGACGAGGGTGAATCAACCACTAAAAAATTGTGTTTGTTTGTTACCTGGAGGGGATAAGAACCTGTCGTGACTGTCAACGTTACTATCCCACGGGGGTATACTTTATCCCCACTGAAACTAACGAGGGGGGATTCGAAAGGACGAAGTCTCTTCGGGTCTACTTTTAACTGCTGGAAGGCGGAAAGGTAAATAATGTCTACTGAGCTCTCGTTGTCTATCAGAACTCTCCTTATATTGAATCCCTCGATCATAATCATGATGACCAGCAGGTCATCGTGGGGTTGCTTTATTCCCCTTGCATCTTCTTCTGAGAAGTACATATCTTGGTTCATCCTTCTTAACCTTAGGGGAGGCAGGCTATGAACAGTGTTTACCTGCCTTTGGTACAACTTCTTGAGTGATCTGAATGAACTTCTTGTGGTTAGTCCTCTCGTAATAGTTTTTATTTCCCCTATTACGCTCTATGGACGAGGTGGTAGATGGTCTTCGTCTCTTTAGGAACCTCCATGTTGGTCCTTCTTATTATCCCTGAATTTGCTGAAATCTCCCCTCTTCACATACTTCTGTAACTTCCCTTTTCGTATAAGTTCTTCTACCTGCTCCTTCAAGTCTTGGCAATCCTCTGTATAATGCCCATGGTCTTTGTGAAAACGGCAGTATTTCCTTTTGTCGCGGACATTAGGAGACGAGTGGAGTGGCCTGGGCCATTTAAGATATTGTTTGTCTTTAATCTCTGTCAAAATCTGGTCAACTGGCATCACCAAAGGTGTGAACTTTGTCTGTCGAGGATTTTTGTCATCCCTTCATCTACTTCATTCATCATTCCGTCGGTCTGCTCGATCTCTTTTTTGTCCTCTTCGATCGTCTTCTTTTTCCTTCTTCTTTTCCTTTGTTTTTTCTGCTCCTTCTATAGCTGCCAGAGTGTCCTCTACGTTCATATACTTCTGTGCCTTCAATAATGCCTCCTCCATCATCTTGGGGGATTCTTTGCCAAGGAGACCACAAAATCTCTGGATTTTAATCCCCCCTTGAAGGTTGTGAGTTGCACTTTATCATCTGACTCATCTACCTCCAACATTCCTCGGGTGAAGCGGGTTACGTAGGACCTCAAAGTTTCCTTTTCTTCTTGTTTGATCATGAGCAAATGATCAGCTGTCCTTTTTGGACGTTGTCCACCAACAAAATGACGAACAAACGAGCCACTTAACTGCTCGAAATTATCAATGGACAATGTCGATAATTTGGTGAACCATTCCCTGGCTGCCCCTTTAAAGGTGGTGGGCACAGAATCTCATCAGGAGGTTGTTGAAGACCCAGAGTCATCTTGAACGTATTTAGATGATCTAACAGATCTTTTAATCCATCAAAGGGCTCGAGCTGGGGTAGACAGAACTTAGAGGGTACAGGGCACTCCTGGACGGCTGCGGTGAAAAGAGAATCTATCTTTCTAAAAATTCTGTCCAATCCTTGATTTGTCTTTCCCTTAATGGCATTTCTTAGTTCGTCCATCTCCTTCCTCATCTCCTTAAGGAAATCTGAGTTTGCCTCTTCCAGAGTGTTGGTTCATCTCTTTTGACTGTTTTCATCATCATCTCTAATGATTTCTGGGCGGTTATCTCCTTGTTGCAACTGCTGCCTCAACTCCTGATTTTGCTTGGTAAGCTCCGCCACAGTGGCTGCAAGTGCCTGAATTTGTAGGGCCAGTGTAGCAGGGTTTGGGTTAGTGCTGGACTCCATCTAAAATTATAGTTTGAAATGGAACAGTGTCTAAAACGTTACCACAGACGGCGCCAAACTGATGATGCTCAAATCATCAGCAAGAGCTTTTCGTCCAGATAGGGTCGTCCACAATTAATCCCGGTCCTGAAACAAGACAAGTTATAAGAAAGAAAAGATGGTCACCGGTGTGGCGCCAGCCATAGAGCCTCCGATGCCAAAGTTAGAAAAGTTGAGTGATGTAAGGGAAGAAAAGTGGAAGTATTAGAAGATTCTGGGTGTATCTACCTTCTTCGGGTCCTGTTTATGGGTATATATATATATATATGCTATTTCCTCTTCCTTCTAGCCGTTGGTTCTGCAATAATGGGGACATTATTGCAGAATCTGTAATGCCTATGCAAGGTGTTAAATGGATAGGCACACTTCCAACGATATTGACGTTTCCCCTTGAGGAAGGGATGACGATTGAGTCTTTGTCAGGCAATTCCCCTTGGTCTGGACTGGTGTTGGAGTCGTCCTCGTCCTTCTTGTATGGACGATCATATTTTTGGAACTATCAATAATAGTAAAATAAGTTAATGTGAACTTTTAAGTAACAGTAAAAAAAACTTAATGAAAAAGGTAAAAAAAAAGGCTAAATGCAAAATTAGAGCGTCACTTGGCAACACCTCATGTTTTCCTGGATGGGGTCTTTGCTTATATATATATATATATATATTGATTAATAGTGAAAAAATAAACTTTTTTTACTTTATTTAAAACTATGATTGTAAGAATACATTTTGGCATTCACATATTTCATATCATGAAATGAAAATATATACAACTCTCTCATCATCTTCTACTCATTGATAGTCCAACATTAAGATATTATGTGAGCAAGTGTGTATTCATGTGTCTTATAGATGATTTAAAATTAAAACATGGTAGAATATGACATTAAATTGTGCATCAAATACTCTCTACTTATATACCCAAAACAAAAACTATCCAACCAAATTACTCAAATATAAATCATACTTAAGCCCCTAATTTTAAAAATAAAAAAGAAATAAAATACCCATAGGGGTTTCGGCGTCTTGATGGTGGTAGGAGGGCAGTATAATGGAGGTGGTGACCCTTCAGACTCCTCTTTTTCTCTCCTTCAAATGTTTTGTCAGTCTCAGGTCTTTTATTTTGGTAATATATAGTGAAACAATGCGCTTTATTTAATAATCCACAATATTTTTTTGTCTCTCTATCTCTCTTCATGGCCTCATGTGGTTAGTTATTACTATTAGTCCTTAATTATTATTTTTTTTTCTTTTTTTTAAAAATACTAAAGTGGTGGGTATGCTAAAAAACATGAAGAATAGAGAAAGGTTTGGTGTACGCAATTAATGAGATATTAATAAGATAACAATAAAATAAGTTAATGTGAACTTTTAAGTAACAGTAAAAAAAAAACTTAATGAAAGAGGTAAAAATAAAGGCTAAATGCAAAATTAGAGCGACGCTTGATGGTGGTGGGAGGGCAGTATAACAGAAGTGGTGGCCTCTCAGATTCCTCTTTTTCTCTCTTTCAAATGTTTTGTCAGGTCTTTTATTTTGGTAATATATAGTGAAACAGTGCGCTTTATTTAATAATCCCCAATATTTTTGTGTCTCTCTATCTCTCTTTATGGCCTTATGTGGTTAATTATTACTATTAGTCCTTAATTATTATTTTTTCGCTTTTTTAAAAATACTAAAATGGTGGGTATGCTAAAAAGTATGAAAAATAGATAAAGGTGTGGTATAAGCTTAGGCAATTAATGAGATATTAATAAGATAACAGTAAAATAAGTGAATGTAAACTTTTAGGTAACTGTAAAAAAAAACTTAATGAATGAGGTAAAAAAAAAAAATGAAAATGCAAAATTAGAGCGCCACTTGATGATGGTGGGAGGGCAGTATAATGGAGGTGGTGACCCCCTCAGATTCCTCTTTTTTTTTTTCTCTCTTTCAAATATTTTGTCAGTCTCAAGTCTTTTATTTTGCTAATATATAGTGAAACAGTGCGCTTTATTTAATAATCCCCAATATTTTTGTGTCTCTCTATCTCTCTTCATGGCCTTATGTGGTTAATTATTACTATTAGTCCTAAATTATTATTTTTTCGCTTTTTTTTAAACTACTAAAATGGTGGGTATGCTAAAAAGTGTGAAAAATAGATAAAGGTGTGGTATAAGCTTAGGCAATTAATGAGATATTAATAAGATAACAGTAAAATAAGTGAATGTAAACTTTAAAAAAAAAAAAAAAAAAAAAAAAAAAAAAAAAAAACTTAATGAATGAGGTAAAAAAAAAAAATGAAAATGCAAAATTAAAGCGCCACTTGATGATGGTGAGAGGGCAATATAATGGAGGTGGTGACCCCCGCAGATTCCTCTTTTTTTCTCTCTCAAATATTTTGTCAGTCTCAGGTCTTTTGTTTTGGTAATATATAGTGAAAAGTGCGCTTTATTTAATAATCCACAATATTTTTGTGTTTCTCTATCTCTCTTTGTGGCCTTATGTGTTTAGTTATTACTATTAGTCCTTAATTATTATTTTTTTTTTCGCTTTTTTAAAAATACTAAAATGGTGGCTATGCTAAAAAACATGAAGAATAGAGAAAGGTGTGGTGTAGGCAATTAATGAGATATTAATAAGATAACAGTAAAATAAGTTAATGTGAACTTTTAGGTAACAGTAAAAAAAAACTTAATGAAAGAGGTAAAAAAATGCTAAATACAAAATTAGAGTGCCACTTGGCAAGACCTCATACTTTCCCGCATGAGGTCTTTGTTTATATATATACTAGTATGGGTTGCACGTGCAAGGCACGTGCTGCCCCTTTAGTGAGATAATTAATATAATTTTTTCCTTTTTCTTTTTTTGGTTGAAGAAGTATGAAATCATGTACTTAAATTTAAAATAGCTATTTGAATATCTATTTAGTATTTACTATGACAATTTCTTAGAACCTATTTACTAAATGTAATATCTACTCACCAAAAAATGCTACAAAGAATGATAATGAATGTCATCATCTTTTCACAATATTTAAATTTTCGCAAAGAATGATAATATATGCTACAATTTTTTTGAAGATCTTTATCAAATTAAATGCTTGCAACCATCTACAAAGAAGATTTTGTTATTCATACCTCATTCTTTATCATCTTATTTTTTGAGTCTAACTACAATTTTTCGCTTACTTATTTTTAATTAACACCCTTTTAAGTAGGAAAAGAAATTAAAAAAAGAACAAAATAACAAAAGACATCTATCATCAAAGTTTCTATTAAATAAAATTATGATTCTAGAAGATTTAAACCTAATAAATTAGTGTTCTCTAGGTAACAAATAGGACACCATATATCATTATTCTAACTTTCCAAACATGACTATCAGTCTGCCACATAATATTCAAAATACAAGAAGAAATTTTTTGGGGCGTTAAAATTTAGTAGGAGTATTTTAGACATTGCATAATGGAAATTTTAGGAATTATAAGATTTCGTTAGGGTTTAATTAAAAGAGTAACGGTAGGAGTATATGCTCATTTAAAAAATATAAAGGAGGAAATTATTCAACTTTAATTTAGGGGGGAATGAAAATACCCCAAACATAAAAGAGAAAAGTTCTACTTCATCAATTTGTGTGTGTGTGTGTGCGTGTGTGTGTGTGTGTGTGTGTGTTTTATTAACTTGAAACAATGTGTTAAAAAAAATCAACCTAAAAAAATTATGCATAAAACAATGAATTTTGGTTCAACAAATTGACTAAACCAAAAAAGAAGTCTAGAAACACAACAAAATGTCACGATATTTTTACAATACCTTTATTTCCAGCTATGGTGGGTTTTGGTATGATATTTTATTATTTTATTTTAGAGTAATGTTAAATCCACAACATTTTCATAATAAATCCTATGTGGTAAATTGTTACTGGTTTTAAATTAGGCTAACCACTTTTGACCGTGCATTAAAAAAAATAACAAATAAAAAGCCAATTGAAGAAAATTGTGCCTAAAACAATGAATTTTGGCTTACCAAATTTGACTAAACAAAAAAAGAAGCCCAGGAAGACAACAAAATGTCACACAAAAAAGAATCCTAGGAATACAACAAAATGTCACAACATTTTTGCAATTTTTTTTATTCCCAGCTGTGTTAGGTCTCAGTTTGATATTATTATTTTATTTTTTACGTCCACAACATTTTCACAACAAATTTTAGATAAAAAATTATTACTGGTTTTAAAATTATGCATTAAAAATAAACAAACAAAAAGACAACACAAGAAAATTGTGTGTGAAACCGTGAATTTTGGCTCACCTAATTTGACTATATTAAAAAAGAAGTCTAAGAATACAACAAAATATTACAACATTTTCACAACACCTTCATTTTTAGGATCCGAAGAGATATATTTTTTTATTTTATTTGAGAGAAATGCTACATCTACAATATTTTTAGAAAAAATTCTAAATAACAAGTTGTTATTAGTTTTAAACTGAGCCCACTACTGATATCACTTTTTTATCCATCAAAGATATCTTACCACATAAAATTTGTTGTGAAATTATTGTGAAAATGTTGTGGACAAAGCATTACTCCTTAAATTTTAAAATCAAGAAATTTTTCCCTTAATATTTTGGAAAATAGCAAATATGTCATATTGTTATTCTCTTAGTTAAACCTTAATAAAAGCTTATGATTCTTAAAATATTTATTGTGTAATGTCGAAAATACTTCCACTAAATTTTAACATCCCCAAGATTTTCTTAATGTATTTTGAGTTTTAGATGATAGTAATTCTCAGTCTCTTATTTTATTATTTTATTTTGACCTTTAAAAAATTGACACCTCAAAAATTGTAAAAATGTGTTGTATCAGTATAACTATGTATGTGCATATAAATATTTAAAATAAAAGACAAAAAGATCACAAGCAAAACCGTCATATGGTGGGAAAAAAAAAAGGCCCATGAACGATGCAGATTGTCAAATAATTGTGAAAATATTGTAAGAATTTGTTAAGTCGATATAATTGAATATGTACACATAAATAATAAATATTTAAAAGAAAAGACAAAAAACAAAAAGCACAAATAAAACCGGCTGAAAAAAAAAAAAAAAAAAAAAAAAAAAAAAAAACGTAGTGCGAGTTAAACAAACCAAATGCACTATACAAAACACTGTTTACGCATAGGCGCTTTATATATATAGATATATATTGATTAATAGTGAAAAAAAAAATTTACTTTATCTAAAACTATTATTGTAAGAATACATTTTGGCATTCAATTTAAATTTTTTTTTTTTTTTTTTTTTTTTGGCTTTGGGGATTCAAGTAATAACACAATAGCAATGAGAGCTTTTGTGGTACACTATGTTTATGTTTCGTACCTCACCTTTCCCTCCCACACTGCTATCTACTTATAAAGAAAATAAAAGACATTTTGATCTTATGTGGCACTCAACAGTAATGTCACTAATATGTGTTAACACAAAAGGACAAGATTCAAGATGCTTGGAACAAATCATCACAAAGAATGACTTTATTGTAAGAGTTCTCAAATCACTTTACTTGGTGAGCGGTTCAAGTAATAGCTCAATCAATGCCTCGTGATACAGATGGTATTACCGATTGATATCACGTTTAAGTGTGGTAGATGAGTTCACACCTAACCGGAGACCCCTTTTTTATTCAACATAAACATAAACAAAAAAAATCTAGGGTTGAAAATCCAAATTATTTTACAAAAAAGAGAGCAAAATCAAAATGACCCCAAACATAGAAAGTGCCATCTACAATTTAAGATGGGTTTGTTTCAACTTAAAATATTTTTTAACAAAGCAAAAAATATTTTTAGGAAAGCAATTTATGTTATAGTGTTGATTACACATTTGGAAAATATTTCAAATGATTTGTTGGAGGTAAAAATATTCCGAAAAGACGGCCCCAAAATACCACAACTATAACCCGAACTCATCATACAAAGCAGTAAATTGTATACAATAACTAGATTAAGAGAGAGAGATGTTTGGGCTGTGCAATGTGGTAGGTGGGTTTGTGAAAGGGTCTGGTCAATTGATAGAGAAAGAAGTGGTATCTAAACGTTAGATTAGTGACTTGAGAACCAAATCGGCAAATTGAGAGTGAGATCGGCATGAAAGAGGAGAGCATTAGGCTAATAAGGTGTTAGACCCTCAGCCTTAGGTCTAATAGGTGGGGTTTCAAGAGAAGTTGGAGGAGGTGAATGGTGGAGGGAGAGAAACAAAGAATCTTGAATGTTACATTGTCGATAATGGCAAAGAGTGGTGACGCGACTACTAGGTTGTTAGAAAAAAAAAATACGGAGTAAATAAGAAATTGACACCTAATGTGTTCACTTGAAGATATTATAAAAAGTAGTGAAAATTCTTGAGTCCTACATAGAAAATGAAAGAGATATTATGAGTTTATTTGCTCATGGGTTGAATATTGAGTTGGGCTTTGACATGCATGGACAGGGCCCTTTTGTCCAAATAATTTTTTTTTTTTTTTTTTTTTTTGAGTTAGTAAGTTATTGCACAACAGTTATTCTTGAATTGAACATATATATTCATAGTCCCTACGACCCTGCCTAATTGTGTAGATATTGTCCGCTTTGGGGCCTATACCCCTCACAATTTTGTTTTCCCTCCAAAGCATATGGTAGCAGGGAAAAGACCTTTACACATTAAAAGTAGGTCATTTCTTATAAGCACATTTTCATGTGCATCCCTAGGTGATGTGGGATTCCATAGATTGCAAGACCACCCTTTTGGGACTCTAAACTTGACTTGTATCACTCATCCTTCACGCATTTTGCTGATGAGTTTTAATTATTTAATAGATTTCTTCTTATATATACAGTATCTATTTACTGTTTTTGCCAATCACATTGTTGGACAAAAAATGTAAAAAATATGCTTAATAAACATTGTTAAATTATGTTTAACAAAAATTGTTATGCAGTGAAATTCGTCAAACATAATTTCACCTATAGGGCTTTGGGCATAGGGATAATTACATCTTATCCACTTGTGGTTTGCCCTAAATTTAAGTTATCTACATGTGGTTTGAAATTTGAAACTTTACCCGCTTAAAGTTTGTTTCATTAGGGGTCTATGACTTTCTTTATTAAAAACACAAAAAACATAACAAAATGAAAGCAAAAAAAAAATCTAAGAGTGGATTTTTTAAAATTCATAAAAACTTGGTTCAAGAACTTCAATAGAACACAGAAATTGGCAATTAGGCTTGTAAAGATGTGTTTTTTCTATCTCTATCGTATCAATTTGTACCAAGAGGATATTTATCTCTATGTCACACAAGTTAACCGTCTCTCTCTCTCTCTCTCTCTCTCTCAGAGCCAAACAAGACCTGGCTGAAAGCTTCAAAGGGTTGTTCTCTGCTGCTCATCACCACTGCCACCAACGGCAGTGGCTTCCCCTTCCCCTGATCTGTCAAACCCGAAGCTCTCTCTCTCATGCCGACCCAAACCCATGGTGGGCCTCCTTGCTCTACCTCTCGCCTCAAGCTTTCCCTCTCTATCTCTGTTTTCTCTCTTTTGGATTTGGCATTTGAAAGGGACCTGGAGCAGAATCTGGTACGAGGACCACCTGGAATTTTTGGATTCTATCTGAGTGTTCTAGTTTTGATGAGTATAAAACACACATTTGTTCTGTTCACAATGCTATTGCTGGGCAGATTTCTAGAACTCACTTTCACCTCTTATTTTGTTTTCGTTTGATATCACTAGATGATGCAAGAAGTTTGGATTTTGTAAGTGAGTTTGTTTTTCTGTTGAGAGAAAAGGACAGTACTGGGATTTTTTTAGTGGGTCTATTATTTTGTTGAGAGAAAAGATGAAGGGTTGGAGGAAGGAATAGAGAGGTGGTTGGGGTTTCATTCTTCTTCACGGATTTCCATCCATTATCTCTTATTAATGATTATTTTCTGTGTTTGGCTAATTCTGTTGTGATTTTCTAATTTGTATGCCAAGTTAGTAGGTTTTGGATATGTATAATTGTTGTAGAGAGTGCTAGCAACAGCTGGAATAGTTCAGTTGGATAATTTTTGTGTTCAATTGAAGTTCTTGTGTAAGTTTCAAAAATTTTATAATGCCACTTTTTGATCTTGTTTTCTTTGGTTTTGTTATATATTTTATGTTTTTAACGGATAAAGTCTAGAGGTGGGTTACAAACTCCTAACGGAGCAAACTTCAGGTGAGTAAAGTATCAAATTTCAAACCACGAATAAGTAACTCAAATTTAGGGCAAACCATAGGTGGGTAAGTTGTAATTACCTCTTGGGCATATAAGTCTTATTGATGTGAGTAATGCTCATTAAATATAACGTATCTCTTAATTAGAAACCCTTGTTTCAAGGGATGGCTCTTTGATTCCAACCACATTACCTTTGTAAGTAAGTTTATTTATTTTTATATTTGAAGGGATATGTTTTATTTTTTTTTAATTTCTTTTATTTTTTTTTTTTGATTTGTGGCTGCACCTAATAATTTATTTAAGTTTCCTATGTACCCTTGGTAGGGATCAAGCCAATTCATAGTTCTTAAATTTGAGGTTTTAAATTTGAAGTCCTCAAATACGACTTTGTCCATTTTAAATAACGTACATTTTTAAGTCAAATATTTGGTATTTAATTTTTTTTTGTTGAGAATTTAAACTTATGACGTCCGATAACTTCTCACTCTTTTTTCTTTTTCCACTTTGGTTAAATAACTTCCCACTACAGTAAATCTCTACCAATTACAAAAATTCAAATTTGCTAACATTACTCTCTGTGAGAGTGCCTTTTTTTCTTCAGCACTATGGCCCAAGGATCCTGGGCTGAATAAAATGTTCTTGGTGGACTGGGCTCGATTCACCGCAGCTAAAGGGTTGTTTAAGAACCGAGTGCTGCACAAAACAAGCTTCCTACAATACAAATAGCTAACAAGCAAGAATATCCGTATTGAATGACATTTTAACAGTAAAGGAATGCACAACAAGTAAAATATAATGTAAGAAAAAGGTTAGGGATCCTCGAATTAGTGAGGTGCATTTTATTAATTTCCATTAGTTTGTGATTACAATGCTCACTAAGACGTGGTGCAAGGTTCAACTGAGTTCAAAAGTTACAGACTTTGATAGCTATTCAAGCTTCAAAGACTTGCAAAGTTTGAATTTGTTGAATTCGAGCATGTACTATAGTGGCTGTCTCTGGGATACCGGGAACGGTTCCTCTGTTTTCTCTTAAGTTTACAGAGCCTTTTCTATAATTTTATGAGGTTCAGAAAGCAACTGTGAATGCCTCAAATGATCTAATCGAAAATGAATTCTCTATCTCTTAATCTCAATTTGAATGCCCCTGTAGCATGGACCCCTTCCTCCTTTTATAGCACAGCTTCGGGCTCCGGGGTACTAATGATTTCTCCCTTTTGCCCCTTAGAGTTTGTGTCGTGCCTATTTGCTCAGAGTCATGTCGTTTCCTTTTTTTCTCATAGTTTCTTGCTTTTGGTGCGACCAAATGAAAGTCCCTTAGCTAGTTTTCTATTTCCAGATTTCTCCGTTGGCTGGTCTGAAGCTATTTGACCTTTTCTTCTCAGCACTCCAGCTTTTTCAGTTGTACTCTTCCTTGTCACTTTCTCCAAATGGTCGGAACTAGGCTCCTGCGTTTTTGCTTCGTACCTCCTGGCGCCACTGCATGTCTGGAGCATGAGATCCGCATGCCCTTTGTCTTTTATCTCTCTTTAAATTTGCTTCTATCTTACTTCGCGCGTCCAGGGATCCCCTGACTCTAGGGACTTCTGGGATCCCGACCCAGTTCTTCTTTCTAGGCTTTCTTTGGTTCGCTAGTTCTGCCTGGTTTAGGCTTTTTTCGTGGATCTCTAGATTCCAATCTTCTGGGCTTCTTGCCTTTTCTTTCTTTCTTCTCTCTTTTTTCCTTATTGTGAGAGCCCAGCCTTTCTATTTTTATTATTCATTTATTTTTGTGTGAAATGAGCCCAACGTTTTTACTTCTTTGGGTCTTAGTTTGTGGCCATTTAATTTTGAACCTCAACATTTAGCCCCCCGAGCTCATAGGTTGCCTGTAGCCCATGCGTGAGTTTCTACAGGATTTTCTCTCGTTTTGATCTTTCTGCAGGGATCCTGATCTTCAACTTCTTCGGTATCCTGACTCCTTTTGTAACTCCTCCTTTTTTCGTGGGACGTGGCAGTTGAGTTGAAATAAAACTCCCACCACCTACTTTTACGTTTCCCATAACACCCATTAATAACTGCTAATAACTTCTCCCTCTTTAAATTTAATTCCTGGCAACTGGAGCGTCTTTCCACATATTGTCTTTTCTAACTGCTCTTATTTCTTCATTCTAGCATTTTCTCATTACCCTTTTTCTTGTTTGTCTGAATCTTCTGTTCCCAGCCTCTTTTTCTTTTCTTTCGATCAGTCTCACCACTACCTGCTTTCTTCTTTCTAGATACCCATTGCTTCAATGGCTTCTTCCTCTTCTCAAAAAAGAAAGGAGCGTACTCCTAGTCCCATTGAAGGTGAGGGTTCCTCTAGTTCTGCGCAAGATGAGTCTGTCGTTAGGCACCCTGCTTTTCCTTCGTGAGACCCCTGGTATACTCCTAGCTTATTCTTCCCTCGGGTGTCCCATGGCGAGACCCCTCCATCCCCTCACGCCTGGGTATTCTCTGGTCAAGCGGGTTTTGTTAGTTCTGCACAAGTTCCAGACCTTAGGGAGATTTTTGATCTCCAGATTAGGCAAGGACTTCGAGAAGCGGTCCCCATCTTTTTCGATTTTGTCGTTGGAAAGATCCAAGGCTGGCCCATTTAGGTGGATAATGAACTTTCTAACAAGGAGTTTATGGGCCGCTTGGAGCGTGCCGGTGTCCTAAAGGAATTGGCTATTTCCAGGAATCTTGAGGGTTTCAAAGATGCCAAAGGCCTTAGGCATTTGGTGCGCCGTTGGTGTCCTGCTTTGCACACTTTCTCTTTTTCTGTTGGTGAACTGACTGTTACCTTGGAGGACGTGGTCAACAATTTTCTTCTTCCGGTGCTTAGGGATGAAAACCCCTTTGATATTAAGCTTTCTGATGAGGATCTTGAAGTGGAAGAAAAATTATTTGCCCACTTTGGTGGACGTACTGCTTCTTCTGGTGGGAAACTGGCCAGGATGGGTAGGTGGGTTATGACTCTTTCACGCGAGAAGGATAAGGAAGTCAAGCGTGCCAGGTTCCTCGCATTCTAGCTTAGCAAGTTCCTGTTCAGCGAGTTCCCCAGGTATGGAATCAAGTCCACTCTTTTTCCCTTGGCGATTAAGTTGGCTCAGGGTGCTCAATATCCTTTATCCCCCATGTTTTTGGGCCATGTCTATTCTCAATTGGATCAGCTTTATAGAGATGAAGCCGAAGGTGATTCTTGTTATGTTATTACTTCTTCTCTTCATTGTGCCATTCTCCAGGTATTTATGTGGGATCGTTCTTCAGTTACTTTGGCAAGATGTAGGAATTTAAAGTTTGTGAAAGATAAGTTTCAAGGATCCCCTGATGTGGTAAAAGGGCTTTGTGGCAGCTCAACTGACAGCCACCCTATTATTTTTCGCTGGCTAAGTTTGAAAGGTGGCAACCTTAACTTGGTTAAGTTATTTAATCAAGTAGGCCTTTGCATTGGCGCTCTCCCCAAGAGTTTGGCCCCAGTTTTGTTTGTGATTCTGTGTTATCTCCTTTTCTGACTTCTACAGGGAATACTTTTGATTTACGTCGCGGTGATGAAGGTAGCTTAGCCTACTTGGCTTGTATTAGTCCTTCTTGGCTTCCTATGCTTTCCTCGACTGGCCCACGGTACACCCATTACTCGGCACATCAAGTACTTTGGCAGTTTGGCTTTGGTCAGGATATTCCCCCAGTGTTCAATGACATAGTTCCCTCTCTTCCTTCCTTGGATCCCTTCATGAGACTTTAGGCCTTCTCTTATTGGTCACGACGGAGTCCTCAGTTTGTAGTGTCCAACTCTCAGAGAGGAGTTTTTGCCTCCAGTGGTTATGCTAGCTATTAGAGGAGAGTTCAAAAGTCCTTTGCTGATTATGCTGGTTTTGACAAGATTGGGAGAGTCCTCAATCCTGGCATTTCTTCTGCCCCAACATCCAGCAAGCGTCTGTCCCTGACCACTGCTGGTGTTGTTTCTACTGTTGTGAGTAGCAAAACTAGTTTCGCAGAATGGCATGCTTCCAAGGAAGGTTGGGTAACTTATGCGCAGGATTTCCCAGAGACTTGGTTGGGGTGTGACCTTATTGTTGGTGCTTCTGCTGGGGTACCAATTAAGAAGGGGGCAGTAGATGCCATAAGTGCTAGTACTCCCATTGGCATGAGTAAAGGAAAAACAATTAAGCAGGAAAAATTGAAGGAGGCCGCGGCTGAAGAGAGTGTAGAAGATGTTGGCCCTAAGACAAAGAAGAAAAAGAAAACTGGGAAATCCCAGAAACAGTTGATACTTGCTGAGGAGAAGGAAGTTGAGCAACCTTTGGCCATAAGGGGCCGAGTGAAGACTAAGGTAGAGTCTTCTTTTCTCCAGGCTCCTATGAGTCCTTCAGTTCATGGTCCTTCAAGACCCTCTAGACGCACCCGTAGTAAACAACAGAGACCTGGAGACCCTGTTAAGAGAGAGAGAAGGGCAAGGCCTCTTTCCTTCTTTTCTCTTTTAAGTTGTAATTTTGTTGTTTCTTCCCCCCTTTTTTTTTTGAACTAATGAGTGATTGTCTTTCCTGCAGTCTAAGCGTAAGCTAGATCCTAAGAAGGGTAGAAGCCAATCTTCTGGTGAAGATGTGGTATGGTTTTCCTTATCTATGTCTTCTGCTGCTTGCTCTTATTCATTTCACAAGTGTTATATACTCGTGCTGCCCTGTTGCTCATGCCCCCTTTCTTTTTGTTTATGTTGTTCCCCTTCTTTTCCTTCTTTAGGTCGAGGTTCCTCCCCCCGTGGTTAGTGAGACTTTGAAGGAGGAGATGGCTGCAGCTGCATCTCAGAGTAGGGAGGAGGAGCCTTCCAGTGGTGGCATAGCTGAGGAAACCGGGCACCCAATGCAGGATGTCCAGGCTGCCCAGGATCCTGAGGCTCCCAAGCTTCCCGCATCCCCAGGTCCTCAATTTGAACAGATTTCCAGTCCTATCAAGACCGTGTTACCTCAGACTAGGTTAAGTATAAGGGCTTTGGGAGGTGCATCATCATCCGGGCAAACAGGTGAGCCTTTTTTTTTTTTTTTATAACGTTTTAATTTTATTTCTTTTGCACCCCCCCCTTTTTTTTCTTCCTCTCCTCTGAGTTCTTTCTTTCTTTCTTTTTTCTTTCTCTTTCCAGGCCAAGCCACTGCGAGATCTGTTTCTGGTGCTACTACTTCTTTGGAATCGGAGGATTCTGAAGGTGGGTGTTGATTGTCCTTACTGCATTATTTCTCTCTTTTTGCCCTTCTCTTGTATTTTCGTTATGGCGAAGCCCCCTATATCTCTGCCTTCTTTTAGCCATTTTGCTGAGGCTTCCTTGCCTTTTCTTCAACTTGCCATGTGTTATTTCCCAGAGTCCTTTAAGAAGTCAGAGGAGCAAGAGGAGGAAACTCCGCCCCAAGAGGCCGATACTGGTTTCTCCTTTACCCTTTTTTGTTCTTTATCTTTCTCTTTTTTTTTCTTTTTTTCTTTTTTAAGAAGAAGCTAAGTTTGCCCCTTCCTTTCTTTCCCCCCCTTTTTTTTTTTTTTTTTTTTTGTAGAAGTTGATATTGGTGTCAAAAATCCTGAACTTGTGATTCCTGAGGGGGGTGTAGGATCTGCTCAGGTTGCTAGCCCTCATGTTGTTCAAAGGGTTGAAGGTTCCTTTGGGACTCTAGGCAGCAATGCAACAATGGGGGAGGCTCCAGAGGTGGTTGTTTCAAATCCTACTTCAAGGCTCCCCACCTTTTTGGCTCGCTTTGATCTTCTGGAGTTCAACAGCCTCCCTGCCAGTCACTTCTGCCATTTCGGGCCCTCTTATGGCAGTTTCTTGCGGTTCTCTGTGCCTGTGGAAGGTCTGCCACTGCTAGAAGGGCTGTTTAAAAGTCATGGGGGTTTTACCCTTGGTTTCAGAGGAGGAGTATTTTTGGGGAACATTCTGATGGAGCTGTTGTGCGCCGTGTTGATTTCCTTAAGAGATTCTTCACTAGACTCTCAATCTGAGGAAAAACTCTTGGAATGGAGGGGAGTGGTTCAGGATCTCTTGGAAGCCAAGTTCAACCTGTCCTTTTTGCTGGAGTATCCGCGATCATTGGCCTAAGTGCTATTCCAAAGGCAAGCTTCTAAGAGCATCGATGCTGAGATTGCTGCTGCTGAGGAAGTTTTAGCTCATGCTCACAAGACTTTGCAAGATTTGAAGATCGAAAGGCAGAGGGTTCTTTCTTCTTCGGCTGTCCTTGCTCTCTCCTCAGATGGCTCTTTGTTGGCTAACCTCCTTTCTTAGCCTTCTTTTTTTTTTAGCTGGTTTGGATGTGTATGAACAATTTGGGGTTGTATAAATTTTCTATTTCCTTGTTTGGACACTGCTTCTGGCTTTTTTTTTAGATCTGCACTTGTGCTTTGAGGCTGCTTTCATGTATTTGTGCTTTAGGATGGCTTCTAAGTATTTATGTTTCAGGATTGCTTCTATTCTCCTTTAATGGCATGTGGATCTTTTTTCTTTCTTTTGTCTTTCCTTTTTTTTTTGTACTGAGTCTTGGTCCATGATTTCCACAAGTTTTGTTGCAGGTCCCAGCCAGGTACCCACCCTTTTTTTTCTTGATCGCGCAAGTACTGAACTGGATACATTGGGCAATATATATTTTTTGTCCCAGCTCATGAACTTGGCAGGTTTTTTTTTTATTATTATCAAGTACTGGGCTAGGTATCCTCAGTACATGCCTGAGATCCTAGACCATGTATTTGAAACTTAGCTGTGGGGTGATCCTGGGTCATGCATCAAAAGATTTCCCCAGGTATCCTCCCTTTTCTTCTTGGTTGCGCAAGTACTGAATTGGGTACATTGGGCGATATTTTATTTGTCCCAGTTCATGAACTTGTCAGATTTTTTTTTTTTTTTTTTTTATATCAAGTACTAGGCTAGGTATCCTCAGTATATACCTGAGATCCTAGACCATGTATTTAAAACTTAACTGTTTGTAGTTATCTGTGGAGTGATCTTAGGTCATGCATCAAGGAGATTTTCCCAGGTATCCTCCCCTGATTCCGTCTGTGTTAGGACTTTGTAATATTTAGGATTTAATAGCTGAGAAATAAGAAGAAATTTCATTGAATTTAAAACATAAATGTCATTCAAGGTACATAGCAAATCTAACAAAGATAGTAAGGATCATAGAGTGTCCTTCTACCACGAGTCCCTGAACAAAGTTACTTAAACGATAATATATATATAAAAAGAAAGAAACAGTTAGCAGTTTGGAGAGTTTGGCAAAAGGATTTCAATGTACTGAGACTTCTCCCTTTTCATGCATAGTATTGTTTTAGCCACTTCCCATTGATGGGCTCTGTCAGGATTGTCCCATCCTCCTTTGTAAGGTAGTAATGCCCACTATCATGGGCCTCCCTGATGATGTAGGGTCCTTCCCATTTTGGGGTGAATTTGGAGGGTCCTGGTAGATTTCTTCTCACGTGCTCTGCTGTCCTTAGTACCAGCTGCCCTTTAGTGAAAGTTATTGGGCGTACTTCTTGTGCATATGCTCTAGTCATTCTTTGCTGGTACCTCTGGCTTCTTCTCTTGGCTAGCTCTCTTTCTTCCTCTACCCCTTCGAGGTCTGCTAATCTCCTTTCATTGTTTGTGTCCTCGGTGTCCTCCTGACTTTCTTCAAGTACTACTCTCGGTGTGGGAACAATTAATTCTACTAGATTGATGGCTTCTGTCCCATAGACCAGGGAGAATGGTGAGAATCCTATGGCTGTTTTCACAGAGCTCTTACATGCCCAAAGTACATCTGTCAAGTGGTCACTCTATTTTCCTCCATACTCTTGCTTCATTTTTTTAAGGATCTTTAATATCACCCTATTAGTGGCCTCTGCCTGGCCATTTCCTTATGGGTAGTACGGTGTAGACCTTCCATACTTGATGTAGTAAGCCTCAGTTAACCCCTTCATTTCTTTATTTATGAATGGGATTCCGTTGTCACTGATCAACCTCCTGGGGATCCCAAACCTTGTAATGATATGGCCTCAAATGAAGTTTGCTACAGCTGCTCCAGTGGCCTTTTTCAAGGGGATGGCCTCTACCTATTTTGTAAAGTACTCAGTAGTCACCAAGATCCACATGTAACCACTGGATGGGGGATTTATGGGCCCTATGAGATCAAGCCTCCAAGTGTGGAAAGGCCATGGAGTTGTCATATCCTGTAATGTATTTAGGTGAATATGGATTGCATCTCCAAGGACTTGACATGCCTGGCAGGTTTTGACTAACTCCTCGAAGTCCTTTTTCATTGTTGGCCAGTAGTACCCCAACAGTAGTAACTGTTTATAGAGCCTCATTTTTCTTAGGTGACTTCCACAATCACCAGAATGGACTTCCCTGACTACTTCCCTGGCTTCCCTTGGCCCCAAGCATCTTAGGGGATCCCCATTGTATCCCTTTTTAAATAGGATCCCATTTTGCAAGAAAAATCTGACTGCGAGCTTCTTGAGCTGGTGGGTCAGTGCCCTGTCAGTTGGTAGGATCCCTTGAGCCAAGTATTCCATGAAGGGAGTCCTACAATCTTCTGTAACAAATACAGCGTAGCTTTCTTCCTTGTCCGCCGAGGATTGGCATTCTTGACATTTTTTTCTGTATAGTTGCTGCCTCTTTGTTCATATGTGGCCAGTAGTATCCCATGCGCTGCATCCTCCTATATAGACTGATCTTTTCTGAGGTCCCGCAGACTTGGGTATGTAGCTCTTCCAACCTTAGCTTCCCGTCCTTCTCATTGATACATCTGGATAGGATCCCTTCAGGCAATCTCCTGTATAGTTCTCCTTCTATTAGAGCGTAGTCCCTCAGCTCCTTGACACTCCCTCCGGATCCTATTTCTTTTTTTTTTTCATTCACTTCACTCCTCCAGTCCCATTGGTTGGACTCTCCGGGGGATATCTTTTGGAGGATTTCTAAGATGGAATGCTCCTGCCTTCCTATTCTGACCAGAGTGTCTTTTCCCTTGAATGGTACTTGGGATCCCAGGGTGGCAAGCGCATCTGCAAACCTGTTTTCACTTCTCTGCGTGTACTCTATGCTAAAGGTCAGGAATTCCTGCTCTAGCCTCTGCGCCCACGTCCTGTAGGCTGCCAAAATTTGTTCCTTTAGTGCAAAATCACATTTCACCTGAGAGACTATAAGATTGGAATCTACCAATACTCTCATGTGTTTCACCCTAATACTGAGTGCTATAGTCAACCCGGTCAAGTATGCCTCATACTCAGCTACATTATTGGAACAAGAGAAACCAAGCTTGAAAGATAGAGGTATGGTGTCCCCATTCTCACAGCTCAGTACAACTCCCACCCCATTTGAGGTTGCTGTAGCTGACCCATCGAATCTCATTGTCCATTTCTTTCCTGGGATTTTTGCTACTGCTACTTCACCTAGGATCTTTTCACTTAGTGAGCCTTCCTCCTTCCCTGGGAACTGTGCTAGGAGATCAGCTATAGCTTGACTTTTGACAGCCTTGGGGGTCTTGAGGCTTATGTCATATTGAGAAAGCAAGACTAGCCACTGTGCTATTCTTCCTGTTATGAGGGGCTGATGCAGGAGTGCTTTTATGGGGTGTGACTTAGTCACTAAAAGGATTTGGTGAGCAGAGAAATACCTCTTCAGCCTCTAGGATGCGTAAATAACCACTAGGCAAGCTTTTTCAATCCTAGGATACCTGGTCTCGGCATCCTTGAGTGTTCTGCTTACATAATAAACAGGTTGCTCGTTCCCATCATCATCCTCTTGCGCCAGCAGGGCTCCTATTGCTTGGGCATTTGATACCAAGTACAATAACAGGGGTCGCCCACGTATTGGTGCCTGAAAAGTGGGCAGATGATTCATGATCTGTTGGACCCTTTGGAAGGCTTCCTGTTGTTCTGCTCCTCAGGCGAACTCAGTCCCCTTCTTCAATAGTTTGGATAAACCACCTATGACCGAAGCTAGCCCTGGCACAAATCTCCTGATGTAGGAGACCCTTCTTAGGAAGCTTTTGAGTTCCTTCACTGTTGTTGGTCTTTTCATTGTGGCAATGACTACAGCTTTGGCTGGATCTACACTTATGCCTCTGTGATGCACCAAGAACCCGAGGAACTTTCTTGCAGATACTCCAAAGGCACATTTTATGGGGTTCATGCGTAGCTTGTATTCTCTACATCTTTTGAAAACTCATTCAAGTACCTGAAGGTGTCCTGTCCTAGTTTTTGACTTAACCACAATATCATCCACATAGTCTTCCATTTCCTCATGCATCATGTCATGGAAAATGGCTGTCATAGTTCGCTGGTATGTGGCTCCTGCATTTTTTAGGCCAAAGGGCATCATAGTGTAATAAAAATTTCCGATTGGTGTCCTGAATGATGTCTTCTCAGCGTCCTTGGTAGCCATACAAATTTGGTTGTACCCACTATACCCATCCATGAATGAGAACATAGAACTTCCCGCAGCTGAATCCACAAGGAGGTCAATATTAGGCAGAGGGAACTCATCTTTAGGACATGCCTTATTCAGGTTGCGGAAGTCTACGCAGCAACAGATCTGGCTGTTCTTTTTCTTCACAGGTACCATGTTAGAAAGCCATCTAGGGTGCTAAATGGGTTTAATGAAACCAGCTGCTAGCAGATTCTTGACCTCTTGAGTTATTTGGGCTTCTACATTAGTGTGAAAGACCCTGGCTGGTTGGATTACTGGTTTAACTCCTAGGTCTACATTGAGCGCATGGACCACTAACCCAGGATCCAAACCAGGCATCTCATCATAGGTCCACGCGAACACATCCATGTATTCTTTGATCAGAGCCACCAATGGCCCCCTTTCTTATGCTGCCAACTGACTACTGATGAAAACGAGCTTCTGGGATCCCAGCTCAGCCCCCAAGTTTACTTCCTGCAATTCTTCCTCAGGCTGGATTTGTGTTTCTTTGACTGGTCCCTCTGGGACTTCCTCCTGAGCTACCATACATTCTGGTGGTCCGGGGCCTTCCTGCACGATGCACTCAAGTCCTGCGCACCTTCATAAGCGGTATATTAATCTTCCCCCGGGTTCCCGTACTACTACACACTCCTAGGATCCTGAGGTGCTGGGCTCCTTCTTTTGCCTTTTTTTCTTCAAGAGGTCTCTCAAGTCATGAGTACCTCCTCCTTCTTCTTTTTCCAAGATAGGTGTTCCTGGGGTCCCTGGCATGGGACTCTCATCATCAAGTTCTAACTCATCATAGAACATTGTTTCTACAAAGTTTACTTCTCCTTGGCTAAAAGGGTTATGGTTGGCAGGGATCCTTACGGGCCTCCCATTCAATCTCCCCTTAACACACTGATGGTATGTGGATGGTATAAGGCGGTGCTTATGGAGCCATGACCGTCCCAGCAGTACATGGTAGGACACCTTTGAGTTGATTACATGAAATCTGGTCAAGGCTACTATTGGCCCCACCCTTAGGGCTAGCTATATATATCCTTCAGTTGATTCTGCTGATCCTCCAAATCCAGTTATCTCCATGGAAGCCCCCAGGATCCTCCTTCCAGCTAGGCCCGCGGCTTCCAAGGTACTTAGAGCTATGAGGTTGAGTGATGCCCCTGTGTCCACCAGTGCTTTTCTGATTTGGACACCATTTATGGTGGCCATTAGGTAAAGAGGTCTACGGTGGTCTGGATGCTCAACCTCCATGTCTTCATCAGTGAAAGTTATGGCATTGGTTGTCTCCAGGAAAGCTCGACTAGCATGTGATTTTGTTGTGAAACATTCCATTCCTAAATCTACTACTATAGTCATGAGAGATTTCATGGCCGCCCTTCTTGCTTCTGGTCCAAATCCCAGTTGATTGAATAGTGATCTGAACTTGGGATTCTTTTGGAGGGTCCTGACTGTGTTTGGGTGAAAGGATCCTTCTGGTTCTTCTGCTTCTGCCGGGTTCCAATGAATTACTACAGCTACCACCCCCTTTCCTTTGTGGTTGGGCAGGGGGTTCCTTTGTACTTCTGGTTCCTTCTAGGTGAGCTCCAGGGTTCTTTCTCTTAACTTCCTGTGAAAGAGCCTGCGGAGGGTCCAGCAATCCTTGGTGGAATGCTTAACATAATTATGGATCCTACAAAACAAAGGATTTTTCCTTTCTTCCTTGGTTGGTGACCTGGATACAGTGAATGGCCTAACCACTCCATCCCCGATCCATTTGTCCAGGACATGGTTTAACTTTTCTACAGTACATGGGATCACCGGTGGTTCCTCAAACATTTTTCCATCAGGCCTCTTCCTTTTTTCTCCCACTAATGCTGTCATGGCTTGGGATGCCGGCATCCTCTTCACCTTCATAGTTTGTGCTGTCTTTCTTGTTCTCTGTAACAGGTCAGCGAACTGTGTGATACATAAATTTTCAAGGTTGAGTCTGTAATCGAAAAGCATGTTAGATATGCAAGTCTCTACGAGCTCTTTTTCTTCATGGTCCCCATAACAATCAAGGGACACATCTTCAAATCTTTTGATGAACTGGACAGGATCCTCTCCAGGCCTTTGCCTTACCATCTGAAGGCTTTGGAAAGTGACCTTGTCCTCACCAGGGTAATATTTTGTACAAAATCTCTCCATCATTTCGTCCCAGGTCTTAATGGACCCAGGTCTTAATGTGGTGTACCAAGTGTACGCTCTGTCCACTAGGGACTTAGCAAACTCTCTTAGACACAGCTCCCGGTCTCCCGCGTAGGGGCCCATAGTGTGGACAAACCTACTCACGTGTTCTACTGCACTTCCATTCCTTCCATCAAAAGGATGGAACTTTGGTGGCTCATATCCCTTGGGGTATGGCTTGCCAAGGAGTTCTGGTGGGAATGGGGGATCCCGAGAAAATTGCTTGGAGGTCCCAAAAAGTTTTTCCCTTTCTTGGTCCAAGAGGGCACTGACATCTGCCAGTATTAGGTATTGGGGGTTAGTTCCTCCTCCCACTGCTGACCCTCTCTCTGGCTGGGTTCTATCTTGGTTGCCCACATGGGGGGGCATTGTCTCTGACTTCCTGTGTCTAGCCTTCTTTGAGAAGGCGAACTTCTTGTTGCAAGTCTTTCAACATTACAGTCATCTGAGCCATAGGGTTTAGCTCCTGCCTTGCGTTTCTTTGTTCTGACACGGCCTCCTGTTCTGTTAGGGGCACCTCGCCCCTTTGTCTAGAGGCCACTTCATTTTCTCCAATGGGCTCAGAGGCTGTGGGTGGCACATTAGCACCTTTACTGTTCCTTTGTCTCGGAGGCATGTTCTGCGAAAGGATTGCTTCTTCCCTTTTCTTTACCCAGTCCCCAGTGGAGTCACCAAAATGTGAGAGTGCCTTTTTTTCTTCAGCACTATGGCCCAAGGATCCTGGGCCGAATAAAATGTTCTTGGTGGAGTGGGCTCGATTCACCGTAGCTAAAGGGCTGTTTAAGAACTGAGTGGTGCACAAAACAAGCTTCCTACAATACAAATAGCTAACAAGCAAGAATATCCGTATTGAATGACATTTTAACAGTAAAGGAATGCACAACAAGTGAAATATAATGTAAGAAAAAGGTTAGGGATCCTCGAATTAGTGAGGTGCATTTTATTAATTTCCCTTAGTTTGTGATTACAATGCTCACTAAGACGTGGTGCAAGGTTTAACTGAGTTCAAAAGTTACAGACTTTGATAGCTATTCAAGTTTCAAAGACTTGCAAAGTTTGAATTTGTTGAATCCGAGCACGTACTATAGTGGCTATCTCTGGGATACCGGGAATGGTTCCTCTGTTTTCTCTTAAGTTTACAGAGCCTTTTCTATAATTTTATGAGGCTTCAGAAAGCAATTGTGAATGCCTCAAATGATCTAATCGAAAATGAATTCTCTATCTCTTAATCTCAATTCGAATGCCCCTGTAGCATGGACCCCTTCCTCCTTTTATAGCACAGCTTTGGGCTCCGGGGTACTAACGATTTCTCCCTTTTGCCCCTTAGAGTTTGTGCCATGCCTATTTGCTCAGAGTCATGTCGTTTCCTTTTTTTCTCATAGTTTCTTGCTTTTGGTGCGACCAAATGAAAGTCTCTTAGCTAGTTTTCTATTTCCAGATTTCTCCGTTGGCTAGACTGAAGCTATTTGGCCTTTTCTTCTCAGCACTCCAGCTTTTTCAGTTGTACTCTTCCTTGTCACTTTCTCCAAATGGTCGTGTTAGGTTCTAAAGGTTTAGGAATTTACGTATTTAGAACTCTAATTTGTAATATTGGCAAACTATGATCAAAACAATATGTTTAGTCTTGTTAAAGTGTGCTCAAAGTTGATTAATTATTGTAAAGTTGGAATCGAGAGACTGTAGATGCATTGGCGCATTTCGATTTGGCTCGATCGATCGAAGAATAGATTCTATCGATCAAAAATCGATCAGATTGCGTTTTTCTGCAGTTTTCCAACTCAGCCCTAACTCATTAAACGTTTAGAGTTTTATGTTTTTGCCCTAGGTATATAAGGGAAAACCCTAGCCACGTTTTTAGAGTTGCTTCAGTTGTATTGTTGCTCATACATTGCTGTTTTGTGTAAATCTCTTGTGAGATCTAGAGGAGCTTTTCTTTACACAAAGCTTAGGGTTTTCTAGATGGAGATTACTTCAACATCTTGATGATCAACTTGGTTGCTGCCATTGAAGCTTAAAGAATATCAAGCATGGGTGCTTGTAGCTAATTGAAGAATTCAAGAAAGAAAGAGTCCGTGGATTCGGAGCTTGCACGGGGTCGTGTCAGTAAGTTCTACTGGTAGGTAGCGTTAGGAAGTCGAGCAGGGAGCTTGTATGTCCTTTTGTATGAACTTCAATTCTTTCATAGTGAATTCAGTTTTGCCTTGAGAATCGATGAGTAAAATCCTCCCCAGGTTTTTTATCGGTTTGGTTTTCCTAGGTGATCATATCTTGTGTTATTTATTATTCCGCTGCTATTTTTTCTTGATATGGTTGTTTGATTGCTTTAACCTAGAATTGCATAATTTGACTAAGTAACAACTTGGCTAATTAATCTAGGCTAACCAATCTGGTTGTGTGTTAAGGGGTCTAAATTTTCATCAAGTGGTATCAGAGCAGGTAGCTCTTTTGTCTAAGATTTTTGATCTCTGAGCTGATCCTTGACCCCTGTTGTCATGGAGTATGGACACTCTCTTGTTGTTCCTCCTCACTTTGATGGGAATAACTATGCTTATTGAAAAGTAAGGATGAAAGCATTCCTGAAATCCATTGATGAGAGAGTTTGGAATTCCGTTGAGTACGGATAGCAGAAGCCTACTACCCCTGTGAGTGAGTGGCAAACTTCTGAAAAAGAAGCAGCAGGCTTCAATAGCAAAGCTATGAATGCCATCTTTAATGCTGTTTCTATGGAATAATTTAAAAGGATCTCTAATGTTGAGGTTGCTCATACTGCTTGGAAAATCCTCCAAACTGTGCATGAAGGCACAAAGGCAGTTAAGATAAACAAACTGCAGCAATTAACTTCTAGGTTTGAGAGCATTAGGATGTCTGATGATGAATCCTTTAATGAATTTTATGCCAAACTGAATGAAATTGTAATTCTGCTTTTAATTTGGGTGAAATCTATGATCAACCTAAAATTGTTAGGAAGATACTTAGATCATTAACTGAAAACTTTAGACCTAAAGTGACTGCCATTACTGAGAGCAAGGACGTGGACTCCATCCCTGTTGATGAGCTTATAGGATCTCTTCAGTCCTATGAATCTGACTTATCCAAAACAAACAAATCCAAATCAATGGCTCTTAAGTCTGTTGATGATGTTGAGGCTGATGGATTTGATGATGAGCTCTCTGCTACAGAGATAGCTTACCTTGCCAAGAACTTTAGAAACTTTCTGAGAAATACAAATAGAAGGGCAAGAGGTACAAACACTGTTGAACCTAGAAACTTTAGGAAGAATGATCCCACTAAGGTTAATAATTTTGAAAAACCTAGAGAAAAAGTAGGTCAATCTTCAAATAATTCTTTGGGTGCTCAGTGTTTTGGTTGTCAAGGGTATGGTCATGTTAAATCTGAATGTCCTACATTCTTGAGAAATAAGGGTAAAGTTATGGCTGTAACCCTTAGTGATAATGAGGTTTCTGATGATGAGTCTGAATGTGACGAGGATGGAAACTTCATTGCTTTCACTCCTACTACAGTAGTCAATGAAAGCATATCTGTTGAGGAGAACCCTTCTGATGGGGAACTCTCTGAGGATGCAGATCTTCAAGAGGCTTATAATAAACTTTGCAAAGTTGCTGCAAATGATGCTATGAATGTTGAACTTGGCCAGAAGAAAATTGATTCTCTTGAGCTTGAAAAGAAAAATTTGCTTGTTAAATTATTTGATGCTAATGATCTGTTGAACAATGTGAAATCTGAGAACATGCTTTTACTTGATAAAGTTAAAACTTTAGAACATGATTTATCTGTTGCTAGAACTGCTAGTTCTAAACTTGATCACATGCTGAATGTTCAAAAGTATCCTTCTGATAAATCTGGGATACGATATGTTGAAAGCATCTCTGTGTCTACTCCACATACCACGAACTTTGTTCCTTCATCTTCTTCTGAACCTTCTGTGAGTGAGGTTGTGAGTAAAACTGTCAAACCACCTGTGAGTGAGGTTGTCAAACATGTAGAAGTTTCACCTCCTAAGAAGATTAGGGTTGATCTGAGAGAAACTAAACCTACCCATTCTAAGGACAATATGCTTGGTAAACCTGTTTGGGTTTGTCATTATTGTGGAAAGTCTGGACACATTCGTCCTAACTGTTACAAGCTTCAAGCTGCTAAGAGAGCAACTAAACCAAAGGTGCCTATGCCTCAAGCACAAGATCCTATGGCACTTATTGGTGAATTGGTAAAGGCTTTAAACCTTTATTCCAATCCTGGAGTTGGAAATCACTCAAATGTGAATAGGAACTCCAATGCTCGAAGTGCATCTAAAAGACTTTGGATGCAAAAGACTCGACCTAATTGAGTCTTTCTGACATGGTCCTTGTGCTTCATTGCTCATTCCTCTGTGACCATTGTTCTTTGGTTTTTGTGTTTCTTTTGTTTTGTTTCTAGGGTTTGCATTGCATTACATTCATGCATTTCATTCTAGGATTTATTTGTTTTCTCTTAAATAAAAATAAAAAAATAAAAAAAAGGGAGAAAAGGAGAAAGTAAAAATGTGTTTGACATTGTTTTCTTGGTTTTTGAAAACAAGGTTGGTCAATTTATTTACACATATCATGTCCTATGTACCTTATTTAGCTTTGATGAGCTTATTTATTGCACTTGACTAGTTGAAGCTTTGTAGTGCATGTTGTGTGGGAAAGATATTTAACGTGTTTATCACTTTGTCTTAATCTTGATGTCACATGTTATTTAACTGACGGACTTTGTCCTTTTGAGAAAGGCATAAATAACCATCTCACCACTGTTCACTAGCCAATCATGAACACCTTAGTGCATATCATAAGATTTTGTGCTCGAGAAAGTGTAGAACATGCACAAAAAGAACATAAGGTGATGCCTCGGCTTAATTGCTTAATGCTTAAAATTGTGTGTACTATTAGGCTTGATGCCATCTCACATAATTACAATTGGTGTGTACCATTAGGCTTGATGCCATTTCACATAATATATTTCACATTATAATGGGTCAAAATACAAGAAACTTACATGATTGCAAGCTTTTGTTCTAGAAGATGTGGGAGTTATATGATGTAACTCGTAAGGTGATAGTCTTTTTTAAATTTTATGTGATGGATTGTGTAGACTTTGTGATTGATTGCTTTTCACATATTACCTCATATGTTTCTCAAAGTTTTTTGCTAGTTGCACAAACTACACAAGTTAATCTTTGCTAAACTTTGTACATGTTAGTGTGTGTGTTTTTGGTCTGACCAACCAAGTTTGAAAATACTTTGAGAATTATGCAAAACATTTTTTTTGCTTGAGAATTTAAAAAGAGAATGGCCGAAATTTTCCTTGGAGAAACTGGGATTCAAATTGGGTTTTTGAAAAATCATTCCATCTCATACTCATGCATTTTGTTTTCATCATTTAATACTTTGAGGAGTAGTTTTTCAAAATGAGGTTTGTGTTTTTCAAAACTGTGATTTTTCTCAAAATTTCTGTAAGCCTCTGCCCAATTCGATCGATCCATTCTGATTTTCGATCAATCGAAAAAGTGCTTTATTTTGTTTAAAAATGACTGTCTCATTCGATCAATCGAATGTATTTTTCGATCAATCGAAAGTTGCGAATCAGGTTTTTAAAAAACACTGTTCTTGACTTTTTCAAATACTTTTTCAAAAGTTTTCAAAAGTCTTTTCTCTCTCTCCGACTTAGCAAGCTCAACTATTCCAATCTTTTGTTGTTTTCCTCTGGATTTTTTGCAAGAAATCTCTATCCTTAAGCCGGTATGTCTATATTACCCTTCCTTTTTGAGTTTATTTACTATTTTCATGCATTTAGGCTCAAAATTTCGAACCCTTTTCTTTGGGTTTGTTGTTTATTTAGGCCCAATTTTGTGTAATTGATCAATGGGTTTTTGTGGGGACACACTATAAACATGTTCTTCATGGTTTAATTTGATCAATTTTGGGTTTTGTGTGAAATTGAAAATTCTAGGGTTTGTAATTGATTCAATTTGGGGATTTTTGTTCAAATGGGTTTAATTGATGAAATTGGCTTGTTGTTTTGATGAAATTGGTTATTATAATCTGTTTTCCACAATATGTGATAATCAATTCATTGAATTGTTTCAAAATTTTCAAGTGGTATTTCAAATTTTTTAGGGTTTTTGTGAGAAACTCTATATTCGAGCCAATTTTGTGAAATTGAACCTAATTTGAACTGTGTTTACTGCATTAGTTCATGCATCACAACATTTTTATTGTTCATGCATCATATAGATTTTATTTATATGTTTTTATTGTGCTAACTTGCAGTCTGCCCTTGGTTTTGTTTTATTCTGTTCTTTTGGTTTTCTCTTTATGTCTCTGTCCTTTCCTTAGCATCATGCCTAGGAAAACTAGAGCCCGTAGGACTATTCCCTCCTCTTCTCCGTCCCCTCCTTCCTTTGACCGTGAGAAGTTTCCGAGTGAGAAAAACCAAGAGATTTTTGAGAAACTAAACTTTAGGAGAAAGATTTGGGCTGAGCGTTCTGTTCTGTTAGATGAACTTGATCCTGCCATTAGCGCAAACTTTAAGCGTCGGGGCTGGTTACCCTTGGTGGATGTTTCTGATCCTCCTCCACCTTCTGCCTTGATTAGAGAGTTCTTTTCGAACATCTCCATCCGCATCTATGATTCCAACACTTTAGTAAAGAGTTGGATACGAGGCGTAGAGTACACCATTACTCCTCAGGTAGTGGCTGATGCTCTAGGGGTACCATTGGTCCAGCATCCTGTCTATCCTTATGACGAGTCTCCCGAGTTGAGCGACGTTTTGTCTTACATCACTAGGACTACTGTCTAGTGGAGTTCTGATCCTAGGATCACTTCTGCTGAGTTCTCTGGGTTGCACTATCTGTTCTTTAGGATAGCTTGTCATTCTATCTGGCCCATCTCTCATGTTCACACCATTCCTCTTGAGAGGTGTGTATTTTTGTATGCCCTGGTTACTGATGCTCCTATTAGTTTTCCTCATCTCTTTCTTCGTTCTTTGAATGATGTTTATAGGAGTTCATCTACTACTCATGCTCTTGTACATCCTATTTTCATTCATAGGATTTTGCTTTATCTTGATCTTAGTGGCTTCCCTTCCTCTGAGCCCGTTCATGTGATAGCTCCCATAGGTGCGTCTTTTCTTAGACAGAAGGCCGCTCATCTTCGAGCTGGTTCTAAACAACCTAGGTCTGAGCCGTCTGGTAGCGCACCTCCTCCTTCTTCTTCTACAGGTCTTGTTGGTGAGGATGTTCCTGATCCAGTTGGTGATGATGCTGCTGCTGCTGATGTTCCTCCACCTCCTTCGGCTGACTTTGATGTTCGTCATACTCTGGAAACTGTCATGACCGTTCAGGCAGCTCATGGTCAGATTTTGGTGGACTTGCTAGATGAGATTCGTGCTCTGCGAGCTGACTTTGCGCGTCTTCATTCACCCTCACCACCTCCTTTTGATGGCGACTTGTGATTGCCCTTTGGCATTCCGTCATAAAAAGGGGGAGTGGAGTTTTTGACTTGTAGAGGAGTTTTTGTAGTTAGGGGGAGACTTTTTGAGACTTTTTGTTACTTTTTGTTTTTGAGGAGCTTGTGGAGTTTTTAGATTGTATCTAGGTGCTTCTCTTTGTATATCATTTTTTTGGATATTCATGTTAGGGGGAGTAACATTAATTGATATACATGTTATATTCATTGATTCTTGTTGCTTTGTGATTCACTGCTTATTGATTTATATTTATGAGTTGTTCATTCATATGTCTTTATTTTGTGTTGTGTGAATCTTACAAGAATGCTATACCTGTTGTTTTACTCTTTTCTGTCACACATGCGTTTATGCGTTTGTTAAGTATTTCAGGAATATACAAGTTGATTCAACAAAGCTGTTGTCTACACTTGCAACCGATGGATAGTAGTTAGGTTTGAATTTGAGTTTATGATCATTTTTTGTAAAGGGCTTTTTACTTGTAAACTTTGAGCTTTTAATTAGGGTTTTGTCACGGATTGCCAAAGGGGGAGTTTGTTAGGTTCTAAAGGTTTAGGAATTTATGTATTTAGAACTCTAATTTGTAATATTGGCAAACCATGATCAAAACAATATGTTTAGCCTTGTTAAAGTGTGCTCAAAGTTGATTAATTATTATAAAGTTGGAATCGAGAGACTGTAGATGCATTGGGGCATTTCGGTCTGGCTCGATCGATCGAAGAATAGATACGATCGATCGAAAATCGATCAGATTGCGTTTTTCTGCAGTTTTCCAACTCAGCCCTAACTCATTAAACGTTTAGGGTTTTATGTTTTTGCCCTAGGTATATAAGGCAAAACCCTAGCCACGTTTTTAGAGTTGCTTCAGTTGTATTATTGCTCATACATTGCTGTTTTGTGTAAATCTCTTGTGAGATCTAGAGGAGCTTTCCTTTACACAAAGCTTAGGGTTTTCTAGATGGAGATTACTTCAACATCTTGATAATCAACTTGGTTGCTGCCTTTGAAGCTTAAAGAATATCAAGTGTGCGTGCTTGTAGCTGATTGAAGAATTCAAGAAAGAAGGAGTCCGTGGATTCGGAGCTTGCACGGGGTCGTGTCAGTAAGTTCTACTGGTAGGTAGTATTAGGAAGTCGAGCGGGGAGCTTGTAAGTCCTTTTGTATGAACTTCAATTCTTTCATATTGAATTCAGTTTTGCCTTGAGGATCGGTGGGTAAAATCCTCCCCAGATTTTTTACCGGTTTGGTTTTCCTGGGTGATCATATCTTGTGTTATTTATTTATTCCGCTGCTATTTTTTCTTGATATGATTGTTTGATTACTTTAACCTAGAATTGCATAATTTGACTAAGTAACAACTTGGCTAATTAATCTAGGCTAACCAATCTGGTTGTGTGTTGAAGGGTCTAAATTTCCATCAGGTCGGAACCAGGCTCTTGCATTTTTGCTTCATACCTCCTGGCACCACTACATGTCTGGAGCATGAGATTCGCATGCCCTTTGTCTTTTATCTCTCTTTGAATTTGCTTCTACTTCGTGCGTCTACGGATCCCCTGACTCTGGGGGCTTCTGGGATCCCGACCTAGTTCTTCTTTCTGGGCTTTCTTTGGTTCGCTGGTTCTGCCTGGTTTGGGCTTTTTTCGTGGATCTCTGGATTCCAATCTTCTGGGCTTCTTGCCCTTTCTTTCTTTCTTCTCTCTTTTTCTTTATTGTGAGAGCCCATCCTTTCTAGTTTTATTATTCATTTATTTTTGTGTGAAATGAGCCCAACGTTTTTACTTCTTTGGACCTTAGTTTGTGGCCATTTAATTTTGAACCTCAACACTCTCTAAGTCCAATCAAAACACATTGACTTTTTTAATTAAAAAAAAACACAGATACTCTCCTTCTCTTTGTCCCACCCCCCCCCCCCCCCTTACCTTGTAACAAAAAAAAAACAAATAATGTTATTCTATAGTTCAAAAAAATTTAGACCATGTTAAGTTATTTTTTAAAATAAAAACCCGTTATCCTTATCCCATCATCCCATGTAGTTTTATTTTTTATTTTTATTTTAATGAGATTATCTCATCTAATGTAGGTAAAATAATATCCAGTTTTCCACCACTCTTTTTCACTTATCTAAATTAAATTATTAAGTTTAAAAATCCTAAATTATAGATTACTTATAAGTCTCACTCTTTTTTTTTTTTTTCCTCTCTCTCTCTCTCTCTTTTCTATAGTTCAAAAAAATTTAGACCATGTTAAGTTATTTTTTAAAATAAAAACCCGTTATTCTTATCCCATCAGCCCATGTAGTTTTATTTTTTATTTTTATTTTAATGAGATTATCTCATCTAATGTAGGTAAAATAATATCCAGTTTTCCACCACTCTTTTTCACTTATCTAAATTAAATTATTAAGTTTAAAAATCCTAAATTATAGATTACTTATAAGTCTCACTCTTTTTTTTTCCTCTTTCTCTCTCTCTCTCTCTCTTTTTTTTTTTTTTTTAAATGCACATACAATTCTATCAAAAATAAACCCAAGTTGATTTTTTATTCTTTCTTTTAAAAAAAAAGGTTAGAAAGTTTGTCCCAACTTTGTCACGTTGAGTAAAAAGGAAATTTTTATTCTAAGCAGTTTTTTTTTTCCCCCCCCTTTTTATTTGACCAAAACATCCCATGCAATTACAACTTAAAATAATAACCACCACACTTTTTCAATTATCTTTTGTTTCTAATCCTAACTTCGAGGTTCTAAAGACTCTAGAAAAGTAGCAATCTCTAGTAAGAGATTATTTGAGCATATTTGTACCGCAAATTGCTTAGTCAATTTTTCAAAGCATTAGAGATTAAGGCTCCTCCATCTTGTAATAAAGTCATTACACTTTCATTCGGTTTTTGTCGAGCATCAGCTAAGTCAATGATTGATAGTTTTCTTTTTGAGATTATAAATTGGGCAAGAAAAGCACTTTGTAAATCATTCCAAGTATGAATTGACCCTGGCTTTAATTGAGTGTACCAAGTAAATGCAGAGCCCTTGAGAGATTAAACAAATTTGCCTTATCAATAAGCCATCATTTGGAACCTCAAGTTCGATGGAAAGGCGACCAAGGGTGAATATCATATGACAACCACTTGCCCCTTGAACAAATGCAGGAAGTTTGTGGAAGTAAATAGTCCCTTGTGGAGATGAAAAGGAGAATGGGTCCCACCAAGCATGACAAAAATTATGTTGGAAAAAAATGTAAAATTAAGTTTAACAAAAATTGTAAACTTATGTTTAACAAAAATTGTTATTTTATGTTTAACAAATTTTGTTAAATTATGTTAAACAAAATTGTAATGTAGTGAAATTCGTCAAACATAATTTCACCTATAGGCCTTTGTGCATATGGATTTTACTGATGTGAGTAATGGCTATCTATATATACTAGTCGCTAACCCATGTGATGCACGGGAAAGCTATTGACTATGAAAAAAAAAATTCAACAATGAGTAACAAATTTAAATTTATCTCATCATAGTCATAAGAGTAGTTTTAGGACCATATTATTTTACAACTTTTTGCAACAACTTTGACGTAGCAGTGGTAGAATGTTGTTTGTGCACGAAAAATTATTTATAATAAAATCTAAGAAATTTAGAAATAGAAAATTGGGTTAATAATATGCATATTATAGACATTTTGCTAATTAGTATTTTTTTTTAAATGAAGAAATATTTAACTTCTATGCTTTTCTCAATCTTACTTAGTTGTAGTAATAACAATATAGACAATTCAGAATATGAAACAATATTAAAATTATAACACCTAATTCCATTATCTTTTATGTTGAATCCAAACAAATAATCAATCAACCAAAAATCATAGCTTTAATTAAGAAAACAAAAAATCACATAAACCCAAATAAAAAGCATTTAAGGTAAAGAATTAAGATCAACTTACCGCAAATACCAAAAACCCCAAGACTTAAAACTTCCAAATTTATAGAATCCCCAAACTCTACTTCAAAACCAAATAAAACCCTTCAAATTCAACAAATTTATACATAACATACCAAATAAAAATTTATCCCTGGGCTAGAAGACATAGGTTATAGTTTTGATTTTTCTCAAAAAAAATAAAGATGTTTCATATGCCATATACAATATAAAATAATTAGTAGAAATTTCAACCCAAAAACCAAACCCACGAAAACAATGTCAATATAAATATGAAGATTACCCTAAATACTCAAAAGAAAATCAATTCTAAACATAGCAAAAGAATAAGATAGAAAGAAAAAATTAGGCACATACGAAAGCAAATAAAAAATTCGACATAAAAGATAAAATTTATTAATAACAATATAAACAAATATCCACATATGTTGAATTGAAATTCATTAATAATAAAAATATAAACAAATTCAACATAAAATTCATTAATCAAAGAAGCAATCACCTTTCATCCCAATGGAAGGACCCTATTTTCTGGTTGGAAGATAGTTTGAAGATTTGGAATGTCATTGTCATGTAGTTCAATGAAATTGTATGAAGATGGTACCTAAACATCACATACATACATGCTTGGAAATTGTAGGTTTACTCATGGGAGCCGTTAATTTTTCATGATGATGTTGATATGGGATGGTCAACACTTGGTGACCAATGCATTAATGACGGAAAACTCCTGGCTTGCTCATACTATCGCAATTCTATTGGAGTTTGGGTAGCAGATGTATCGGCGCTTTCTGATAAGGATCAAACAGCCCCTTAACCTTCACAACTCCACATTGCAGATATATCAGCACGGTTCTTAAATCAAATAGAAGACCAGTTCGATGAGGGAGATCCATCTCACATTGCAAACAACCATAAAGCTATGGAATGTGTTTCTTTTCCTATTAAATATTATTTATCAACGAATAGCTCCTAATTTTAGTGGGCCCAAGAGTGTGTAAAAGCTTGAAAATTAAAAGCAAGAAATTCCAAAAGCATGAGTTTAGCCATTAGAGAGACATGTTCTGGAATCTTCTTTCCTACTGGACCTCTTTACTATAGTCTGAGCAGCACTTGGTTAACACTGCATACTGGACTCCCTAAACCCCTAAACAAAAGATTCAAAAATTGAAGCCACAAATTAGAAACACATACCCACGGTGGTAGACTTGGCTTGGTAGCTGGCTGAAGGGCTGTAGTGGCACCGTTCAGTTTGGAGTTTGGACTGAGGGTTTGTTTTCTCCATCTGGTTTATATGGTCGGGCTGTTGAAGGATACTTAGGGTTTGTTTTCTCCGTCTGGTTTATATATATATATATATATATATATATGAGTAAATGATAATGATTTTTTTTAAAATATTGTGCTGATGTGGAAAATTGTGAGAACTTCAGAGGTTTCGGTTATATATATATAGATAATAATAGATAAAACAGAGAGAAAATCCAATTAAATTTCAAATTGAAATTCAATTAGAGTCTAATTTTGCGCTATGTGTCTCATCTAATCTAAATTTTAGAATTTTGTGCCAAGTGAGTTAATTTAGTATAAAAATTGAATTTCAATTAGAGTTTAATTTTACGCTATGTGTCCCATCTATTCTAAATTTTTAAAAATTTGTACCAAATTAGTTAATTTAGTGTAGAAAACAAGGAGTCCAATATAATAAACCATAAAAAACATAATCATACAACTAAAAAAAATTCAAATTTATAAGTCATCTATATATATATATATATATATATATTAATAGGTAAAATTTAGAAAAAAAAATTGAATTAGAATTTGAAATTATAATCCAATTTTGCACCATGTATTTGAATTTATGTGGGAACTACACCATAATTATCCACTTAAGCTTGTGTCATATGTCTACTTAAGTTTTTTAATCTTTGTGTCAAGTGAGTTAATGAGTGCAAAATACTAAGAACCTAAAATTAATGAACTATAAAATAAATAAATAAACAATCACATATACTCAATAAAAATCACCACCTGTTTCTCAATAAATAAATAAAATAAAAATCACCATACGTTCTATCTTATTAAAAATTAGAAAAAAAAAATGATCATAAGTAGTACTAAATTTAGGTAAGAATTTTAATATGTGACTAATTACGTTTACTTTAAAAAAATAATTTGACTAATTATCTATATTTTATGATTAAAATTGTGTTTAATTTTAAATGTATCTATATGTATGCATGGATACATGTGTTACATGCTTAAAAAAATTTATTTGACTAATTATTTATATTTTTATAATAAAAATTTTGTTTAATTTTAAATGTATCCATACGTTTGCATGGAGTTACATACTAATGTGTATAATGAAAGAACCCAAACACTTACCATCTTTTAGTCTTTGATAATTGATTGACTTTTAATTAAGCAATATTTATATCATATATCTTGATTCTGGAGTTAACGAAATAACTTTGCGTATCTCTAGATAAACATGACATTCACTTTTAATTATTATAAACATGATATTCACTGATGAAGTCAAGAATTTCACCAATGAGCCACACGATACCTATGCGCTTGAATGTCAACCTACACAACACAAAGAGGGGGAAACCTCACAGAGAGCACCGGTGTGGTGCCGGCCGAATACCCTCAGAAGGTTAAGTCAGAAAATATGCTCACAACTCTAGAGTGCTAGAAAGGGTAAATTATACGTACCTTGATTTTGTGAGGGTAGTGGGGCTTTTATAGTAGTAGAGGGTGGACTTCTCTTTCTTGGAGTAGAAGTCTTTTCCAAGTAGGAATCCTCTTGAACGCAGATCGCGAAATCCTTTCCTTATAGGACTCTTACATCAAACGTGGACCGCAAGCATCTTATACCAAGGGTTTTTATGGCCTTTGGGCCTACTGATATTTCATATTGGGCCCGTCTACTATCGGCCCACAGTAAATGACCGTCAGCTTATCTCTAGCCCAAATTCTTCCTCTTCAGTTGCCCCCTTCACCTCATGGGTCCGTCATACTTTAGTGGACGAAAGCATGGGGTGACGATAAATATTGTTGGGGATGACGGTTGAAAGGGGATGTGGGTCGTCGGTCCTAGTTACTAAGGATGACGGTATCAAGGTTTAAATCGTTCAGTAGTCTGGCAGCCAACAAGGTCTGGAATGCATTAAATGGCTCATGACACATGTCACCTTTCTACAGGCCATTGTGTGGGATCGAAGCGTCGCTTCGTCTTCCGTGCACTTTCCTTATAAATATCAAACTTCGACTCTCATTTCTACACTTTCAGCCAAAATCCAATTGTCAGAGAGCGCTCCGTCACCTTTTGTCAAAGTTTTGACCGTCATATTTGCTAGAGACTTGACCGTCCAATTAATTCATTTGTCGATTGCAATTCGGAAAGTAATTTTTATCCGTCTATTTTTTGGCTTATATTTACCTTTGGGATTCGTCATATATATTTTTTCTATTAGACTATATGCTCCCGTCGCTCTTTCTAGACCGTTAGAGTCTTAGGTTTTGTCATTACATGTAGGCTATGTCTAGTGCGTCAAGTAACCAGTCGGTCGTCCGTGACGGGGCGGACTATGAAGAGGTATACCTGTCAGGTCACAAAGACCAAGACGATTTAAGCGAGAGGAGTTCGTCTTCATCTTCCCCGTCCTCAACAAATGAGGATATGGAGATGATCGAGATAGAGGAGAGTTCTGCTGATGACGAAGATCAAGTAGTTAGATCCGTCGAGGGGGCTGATGGACTTAGGGAGTTCATCATGTTTCC
This sequence comes from Quercus ilex subsp. ballota, assembly GCA_032727855.1. Lineage (NCBI taxonomy): Eukaryota > Viridiplantae > Streptophyta > Magnoliopsida > Fagales > Fagaceae > Quercus > Quercus ilex. Next base: position 85,666,337 of record CM064911.1, read on the forward strand.
AGAATGGACGGTAAATGCCTTCACCTCCACCATTAAGGAGAACCATTTTAAAACCCTTAGGGCCAATTACCAAATCCCAGACTACATCCCCATCCGTCTACCCTGTTCATCAGAGAGATGTTATTATGAAGGGGTAGACGATGTAGGAGTGTACGAGCAGATGCTCAAGGCAGGTCTTAGATTTCCTTTGAGCTCCCTGCATCGCGAACTCCTTCAGTACTTAGGCCTATCCGTCAGCCAGTTATCCCCCAATGCCTGGAGGGTCTTTATAGCAATGGAAGTCCTATACGGGGCTATGTCCGACTGTCGAAGAAGGCTGACAATAAGGGAGTTCCTCCACTGCTACCATCCAGATGAGATAGATAGATCAAGGGGGATGTATAGTTTTGTTCCTAGGAGCCACCTCTTGAAAGTAATTTTTGAGACCCCGGATTCGAATAGAGACTGGAAGAGCCGTTATTTTTTCATTGAGGGCGACGGTTGGATATGTCAGCCAGGGGAGACGGATTTCATGCCCATCGACAAGGTTTGGGGCATATTAAACCAGTCTGGTACGAGCCCGTCATACAACGACTATTAAAAGCCTGTTTAATAATTTTATTTGTTTTTAACGTCCGTCTATTTTTTGCAGTTCGACGGCGACCTCAAGTTACATTAGAGGAGTATAGTTTTCTTGAGAAAATTTTCAACAAGACTAAACCAGAAGAACGGACCTGGGCAAAGCTCGTCAACCTCAACACAATAAATTGGTACTGTGATGGACCTGAGCCTACCCCAGTAGCGCTGAAGTACGAAGAGCGTACCCGTCAGCGTAAGTCCGTCTATCTACTTTGTTCTGATTTTATCTTAGCTTTTAACACCCGTCTACCTCTTCAGAGATGGACGATGCAAAAAGGAGGGCGGCGATCAGATTACAAGCCGCCAAAAACAAAGAAACTAGTACGGACCCTATGGGGACAGGCACCAGCAAGCAGGTGGCTAAGAGGAAACAATCGTCGAAGGGAGACCGTCCCCCAAAAAAGCCCAAGGTTCCTTTGGAGCCCACCCCCTCTACTTCGCGAGGATTCCAAATACGCCCTTGAGCGACTGTCGTCCATCATAACAACCGAGGACTACGAGGATCTGTGCATTCACTCGACGGAGGCTATGGGCGAAACGGCCCTTTTTAGCGTTACTCAGGTAATTCATCCGTCGCTACATAGTCCGTCAGGCTTCCTTTCTTTGTCTCATCACTTTTTAACTTATGTTTTTCTTCCAGGCCATGATCATGATGAAGGGGATGATGGGACAGTGTCTCAACCATGAGACGACCTTAGGCCATGTCCGTCAGAAGGCCAAGGCGACGGAGGAAGAGTTGCTCGAGCTGAAGTCCTGGAAGGTCGTTCAGGATAAAAAACTTAAAATGGCTGAGGCAGCAAGGGATGAGTATATGAAGATGATGGAGGACCTAAGGAAAGCTTTGAAGGAGAAAGACAAGGAAGTCCGTCAGGCTAAGGAGATCGCGATACGGGAGTATCAGGATTCTGAAGCCCTTATAATCGAGCTCAGCCTTTCATACAATGACGGTTTTGATGACGCCGTCCGCCAGGTGAAGGCTTTGAACCCAGAAATGGACTTGTCTGCCGTCAACATTAATGCTCCAGAACAAACCTCCGTCCAGCCTGCTCAATCAGATGATACGGACGACTTGTTTTGTGAGAACCCTACTGTCCATGAAGCTTCCAGGGAACCAAAGGATGATCAGTTGGCTGTTATCTCGACGGTTGTTGATCAGACGGTGGTTGTTCAGTCGTCTGTTGATGATCAAGCCCGTCGAGCGGAGGAGAAAGACGTTCCTGATGCCCGTCATGATGTGCCGACGGAGTTATAATTTTGTAATAACTTAGTTTTTTTTTTTTTTTTTTTTTTTTTTTTTTTTTTTATTTTTTTTTTTTAAGAATGTGAAGAACAGTTTCATGATACCCGTCATGATGTAAACATCCCTTTTTAGGGCTTTATTTTAATTAATATTCGGTCCGTCGACTTTTTTCGGAGTTTGTGGAATATATCCGTCTGTTTTATTTAATCCTGACGGCAATTTGCTTATCCACTTTTATCTTTCAAGTTCGACTAGTGAATTTTGTATTTTTATCCATTGGGTAGATTCGTCCACTTTGTGGAATAGCTGATATCCGTCCATCCTATAGATTAAGGTTATATCCACCCTCTTCGTAGATTTTATATTTGCATCCCTATGGGTTAATCCGTCCATCTTGTGGATTTAGTTTTATATCCGTCCAGCTCGTGGACTTTGGATTTTTCGTCCCTTTGGGAGGGTCCGTCCACCTGGTGGACTTAGTTATATATTCGTCCAGCTCGTGGCCTTTGGATTTTTCATCCTGTTGAGATGATCCGTCCACCTTGTGGACTTAGGATTTTTCATCCCTTTGGGATGATCCGTCCACCTTGTGGACTTGGTCTTATATCCGTCCAGCTCGTGGACTTTGGATTTTTCATCCCTTTGGGATTATCCGTCCACTTTGTGGACTTGGTTTTATATCCGTCCCGCTCGTGGACTTTGGATTTTTCATCCCTTTGGGATTATCCATCCACTTTGTGGACTTGGTTTTATATCCGTCCAGCTCGTGGCCTTTGGACTTTTCATCCCTTTGGGATGATCCGTCCACTTTGTGGACTTGGTTTTATATCTGTCTAGCTTGTGGACTTTGGATTTTTCATCCCTTTGGGATTATCCGTCCACTTTGTGGACTTAGTCTTATATCCGTCCAGCTCGTGGCCTTTTGGATTTTCCATCCCTTTGGGATGGTCCGTCCACCTTGTGGACTTATTTTTGCTTATGTAGAGAAAACATAGTAGAGTCTAAACACTTCTCTTTATTGAAAAAAAATAATGCTGAGGAAAATGTACCTGCCCCCTCGGGCTTAAAAAGGTACTTGTAGAAAAATTGTTCGAAGTAGAGAGCAAAACTTAAATAACCAGAAAATTTTCTGAGGTAAAGAACTTTATAAAAAACTAAGTAAAACATAGTAATAAACTGGAAACTGGGGGAGAGTCGACGATCTTCATGGCGCCCCTACTGGTAGTACCTCCGAAGGTGCTCTGTGTTCCATGGATGTTGAAGCTTCTATCCGTCCATGGTTTCGAGGTGGTAGGTCCCTTTTCTTTGCCAAGACGAGATCCTATATGGTCCTTCCCAGTTGGGGCCGAGTTTTCCTTGCGCTGGATCTTTGGCAGCTCCCATTACCTTTCGTAGCACAAGATCTCCGATCTGGAAGTCCCTGTGTTTGACATTGGAGTTGTAGTATTTCGCCATGAGGTTCTGGTACCTAGCCAACCTCTGTTCTGCTGTAGGCCGGACCTCGTCTATCAGATCCATCTGGAGCCGCAAGGCCTCTTCGTTGTGATCCTTGTCGTAGTTATCTACCCGATAGCTCGTGAGCCCGACCTCTGCTGGAATGACGGCTTCACTTCCGTACGTCAGTCTGAACGGTGATTCTCCAGTGGGTGTTCTTGTCGTTGTACAGTATGCCCACAAGACGCTCGGCAGTTCGTCAGGCCAGATGCCTTTTGCCCCCTCGAGCCGGGTCTTGATGATCTTCAGCAAGGACCGGTTCGTGACTTCTACTTGCCCGTTGGCTTGAGGGTGTGCGGGCGACGAATAGTGATTTTTGATCCCCAGTTCTGAACAGAAGCTCCTGAATGCTCCGTTATCGAATTGCTTTCCGTTGTCGGAGACGAGCACCCTGGGTATCCCGTACCTGCATACAATATTTCTCCAAACGAAACTCCAGATTTTTTTCTCCGTGATAGTGGCCAGGGCCTCTGCCTTAACCCATTTGGTGAAGTAGTCGATGCCAACTACCAGAAACTTTAGCTGTCTTGCTGCTATTGGGAAGGGGCCCATGATATCTAGTCCCTATTGGGCAAACGGCCAAGGGGCCGTCATAGGAGTCAGCTCCTCGGTTGGTTGTCTGATCAGGTTACTGAACCTCTGACATTTGTCGCAGGTCTTGACGTATGCTTATGCGTCCTTTTGCATTGTTGGCCAATAGTACCCTGCCCTGATCAGCTTGTGCACTAAGGATCGTGCCCCTGAATGGTTTCCACAGATACCCTCATGCACTTCCCTCATTACGTAATCGGCTTCCTCTTGTCCCAGGCACCTCAGGTACGGACGTGAGAACCCTCTTTTGTATAAGATATCGTTGATCAGTACAAATCGCAAGGCTTGGACTTTCACCTTCTTGGCATCGTTTTTTCCGTCGGGTAGTGTACCCATCTTTAGGTATGCTATTAATGGCGTAGTCCAACTATCTTTAGAATTTAACTCCTACACCTTTTTACCGTCATCAATAAGTGAGGAGAGTTGTACAAATGACAATACCTGTTCGGGAACGAGCATGGGCTCTGCCGAGGCTGCCTTTGCAAGACGGTCAGCACATTCGTTCTCTTCCCTTGGGATTTGAACGAATCTTACTGTGAGATTACCGATCCGGTTTTTTACTTCTTCCAGGTACTTACTCATCCTCTCACTTTTGCATTCGTAGATGCCATTAATTTGACTCGTTATCACCTGGGAATCGCAATGGACGATCATGGATTCGGCACCTGCTGCCTTCGCGAGATCTAGTCCTGCTACCAAAGCTTCATACTCGGCCTCATTGTTGGTCGTGGGGAAGTCCAGCCGAATCATGCATTCGATTTTATCTCCGTCGGGGGTATGGATTAGTACACCGGCACCTCCTGCATGCCTGTTGGAGGATCCGTCCATGTGGATGCTCCATTGAGCCTTTGTGTCTGCCCCCACGCCTTTTGTCCTGGAAAATTCTGCAATGAAGTCGGCCACGGCTTGTCCCTTAATTGCATTTTGCGGACGATACTGTATATCGAATTCACTCAGTTCAACCGTCCATAGGGCCATGCGTCCTGCGGTCTCCAGGCTACTCATGGTTCTCCGTAGGGGTTGATCCGTTAGGACCACTATTGTGTGCGCCTGGAAGTATGGTTTGAGCTTTCTTGCCGCAGTCACTAGCGCGAATGCCAACTTCTCCATTTGGGGATACCTTTCTTCTGCTCCCCGGAACGCCCTACTTATGAAGTAGACGGGTTTCTATGATCCATCCTCCTCCCTAATTAGGGCCGCGCTGACTGTCGCTTGCGAGACTGCTAAATAGAGGTAAAGTTCTTCCCCAGGCTTAGATGGGCTGAGCAACGGTGGGGACGACAAGTACTTCTTCAAGTCCTCAAATGCTTTCTGGCATTCATCCGTCCATACGAACGACTTTCTTAACGTACGGAAGAATGGGAGACACTTGTCCGTCGCCTTTGAGACGAACCTATTCAGAGCTGCAATCTTTCCGTTCAATCTCTGCACATCCTTGATTGTTTTCGGCGGTTCTAACTCCATGATGGCCCGAACCTTCTCTAGGTTAACCTCTATACCTCGATGGGAAACCATGAACCCCAAGAACTTTCCTGCCGTCACTCCGAATGCGCACTTGTTCGGATTTAACTTCATATTATGACCTGAGAGTGTTGAAAGTCTCCTGTAGGTCTTTCAGGTGGTCATGCTCCAGAATGCTTTTTACAAGCATGTCGTCAACATACACTTGCACATTTCTCCCAATCTGGTGCGTGAACATTTTGTTTATTAGCCTCTGGTAGGTTGCTCCTGCATTCTTTAGCCCAAACGGCATCACTTTGTAGCAAAATAGTCCCTGACTTGTGACAAAGGAGGTCTTCTCCTGATCAGCCTCGTCCATCTTGATTTGATTGTAGCCGGAGAAGGCATCCATGAAGCTCAAGAGTTGGTGCCTTGCCGTTGAGTCTACCAGTGTATCGATACGAGGCAATGGGAAGCTGTCCTTCGGGCAAGCCTTGTTGAGGTCCGTGAAGTCGACACACATTCGCCAATTCCCTGTAGCTTTCTTGACCATCACTACGTTTGCTAGCCAGTTGGGGTAATACACCTCCCGAATGAAATCTGCCTCAAGAAGCTTCCTAACCTCCTCGGCTATTGCTTTGTCTCGCTCTTCAGCGAATACTCACTTTTTCTGTCTCACGGGCAAAAACGTGGGGTTCACATTCAGCCTGTGAACTATGACTGAGCTATCAATACCCAGCATGTCCTCGTGGCTCCAAGCGAAAGCATCCTGATTATTCCTTAGGAACGTTGTTAGGGCCTGTCGTGTGGGTTGACTGGCCAACGTCCCCATTCTAGTTGTCCGTCCGGGTCTTGACTCGTCTAGAGTTACTTCCTCTAGTTCTTCTACTGGTTCTGTTGCGACCCGCTTTTCTTCTATGCACATGGTGTGCTGGTGGTCATCCATCTCTAGCGTGGCTATGTAGCACTCGCGGGCGGCCACCTGATTCCCCCGCAACTCGCCGACCCCATACTCCGTGGGGAACTTAACCATCAGGTGGTACGTCGAGGTAGCTACTTTCCAAGTGTTGAGAGTTGGCCGTTCGAGGATGGCGTTGTATGCTGAAGAGCAGTTGACTACGAGAAATGTCACATCCCGAATGATCTGCTGAGGATAATCGCCCACTGTTACCGAAAGTGTGACCGCACCCAATGGGAACACTCTCGTTCCTCTAAACCCTACCAACGGGGCATTTGTTGGTATCAGCCGTTCCCTATCAATCATCATTTGCTGGAACGCAGGGTAATATAGGATGTCCACCGAGCTTCCATTGTCAACCAGCACTCGGTGCAAGTTATATTCTCCCACTCGTAGTGTGACAACCAACGCATCGTCATGCGGATGGTTAAGTCGTCGTGCATCTTCCTCTGAGAATTCGACGATTGGGCTGTCTCTTCGTGCTATCTTTGGTATCGAGCCCGTCAGCTGAACATTCTGAATCATTCGGAGGTAAGTTTTTCGGGCTTTTTTGGACGACCCAATTGTTGATGTACCCCCCACAATCATCCTTATGTCTCCGATTGGGGGCCTAGGACGTTCATTATCCCTCCGGGGCTGATGCTCCTGAGGTGGCTGGTCCGTCCTCTCTTTTCTCACAAACTTTTGTAATTTCCCTTGTCTAATAAGGGCTTCTATCTGCTGCTTCAAGTCATAGCATTCTGCTGTGTCATGGCCGTGATCGCGGTGGAAACAACAGTATTTGTCTCTTGATCTTTTGCTGGGATCTGATTTCAGTTTCCCGGGGAAAGTTAGAGCCCCCTCGTCCTTGATTTGCATCAGGACTTGATCTATCGGAGCCGTTAATGGGGTGAAGCTCGTGAACCTCCCTCCGGGTGGCTTAGAGCGTCGCTCAACCCTTCAGTCGTCTATTCTTGGCTTCTTTGACCCTTGATCCCTTTGTCCTTCCTCCTGTCGCTCCCTCTTCCTTGGCTTATCCTCTCGAGCCTGCAACGCGTCTTCTGCGTTCATGTACTTAGTTACCCTGTAGAGTACTTCTGACATGGTTTTAGGGTCGTTCTTGTATAAAGAGAACAGAAACTTACCCCTTCGCAACCCGTTCGTGAAGGCTGCTACTAATATTTTGTCGTCAGCTTCGTCTATTGAGAGCGCTTCCTTATTAAAGCGCGTTATATAAGCCCGCAGCGTCTCGTCCTCCTGTTGCTTAATACTCATTAGGCAAACTGTGGATTTCTTGTATCTGTGCCCCCCAATGAAATGCGTGGTGAACTGAACACTTAGCTCCTTGAAGGTGCCGATAGAGTTTGGCGTCAGCCTGCTAAACCATATCCTTGCGGAGCCTTTGAGTGTTGTGGGGAAGGCCCTACACATGATCTCGTCAGCTATCCCCTGAAGGTGCATCAGGGTCTTGAACGTTTCCAGATGGTCCAGAGGGTCCTTCACACCATCGTAGCTTTCTATATGTGGCATGCGGAATTTCTGGGGTAGGGGGAAGGCGTTCACGGCCGCAGTGAAAGGCGAGTCAGTGCGGTTGACTAAATCGTCTAGATCACTGGAAACTCGTCCCTTGAGTGCGTTCATCATCACCTCCATCTGTTCCCTCATCGCCTGCATCTCTGCGGCAATTTGTGGTGGTGTCGCGTTCGTGAGGGACGGCATGCTTAAGTTCTGCCTTTCTGGTCTGCTTGGGGCATGGCTGCCTTCAGGTCTCTCCTGGTTTTTCTTTGCAGCGCTGGTCCCTTCTTCCTCTTCTTGTTGGCCGTTCTGTCCTGCATTCTTCTGACGCAGCTGCTCTTCTAAGTCGTTATTTTGTTTGGTGAGACTTTCCACCACGGCAGCGAGAGTTTGAACTTGTCTCTCGAGGGCAGTCGTGGGTGGTTCGTCTCCTTGAACGTCGTTGGTGGTTGCCATCGAGCGAGTGAGTACCATGCAACCCTTTAGTCTGAAAAACGATAGTATGGCTTTGGATCTCTACTAACGTTTCCCACAGACGGCGCCAACTGATGAAGTCAAGAATTTCACCAATGAGCCACACGATACCTATGCGCTTTAATGTCAACCTGCACAACACAAAGAGGGGGAAACCTCACAGAGAGCACCGGTGTGGTGCCGGCCGAATACCCTCAGAAGGTTAAGTCAGAAAATATGCTCACAACTCTAGAGTGCTAGAGAGGGTAAATTATACGTACCTTGATTTTGTGAGGGTAGTGGGGCTTTTATAGTAGTAAAGGGTGGACTTCTCTTTCTTGGAGTAGAAGTCTTTTCCAAGTAGGAATCCTCTTGAACGCAGATCGCGGAATCCTTTCCTTATAGGACTCTTACATCAAACGTGAACCGCAAGCATCTTATACCAAGGGTTTTTATGGCCTTTGGGCCTACTTATATTTCATATTGGGCCCGTCTACTATCGGCCCACAGTAAATGACCGTCAACTTATCTCTAGCCCAAATTCTTCCTCTTCATTCACTTAACTAAGTATATAATTTTGCTTTCTCAAAAAAAAAAAAAAAAGTATATAATTTTGCATTTTTCTAGATAAATATGTTTTTAATTGGTAGGTACAACTTACAAGAGAGTGCTATACATGAAGTCCTTCGTGGCAGGATTGATTTTTAGTTTTGTTCATGGGTTAACAACTTTACACACTAGCTTGCTAGCTAGTTCAAGATAATGTATCTCTTGATTACAATCCCTTATTTTAAGGGAAGACCATTTGATTCCAATATGTTGCTTTTGAACATAAGTTTATTTATTTTTATTTTTGAAGGGATATGTGTTTTTATTCATTTGTGGTTGCATCTAATAATTTATTTAGGTTGCTTATGTACCCTTGGCAGGGATCAAGGCAATTCATAGTTCTTAAATCTGAGGTTTTAAATTTTAAATCCTTAAATATGACTTTGTCCATTTTAAATGATGGATATTTAAATCAAATACCTGGCATTTAATTTTTTTTTTTTTAATTTATTGAGAGTTCAACCTATGGTATCCGCTCCTAAAAAATTCCTTTTTTTTTTTTTTTCTTTTGGTTAAATAAATTCCCACTCCACTAAACCACTACCAATTACAAAAATTCAAATTTGTTAATATAACTGTAAGTCCAATCAAAACACTGTTACTTTTTCAATTATAAAAAAAAAAAAAAAAAAAAAAAAAAACACAATTACTTTCCTTCTCCTTTTTTTTTTTTTTTTCCTTACCTTCTAACAAAAAAGAACAAATAATGTTATTCTATAGTTTAAAAAAATTTAGAGCACGTTAAGTTATTTTTTAAAATAAAAAAACGCTTCATCCTTATCCCATTATTCCATGCAATTTTATTTTTTAATTTTAATTTTAATTAAATTATCTCATCTAATGTAATTAAAATAATATCTATTTATCCACCACTCTTTTTCACTTATCTAAATAAAATTATTAATACCTTTCTCAGCCTTTCGGCTAAGATCAAGTGTAGTATCTAAATAAAATTATTAAGTTTTAAAATTATAAATTTTAGATTACTTATAAAATCTCGCCTTTTTTTTTCCTCCTTCTCTCTCACTCTTTTTCTTTTTTATGAACGTACAATTCTATCAAAAATAAACCCAAGCTGTTTTTTTATTCTTTCTTAAAAAAAAAAAAAAAAAAAAAGGTTAGAAAGTTTGTCCCAACTTTTTCACGTTAAGTAAAAAAGAAATTCTTATTCTGAGCCTCTTTTTTTTTTTTTTTTTTTTTTTGCCAAAACATCCCATTCAGTTACAACTGAAAATAATAACCACCACACTTTTTCAATTATCTTTTGTTTCTGATCCTAACTTTGAGGTTCTACATATCCTAGACAAGTAGCAATCTATGGTAAGAGATTTTCTAAGAACAGTTCTACCGCAAATTGCTTAGTCTGTGTCTTTGAGCATTGGAGATTAAGGCTCCACCATCTTGTCATAAAGTCATTGACACTTTCATTCGGTTTTTGTTGAGCATTAGCTCAGTCAATGATTGACATTTTTCTTTTGGAGCTTGAAAATTGGGCAAGAAATGCACTTCGTAAATCATCCCAAGTATGAATTGACCCTGGCTTTAATTGAGTATACCAGGTAAATGTAGAGCCCTTAAGAGATTGAACAAATAGCCTTATCAACATGGCATCAGTTGGAACCTCAAGTTTGACAGAAGTGTGACCCAGGGTGAATCTCAGGTGACAACCACTTACTACTTAATTATGCAAATGCAGGAAGTTTGTGGAAGTAAATAGTCACTTGTGGAGACATTAGTAAACCTATTTACAATACAAAAATTAATGCATAAGAAGCATAATTGGAGATGAAAAGGAGAATGGGTCCCACCAGGCATGCCAAAAATTATTTTGGAAAAAAAATGTAAAATTATGTTTAACAAAAATTGTTAATTTATGTTTAACAAAAATTGTTATACTTAAATTAACAATTTATGATTGATACATAACAAAAAGTAGTCAATGACCAATAGCAACTAAAACCAAGATGCACAAACCATAAAGTGGCTATAAACTAATGGAAGAGTAAGTAAGACACTTTGTCATATGCATGGTGTGCACAAAATTTCAATGTCTTAGTTATTAAAGTTTGTTATTATAAAAAAATTTTAAAAACAAAAATACACAACCTACTGACAAATGGAACAGTTCTTGTAATGCAACAAATAACACAACAAACAAGCAGAACAAACAAATTTAAGAGTATTAGATATATGGAACTACATAACTAATTAAATTCTGCCATGAATAATTTAAAGCTAGAAACCAAACTCTTCCATGACTTTTATATTTCTCACCAACATGTCTAACATTTGTTTTTATATCACCAAAGCAAATGTGGTGTAATTTGGAAAATTAACTAAAGTTGTATAAATCAAAACATACAATGGAAAAACAATATTTCTATCAAATTAGTCGAAGGAACTAAAAAGACAGTAGTGTGACTGTGAAGAAGAGATTTACCAAAAATAGTAGCGTGACAGTAAACAATGAAAGGAAACAATGAAAGAAATCAATTTATTGCAGTGATTTTCTTGGCTGACCAGTGGTACAAGGCTACTTTGTATTTTTGCTCAACCCTCGCTGGGTTTCAGTAATGCCCATTCAAGATAACGTATCTCTTAATTACAATTCCTTATTTCAAGGGAAGACCCTTTGATTCCAACTTGTTGCCATTGAACATAAGTTTGTTTATTTTTATGTTTGAAGGGGTCGATATGTGTTTTTATTCATTTGTGGCTACTCCGAATAATTTATATAGGTTTCCTATGTACGCTTAGCGAGGATCAAACCAATTCATAGTTTTTAAATTTGAGATTTTAAATTTAAAATCCTCAAATATGACTTTGTCCATTTTAAATGATGAGCATTTAAGTCAAATACTTGGTATTTATTTATTTAATTGTTGAGAGTTTCAACCTACGGTATCTGCTCATGATAACTTCCCACTCTTTTTTTTTTTTTTTTTGGGGGGGGGGGGGGGGTGGTGGTGGTAAATAACTTCCCACTCCACTAAACCACTACCAATTACAAAAATTCAAATTTGCTAATATTACTCTAAGTCCAATTAGAACACGGTTACTTTTTCAATGAAAAAAAAAAAAAAAAAACATAGTTACTCTCCTTGTCCCCCCCCCCCCCCCGGGCCGGCCCCCGCCGGTAATTTCTAACAAAAAAGTACAAATAATGTTATTCTATAGTTAAAAAAAAATTTAGACCATGTTAAGTTATTTTATAAAATAAAAATTCCTTTATCCAGATCCCATCATTCCATGTAGTTTTATTTCCAAATTAGAGTTTCAATTTTGCGCCATGCGTCCAAAATTATTTATTCTTAAAGAGTTTTATTTTTTAATTTTAGAATCAAATGTAGGACTACATCATAAATATTTATTCAAGTGAGTCATTAAATACAAAACCCAAAGAGTCTAGAATAAATGAATCGTTAAAAAAAAAAGTGTTTCATAATAATTTTTAAAAATGGACAATTTACATTTTATATCTAATACTATCCTTACAAATTTTTTTTAAAGAGTTAACAAAATATAAAAATGACTATCAATAATATTTAAATTATATATATAAGAATTATATTATGTATCTTATTGTATATCTTTTAGTGTATCCATGCATATGCATAAGGTTACAAGCTAATTACAACTTAAAATAATAACCACCACACTTTTTCAATTATCTTTTGTTTCTAATCCTAACTTTGAGGTTCTATAGACCCTAGAAAAGTAGCAATCTCTGGTAAGGAATTATTGGTGCAAATTTGTATCGCAAATTGCTTCGTCCATTTTTCAGAGCATTGGGGATTAAGGCTCCTCCATCTTGTAATAAAGTCATTAACACTTTCATTCGGTTTTTGTCGAGCATTGACTAAGTCAATGATTGACACTTTTTTTTTTGAACTTGCAAATTGGCACGAAAAGCACTTTGTAGATCATCCCAAGTATGAATTGACCCTGACTTTAATTGGGTATACCTAGTAAATGTAGAGCCCTTAAGAGATTGAGCAAATTGCCTTATCAACAAGGCATCATTTAGAACCTCAAGTTTGATAGAAGTGTGACCAACGGTGAATGTCATGTGACAACCACTTACTCCTTAATTATGCAGATGCAGGAAGTTTGTGGAAGTAAATAGTCACTTGTGGAGCCATTAGTAAACCTATTTACAATACAAAAATTAATGTATAAGAAACATAATTGGAGATGAAAAGAAGACTAGGTCCCACCGGGCATGCCAAAAATTATTTTGGAAAAAAAATGTAAAACTATGTTTAACAAAAATTGTTAATTTATGTTTAACAAAAATTGTTACACATAAATTAACAATTTATGATTGATACATAACAAAAAGTAGTCAATGACCAACAGCAACTAAAACCAAGATGCACAAACCATAAAGTGGCTATAAAATAATGCAAGAGTAAGTAAGACATTTTGTCAAATGCATGGTGTGCAAAAAATTTCAATGTCTTAGTTATTAATGTTTGTTATTATAAAAAAAAAATTAAAATCAAAATACACAACCTATTGATAAATTGAACAATTCCTGTAATGCAACAAATAACACAACAAACAGGCAAAACAAACAAATTTAAGAGTATTAAATATATGGAACTACATAACTAATTAAATTCTGCCATGAATAATCTAAAGCCAGAAACCAAACTCTTCCATGTCTTTTATATTTCTCACCAACATGTCTAGCATTTGTTTTTATATCACCAAAGCAAATGTAGTGTAATTTGGAAAATTGACTAAAGTTGTATAAATCAAAACATACAATGGAAAAACAATATTTCTATCAAATTAGTGGAAGGAACTAAAATGACAGTAGCGTGACTGTGAAGAAGAGATTTACCAATAACAGTAGCGTGACAGTAAACAATGAAAGAAATCAATTTATTGCAATGATTTTCTTGGCAGACCAGTGGTACAAGGGTACTTTGTTTTTTTCCTCAACCCTCTCTGGGTTTCAATAATGCCTATTCAAGATAACGTATCTCTTCATTACAATTCCTTATTTCAAGGGAAGACTCTTTGATTCCAACTTGTTGCCATTGTACATAAGTTTGTTTATTTTTATGTTTGAAGGGATCAATATGTGTTTTTATTCATTTGTGGCTACTCCTAATAATTTATATAGGTTTCCTATGTACGCTTAGCAAGGATCAAACCAATTCATAGTTTTTAAATTTGAGATTTTAAATTTAAAATCCTCAAATATGACTTTGTCCATTTTAAATCATGGACATTTAAGTCAAATACTTGGTATTTATTTATTTATTTGTTGAGAGTTTCAACCTATGGTATCTTCTCATGATAACTTCCCACTCTTTTTTTTGTTTTTTGGGTAAATAACTTCCCACTCCACTAAACCACTACCAATTACAAAAATTCAAATTTGCTAATATTACTCTAAGTCCAATTAGAACACGGTTACTTTTTCAATGAAAAAAAAAAAAAAAAAAACATAGTTACTCTCCTTGTTCCCCCCCCCCCCCCCCCCCCGCCGGGGGGCCGTCCCCCACCAGTAATTTCTAACAAAAAAGTACAAATAATGTTATTCTATAGTTAAAAAAAATTTAGACCATGTTAAGTTATTTTTTAAAATAAAAATTCCTTTATCCATATCCCATCATTCCATGTAGTTTTATTTTTTTATTTTAATTTTAATGAAATTATCTCATCTACTGTAGTCAAAATAATATCCTGTTATCCACCACTCTTTTTCATTTATCTAAATAAAATTATTAAGTTTTAAAATCATAAATTTTAGATTACTTATAAAATCTCACTCTTTCTCTTTCTCTCTCTCTCTCTTTTTATGCAAATACAATTCTATCAAAAATAAACCCAAGTTGATTTGTTATTCTTTCTTTAAAAAAAAAAAGGTTAGAAAGTTTGTCCCAACTTTGTCACGTCTAGTAAAAAGGAAATTCTTAATCTTAGCAGTTTTTTTTTTTTTGTTTAATTTGGCCAAAACATCCCATGTAATCTATACATATAATAATAGGTGAAACTAAGAGAAACTCAAATTAGAATTCCAAATTAGAGTTTCAATTTTGCGCCATGCGTACAAAATTATTTATTCTTAAAGAGTTTTATTTTTTAATTTTAGAATCAAATGTAGGACTACATCATAAATATTCATTCAAGTGAGTCATTAAATACAAAACCCAAAGAGTCTAGAATAAATGAATCGTTAAAAAAAAAGTGCTTCACAATAATTTTAAAAAATGGACAATTTACATTTTATATCTAATACTATCCTTGCAAATTTTTTTAAAGAGTTAACAAAATATAAAAATGACTATCAATAATATTTAAATTATATATATAAGAATTATATTATGTATATTATTGTATATCTTTTAGTGTGTCCATACATATGCATAAGGTTACAAGCTAGTTACAACTTAAAATAATAACCACTACACTTTTTCAATTATCTTTTGTTTCTAATCCTAACTTTGAGGTTCTATAGACCCTAGAAAAGTAGCAATCTCTAGTAAGGAATTATTGGTGCAAATTTGTACCGCAAATTGCTTCGTCCATTTTTCAGAGCATTGGGGATTAAGGCTCCTCCATCTTGTAATAAAGTCATTAACACTTTCATTCGGTTTTTGTTGAGCATCAACTAAGTCAATGATTGACACTTTTTTTTTTTTTTGAACTTGCAAATTGGCAAGAAAAGCACTCTGTAGATCATCCCAAGTATGAATTGACCCTGACTTTAATTGGGTATACCCAGTAAATGTAGAGCCTTTAAGAGATTGAGCAAATTGCCTTATCAACAAGGCATCATTTGGAACCTCAAGTTTGACAGAAGTGTGACTAACGGTGAATGTCATGTGAGAACCACTTACTCCTTAATTATGCAGATGTCGGAAGTTTGTGGAAGTAAATAGTCACTTGTGGAGCCATTAGTAAACCTATTTACAATACAAAAATTAATGTATAAGAAACATAATTGGAGATCAAAAGAAGAATGGGTCCCACCGGGCATGCCAAAAATTATTTTGGAAAAAAAATGTAAAACTATGTTTAACAAAAATTGTTAATTTATGTTTAACAAAAATTGTTACACATAAATTAACAATTTATGATTGATACATAACAAAAAGTAGTCAATGACCAATAGCAACTAAAACCAAGATGCACAAACCATAAAGTGGCTATAAAATAATGCAAGAGTAAGTAAGACATTTTGTCAAACGCATGTTGTGCACAAAATTTCAATGTCTTAGTTATTAACGTTTGTTATTATTAAAAAAAAATTATTTATTAATATATGGAACTACATAACTAATTAAATTATGCCATGAATAATCTAAAGCCAGAAACCAAACTCTTCCATGTCTTTTATATTTCTCACCAACATGTCTAACATTTGTTTTTATACCACCAAAGCAAACGTGGTGTAATTTGGAAAATTGACTAAAGTTGTATAAATCAAAACATACAATGGAAAAACAATATTTCTATCAAATTAGTGGAAGGAACTAAAAAGATTGTAGCGTGACTGTGAAGAAGAGATTTACTAATAACAGTAGCGTGATAGTAAACAATGAAAGGAAAGAATGAAAGAAATCAAATTATTGCAGTGATTTTCCTGACAAACAAGTGGTGCAAGTCTCTACTTTATTTTTTTTCCTCAACCCTCGCTGGGTTTTAGTAATTCCCATTCAAGATAACATATCTCTTAATTACAATTCCTTATTTCAAGGGAAGACCCTTTGATTCCAACTTGTTGCCATTGTACATAAGTTTGTTTATTTTTATGTTTGAAGGGATATGTGTTTTTATTCATTTGTGGCTGCTCCTAATAATTTATATAGGTTTCCTATGTATACTTGGCGAGGATCAAGCCAATTCATAGTTCTTAAATTTGAGGTTTTAAATTTGAATCCTCAAATATGACTTTGTCCATTTTAAATGATGGGCATTTAAGTCAAATACTTGGTATTTATTTATTTATTTGTTGAGATATTCAACCTATGGTATCTGCTCATGATAACTGCCCACTCTTTTTTTTTTTTTCTTGGTTAAATAACTTCCCATTCCACTAAACCACTACCAATTACAAAAATTCAAATTTGCTAATATTACTCTAAGTCCAATTAGAACACAGTTACTTTTTCAATTAAAAAAAAAAACATAGTTATTCTCCTTCTCTTTGTTCTCTCCCCACCCCCCCCCCCCCCCCGGGCGGGGGCGTAATTTCTAACAAAAAAGTACAAATAATGTTATTCTAAAGTTAAAAAAAATTTAGACCACATTAAGTTATTTTTTAAAATAAAAATTCCTTTATCCATATCCCATCATTCCACGTAGTTTTTTTTTTTTTTTTTTTTTTTGAGATTATCTCATCTACTGTAGTCAAAATAATATCCTGTTATCCACCACTCTTTTTTATTTATCTAAATAAAATTATTAAGTTTTAATATCATAAATTTTAGATTACTTATAAAATCTTACTCTTGTCTTTTTCTCTTTCTCTCTCTCTCTTTTTATGTAAGTACAATTCTATCAAAAATAAACCCAAGTTGATTTGTTATTCTTTCTTAAAAAAAAAAAAAATGTTAGAAAGTTTGTCCCAACTTTGTCACGTTCAGTAAAAAAGAAATTCTTATTCTTGCAGTTTTTTTTTTTCTTCTTAATTTTAACTTGGCCAAAAAATCCCATGTAATCTATATCTATATATATAATAATAGGTGAAACTGAGAGAAACTCAAATTAGAATTCCAAATTAGAGTTCCAATTTTACACCATGTGTCCTAAATTATTTATTCTTAAATAGTTTTATTTTTTAATTTTAGAATCAAATGTGGGACCACATCATAAATATTCATTCAAGTAAGTAATTAAGTACAAAACCCAAAGAATCTAGAATAAATGAATCGTTAAAAAAAAAGTGCTTCACAATAATTTTAAAAAATGGATAATTTACATTTTATATCTAATACTATCCTTACAAATTTTTTTAAAGAGTTAACAAATTATAAAAATGACTATTAATAGTATTTAAATTATATATATAAGAATTATATTATGTATCTTATTGTATATTTTTTAGTGTACCCTTGCATATGCAAGAGGTTACAAGCTAGTTACAACTTAAAATAATCACCACACTTTTTCAATTATCTTTTGTTTCTAATCCTAACTTTGAGATTTCACAAACCCTAGAATAATAGCAATCTCTGGTAAGGAATTATTGGTGCAAATTTGTACCGCAAATTGTTTCGTCAATTTTTCAGAGCATTGGAGATTAAGGCTCCTCCATCTTGCAATAAAGTCACTAACACTTTCATTTAGTTTTTGTCGAGCATCAGCTAAGTCAATGATTGACACTTTTCTTTTTGAACTTGCAAATTGGCAAGAAAAGCACTTTGTAGATCATCCTAAGTATGAATTGACCCTGACTTTAATTGAGTGTACCAGGTAAGTGCAGTGCCCTTGAGAGATTGAACAAATTGCCTTATCAACAAGGCATCATTTGGAAACTCAAGTTCGATAGAAGTGTGACCAAGAATGAATGTCATATGACAGCCACTTGCTCCTTGTGCAGATGCAGGAAGGTTTTTTTTTTTTTTTTGAGAAGGACGGATGCAGGAAGTTTGTGGAGGTAAATAGTCACTTGTGGAGCCATTGGTAAACCTATATACAACACAAAAATTAATGTATAGGAAACATAGTTGGAGATGAAAAGGAGAATGGGTCCCACCGGGCATGCCAAAAATTATGTTGTGAAGTTTGTCAAACATAATTACACCCATAGGCCATAGGGCATATGGACTTTACTAATATGAGTAATGCTCATTCAAGATAATGTATCTCTTAATTACAATCCTTTATTTCAATGGAAGACCCTTTGATTTCAATTTGTTGCCTTTGTACATAAGTTTATTTATTTTTATGTTTGAAGGGACATGTGTTTTATTCATTTGTGGTTGCACTTAATAATTTATTTAAGTTGCCTATGTACCCTTGACGGGGATCAAACCAATTCATAGTTCTTAAATTTGAGGTTTTAAATTTAAAATTCTTAAATATGACTTTGTCCATTTTAAATGATGGACATTTATGTCAAATACTTGGTATTTATTTATTTATTTATTTTGAATTTCAACCTATGGCGTCCGCTTTTGATAACTTCCCACACTTTTTTTTTCTTCCCTTTTTAGTTAAATAACTTCCCACTCCACTAAACCATGCACTTCCAATTACAAAAATTCAAATTTGCTAATACTTTTTCAATTAAAAAAAAAAAATCACAGTTACTCCCCTTCTCTTTGTATTTTTTTCCCCCTTACCTTCTAACAAAAAAGAAAAAAATAGTGTTATTCTATCGTTTAAAAAAATTTAGACTACGTTAAGTTATTTTTTAAAATTAAAAAACCCTCTATCCTTATCCCATCATCCCATGTATTTTTTTAAAAAATGAGATTATCACATCTAATGTTGTTAAATTAATATCCATTTATCCACCACTCTTTTTCATTTATCTAAATAAATTATTAAGTTTTAAAATCCTAAATTTTAGATTACTTATAAAATCTTATCTTCTTTTTTTATGCCTGTACAATTCTATCAAAAATAAACTTGGACTTTGTCACGTTGAGTAAAAAAGAAATTCTTATTCTGAGCAGTTTTTATTTTTTTTTTATTTGGCCAAAACATCCCATGCAGTTACAACTTAAAATAATGACCACCACACTTTTTCAATTATCTTTTGTTTCTAGTCCTAATTTTTTTTCAAAAAATCAAGGTTAAGCCACAAAATACATATCTTCAATCCTAACTTTTGATTCAAAAAATCAAGGTTATGCCACAAAATACATATCTTCACCTTTCTTCCTCTCTCAATTTCTCCCTAAAATATTTCAAAGAACAAGATCTATGTTACACAATAATTTTTTCAGGTTCTTTTTTTCATTTCATAACTAAAATCTTCACTCTTCATATTGTTTTTATTTTTAATTATTTACTTCAACCATTGCTACTATTGTTACATTTTGTCTACTAATCATCACATTTAACTCTTATTTTGCCTCATTTTGAAGTCCATTTTAGTGAGCATGATTTTATTTTACCTTCATTTAATTATCTATTTTCTTATAATTATTTTTTTTTTATTTGGTGGGAAAGTTCTAAATTTTAGTTTTTGGTTTTCAATAAGGATGATGATATTTATTCTTTTGTGGGTGAAATCATTTTTTTTTTTTTTTTTTGGTATAAATCTCATCACACCCTTAAGTATTTTTGTGGTTGAAAAATGTTACATCTCTAAATTATGATAAGTAAAAATTATTAACCTTAAAAAAACTAGTTTCTATGCATGCACTCACGCATGTGCTTAGGGTCTTTTCTATTTTGGAGTAAAGTTTAATAATTTATATCCATAATAATTTTGGGATCACTACATTTTCTAATCACAAAAATTCCTAGGAGTGTGATGAGATTTATATACAAAAAAATTATTTCACCCGCAAACGCATAACACTCATCAGTTCCCTAGGTATTTTTGTAATTAGAAGATGCAGTAACTTTATATTATTATGAATGCAAACTATTAAAATTTACCCAAAAAAAAAAATAGAATAGACTGAAAGTTAGAAAAATAATTGATGATGCAATGAAAATCAGTAGGCTGAATGCTCCGGGTTTCAATGGATTAGAGGTTATTTGAAAGGTCTGAAAAGAAAGAAAAACACGATTAAAGGTGATTGGGGTGAACTGGCCAAGAACCCTCCGATGCTTAAGTTAGTTTTTTCTTTGAACTCAAGAATTCCAACTTTTGAGGAGTGGTGGAAAACTTAGTTTCGTTTGATGTGGATGAGTCCTTATATAGTGAGTCTTGGAGTGGTTACTTGATTGGTAACTTCCTTAAACCGTATAGAAGTTACAAGATTCAGACCTAACTTCTACAACTGCTATAGAAGTTAGAAGATTTAATTTTATCTTCTATAACTATAATTAGATGTTAGGAGTTTAGTGAGAAGTTAAAACAATGAGCAAGGATTTTGCTTATACTTCAAAATAGTAGAACGTGGTTCGAAATATAAGTTTTTTTGTGTATAAATTCATTCTAAAGATATTCCAAGTGTTGAAGGGTCGTCCTTCTGCCTCCATGCCTGGACGATCTCCTTTAATTTAGATGGCCTCCTTATGCTGGACAACATTTTTATATTAGGACAATCTTACTAGACATGAATGACACTATGGATGAATTGGAATAGGTCCAATCTTTGTGGTTTGTTATGTGCTCTAGACGACAACTCAAGGACGAGCTATACTTGTCTCATCCCCATCAATAATTTTACTAAATTGTCCCCCAATTTTGTCCATAAATAGGAGTATTTTTTAACCACGAAAATATGGGCTTGTTTGGTAGAGCATTTTGGTAACATGATTTCAGTTTTTAAACAACATTACATACATTTTCATAAACTTTTTTGCCCACACTTATTTCAAAAAAATACAAACAATATTACTCAAACTAATCTACTAAACGGGTCTAAAAATCTCAAACAAGAAAAGCTTTTTAAACAGTAATTCGGATAGATTCTCAAAAAAAAAAAAAAAAAACAGTAATTCGGAAGAGAGATAACAGCGTTTTAGATTTGGACAATAAAACGCACCGTTTCTTAGCGCATTGTAGCAGATCCGAAATAAAACCCTAGTAGCATCAGCGCAAACCCTAGAACTTGGCCACACACGCGCCTCTCTATAAGTAGCAGCAACCAACACAGGAAGCTCAAACCTCAAAAGCCACAGCCGTCTCTGTGAGCGTCTCTCATCTCATATGTGTTAGACTCTCCTCTTTTTTTTCTCTTTCTCTTTCGCTTGATTTTTATGATTCGTCGTTTACTGTTATCTATGTCTGTCTGCGTTTAGATTTATGCGTACTCAGGGGACTGTGACGATTTGTGATTTAAGGTCTCGTTCGTCGTAATTGGCCCAATAGGCCTTGCCGACCATCCTGATATATCACCACCCATATTCTGAGTCCCCCTTTTTATAACTAAATTAGTGTTCTTCAGTTTTTTGGATGTCTGAATTGGCCAATGATTAGATATATTTTTAAAGACAAGCATATGTCTGAATCACTCTGTGTGGATCAATCTAATCTTCTCTATGAGGCCCTTGCTTTTTGATTTTTGAGTGGGTTTGCAATGAATTAAACATTTTTTTTATGATCAAATTGTATGTTTTAACTTTTGTGCTTTTCAAAGTTCAAACTGCCTGTGATGAGAACAAATGGTATTTGCGCCAAGTATGACAGGTTGTGATTACATTTACCTACTGCCTTCCTTCTGAGGTATGCGTATATTTTTTTTATTATTGGTTGAATTTTTTTTTTTTTTGGTTCATGTATCTTATATGGGTCATGTGATGATTTAATACGCATAGTTCAGATGATATTCTGTGATTAACACATTGCATAGTCTTTCGCTCCTATCTGATGACCCATCTCTATCTCTTTTTCTTGTTATATGGTACATTTTTTATTTTTTATTTTTTTTTTATTTTTTTAGGATTGATAAAATTTATAGTGTTTTCTAAGGGCTATCAACTTTAATAGGTGGTTTTAACTTTTACTAGTTTATTTAATTATTGGAGTCAAGATCTATTGATGTATTTCATTTCGCAGCGTCTAGGACACCACTGATGTATTTCATTTGGCTGAGTTGAGGACTTTAACATTAAAATTTGCTGGTGTCAAGGATTTTAATATTTAAATTTGGTCACAGACTTTAATATTTTAATTGGTGGAAGGACTGCATTAATTTATTTAAACTAGTTGGAAACTCTGCCTAAAGGTATCTTGGTCTCAAGCTTTGCATAAAAAGTACTATGTCTCAAACTGAAATAACAAACACTACATGAAGACACTAAAAAAACAAATTTGCAGTCTGGGCTTATTTCATAATGCTTAAGAAAATTAGTGGACTTAACCTATTCATAAGGTTTGATTTGATTTGGCCTTCACCTCCAAAAAGGCCATGGAACTCTTTGTAAAAAGGCATTCAAGCAGTCAATCTTTGAGGGGCATTGTCCCTATTGTGGCTATAGGTGGTCTACTGTCGACCAAGGAAATTATTTTCACTGAATGGAAAAGTTTTCATGATAATCTTAGTTTTGAGCTAGAAATTAACCCACGACTTGCAAGTATCAAAAAAATTGTCCTCTGGTTATCACGATCGACCGTATTACCTTGAATCGTGTTTCTTATACTTTGGCGGGTATCCTGAAGACTATTTCATAAGATGTTCAAGATTGACTAAACAGTGGATAGTTGAGGGTTTTGTATAGGACGATGAGAAAGGTAAGACATCGGAGTAGGTTGCAAAGGAATACTTATCTGACTTGTCCGTAGAAGCTTAATTGAAGTTTCAAAAATTGTAGAGTTGAATTTTTGTGAAGTTTTAGGAAAGAACTCAAGTTCCGATGGGAAAAATCAGCGCTTGTCAATTAGCAATTGTAGTGATGATGTTTTGAAGGCCAATGAGAAATAAAAAATTTGGGATGATTATAGTCTTGGAAACAGCACAAATATGCAAAGATATAGATATCACCACTCCATTTCTTTCGTCGACACTCAAAAAGGGAAATTAGCCTGGAGAGCTTGTAGGGAATTTCTTCATCATGGCATTGCAAGTGGGCACCTTTTAAGGTTACAGATTCTAGAGCTTGAACGTGTATACAAAGCTCAGTTACCTGACAATGTAGGAGAGTTAATTCATCTGATTTATTTAGGCAAGTGGGCACCATCCTATCTTGCAATTGGCAAATTACTGAATCTCCAAACTCTGGAGCTGAAGCATACTAATATGATATATCTTCCTAGTTCAATACAGAGACTGCAGAAACTTAAGCACCTATACATAACCGGGCAGTACAATTCAGCCTCAACTAGTTGGCATTTCCCTTCTGTATCTCAGAAGTCTGAAGAATCTCCAGACGTTGAAGGGGGAATTTATAGAAAACTACCCATATCTAGTCAATGGCCCGGACCAAGTTCTTAGGAATTAAAAAAGGCAATGACCTATACAAGAGTCTGGACGCGGGGTTAGGCGAGTTGGTCAACCTTAGAGAATTGGAGCTTGAACTTCAGCGTTTCCCGTCATAGCAAGAAAACGTGGTAAAGCATGTTATGAAACTGAAGCACCTTCAATCTCTGCAGTTGACATCATATCCTATAGAGGAATCATGGGGGCATCTAAAGTTGGAGCCATTGTCAGGCCTTGAAAATCTTTCCCAACTAGAGTTGTCAGGAGTTATAGATAATCCATCCATTATTGTAAACACAAATGGACTCCCACAAAATTTGACTCGCCTTACATTGGTCAACTTTGCACTTAGAGATGATCCAATGCCTGTTAAGTGTTTGGTTAGTCAGAAAATGGAAGGAAGGAAGAATGAAAAGAGTGGAAGAAAAAGAAAGAATTGAAGTAAGGGGTTGACAGTTACTTCGAGGGTAACCACCTCCAAACAAAGAGATAGAGATTAGAAGAAAATTGAGAGGGAAATTTGGTTAATTCTCAGCATCATCTTCATTTCCCAACACTTGGCATCTTTTATACAATTCATTACTTTTCCCACCAAGACAAACAACCTAACTAACTGAATATGTAACAGACACCACAACTGCTACTAACTAACAGAGCACAACCACAACTGCTAATTATCATACACAGCACAGCCCTTCTCAATTACAATGTTAATCACACAGTCCATTAACTAGTTTCCTAACAATGCTAGTGTCACAGAAGCTTCACAACCTTATATCACCGTATCTCAATGATTGGTCAACTCTGCACTTTGAGATGATCCAATGCCAGTGTTACAGAAGCTTCACAACCTTAGATCTATCTCAATGATAGGTCTTACATAGGGAGTAGCATGGTTTGCTCCAAGGGAGGCTTTCCCCAGCTTCTAGTTTTGAAAATGTCATTTCTGTTCAATTTGGAAGAACTGATTCTGGAAGAACAAGCCTTGCAAAAGCTTGTGGAGTTAGAGATTGTATACTGTGATTGTCCGAAAGTCCTCACAGGGTTAGAGAATTTAAAGACTCTCCAACAATTGAAGTTAACTAATATGTCAAAAGAATTCATAGCAACAACTGAGGAAACCAAAGTGCGAATTTGGGCCAATCTTGCCATACTTATTAGGCGGCCATGGTGAATGAAACTCAAAACTTATATGCGTGTAAGGTTTGTCTTTCTTCCCCTTCTCCGTTCCTTTTCATTTTTTGCATTTATAAAAAATAAATTGTCAGAACTTGGAACTGCACCTTGCAAACAGGTGCCTGGTTCTATTACTTGCCTGTACCAGAGAATTGAGTGGTGTTGGACGAAAATCTGACAAGTCTCTTATAGATGACATCTTGAAATTCTATTGTGCTCATCTTCGGCTTGGGGGTGCTTGTTTTTTCTTTTCAGGTGTTGCTTATCTATTTGTTTCTTGGTTAATTGGTGTTTTATCAATATTGTATTATATCCAAATAAAATGGTAGACTTCGTTACTAGCACAAAGTCATCTGATATCTGGAGACTGGTTCTATTTTGTATTTCTTGTCTTATGCTCCTTTTCATCTTTTTGGAATAATTTCTGTCAAACTGGCAACTTTTATGGCTCACTGGTTCTGTTGAATTATCACCAATTATGCGTTCTAGTTTTCTTTCATTTATCTTGGTCAGGAAAGTTTTTATTTTTAATTGGTTTTCTACGTTAGTTCTTTCAAGAAATTGAATGCCCTTGCTGTTCATTAGTTGGCAATTTTGATTTTGTGATATCCTAACTCTTTAGCCTTCACCTCTGCTGAAGCATTATTCAAAGATTTCGTTTCCTACTGTATTTAGCCACAAAGGCAACACCCCCTCTCCTGGCATGTGTGGCAAACTCCATTAGATTTTATTTGGAGCTATCAATCTGAGATGTATGTTCTGTTGTGGTTCGATGGTTTCCTTTGGTTGTTTTGGTTTAGATAGTCCAACAAAGTTTGACAATACCTGCAAATCATAGTTTTGGATGTTAGTAGTTTTCAAAAGGAATTGGTGTTTTGCCCTCGTGGATGATTTGATTTCTATGTATCCGGATGGTCCAAAGGGTGATGAGGAGTGCTTGCATATAATGTATATGATCCTCTATATGTGGCTGCTTATTCAAGATACAACTGGCCAGCCAATTGTGCAATGACTGCTGCTGTAATTCTGTGGCCCCGAGGCTAAGATCAGATCCCAACCATGTGGTCCTTGAGAAGGGACATTTGAGAAAGAGATGGTGAATAGTTTCCTCTTCCTCATGGCAAAAAGGACAAAGGGGTTGAGCAGGTATGCCTCTTTGGATTGGGGAGGGGGTGTATAGAATTTGTTCAGACCTAAGTAGATTAGAGTTTTCTAACTAGATCAGCTTTTTAAGAATGAGTGATAGGATCAATAAGCTTAGCTACTATTGCAGATTGATGTTCAACTAAGTTGGGATTACTATGAATTGGTGTAAACCAAGCTGGGTGGTCTAGAGGGATAAAGAAGCCCTGTCCAACAAGCCATCTCTCTTGATGAAGAATAGGGGTTTTAATGTTGACTATGGTCCTCCATATCCAAGAATGATGGCTCTTTGTTTTGTGATTGAACAGATCCTCATTGAGAAAGTATTTGGCTTTGAAGGCCTTAGCCAAAAGGGAGTTTGGGTGGTTTATGATGCGCCAAAATTGTTTTTCAAGAAGGATTTGGTTCTAGTGTTGAAATTCCTAAGTTTAATCCCCTGAAACTGAATGGCTTAGGTTTACAAAAATGAAAGTTAAAAATGACAATTAATTTTCACAATTTTATTCATTTGTAGCTACAGCATCTTATAATGTGTATGTAGTCCAAAACCATGTAAATTAAACCAACTTTAATTCGTAATACACTTTTTCAACAAAGCAAAGCAACTTCAAGTAGTGCTTACATTGTCTTCAATCAATATCTTCTCATCTTCCTTCATCTCTAGATTGTGCAAAAAATGGCACACGGTGCAATAACCTTTTAGCCTAGTAATACTTTTCCTCACATTTATTTAGGGTCTACCATAGTTGTGAGATTTGTGGTTATAACTATTCAATCTTTTTTTTTTAATATTCGTCTTTTTATTTTTTGATGATTCGATGATTATAATGGGGGAGAGGGTATTTGAATCCTAGACATTTATGTTGAAAACACTAAGAGATGCTAGTTGAACACTTGAACTACAACTACAAGCTCTTGACTAATATTCGTCAATCTATCATTCAACAAACACAGACATGATGGAATTCTAAAGACTCTAAACTCAATTCTGCCTATCTACTACAATCAAATTATGTTGAAATCATAAAGATGCATATCTAGGAAATAAATGGATTTATAAGGGCAATAGAAAAGAATTATTGCCTGAACAAAAGTACATGACTAAGATGTTGGCCTAGAATCTGGCCAAAACTGCGAATTTAGAGGTTGAAACAACTGAAATGGATGCACATTTAGATTTAGGGACATTGTAATATTTGTTGAAAGCCTCATTTTCACAAGTTGTGGGTCTAACAAATAATCATGGACAATAAATTAAAGCTGAGAGTTAAGATGTTGAAAAGAGAGGAGATGGATCACTCTTTGGAAAGTTGGAACACTCTTCTGATGCTTCAGGCTTAATTGAGACCATATTTATATTCTCTCAATATATTTTAATTTTCTTTCTGTAGTGCTTCTTCCGTAAAATTTTTTTATTTTTTAAAAAAGCTCAAACTTATTAGAATTCATCGGGTTTCTATGGTTTTCCAAACGAGGCCTAAATACTTGACCTTTTGCCTCCATAGATGTATAAGTACTATGAACCCAGATGGTACTAACGGTCACGGACCTATTAAACACTAAGCTTAGAGATCTAAGTAATAACTCAAAAGCATGCAGGGCCGCCTCCTAATATAAACTTCAGAAGTTTCTTGTTGAGTGCAAGTGAGTGAGTGATTTTGTAGTGGCATAATTTTCGTGTTGAACCCTCTTTAAGCTCAATCTTGAAATTCTATTGCGCTCATCTTGGGCTTGGGTGGCTTTTTTTTTTTTCCTTTTCAGGTGTTGCTTATCTATTTGTTTCTTGGTTCATTGGTGTTTTATCAATATTGTATTATATCCAAAGAAAATGGTAGACTTCGTTGCTAGCACCAAGTCATCCGATATCTGGTAGACTGGTTCCATTTTGTATTTCTTGTCTTATGTTCCTTTTCATCTTTTTGGAATAATTCTGTCAAACTGGCACCTTTTATGGCTCATTGGCTCTGTTGATTTATTAGCAATTATGCGTTCTAGTTTTCTTTCATTTATCTTGCTGTTCATTAGTATGGCAATTTTGATTTTCTGGTATCCTAACTCTTAAGCCTTCACCTCTGCTATTTTGAGGGCAATGAGCTTAGCTTTGAGGTTGGTCTCTGCTTTGGTGCTGAAGCATCATTCAAAGATTTTGTTTCCTACTCTGTATTTAGCCTCAAAGGCAACACCCCCTCTCCTGGGCCCCTGGCATGCGTGTGGCAAGCTCCATTAGATTTTATTAGGAGCTACCAATCTGAGATGTGTGTTCTGTTGTGGTTCGATGGTCTCCTTTGGTTGCTCTGGTCTTGATAGTCCAACAAAGTTTGACAATACCATCATAGTTTTGGATGTTAGTAGTTTTCAAAAGGATTTGGTGTTTTGCCTTCATGGATGATCTGATTTCTATGTATCCGGATGGTCCAATGGGTGATGAAGAGTGCTTCCATATAATGTATATGATCCTCTATATGTGGCTGCTTATTCAAGATACAACTGGCCAGCCAATTGTGCAATGACTGCTGCTGTAATTCTGTGGCCCTGAGGCTAAGATCAGATCCCAACCATGTGGCCCTTGAGAGGGGCATTTGAGAAAGAGATGGTGAATAGTTTCCTCTTCCTCATGGAAAAAAGCATAAAGGGGTTGAGCAGGTATGCCTCTTTGGATTAGGGAGAAGGTGTATAGAATTTGTTCAGACCTAAGTAGATTAGAGTTTTCTAACTAGATCGGCTTTTTAAGAATGAGTGATAGGATCAATGAGCTTAGCTACTATTATAGATTGATGTTAAGTTGGGATTACTATGAATTGGTGTAAACCAAGCTGGGTGGTCTAGAGGGATAGAGGAGCCCTGTCCAACCAGCCATCTCTCTTGATGAAGAATAGGGGTTTTAATGTTGACTATGTTCCTCCAAATCCAGGAATGATGTCTCTTCTGTTTGTGATTGAACAGATCCTCATTGAGAGAGTAATTTGGTTCTAAGTGTTGAAATTCCAAAGTTTAACCCCCCCTGAAACTGGATGGCTTTAGGTTTACAAAATGAAAGTTAAAAATGACAATTACTTTTCTCAATTTTAGTAATTTGTAACTGCAGCATCTTATAATTTGTATAGAGTCCAAAACCAATGCAAATTAAGCCAACTTTAATTCGTAATACACATAAAAAAGGATAATAAAGCAATGCAACTAGGACAAGTAGTGCTCATATTGTTTTTAGTCGATATTTTGTCATCTTCCTTCATCTCTAGATTGTGCTAAAGATGACACACGGTGCAATAACCTTTTAGCCTAGTAATTCTTTTCCTCTCCTTTATTTAGGGTCTACCATAGTTGTGAGATTTGTGATTATAAGTGATTCAATCGTTTTATTTTTATTTTTTAATATCCATCTTCTTTTTTTCCCGATAATTCAATGGTTATAATGAGGGGTAGGGTATTTGAACCCTAGATATTTATGTTGAAAATACTAAGATGTGTCAATTGAAAACTTTAGGTACAAGACTTTTGACTAATATTTGTCTATTTATTATTTAGCAAAAACAAACATAATAGAAATCCAAAGACTCTAAACTCAATTCTGCCTATCTACTTGTAAGAGACCACGCGGTGTCTACACTATTATAATCAAATTATGTTGAAATAATGAAGATACATATCTAAGAAATAAATGGCAATTATAAGAAAAACTGAAAAGAATTATTACATGAAAAAAAGGACATGGCTAAGTTTTTGGCCAAGAATTTGACCAAAACTGCAAATTTAGAGGTTGGAACACTCTTCTAATGTTTTAGGGCCTGTTTGGATTAAAGGATGAGAGAAAGTGAGTAGAGCAGAACTAGATACCATATTTATATTCTCTCCATATATTTTTATTTTCATTCTGTAGTGTTTCTTCTAAAAAAAAAAAACTAGATACCATATTTATATTCTCTCCATATATTTTTATTTTCATTCTGTAGTGTTTCTTTTAATTAAAAAAAAAAAAAACACTCAAATCTATTAGAATTCATCAGTTCTCTAGTTTTCCAAACAGAGGCGAAAATACTTGACCTTTTGCCTCCATTGATGTACAAGTACTATGAACCTAGATGGTACTAAGAGTCATAGACCTATTAGAGCACTAAGCTTAGAGATCTAATGGCTTGTTTGGAAGTTTAGAGAGGGAGGAGAGTAGAGGAGAGTAGAGGGAAGGGGAGTAGTGGGGAGGAGAGTAGAGGAGAATGATTCACCTCTACTTTATTTGGATGTTTTTAAAATTAGTAAGGGGGAAGGAAGTAATTAGCCCTTCCCCTTGTGTAATTTTGTTAATATAATAAGGGTAAATTAGGTAATTTACTTGGTCAATAGTTTAAGTACTCTACTCCCCCTCCAAATCTCTCCAATTTGGGGGAATTAAAATTGGGGGGGCTAGAGGGAGTCCAAACCCCTCCAAACTCCTCCAAACCCCTCCCCCTTATTCTTTAAAAAACTTCCAAACAAGGTAATTGCATTACTCTCCCTCCCTCTACTCTACTCCCCCTCCTTTTTTAAACATCCAAACATGCCAGTTATAACTCAAAAACATGCAGGGCAAGCCTCCTAACTTAATAAGTTTCTTATTGATTGCAGGTGAGTGAGTGATTTTGTAGTGGCATAATTTTCGTGTTGAACCCTCTTAAGCTCAATCTTTCCAGCAACGCAGGCCCACAAACCCGGGAAAGAAGCCCATGTATTTGGCAAAACCTCCACTGGTTTAGAATTGGGCTCCACAAGGTCTAACCCAAAGATCCACCATTTGTCAAACCGGT
The DNA here is from genome assembly GCA_032727855.1 of Quercus ilex subsp. ballota. Taxonomy (NCBI): domain Eukaryota; kingdom Viridiplantae; phylum Streptophyta; class Magnoliopsida; order Fagales; family Fagaceae; genus Quercus; species Quercus ilex. Next base: position 85,697,339 of record CM064911.1, read on the forward strand.
GACTTGAGATATCCGATTAGCAAGATGAGAGCAAGATTGCTAAGAGGGATTGGGGGCATAAATTGTTTTACAACTCTTAAGGGGTGTAAAACAATTTATGTTCCAAGATTTCTATAGGACAATAAATTTAAATATAATGAACCTAATGTATTTTACATTTTATTTTATAAATAATTGGTTTGAATTTAAAAAATTATACATAAACTTTATTCAACTAAAAAATTTTTAAATTTTGTTTCTTAATTTTAAAATATCCACAAAACATTTTCCAACAATTCTCTCACTCATCAAATACAAAGAACAACAAAAAATGCACCCGAGAAATGTTTGATCCGCAATTAAAGAGAACAACTACAGGAAAAAAAAAAGGCAAGATGTGTATAAGGGGAAAATAATCGTAAGAAACCAGGAGAGAAAAAAAAAAAAAAAGAATAATTACACTCTCTTTTTTAGATTTGAAAATTTTAACACTTTTTCTCCTTTTTATTATATTAGTAATGAAATATTTTAAATTTTTATGAGAATTTTTTTTTTATCATTGTTAGTAAAAAAAAAAAAAATTTATTAAATACCAAAACACTTGCAATGAAAAATCTCTCCATAGTTGAAAAAATAAATAAATAAAGTAAAATTTCACACTTAATTTTTTAAAATACATTTTAATTAAAAATTTAACAAAATTTGCTCAATCGGATATCAAGCTAGAAAGTGTTTTTTTCCTATCAAATTTAGATAGTGTCATTTCACTAAACCTAGAAGGGGAGTGCAATGACTCCCCCCCAAAAAAAAATAATAAAGATTGAAAAAATAAAGAGTGGCAGGCCCATCTTCATCTCATAAGCAAAGGAGTGGAAAAATCTGGGCAAGGACAATGAAGAGTCAGGGGAAGGGGAAGGGGAAGAGGCTGTCAAAAACGTTTTACACACAAGGCAAATTATTTCTCGCGCTGTACCGGAAATATTTTTTTTTTATTTGGCCGACGTTAAGGTGTACATGCACGAAAATGATTTCTCACCAAAACATCTTTTCTTTGTTACATTTTTTGGACGGTCTTGGTGTTTTGAAGATCTCTGTCAAAGTTTTCAGTAGGTAAGTTCTTTTCTTTTTCTATTGGTAGTACTGCTAGCCATACCGAGTATTAAAGTTCATATTTGTTTGTTTAATTTTATTTAGAACACAAGTGGCAGAGCTTGAATTCAATAGCAAACAACATTACATGTTCACGCTTTGTTTATATGTTCACGAATTATTTGATTAACTTATTTTATCTCTTCATAAATTAATGGTTTTTTAGGATGGATGGTCTGTCTACATTATCATTAACAGCTTTTTGATATTATATAAACCCATTTACAAACTTGTACAATCCAATTTCAAGTGTATATATATGTATTTTTAGCAATATAATAATTTGCATCTATTATAATTTAAAAATATATATATTTTTATTTTTCAAACAATAAAAATGATAAATTTTAAAGATAAGTAGTAATTTTTCTTTTTGAATTTAAAATCAAATTTGTTATTTGATATTTATGTCCCTATTTTTAAAAAAAGTTACCATTCATTAATAAAGATATTTTTTTAATCACGTAAAAGTCTAGTTCAAATAGAGAAATCTTCTTATATATAGTATAGATTATATATAGTTAAATTGAACATTATGTTAACGAGCTTGTTCACAATATATTATTATGTTTGAGCTTGATTTGTTTAATAATCGAACTTAAACTTGGGCTTGAGCTTAACTTGTTTACTTAATAAACGAACATAAACAAGTTTTTTTCCGAGTCAAGTTCAAATTCATAAACAGCTAGCTTGAATGATTTATATTATTGTCCTAATAATGCGCCGTTTATCTTCTACTTCAGTTGCTTCTTTTCCTCATCAATATTTTGTTTACTGTATTTGATTTAAGTCACCTAATACAAAAGTCTAACTTTTTTTCAAATGGTTTTTTAAGCTTACGTCATATTTTTGTATTAAATAGTTATTTTTTTTTATTGGTGTTAAATACCACATAATATTCTGCCAACAACTCACATAGGTTGAATTTAATTGTTCTTATGAAAGAGAACATTGTTTTTTTTTTTTTTTATATGAGAAAGAGAACATTGTTAGTAGTGAATCGATAATTTGATACCTTGTGGTTGAAATTAATTGGGGATTCTAAGGTATAGCAACTAAAAAATTATTTTGCCAAGAATCTTGTAGCTCAACTGCATCCCTAGTATTTTCAATGGAAACATGATAACGAAATAAATGTCTTGACTTCAAATCAAACTATAATATTGGATTCATAATTTATTGGTTTAAGCCATTTTAAGATTTCTGACTTTTAATTCTTTATCTTGTAAAGCCATTCTATGGCACAATTGGCTTATATCAATACAAGGGGAGAAGAAAAAAATTGTCAGATATCATTTTTCGTGCATTACAAGTGAATTGCTGGATGCGGTAAGTGTAAGACAGACTCAGCACTTTTTTTTGCTTTTCCAAAATTTCTGTGATACATCTTTCTTCATGATACATCTTTACAACAAAGTGTTAAGTCTTTTAAAACTTTGAGGTAGGCTATATAGATCTTCTATAAACTAGTTACGGTTGATCACATGTATTTCTTTTATTATATTATTTTATTCAAAGTCATACTCTTTGTTAGTTACTTAATTGACATGTCATTTTTTACTACTATTAATGTATAGTTATCAATGGTAGAAAATAATTTCCTTAAGAGTTAACACCAAATCAAAAAACATCACATAATGGAAAACAACCGAAGCATTTAACTGGCCTAAAAGGAAAACTAGAAAATTTTTTTTTTCTCTCTCTCAAAAAAGGAATATAATACAAGTTACTGTCACATTCAAGATATTCTATTTTAATCCCAGGAAAAAAGAAATATGATAGAAGTTTATAATTATTACCATTGTGTAGAACACAATTGGGAGAGGCAGTGAGGATCAATCAAGGTATATGTAAGCATTGACTGATTTTATAAAGCTTTAATTTTCAGGATTAGCTGGTGAAAAGTCAATAACCCAACCAAAGAGAATAGAAAATGGAAGAGATACTTTGGAGTCATGAAACACTACTTCTAACACACTTTATTTAAACTTTCAGGGTCAGACTGTCCAGATGCACTTATCCCTTGATGAACATAAGCATTGTTAGAGCTTATGGTTAACACCTCATTACAGTTGACATTTTGAAGAGAGAGTCGGTGAAAATTCATGTACCTCTAGACTATTTGATGGAAGAAATATAGTTTCTAAGAGGCTTTATTTGAATTTTAAGGGTCAGCTAATCAAAAGTCAGCGGCAACCTACCCAAGAAGAGTACAATGATTAGATCATCAGATATGCATTGGGCTAACAAAAAATAATTAGATCAACGTTACCATTGTTGGAGCACATGAACCTAAAATATGTGACCAAAGAGAAATCAATTCCCACTTATATGAAATGATATGTCCCATGGAGTAAGAAGGGAGGCAAAATTAAATGGCAGAGATTGCAGTAAACTTGGTCATCGGCAAGTTAAGGCCCTTGCTGTCCGATGAGGCCAAACTATTGCTGGGCGTACATAAAGAAGTTGCAGAAATCAAAGATTCACTGGAGCATATTCGGGCTTTTACTAAGGATGCAGATGCAATGGCAGCAAAAGAAGACAGAAGCAAAATTGTAAAACTCTGGGTGAAACAAGTGCAGGAAGTTGCTGAGCGCATAGAAGATGTCATAGAAGAGTACAAAATTTGCGTGGCACAGCTGCAACCTGATCAACCAAGTAAATCCAAAGGTTTCCTCAAAAAAGTTTCTCACCAGTTCAAAAGTCTCAAACATCGGCGTGAGGTTACTTTAAAGATTCAAAATATCAGAAAATTACTCTTCCAAATCAAGGGAAAAAATGATAGATTCAAATTCAAAGAGCAAGGATCGAGCAGCAACACAAAAGAAGTAACATGGCATGACCCTCGACTGGCAGCCCATTTCATTGGGGAAGCTGAAGTTGTGGGCATCGATGACTCTATAGAGGAAGTGACAGCTTTGTTGGTGAAGGGCACATCTAAACTCGCCACAATTTCAGTCATAGGCATGGGCGGTATTGGCAAGACCACTCTTGCCAAGAAAGCTTTTGACAACCCTAGAGTGAAAGAACATTTTAACTGTCATATTTGGATCACAGTATCTCAATCATACAACACGGAGGGGCTGCTGAAAGAGATGATAAGGCAGTACTATAATGCAATGGGGCAGACAGCACCCGAGGAGATCAACACCTTCAATGTGATATCACTCGTCTTCAAACTGAGGGAAAGTCTACAAAATAAAAGGTGTGTTGTTGTTTTTGATGATGTATGCGATGAAGAGTTTTGGGGATCTATAATGCATGTATTTGATGATGATGATCAGGGCACTAGAATAATAACCACAACACGTTTTTATGATGTTTCTACCTCCTGCAGAAAGTTTTCAATTGTTTTTATTCACGAAATACAACCTTTACCTCCTGAAAAGGCCATGGAACTCTTTTGCAAAAAAGCATTTAAGCACTCTGTCTTTGAGTGGAATTGTCCCCCAGAACTAGAGGAACTGTCTTTTGACATTGTTGAAAGATGCCAAGGATTGCCTCTTGCCATTGTTGTGATAGGCGGTCTACTGTCAATCAAAGAAATGATTGTCTCTGAATGGACAAGTTTTCTTGATAATCTCAGTTTTGAGCTAGACAGTGATCCTCATCTTGCAAGTATCAAAAAAATCTTGTCCTTCGGTTATCACGATCTGCCTTATTACCTCAAATCATGTTTCTTATATTTTGGCATGTATCCTGATGACTATTCTATAAGATGTTCAAGATTGATTAAACAATGGATAGCTGAGGGTTTTGTAAAGGAAGATGAGAAAGGTAATACATTGGAGGAGATTGCAAATGAATACTTATCTGAGCTCATCCGTAGAAGCTTGGTTCAAGTTTCAAGTGTAAGTGTTGATGGGAAAGCTAAATATTGCCATATTCATGATTTGTTGCATGAGTTCATCCTTTCAAAAACTGCAGAGTTAAATTTTTGTCAAGTTTTGGGGAAAAAGGACTCGAGTTTCTATGGGAAATGTCAGCGCTTGTCAATTAACCATTCTACTGATACTGTATTGAATGCCAATGAGAAGTCACAAATTTGGGATGATCTTAGTTATGGAAAAAGCAAAAATATGCGAAGATATAGATATCCCCTCTCCTTTCTCTTCATTGACACTCAAAAGGGAAATCAACCAGGAGAACTTGTAGGGAAGTTTATTCATCGTGGCATTGCAAATGGGCACCTTTTAAGGTTACAGATTCTAGATCTTGAACATGTATACAAACCTCAATTGCCTGAAAATTTAGGAGACTTAACTCATCTGATTTATCTAGGCTTGAGGTGGACTTTGCTAGAGATCATCCCATCTTCAATAGGCAAATTACTTAACCTCCAAACTCTGGATCTGAAGCATACTAATATGAAGGCTCTTCCTAGTTCAATACAGAAACTGCAGAAACTTAAGCACATATACCTAACCGGAAGTACAATTCGACCTCAACTAGCCATGCAGTATCTCCAAAGTTTGAAGAATCTCCATACATTGAAGGGGTTATTTCTAGAAAGTTACCCTCATCTAAGCATGGGCCTGGACCAAGCTCCTTCGAATCAAAGAAAAAGCAAGGGCCTATACGAGGGCCTGGGCATGTTGATCAACCTTAGAGAATTGGAGATAGAACTTGAGGTTATCCCATCACTGCTAGAGATTGTGATAAAGCATGTTATAAAATTGAAGCACCTTCAGTCTTTGAAGTTGACATCATATTCTGCAACTGAATCTTTGGGGCATCTAAAGTTGGAGTCTCTTTCAGGCCTTGAAAGTCTTTCCCGACTAGAGTTATCTGGAGTAATAGATAATCCATCCATTTTCATAAACACAAATGGACTCCCAAAAAATTTAACTTGCCTTACTTTGGTAGACTCTGCACTTAGAGATGATCCAATTCCAGTATTACAGAAGCTTCACAACTTTAGATCGCTGTATCTCAATGATGGGTCTTACACAGGGAGAAGCATTGTTTGCTCCACGGGAGGCTTTCCCCAGCTTCTTGTTTTGAAAATGTCATTTCTGTTCAATTTGGAAGAAGTCATTGTGGAAGAACTATCCATGCAAAAGCTCGTGGAGTTGGAGATTGTAAACTGCCGCAATTTGGAGGTCCTCACTGGGTTAAAGAATTTAGAGACTCTCCAACAATTGAAGTTAACAGATATTTCAAAAGAATTCATAGCAACAATTGAAGAAACCAAAGGGAAAACTTTGGACAATCTTGCCATAATTGTTAGGCGGCCATGGTGAACGGAACTGAAAATTTATGCATATTTAAGGTTTGTCTTTCTTTCCTTTTCACAATTCCTTTTCATTTTTGCAGTTTTTAAAAACAAATTGTGAAAATTTTGGCACTGCACCTTGTAACAGGTTCCTGACTCTATTACTCAGCTGTACCAGAGAATTGAAGTGATGTTGGACAAAAGCCAGACAAGTCTCTTGTAGATGACATCTTGAAATTCTATTGTGCTCATCTTGGGCTTGGGAGTAATTGTCATCTTTTTATGCGTTGCTTATCTATTTGTTGCCCAGTTCATTGCTATTTCATCAACATGTAACTAGCAAAGTCTTTTCATTGCTGGTCTTGCAAATAACTAGAATAAAATGGTAGACTTTGTAACTAGCAAAGTCATTCCATATCTTGTTCCATTTGTTTTTCTTGTCTTATGTTCCTTTTCATCTTTTTGGAATAATGTAATAATGTCTCTGTAAAATTGGCAACATTTATGGCTCATTGGCAATCTTGAATAAATAGAAACTGTGTTGTAGGTTTTTTTTTTTTTTTTTTTTTTTTTTTTCATTTATCTTTCAAGAAACTGCAAAGTCTTTTTTTTTTTTTTTTTCACCAAGTTAGGGAGATGACAAAATCCGATGCAGATTGACTAATAAAAGAAAGCAGCCCTAACATTCCTATTACATGTCTGTTTGAAACAACTTATTCAACTGAAACTGAAAACATTTTACTAAAAGCGTAGAAAAAATAAGCTGAATAGTACCATGGGACCCATCATGAATAGTATCAAAAAGTACAGTGAGAACCATGAATACTAAGAAAAATAAGCTGAAAGTGGAGATAAGCTGAAAAATTCAACTCATCCCAAACGCACGCTACATATAGGCCAAAAGTGGTGCAGAGGGAATCTTATTGCTAGTTTGGCTCTGTCAGTGACTTGATAATTTAGTTGGGAACTGCTTCTATGGTGAATTGGAGCCAGGAACAGTGGAGTTGTCTAAGGTCTGCAAGAGGGTCCCTCTCCATGGAGGATCCCTATGTTGTGACTTGTGACCATATCTACTCAATATCCTTGCTGTTAATTAGTATGGCAATTTTATGTTATTCTAACTCCTTAGCCTTCACCTCCGCTGTTTTAATGGCAATGAGCTTTAGCATTGTGGTTGGTCTCTGCTTTGGGTGCTGAAGCATCCATCAAAGATTTTGTTTCCTATTCTGGATTTAGCTTCAAAGGCAAACACTTCCTCTCCTGCCATGTGTGTGGCAAGCTCCATCAGATTTCATTAGTAGCTGCCAATCTGGGATGTAGATTTTGTTGTGGTTAGATGGTTTCCTTTGGTTGCTTTGGTCTCGATGGTCCAACAAAGTTTGACAACACCTGCAAATGCAAATCATAGTTTTGGATGTTAGTAGTGTTTAAAAGGATATGATCCTCTATATGAGGCTGCTTATTCAAGATACAACTGGCTAGCCAATTAATGTGCAGTGACTTTTATTGTAATTCTGTGATCTCGAGGCTAAGATCAGATCCCAATCAGATGGCCCTTGAGATATGGCACTTGATAACGATATGGTGAATAGTTTCCTCCTCAAAGATAAAAGGACAAAGGGGTGGAGAAGGGATGCCTCTTTTTGGACTTCATGGAAAATTCTCCATATGAAGTTGTGTTTGGTTTGTTAGAAATTGATTTCCGAAAAATATTTTTTGCATTTATGGTGTTTGGGGCAACGGAAAATAATGGTCAATCAAAAAAACAATTTCCGATTGGTCATAAAATAAAGGCATTTATTGTGAAAATTGGTTTAGGCTTTCATTTTTCATAAACCATTTTCTATATCATTCAAAACTTATCAATTGAACTTCTATCTCTCATTCTCTGCCACCCAACCACGACCCCCCACTAACGTCCCTAGTCTTTGGTGGCCAGTGGTCACCACTGCATCTAGTCCGGTAGTCCTTGTTCACAATTTTTTTATCTAGAAATTTCATTTTTTTTTTAATTATATATGTGCTTGGGAGATAACAAAATATGAGAAAATAATAGAAAATATGTTTTCCTCGTGGATGTCTTAGTCCTCTTTTGGTATGCTGGTCACTGGTCAGCCTAGATTGTTTGCTTCTGGTTTCTTGGTTAACTATCTGAGAGGCATATTGATCACAATTCATGATTTGTGGTGGCATAATGTTCTTCTTGATCCCTGTAATTGCATTCTTAAGTAACAAATTAAAAAAACGCTCACAAGATCAATCTTTCCAACAACCCAAGCCCACAAACCCGATGTGCTTGGTAAAATCAAATGAAAGGCAGGTTTAAAATTGGGCCCTCAAGGTCTTAACCCAAGCCCACCATTTTGGCCTCTAGAGTTGACAAGGCTATACTAGCAAAAATGGCCAATTCAGGCCCATAAGATCCGGTAAATGGGTTTTATGACTTTATCATTTATGTACCCAATTCATTTATAACCAATCCAAATCCACCGCTATTTGACACTCCTAGCTACGATAGAGGACTTTGGATGATGAGGTGTTATTTATCAGATTATGAATTGCTAGTAGATTTCAAAATTCATATTTGATGCACCATCTGTGTATGAACAAAATGTAAGTACCTTGTCTTCTAACATTTGGTAATAAACTCATTGTCCAATTGTGTCCTTGTGGAGAATTATTTCTTAAGTGCATTGAAACAAAAGTACACATCCTCATAAAAGAATTGCTGACCAAAAACAGACTTAAGCCTAAAAAAAATGAATTGGAAGTAATTCTTTTTCAAGTGCATTGAAATGAAAGTACACATTTTCGTACATAATCGGTATTTACAGTCACACACTACTGATTTTACACAGCAATTTAAGACTTGAAAGTGCTAAGGACCCCAGCAATTTATTTCCATGATTTTCCTCATGGACTCATCCTTTGTGCGTTTCTTCTTATCAGAGACTGCCGAGGAAGATTTAGCAGATAGTTCCTTAGCTTGATAGCAAGATTTGATATCGTTTTTGGCACATTCTTGCAGTAATCTAAGGAGATAATACCTTGTACAAGTACAACTACAAACACCTGCTTGGTCTTTCAAAGTTGAACTCATGATTGATTGTTGTGCTCTCTAGTAATTTAGACTGACGCAAATGAAGAGGTAATTTGATGGGTGTGAAATGAAAGAGAGTCAGTGAGAGAAATTGGGGTTCCTTTTCTTATATAGGCAGTGTGGAGTCTTTTTTTTTTTTTCTCTATATATTTTTTTTAATGTAAAACCACTAATCACTAACCAACACTTCTCAACATTTTTTAGCGTGTGTGCATGTTTTAATGTTTGGACTAGGAATCCTTTTCGGGTCATTTTTAGTCAGCTCCTTTGTCATTGTCGGGAGATACTGGATAAATTCAAGCAGGGACTTTTCTTTTTATTTATTTTTTTTTCTCTCTTATTTCACATATTCCCTTTGAGAATAAATTAAATTTGGACACGTGTAAAATCTTATTTTTACAACCTCCAATAATGATGTGCCACATCTGATATTTACAACGCTATATTTGTTTCACTGTAAAACGTTTTATTCAAAAATATTTTTAGTATCTTACCGTATTTATTCGTTGACCATAAAATATTTTATAAAAATACATATTGGCTCTCCCCACATTTGGTGGTTGGGTTGCTAGTCTAGTGACAGGTGCCACCAATTTTAATAGCTTGTGTTTAAAAATTTTATGTCACACCAAACATTTGAAAATGTTTTCAAATGTAAAACTTTACAAAGAAACAAACAGAATGAAATAGAATAATAAGCACTACCACACTAAATCATGAAATAAAATTCCATACCAAAACTTCTTCTTGTACATAGACACTGCCACAGCACCAAGCCGAGAAGCCTCTACCCATACTACCAGAATCTGGAAATCTTGGAGTAGCCATGAGATGGCCACAAAGGGAAACATGAATTGGGGATCACAAGATGGGTAAGCAAGAATCACAAGAAACACACCCATAAGGACCACCACAATTTTTTGAAATTCCCAATAATATGGATGCCCATTTCAGCTTCTTATAATGTCTACACCCAGAGACGGAACCAGGAGTTTACCTTAGGTGGACAAAGTATAACTTTTTTTTTTAAAATTAGTATTAATAAATTATTGATTAGAAAAATGATAAAAATGCTACTAATTATATAAAATACTCTGAAAGTAATTATCACATATGATTTGTTGTGAAAGTGTTGTTAAAATATTGCAGACGTAGCACTTTTCATTTACAAATTGATATGGCAATGAATGTGCTTGATATTACATCAACAATATAATAAATAAATGTCTTAATTACTTATTTGTTGTGTCTCAACTACTAACACATCAATTTGTAAGGCTTATCTAGTCAAATTTATAATAGATGTGTCATCATTCTAAATAAATTCATTTGACAAACCAATAAAAGAAAAGACATATAATAGTTGTTTTTGAATTATTTGCATTTTTCTTTTGAAATAAATCTAATATTGTAGCTAGATTTTCCATGATTTACCAATCAAATATAAGTCATATTTATCATCCAATTATATGTCAAAATATTATTGAACTAAAAAACTAATTAACGTTGTCAAGGAAATAAAAAGAGCCAAACTTCCAGGGGCGAAGCCATGTAGTGGCTTGGGGGGGGGGGGGGGGGGGGGGTCATGGCCCCTGCAAAAAAAAAAAAAAAAATCCATTAGACTATGAAGAAAATATAAATGCCCCCCCTCCCCCCCCCCCCCCCCCCCAAACATTGGACAATCGGCCCCTCTACCCATTTCTCAACTATTCTCCCAGCTCAGCCCCAGCTTTAGTTTTAGGCACTCCAAAATTCCAAATAAAACAAAAAGCTGTTGGCCCACTTCATTTAAATACTCTTAAGTCTAAATAACAACATGTTAGGTTCTAAGGTCCTAGGATTTTATGTATTTAGAACTCTAATTTGTAATGTTGGCAAATCATGATCAAAACATTGTATTTAGTCTTATTTAGACTTGCTCAAAGTTGGTTTAATATTGCAAAGTTGGAATCGAGTGGCTGCAGAAGTACTTGGGACTTTCGGTCTGGCTCGATCGATCGAAGAATAGACTCGATCGATCGAAAATCGCACAGGTTGATTTTTCTGCAGAATTTCCAACTCAGCCCTACTTCATTAAACGTTTAGGGTTTTATGTTTTTACCCTAGGTATATAAACTAAACCCTAGCCACGTTTTTGAAGGTTGTCCATATTGCTTTGTTGCTCATACATTGCTGTTTTGTGTGAATCTCTTGTGAGATCTTTGAGGAGCTTTCCTTTACACAAAACTTAGGGTTTTCAAGGTAGAGATGATTTCAACATCTTGAAGATCATTACCGTTGCAACCATTGGAACTTAAAAGAAAAAGCAAGCGGGGAGCTTGTAGCTGATTGAGGAATTCAAGAAAGAAGTAGTCCGTGGATTCGGAGCCTGCGCGTGGTCGTGTCAGGAAGTTCTACTGGTGGGTAGCATTAGGAAGTCGAGCGGGGAGCTTGTAGTCCTTTTGTAAGAACTTCAATTCTTTCATAGTGAATTCTGTTATGCCTTGAGGATCGGTGGGTCAAATCCTCCCCAGGTTTTTACCGTGTGGTTTCCTAGGTGACCATATCTTGTGTTCATTTATTTTCCGCTGCATTATTATTCTTGATATGATTGTTTGATTGCTTTAACCTAGAATTGCATAATTTGACTAAGTAACAACTTGGCTAATTAATCTAGGCTACACAATCTGGTTGTTTAAGGGGTCTAAATTCCTGTCAAGTGGTATCAGAGCGGTAGCTCTTTTTGTTTGAGATTTTTAATCTCTGAGCTGATCCTTGACCCCTGTTGTCATGGATTCTTGGAAAAATTTTCTGCTTATTTGTCAACTTATCTATTTGTCATCTTTGCCTTTTGTTGTTTTTGTTAAATCTTTCTCTAAGTATATTGGCATAATCACATGTGATAAGAATTATGTATGTTATACTGCTTTAACCGCCTTAAAGGCACGTGATTCTTATCTTTGGTATTTGGATAGTGGTTGTTCCAGGCACATGACAGGAAATAAAGGTTTATTCAAAACTCTCTTTGAAGGAAAGATTGGGACAGTCACTTTTGGAGATGGAAGTAAATCTGTGATCAGAGGCATTGGTACTGTGGACATTCCAGGATTGCCAGTGTTTGAAGATGTTTGGTATGTTGATGGATTAAAGGCCAATTTACTCAGCATAAGTCAGATTTGCGACAATGGATTAAATGTTATTTTCACCAAGTATGAATGTGAGATACTTGATGGAGGAGGTGACTGTATGTGTGTTGGTGTAAGGACAGCTGACAACTGTTATGGCATAACACCAAGTGTAAACAACAAATGCTTTAGTGCAAAGATTGATCAAGTTGATTTATGGCATCAACGGTTGGGGCATGCCAGTCATAAGCAATTAGAGAAGATTTCCAAGTGTGAGGCAGTTATCGGTTTACCTAAATTTGAGAAGATTGATAAGTGCATTTGTGGACCATGTCAGATAGGTAAACAAGTAAAATCCAAGCATCCGTCTGTGATGAGTGTTCAAACTTCAAGACCTTTAGAGTTATTACACATTGATCTCATGGGTCCTGCCAGAGTTCAAAGTTTGGGTGGAAAGAAGTATATTCTAGTTGTTGTGGACGACTTTACTAGATATACTTGGGTTGTGCTTTTGAAAGATAAAGCTGAGGCTCCTGAGAAGATGATTCATTTATGCAAGAAATTGCAGGTTGAGAAAGATGCTGTGATAGCCAGAATCAGAAGTGATCATGGAAGAGAATTTGAGAATACCAAGCTGGCTACTTTTTGCAATGATCAAGGCACTCACCAAGAGTTCTCATCACCCAAGACACCTCAACAGAATGGGATTGTGGAAAGGAAAAACAGAGTTATTCAGGAAATGGCACGAGTCATGTTACACAACAAAAAGTTGCCAAAGTCTTTCTGGGGAGAGGCTGTCAACACTGCTTGTCATACACTCAACCGGGTGTATTTTAGACCTGACTCCAAGAAAACTCCCTATGAACTCTGGAGAGGGAAGAAACCTGTTGTCAAGTATTTCAGGATATTTGGCAGTGACTGTTACATTCTACGTGATAGAGAGAACCTAGAAAAGTTTGATGCAAAGAGTGACAAAGGATACTTTCTAAGATACTCTTCCACCAGCAGAGCTTATAGAGTGTACAATCTGAGAACCAAAACAGTCATGGAATCTTCAAATGTTGTGATAAATGATGAAGTATGTTCAAAAGCTTCTTCAGAAAGCACTGTTCCTGCTCAAGATAAGTCTTTAGAGGTTAATGATTCTCCTCTTACTGAGTATGTTGGGAAACATAGTGAGGAAGAGCTGCTGGTGTTGAATGATACAGTCTCAGTACCATCAAGTTCAGAACCATCCACTCCGGTTCATGACACTCGACAGGTACAAAGTGAGTTCAGTCCTCTAATTGAACAGAAAGGTACTACAACATCTCTTGTTAAACGTCCATCCTCTAGAGTGAGATTGAATCATCCTTCTACAAATATATTGGGTAGTCTGAATGATAACATGAGATTGAGATCAAAAACCTTGAATGTGATCACTCACTCATGTTATTTGTCCCAATTTGAACCGAAAAAGGTAGATGAAGCACTTCAAGATGCTGATTGGGTAAATTCCATGCATGAAGAACTTCATCAATTTGTTCGGAATGATGTGTGGGAATTAGTTCCTAGGCCTGAAAATGTAAATGTGATTGGAACTAAATGGATCTTTAAGAACAAGTCAGATGAACATGGCACCGTGATTAGAAACAAATCAAGACTTGTTGCACAAGGATACACACAAGTGGAAGGAATTGATTTTGATGAGACCTTTGCACCAGTCGCAAGATTGGAATCCATTCGGATACTGTTGGCCATTGCAAGCCACCTAAACTTCAAGTTGTATCAAATGGATGTCAAAAGTGCTTTCTTAAATGGGATGTTACAAGAAGAGGTGTATGTTGAGCAACCTAAGGGATTTGTGGATTCTCACAGACCGGATGATGTATACAAGTTGAAGAGAGCCCTCTATGGTTTGAAACAAGCTTCTAGGGCTTGGTATGATAGATTGACTGCATATCTCACTGAGCATGGATTCAAAAGGGGATCTGCAGATACAACTCTCTTCATAAGAAAGGATAAGACTGGTTTTGTTGTAGCTCAAATTTATGTTGATGACATTGTTTTTGGTGCTACTAATGATTCTCTTGCTCATTCTTTTGCAGATGAAATGAAGGCAATATTTGAAATGAGCATGGTTGGTGAACTGACTTACTTTTTGGGATTGCAGGTAAAGCAAACAGAGTTCGGTATCTACATCAATCAAGCTAAATATGCAAGGAATTTAGTCAAAAGATTTGGACTGGACAAAGCTGCTCATGCTAGAACACCAATGGCTGCAAATGCAAAATTGACACTAGATCCATCAGGTGAGTCTGTTGATATTACTTTGTATAGAAGCATGATTGGATGTCTTTTGTATTTAACTGCTAGTCGGCCTGATATCTCTTATAGTGTTGGTGTTAGTTCTAGATTTCAATCTAATCCTAAGGTTTCTCATTTAAATGCTGTTAAGAGAATTATCAAATATGTGAGTGGAACCTGTGATTATGGATTGTTTTACAGCAAAGAGTCAAATTTGTCGCTTGCTGGTTTTTCTGATTCTGATTGGGCTGTGAATGCTGATGATAGAAAAAGCACCACTAGGGGGTGTTTTTATGTTGGAGCCAATCTTGTGGCTTGGATGAGTAAGAAACAAAATTCTGTTTCTTTATCCACTGCTGAAGCAGAATATATTGCTGCTGGGAGTTGCTGTTCCCAACTCCTTTGGGTGAAAAAGCTTTTGAGTGATTATGGGATTCCTCAAGACACCATGGTTGTCTATTGTGATAATTCTAGTGCTATAGATATTTCTAAAAATCCTGTTCAACACTCTAAGACCAAACACATTGAACTTAGATATCACTTCATTAGGGATTTGGTTGAAAAGAAAATTGTTGTTCTTGAGTATATCCCTACTGATCGTCAAAACGCTGACATCTTTACCAAACCTCTTGATGGAAGTAAGTTTGAGACACTTCGTCAAGTGATTGGTGTTCTTCGGTGTCCCTAAGTTGTTTTTGACTTTCATGGTCCTTGTGCTTCATTGCTCTTTTCCTTTGTGAGCATTGTTCTTTGGTTTTTGTGTTTTTGTTCTAGGACTTGCATTGCATTACATTCATGCATTTCATTCTAGGATTTATTTGTTTTCTCTTTTAATAATTTAAAAAAAAAAAAAAAAAAAAAAAAAAAAAAAAAAAGAGGGGAAAAGGAGGAAGCAAAAATTATGTTTAACATGATGTTTCTTGGTTTTTGAAGACAAGGTTGGTCTATCTTTTTACACATATCATGTCTTGTGTACCTTGTTTAACTTTGATGAGCTTATTTATTGCACTTGACTAGTTGAAACTTTGTAGTGCATGTTGTGTGGGAAAGATGTTTGTGGTTATTAATCACTTTGTCTTGATCTTGAAGTCACATTTTTTTGACTGTCAGACTTGATTCTTTTGAGAAAGGCATAAATAACCATCTCACCACTGTTCACTAGCCAATCATGAACACCTTAGTACATATCATAAGATTTTGTGCTCGAGAAAGTGTAGCACATGCACAAAAAGAACATAAGGTGTAGCCTCTGTTAAATGCTTAATAATTAAAACTGGTGTGTACTATTAGGCTTGATGCCATTTCACATAATCTAATCTGGTGTGTATTATTAGGCTTAATGCCAAATTTCACCTAAATAATGGGGCAAAATACAAGAAACTTACATGATTGCAAGCTTTTGTTCTAGGAGATGTGGGAGTTATAGGATGTAACTCTTTAGGTGATAGTCTCTTTTAAATTCTATGTGATGAATTGTGTAGACTTTGTGTTTGATTGCTATTCACTTATCACCTCACATGTATCTCAAGTTGTCTACTAGTTTCACACACTACACAAGTTACTCTATGTTAAACACTGTACATGCTAGTGTGTGTGTTTTTGGTCTAACCAACCAGGTTTGAAATTATCTTGAGATTTGTGCACAACATATCTGTTGCTTGAGAAAATTCAAAGGAAGAATGATTAAAATTTGTTTTTGAGAAAATTGGGTTTAAAATTTTTGAGTTTTTGAAAGAGCATTCCATCTCATACTCATGTATTTTGTTTCTTCAATTTCATGCTTTGAGGAGTTATTTTCAAAATTAGGTTTGTGTTTTTCAAAAACTGTGATTTTTCTAAAAATTCAGTGAGCCTCTGCCCATTTCGATCGATCCAGCCTGTTTTTCGATCAATCGAAAAACTGCTCTCATTTGTCTTAAAATGACTGTGTGTTTCGATCGATCGAATGTAATTTTCGATCGATCGAATATCGTGGAAAAGCTTTTTTAAAAAGTTCAAATATGACTTTTTCAAACTCACTATTCAAACTTTTCAAACTTTTTCCTCTCTCTCTCCGAGTTGGCAAGGCTCCACATAGCAATTTTTGTCGTTTTCTTCCGAAGTTTTTGCAAAATCTCTCTTTCCTCAAGCCGGTAAGACCCTTTTGCCCTTCCTTTTGAATTTATTTTCATGTTTTCATGCATAAATCCATGCATTTGAGGGTGATTTTCGGACTTTGCATATTTGAGATTTTCTGTTGATTCAAGCCTTATTTTATGCAATTGATCATTGGATTTTTGTGGGGACACATCATAAACATGATTCTTACATGTTAATTTGATCAATTTTGAGTTTGGTGAAAAATTGAAAAATCTAGGGTTTGTTCTTGATCCGAATTGGGGCTTTTGTTAAATTGGGTAGAATTTGATGAAATTGGCTTGTTGTGTTGTTGTAAATAAGCATTATAATCTATGTGATGTGTTTTGTAATGCTCAATTCATCATTATATTTAAAAATTTCAACAGGTGGTTTTCAATTTTTGGGATTTTTGATAGAAATTCCCTGTTCAAGTCAATTTTGTCAAATTACTCTCAATTAAACTTAATTGTTTACTGCATTAGATCATGCATCACAACATTTTATTTTTCATGCATCATATAGATTTTTTGTTCTATATTCTTTATTGTGCTAATTTGCAGTCTGCCCTTGGTTTTGTTTTCTCTTGTTCTTTGTGGTTTTCATTTTGTGTCTCTGTCCTTTCCTTAGCACTATGCCTAGGAAGACTAGAGCCCGTAGGAATGTTCCCTCACCTTCTCCTTCACCCCCTCCATCCTTTAATTGTGAGAAGTTTTCGAGTGAGAAAAACCAAGAGATTTTTGAGAAGCTAAACATTAGGAGAAAGATATGGGCTGAGCGTTCTGTGCTGTTAGATGAACTTGATCCTGCCATTAGGGCAAACTTCGAGCGTAGGGGCTGGTTACCCTTGGTGGATGTTTCTGATCCTCCTCCACCTTCTGCCTTGATTAGAGAGTTCTATTCGAACATCTCTATCCGCATCTATGATTCCAACACTCTAGTAAAGAGTTGGATACGAGGCGTAGAGTACACCATTACTCCTCGAATAGTGGCTGATGCTCTAGGGGTACCGTTGGTCCTGCATCCTGTCTATCCATATGATGAGTCTCCCGAGATTAGCGATGTTTTGTCTTACATCACTGGTACTACTGTCTAGTGGGGTTCTGATCCTCGGATCACTTCTGCTGAGCTCTCCGGGTTACATTATCTATTCTTTAGGATAGCTTGTCATTCTATCTGGCCCATTTCCCATGTTCACACTATTCCTCTTGAGAGGTGTGTATTTTTGTACGCTCTGGTTACTGATGCTCCTATTAGTTTTCCCCATCTTTTTCTTCGTTCTTTGAACGATGTTTATAGGAGTTCATCCTCTGCTCATGCTCTTGTACATCCTATTTTCATTCATAGGATTCTTCTTTATCTTGATATTAGTGGCTTTCCTTCCTCTGAGCCCGTTCATGTGATAGCTCCTATAGGTGCGTCTTTTCTTAGACAGAGGGCCGCTCATCTTCGAGCTGGTTCTAAACACCCTAGGTCTGAGCCCTCTAGTAGCGCACCTCCTCCTTCTTCTTCTGCAGGTCTTGCTGGTGAGGATATTCCTGATCCAGTTGGTGATGATGCTGCTGCTGCTGATGTTCCTCCACCTCCTTCAGCCGACTTCGATGTTTGTCGTACTTTGGAGACTGTCATGACCGTTCAGGCAGCTCATGGTCAGATTTTGGTGGATTTGCTGGACGAGATTCGTGCTCTCCGAGCTGATTTTGCACGTCTTCATTCACCCTCACCACCTCCTTTTGATGGCGACTTGTGATTGTCCTTTGGCATTCCGTCACAAAAAGGGGGAGTAGAGTTTTTGACTTGTAGATGAGTTTTTGTAGTTAGGGGGAGACTTTTGCTTTGCGGAGCTTGTGGAGTTTTTAGATTGTATCTAGGTGCTTCACTTTGTATATCATTTTTGGGCATATTCATGTTAGGGGGAGTAACATTGATTGATATACATGTTATTTTTATTGATTCTTGATTGTTTTGTGATTCACTGCGTATTGATTTATATTGATTGAGTTGATCATTCGTATATGTCTTTATTTTGTGTTGTGTGAATCTTACAAGAATGTTATACCTGTTGTTTTACTCTTTTCTGTCACACATGCGTTTATGCGTTTGTTGAGTATTTCAGGATTATACAGGTTGATTCAACTAAGCTGCTGTCTACACTTGCAACTGATGGATAGTAGTTAGGCTGAATTTGAATTTATGAGCATTATCTTTGTAAAGGGCTTTTTATTTGTAAAACTTTGAGCTGTTAATTAGGGTTTTGTCACGGATTGCCAAAGGGGGAGTTTATTAGGTTCTAAGGTCTTAGGATTTTATGTATTTAGAACTCTAATTTGTAATGTTGGCAAACCATGATCAAAACATTGTATTTAGTCTTATTTAGACTTGCTCAAAGTTGGTTTAATATTGTAAAGTTGGAGTCGAGTGGCTGCAGAAGTACTTGGGACTTTCGGCCTGGCTCGATCGATCGAAGAATAGACTCGATCGATCGAAAATCGCACAGGTTGATTTTTTTGCAGAATTTCCAACTCAGCCCTACTTCATTAAACGTTTAGGGTTTTATGTTTTTACCCTAGGTATATAAACTAAACCCTAGCCACGTTTTTGAAGGTTGTCCATATTGTTTTGTTGCTCATACATTGCTGTTTTGTGTGAATCTCTTGTGAGATCTTTGAGGAGCTTTCCTTTACACAAAACTTAGGGTTTTCAAGGTAGAGATGATTTCAACATCTTGAAGATCATTACCGTTGCAACCATTGGAACTTAAAAGAAAAAGCAAGCGGGGAGCTTGTAGCTGATTGAGGAATTCAAGAAAGAAGTAGTCCGTGGATTCGGAGCCTGCGCGTGGTCGTGTCAGGAAGTTCTACTGGTGGGTAGCATTAGGAAGTCGAGCGGGGAGCTTGTAGTCCTTTTGTAAGAACTTCAATTCTTTTATAGTGAATTCTGTTATGCCTTGAGGATCGGTGGGTCAAATCCTCCCCAGGTTTTTACCGTGTGGTTTCCTGGGTGACCATATCTTGTGTTCATTTATTTTCCGCTGCATTATTATTCTCGATATGATTGTTTGATTGCTTTAACCTAGAATTGCATAATTTGACTAAGTAACAACTTGGCTAATTAATCTAGGCTACGCAATCTGGTTGTTTAAGGGGTCTAAATTCCTGTCACAACAAAATTACACTTTCTCTCCATCTCAAAAAACCCACCCTAACCCACGAATTCCCTTATCCCTTTTTACTTCTTATTCTTTTGTTTTGGCTTCTTTGATACACTTTCAGCACTAGTACCACTGCCTACTAGCCCCCAAAACTCCAGTCCCCTGTCCTCACAATCTGAAAAAAATAAATAATAAATAAATAAATAATAAAAAATTCTGACCAATTTTTTCTTTCTTCTTCAGTTGATTCAACATTAGTTTTGGAACTTGGTTGTTTTGTCTTCTTTGATACACTTTCAGCACTGATACCGCTGCCTACCAACTCCTAAAACTCCAATCCTTTGTTTAAATCGTATTAAAAATGGATTGACTGTTTAAATTATAATGGAAATTTTGTTTTTTCTTGAGTATGAATAACATTCATATAACTAAGTAAAAATTTTTAATTAAAATTTTATTTTTTAAAGTTCTTTTCAGGTTAATTTTTTAGTCATATTCTTAAAGCTAAAAGAATTATGAGCAAACGAAAAACAATTGATGCATTCTTTAAGAAAAAAGATGTTAGCAATTCAGATTTTAGGACACCTGTGGCTGTAGAAACAAATGTTGATACCTCAATGCCTGATGAACACCCCTCCAAATGTTCAAGAATTCAACAAACAAGATGAAATCCGACGAGCTTATCTCAAAGAAGGTCCATATCAACCTAAAAATATAGACTATCCATACAATGATGATACTCATCGTCGTCGATTTCAACCTTCATGGTTTGAATCACATAAGGATTGGTTGGAATACTCACCTTCAATGGATGCGATATATTGTTTACCTTGCTACCTTTTTAGTAAGAAACCAATAGGTCGTCCCAGATCAGATGCATTCATTTCAACAGGTTTTAATAATTGGAAAAGGTGAAAGATGGAATGAATTGTCCTTTAATTCGTCATGTAGGGAAAGATCCAAACTCCCCACATAAAATTGCTGTGAAATGTTGCAAGGATTTAAAGAATTATTCACGACATATTGACAAGCTAATTGAGAAACAAACATCAAAAGAATTAGAGAATAATCAGTTACGGCTAAAAACCTCAATAGAGTGTGCTCAATGGCTAGCATTCCAAGCTTGTGCTTTTAGAGGTCATGATGAAAGCCTTGATTCAAAAAATAGAGGTAATTTTATTGAATTGATAAAATTCACATCAACTTTCAATGACAAAGTAGCTAGTGTTGTCTTGGAAAATGCTCCAGAAAATGCCAAATATACATCACCCACAATTCAAAAGGAGATTTTGCATATTCTTGCTAGTAATGTACGAAATGCTATTCGTGAAGAAATTGGGGATGCAAAATTTTGCATTCTTGTTGATGAAGCCCGGGATGAGTCGAAGAGAGAGCAAATGGCCATCATTTTGAGGTTTGTTGATAAAGAAGGTTTCATTAAAGAGCGTTTCTTTCATGTTGTGCATGTTAAAGACACTACTGCATTGACTTTAAAGAATGAGATATGTGTTGTCCTTTCTCGTTACAACCTCCACATTGAAAATATTCAAGGTCAAGGATATGATAGGGCTAGTAACATGCGTGGTGAATGGAATGGATTACAAGCTCTTTTTCTTAAAGATTGCCCATATGCTTATTATGTACATTGTATGGCTCATAGGTTGCAATTAGCTCTAGTTACAGCATCTAGAGAAGTAAAAGATGTTCATCAGTTCTTTGATCATTTGGTTAATATTATCAATATTGTTGTTGGTTCTAGTAAGCGTAATGATGAATTGCAACATGCTCAAGCAGAACAAGTTGAGAATATGATTGCTTCTAATGAAATTGAGACTGGAAGAGGTGCAAACCAGATTGGTACTTTGCAACGAGCTGGAGATACTAGGTGGGGATCTCATTTTCAATCTATTTGTAATTTGATTAAAATGTTTGATGCTACTTGCAAAGTTATCAACACTATCTCTGAGGGAGGGACTAACTATAAACAACGCGGTGATGCCGAGGGAGCTTATCAGGTATTAACATCATTTGAATTTATTTTAATCTTGCATTTGATGAAAGAGATAATGGGAATTACTAATGTTCTTTGTCAAGCTTTACAACAACATTCTCAAGACCTTTTAAATGCCATGTATTTAGTTTCAACTACAAAATCACTTATTCAAAAGTTGAGAGATGATGGATGGGAGCCTTTACTTGCTAGCATTATATCATTTTGTAAGCAACATGAAATTGATATTCCTGATATGAATGCTCATTACACTAAAAGTCGAGGTAGATATCGTCGTCAAGATGAAGATTTAACAATGGAACATCATTTTAGAATTGGCATATTTACAGTTGCAATAGACTTTCAATTGCAAGAATTGAAAAGTAGATTTTGTGAGCTAACAACGGAACTTGTCATTCTTAGTTCAGCTTTAAATCCCAAAGATGCTTTTAGATTATTCAAAATTGTTGATATATACAATTTGGTTAAGAAATATTATCCTCAAGATTTCATTGAACATGAACAAGAACTTATGGAGTCTCAATTGCAACATTATGAGCTTGATGTAATTAAACATCCAGATTTTCAGAATATAGGTACAATATTTGAGCTATGTAGGGGATTAGAAATTTCAGAGAAGTCTAAATTCTATCATTTAATTGATAGACTGATTCGTCTTGTGTTGACTCTTCCAGTTTCTACAACAACTACAGAACAAGCTTTTTTCAGCTATGAAACTATTAAAAATAAGATTTTGCAATAGAATGGAGGATGAACTTTTGGTAGATAATATGATAGTTTATATAGAAAAGGAAATTGCTGGGAATTTCACCATGGAAATGATTATGGATGAATTCTATTCCATGAAAAATCGTCGTCAGACATGATTTTGATGTGAAATGTTTTTTTTTTTTTTTTTTTTGTGTGTGGATATTTTTGTATATGTCTATAGTGAACTAGACTTATTCGTCTCGTGTTGACCCTTCCAGTTTCTACAGCAACTACAGAACGAGCTTTCTCAGCTTTGAAGTTGTTAAAAACAAGACTTCGCAATAGAATGGAGGATGAGCTTTTGGCAGATAATATGATAGTTTATATAGAAAAGGAAATTGCAGGGAATTTCACTATAGAGATGATAATGAATGAATTTTATTCCATGAAAAATCGTCGACAGGCATGATTTGATGTAAATGTTCTTTTTTGTATGTCTACATTGAACTAGACAGTTTTTCATGTTTATTAATATTCGAGTATATGATGATATATGAAAGTTAATAATTTTGTATCCAATAGACTTAAGAATTATATTTAGTATATCTCTGTTACAACCCCCCCCCCCCAAGTAATTATTCCTGCCTACGCCCCTGCAAACTTCTAACCTTAAGTCTCAAACAACAAATAACCAAAGTCAAGCAACTTAAGATATTTGCATATATTATGCTTCTTTTAATATTAGTAGTAGTGGTTGGAGATATCAATAGCTTATTTCTGTTTAGCAAAAAAAATAGCTTATTTCTCTTTTTGTACAACAGTCAACTTTCAAGCAAGATTAGCATACTTTATGCTTAAAAGCATGCATATTTCATTGTGTGTATACAAGTGTATTTATACACGTGTACTACACAAATCATTAAAAAAATCTCATAAAAACTGTGAAATATGTAATCTATTCATGATTAAAATTGTGAACAAGGCTTATGCAATCGATTAATTATTAAAAACTGTAATAATTAGACTTGAGACCTAATTCCAAAAGTTTATTTTAGAGAAAATTACACTTTACCCATATGTGGTTTGGCCCATTTTAACAGTGCCCACCCGTGATTTAAAAGTTATCACTTAGCCCACCTGGGGTGGCCTCTGTTAGAACCCCCGTTACCCACCTCTGCCATTTCCATTAAAAAATTCCCTTTACTATATAAGCCAAAATTAGAACCCAAATAGAACCCTAAAAAGAAGAACAAGCTCTCTCCCTCTCTCTACCCTAAAATCCCTAAAAATCCTCAAAACCATAATCCCTTTCTCTCTTTACTTAGATTGCCAAAGTGAAATCTGAACATTTGCAAGCAAGGAGGAGGTGTACTGAAGCTTGGGTTTTCCTCTATATCAAGATCCCTAAAAATCCTTAAACCCATTTCTCTCTGTACTTCGATTGCCAAAGTGAAATCTGAACATGTCTTCTTCAAGTTTTTACTCGAGTTCCAGTCATCATTCATGTTTTTCTGACCGTTGTCAGCTATGGACTGCTTTGACCTTGAACAATTTTGGGAGAAGGTTTAATGTGTGCTGCTACTATGATGTGGTGAGTAACAGTTGGCTTTCAGATTTTTTACTTTTTATTTTTTATTTTCTAGTTTTGTTGGTTTTCTGGCTTTGTTGGCTTTATGAATAACCCTAATTTGATTTTGTTTGTAGGATGATAAAGCTACCTGTAAATACTTTAGGTGGTTGGATGGCGAAACATGTAAGCGTGGGTCTAAAGTTGCACCCATTGTCCTTGCAAGATTTAGTATGTACAAGAATCAAGCAAAAGTTGCACAGGAAAAGGAAAAGGAGGCTAGCGATAAGGAAAAGGCAGCTATTGAGAGGGAAAAAATAGCCAAGCGAAGGGAAGAAAAAGTTAGGGTGAGAGAGGGGATAGCTAAAGGGAAGTTACAAAACTACAAATTTGCAATTGTTGTGTCATAGGGGTTTTTTGCTATTTTTTTGTGTTTTCTGGTAGGATGGGAGAATTTGGAACAAAGCCATTGAGTCTGCCTTGAAGGCAAGTTGTTGAAGTTATTGTATAATTTTGGGTGCTACCACTTTTTACAAGTGTATTCCATGTATTTGGCACTATGTAATGTTGTTGTTTATTTGAATAGAGTATGCAGTGTGTTCTTTATGTAATGTGTTCTTCTTTATGTAATTTGTTTTTGTTTATGTAATGCTGCCTTGTTTTTGTTTATGTAATGCTGCCTTGTTTATGTAATGTGTAATGCTGCCTTGTAATGTGTTCTTTATGTAATGTGTTCTTGTAATTTGAATAAAGTATGCAATCTGCTCTTCTTTATAAAAGGGGAAATTGCACATGCACCCCACAAGATTCTGTTTAGATCAAATGAAGAAACATAAAGAAGTATATTTTAATAAAGAAGCATAAAGAAGTACCATTCCATACATATATAATAACATATACAAAACATTGTTCAAAACAAGTGGACTCCACCTAATATTAATGGCTAAACAATGCCAAAGTACTTCAATAATAAGTGTTTTTGTCCCCACTAAGACAATCATAGAATAACTTTACAATAGAAAGTTATGCACAATAACAAAAAAGTGGTGACATGCCACTATCAAACATGCACAATAACAAAAAAGTAAAGTAAAGTTTCTGCAAACACATTCTCCAATCTTCATTTCCCAAAGACCTTGCACTTGCCCTTACCCCTGCCGTTGCCCTTGTCCTTATCCTTGCCTTGCATACTATCCCCTATTGAGAACATTGCATCAGATGTCTCACCTCTTAATCCACCACTTCCATACGAGAACAAATGACTTCTCCCAAGTACCCTTGGTGGTACCAACCCCCTTGGAGGCTGCAAAATATATAGCAACTCTATATCAAGATCTAATCAAGTGTTTTATGTAAGTATAAAGGGTGGTGTTTACCTCTTCCATATGAGAACAAATGACTTCTCCCAAGTACCCTTGGTGGTACCAACCCCCTTGGAGGCTGCAAAATATATAGCAACTCTATATCAAGATCTAATCAAGTGTTTTATGTAAGTATAAAGGGTGGTGTTTGTGTATATACCTGAGATAAAGGTTTTCTAGTGTCCCATGTTTCCTTAGGAGTATGAGAGATGGGCTGGCTACATGAGAACCATTAAGTTATGGGTGCTTTACTTGGTGGTGGTCTACTTGAATCTGCTGCAGATGGTAGTGGTCTACTTGAAGCTAAAACAAATGTTTCAGTTGGCTATGTGTAGGGTTTGCATGTTGGCTGCCTCAGTAGCTGGTTGACTGGCAGCAGCTTCTGCCCAATCATCATCATTAAGAGCTTTTTCAGCCCAATCATCATCATCAATAGCTTGATCACTGGCAGCAGCTTCTAGTTTCTTCCTATTATCTGTAACCTGCTCCTTCAAATGCTCTCCCTCATTTACCTTTTTAGTATCTCTTTAATGCTCTCTCATATTGGGCACCTCATTGTTCTGAGCACCAAATATGTCATCAAGATAATCTGGTCCTTCATACCCTTCATCTAGCCAATCAGATTCATCCACATGAACATCTTCACTACCAACAGTTTGTCCATAGGTAGCATTGTCATCCACATTTTGTCCATGGGTAGCATTGTCATCCACATGCACTTCCCCACAACCAACAAGTTGCCCACCCCCAGCATTGTCATCCATGGCTCCACCAACACTACCATCCCTTAAACCCTCAACAGGTTCTTCACTAACATCATTTTGGTCAACCACAGATGATCTAAGAGAGACAATATTGTCACTGCCCCTACTATGTTCACCCACTACTAGAGTCACCTCCTCACAATCAGTATCATCACCTTCATCATTCATTTCCCATGGCTGGTTTACTGCAATTGGTTGATCTGGTTCAACTATAGGTTCTTCAATAGCAATTGGTTCAGCTTTAGGTTCTACATAAAGTGTGATTTCATTTGTTGGCCATTCAACATGTAGTTCACACATGTAGGTCACATCATCATCTAAAGTAATCAACCTTAGCCCTTGCTCTAAGTCACCACCAGGTATTAAATAATAAATCTTACTGTTAATGGGTCCCCCAGCATCAGCACAAATGTCTTGTACCTCAAAATGACTTACCCATTATAGATACATCACCACCTACATACTCTAAACCAGGGTTCCACTCAAAATTCCCACTATGGTGAATAGTAAAATCAAAACAAATTTCAACAGCCATCTGCAGGAGTTAAAACACATGCACAAACAACAGTAATTAAATACATAACCAACATATGCACAGAGAGCACCAATTATTGACAAAAGAAAAATAATTTCATACAACATAAAATACCATTTAACGAGGGGTCATGGGAGACAAGAAAAACAACCAACTAAACAATTTGTCTACATAAAAAATAGACAACCTAAAGATGCATCTACCAAAATATTCCTAGGAACCACAGTCATCAATGTCAACTATAAAAGCAAGAAATTATTTAACAGAAAACCACTAATTTTATGACAGAAAACCTTTAATCCGAATCACCTTCATCAATTGTTACACATTGAAAAAGAACAAACACAACAATGGTAAAGCCTACAAAGTAATTTCATACCTGATATAGAGGAAAACCTGAGCTTCAGTACACCTCCTCCTTGCTTGGAAATGTTCAGATTTTACTTTGGCAGTCTAAGTAAAGAGAGAAAGGGATTATGGGTTTGGGGATTTTTAGGGATTCTAAGGTAGAGAGAGGGAGAGAGCTCGTTCTTCTTTTTAGGGTTCTATTTAGGTTCTAATTTTGGCTTATATAGTAAAGGGGATTTTATAACAGAAAGGGCAGAGGTGGGTAACGGGGGTCTAACGGAGGCCACCCTAGGTGGGTTAAGTGATAAATTTAAACCACGGGTGGGCACTGTTAAAACAGACCAAACCACAAGTGGGTAAAGTGCAATTTTCCCTTTATTTTACTATTCATATGAATCCACAGATTCTTTCTAGCCAAAAAGTACGTAATATTGCTTCATTGATTCAATATTACAATAAGAAAGGGCAAAAGAAAAATAAAAGGAGCATCATATACTTCATTGATTTAATATCAATTGCTCTTTGATACTAACTAATCTTCTGATATTTAGATTAAATTTATTCTTGATCAAGTAAAACCAAGCTTTCTATAAGGTTTTTTTTTTTTTTTTTTTTTTTTTTGGGTTTAAATTACATTTGTTAGTCTACTTAGCCAATCTATGAATTGTGGTGATAAGTACAGAATTGCAACCAGTTCTAATATTTAAATACCATGGAATTTCAACAAGTTGAGATGATAAGTTGAGAATCTATCGTGCAGTCACATGAGAAAATTTTGTAATATGGTAGGCTTTATTAAGTACTGTATTCCTTTTTAGTGCTTCCTTTTCGTACTATTTATCTATTGCATTATATTATTTACCTCATTCGATGCCTTTTTTGTTGTACTGTATGATTAAAAATATTCCTAAGTTATTACTTGAACACCAAATGATAAGTAGGTAATGCTTATTTAGGTTGCGGAAAATAAATTCATTGAAATGTTTCATGGTCATCATGGATGGATTTGTTTGGGAACTTTCATTCATAATTGAGAAGTGGTTTCTAGTGCGTATATGTACATTGCAATTGGTTAGGTAGATTTGAAATTTGAATCAGATTTGAAATTTGAACTTTGTAGGAGTTAAAAGTGGTAGATGAATTCAATAGTAATAATATTAGAGAGAATAACCTCCATGCCATTATTTCCTTAGTCAGTAGGTGCATGTTGTTACTTTTATACCGTAGTGGGATTGACTTTAATACTTCAAATTAACTGTTTTATTCATGTCACCAATTAAAGTCATTTCTGCAATAGTTGTATTATGATATTAATTTGGCATAATTGGATTACAATTTCCAAAATATGTAGTAATATTAATTTTTTTAAAGGAAGTTGTTGTCAAACTTTGTCTTTAAAAAATTATGATTAGTTCAAACAAAAATTTTAATGTGAAATTTAATCATGATCTTAAAAATTGGTTATTCATAGCTTATTTGAAATATGTAAAGCTGAAATACATTTATTGCATCACAATAACAAAATTAAGTTAATAACAAATTTTTTTTTTCTAAAACAAAACTATCAAGAATGAACATTTTATTTTATAAGTCCTCAAGAATTAATAATTTTCATACTCTACCAAACTATATCCTTACAAATCAAAAAATGATCACCAACCAAATTAAGCTTAGGTAGGAATTTAAATATAAATCCAATTATCTTTATTATTCTAAATACATCCATGTGTATGCATTGGTTACAAGCTAGTATTATATTCAAGTAGAAGTGGAGAGAATATTCAATATAATTGACTTTAGATAATTAAATGCAATCCAATTTCTCGTTATTTGTCCTTTAAATTATTCTTTAATTTTTATATCAATTATATCTACAAGCATGTAATCCTAGAAAATATTTATGTAAAAAATTCAAATTATTAGTCTTTAATGTAATACTATAAATGTGTATGGTCCGTTACTTACAAGTAATTATGGTTATTCTTAAATGTACCGTGTATATGCACATGATTATAAGCTAGTGTTATGATATGTTTATACTTTATATTGATGGTTAATATAAAATACATTTCATATTATGTTTTATGCAAATGTTATATCACCAATATAAACATATTAATAAATATTTTTATGCATATGTTTTTGCATTTCCCACCATTGTCTCCCTCTGTAGAAATCACAAAGAGATTGCATGGCAAAATTTAAGTTTCTTCCATGAATAACATGAAAAGGTTTTAAATGAAATATTTGTTTTGAAATATTGTATCCAACTATTGACACATTTGCAAAACTAATTCACTTTGCTTCTGTTATTATGAAGATGATGAGTTGAAATATGTAATGAGTTATAGAACTCAATCATTTTGCCCTATAAGGGTAGATATATTGATGTGAAGTTTATTGGTGCAATTATCACCAACATAAACATCTATAATATATATAAAATAGGAAAGTTTATAAACATTTTTAGTAAAAACCTTCTTTATTTATTTTTTAATGTTTTTAGAAAATTAGAGATATAGACAATATTTTTTTTGTTTTAAAAGAAATCATAAATGTGGATTTCATGGTTAGGAGTTGAGAATCCTTTAAATTTTATTAATGTTATATACACTTGATGTAAATACTTTATTAAATGTATGAAAATAACATTATGTTAAATCATGTTACTCATTGAAAATAACATATATATATATATATATATAGAACATTCACAGAATTACACAATCTTTGAAGATATATTGTTGAAAAATTAAATGATTTTTCATCTATTACAAAGGCAGTGTCACGTGGGTTGAACTAAAGAACATCATAATGATTATCAGAGTTAAAAAGAATTAAGTCAATATTTCCTAAATTGGGTGGGATCGCACTCTGGCAACAACCTAACCTAGAACAGGTGCCATTAAAGATATTTTCAAGGCTTATGCAAGTTGATATGCATCCTGAGACATACGTCTTTTTCAATGAGAAGACTAAATCGTTAAAAAACCCAATAGTATCACAACCTACGACTATCAAATTGCTCTTTTTAAAGAAAATACGAAATCTAGAAGATATCAGCTTCGACAGTATGATGCTCACTAATGCCGAATTGGTCATAATAGGTGATTGCAACAAGCGTAGACACTATTAATTCTCCGTCCAAGGAAATGCTAAGAACAGCATTGTGACCCAGAAATAGTTTTCACTCCCAAATGTGTAATTGCATGCAAGGAGAAATGATTCATCAAGTAAAAACCTTCGCTTGTTCCAAATAAATAAGGAATTTGTAAGGCTCCATAGTGGTCATGTAGCTCAAACATGATAATTCTGTTTTGGCTTGTTGATGAAAATTGTTAACTCATGTTTAATAAAAAATTTTAAATTATTTTTAACAGTCATTGTCAAATTATGTTTAAAAAATTGTCAAATTATGTTTAAAAAATTGTCAAATTATGTTTAAAAATTGTTATTTAGCAAAATTCAACAAACATAATTTCATCCATTTGCCTTTTGGCGTATGGGTTTTATTGATATGTGTAGTGCTCATTCAAGATAATATATCTCTTAATTACAATCCTTTGTTTCAAGGGAAGACCCTTTGATTCTAACCACGTCACCTTTGTTCATAAGTTTTTATTTATTTTTATGTTTAAGAAGATATATGTTTTTACTTATTTATTTATAGCTGCACCTAATAACACTACAACAAAATATATTTTCAGTGGCGAAAAAATTCGTCACTAAAAGTCCAGTTTTTCGTCACTAAGGACCTTTAGTGACGAAATTGGACTTTTAGTGACGAAACTCATTTCGTCACTGTAGCCTCGTCACTAAAAGTTCTGGTGACGAAAAATTTCGTCACTAAAAGTCCGATTTGATTTTAAAAAAAAAAACTTTTAGTGACGAAAACGTTTCGTCACTAAATGTTTTCCTCACTAAAAACACTATTCAGTGACAAAAATATTTCGTCACTAAAAACACTTTAGTTTACTAAATCATATTTAGTGACGAATAATTTCGTCACTAAAACTATGTTCGGGTACATATAGTGACGAAAATTTTCGTCACTAAAACCATTTCTTACAAAATTTTGTTATATTTAGTGACGAAATTTTTGTCACTAAAACAATTTTTTGTTGCTATATTTGTGACGAAAAAATTCGTCACTAAAACTTATTTTCTGTTTTTATTTTTTTCATGACTTTGATATTAACCTGTAAACTGTCATTACATTATTAAAACCTCACATTTGAATAACACATTTATTTCAACAACACATTTATAAAAAAAGATCCATACATTCCACAAGTAGAAAATAAAACAAGTATCCAATTCAAACTCCTTCCATACAAGTATACAATAATTGTTTGCAATACATACAATAACTCAAGATGTTTTATAAAAATACAAAAAGTATAACATAATATAATTAGAACTAACGGAAGATGTCCTCATGCCTCTTGCTTAGCTCGTGCCTCTTGGTCCCTAGCTCGCTCCTCTTGGTACGATTGAAGCCTTCTAAAACTTCATGTACTATTGGAATCACTGCTTGATCATAAAGATCTCTTTGTTGAGTTGAGGGACCAAAAACCTACATATTACCACAAACAAAATCTTAGCATCTACCATCAAATATGAAACTAGATTCTCAAATCTAACATTGTTTAACATTTCTGACATACACATTCAAGTTTTTTTTTTTTTATTCAAACTCAAGTTCTCCTGCCTCTATAGAGAACTGGACAATGTGCCAATGCCGCTAAGTACAAGGCTCTTGGTGACATATACATTCAAATTATAGGACTCGATTATACTTTCCATTTCAGTGTTCGGATGTAAAAGTGTACATGGCGGCACATCATTTAATATTCTATTCTTACTACACCAAGGAATGAATACTTATTTTAGAGGACAAGACACCATGCACACCATTAAATGGACATTTTCCATTTCAAAGACAAATGAAGAGGACTCTTTTCCTGGGAAAAAAAATAACTTAACAAGAACACGCCTCTTTACCTACTCATTTTACCCTTTTCTATCCAAGTTTTATGTATATAGCCCTTACATTAGATCACCTTGAAATAATGTGAAACCAAAGAATCCCCCATAAACAACTAATTAATCTTTGAACCTTAATTCTTGAAAGCAACAACCAAACAATTATAAGTAAATATTGAACCACACTTTGAAACAAACACTCAAATGCCAAAACATCAAAGTCTAAGTAAAACCCAATACCCCATTTGTGAAAATCTACTCATCACACTTTAACCCTCCTCAAAAAGTTCATACAATTTTCACCAATCTCAAAAATTTACATCCCATATCATATATATACAAACTAATTGAAATGAATGAAGTAGTACCTAATCTACTCATCACACTTTAACCCTCCTCAAAAGGTTCATACAATTTTCACCAATCTCAAAAATCCAACACAACCCACCTTATAACACCATGCAAGCCACCTGCTTGCTCCAACACAACAACCCGCCACAAAATCAATCACAAACATCACAAATATAGAGTGTTTACAAGTATTGAAATCAATTAAAGTACTATTCATCACATCTAATCAACAAGGTCCATTCACATTTTTAAGAAATTAAAAACACTCCCAATATGAATTTAACCCACCTTATAACACCATGCAAGCCACCCGCTTGCTCCAACACAACAACCCACCACAAAACCAATCATAAACATCACAAGTACAATGCTTACAAGTATTGAAATCGAATAAAGGAACACAATTGCTACTAGTCAACAAGTTTTATTCACATTTGCAAGAAATTAAAAATACTCCCAATTTGAATTTAAACCACCTTATAACATCATGCAAGCCACCCGCTTGCTCCAACACAACAACCCACCACAAATCCAATTCCCAACATCACAAGTATAGAGTTTTATAAGATTTTTAACTGAAATTTACTTACTTTGCTCAAGCTAAGCTTACAACTTTCAGAAAAAATCCAAAGTTATTGCAAACAATGTGTATTTAGCCTGCAAAAGAAAAGTTAAATTTATAAGTACTTCAGTCTTAAAAATGATCCTCTCATAAATTACTACACAAACTCATAGCTTACACATGTAATATAGGTAGTGCTTACACCAATCAGAAAAGTGATGAGGGCAGCACTCCAACCTACATCTTATCACATTGTGCATAACAAACAGAGTCTATATTCCATAACCAAGATAGATGGGACATCTGTTATCATGTACTGTACTCTTTAAACTACTTAATAATTGACCCATAAGCGAATAATGGAAAAACCACAGAATTTATTAAAACTGTGAACTATCTCAACACTTAAACAATGTGCAAACCCATAAACCCCTTTATAAATCACACTACAGCTATAAATCCTCACAATAACATCCAATCTTCAAGTCAACTATAAATATTCATTTAATCAACTTGCAAACCAAAACAGAACATAACAACAGTACTCATAGGAAAACATACCGTTGATTCCAATCCTTGTCTTCCCACCAGTCCTTGATCCTAAACAAATAAACATAAAAGTGAGCACCAAACAAGCACAAAATCACTAATGCATCACAGAGAAATTTAAAATACAAATAATTTGTGTAATTTGCGTTCATACTTGGAACTGTAGGAGGTATTTCAGTAGCAGTGGCCTTAACGGGTTGGATGCTCCTCACACTACATGTCCTGACAATTGATTCAATAATTCCAATTTCAATCACATCAAGAGAACACGGAATTTTCATAAAATATACATACACATACTGCATATACACAAACAGAGATACATAACTAATAACAATTATAATATTTTAAAGTGTGTGTGTGTGATTATTTGTGTAAATACAGAGTAAAGAAATTAAGCTTCAATCGATATAGACATACACGATCGTATTAAAAAAAAAATCAAATTCAAGCTAACTTGGACAGAATTGCAGTGATTTTGATATTTTTTTAGAGTAATAAAGTTTGTCTTTAATAATGATTTCCTTCATTTTGCAACATTTTCTCACCAACCAAACGCCTCAGCAAAACAAATTTAAAAAAAAAAAAAAACTAGTTAAAAGAGAAGTAATGAAATCAAGCTCTAATCAAACTCATTAAAAACTAGTTAAAAGAGAAGTAATGAACTGGCATATTAGAAGAGTGATGACCAACAAAAGAAAAAAACTTACCGATTCCGAACAAAGACCACGGCGAAGGGAGGCGACGGCGAATGGTCCGAATCGTCAGGAATCGGCGTCGCGAATGGGAATCGTCGAAATCGTTGAGATCGTCGCCAGTGAATAGAATGTTGAGATCGTCGCTAGTGAAATCGTCGAAATCGTTGAGATCGTCGCCGTTCGCAAATGGAGTCACAAATGGGTTCTCAGATCGTCACGAACGGCGTCGCGAATGGGTTCGGCGAATGGGATCGCGAACGGCGTCGCGAATGGCTTCGGCGACAATTCGCTTCAGCGTCGGTTGGCGACAGTTCGCTTCAGCGAACGGCATCACGAATGGCTTCGGCAACGGTTCGCTTCGACGACGGAAGGCTTCGGCACTTGCTTTGATGGCACTTGCTTCAGGTGACGCTGTTTGTGTTTGGTGTTCTGAATGTAGGAGTGAAATGAAATGAACTAAAAGGATACTTATATAAGAGTCTTTAGCGACACAATATTTTCGTCGCTAATGCTCATTTCGTCGTTGCAAAATGTATTTCTTATGTTTTTTTAGTGACGAATGTCAGTTTCGTCACTAAAGAACCCCAGCTTTGTTAAAATTTAGAGACGAAATTCATATTTCGTCACCAAAAACATATAAGTGTAGAACTATTATTATTTTTAGTGACGACTATTTTTCGTCACTAATTCTTACTTATAGCGACGAAAGTATTTTCGTCACTAAAACTATTCACAGTAATAGCTACAGTGACAAAATATTTCATCACTAAAAATTTCAACTTTTAGCGACGAAATATTTCATCACTATAGATTAATTAAGTTGGCGCCAAAATTTCCCACCACTAGTGCTCATTTTTCAAATCACAATAGCGACGAAATTTATTTTTCGTCACTAAATGTTATAATTGTTTACATTATTAGTGACGAAATTCATATTTCGTCACTAAAGCTGTATTTTTAGTGACGAAAAATATTTCCTCACTAATTTTCGTCACTAAAAATACATTTTGTTGTAGTGTAATTTATTTAGGTTGCTTGCGTACCCTTGGTGGGGATCAAGCCAATTCATAGTTCTTAATTATGAGGTTTTAGATTTAAAATCCTCAAATATGATTTTGTCCAATTTAAATGATGGACATTTAAGTCAAATACTTGGTGTTTAATTCAGCATTGACTTAATTTTATTTTAGGTGAGATAATTGATTTAATCTCAAGGGTAAGTCAAGGACTATGTTTTAATGGAAATTGAACCAAGGATTCTCTTTTTGAGAAGTTGAATGTCCAATAAAATTTCCCTTTCTTTCATTTGCTTTTTTGTAGGAATTTTGATAAACAATGATATTTTAATTGAGGTTCCCAAATTTAATTAAGGGAAAGAAAACTCTTTTGAAACAATTTTATTTTTATGAACATGTTTCAAAAATTAGAAATCCCACTCTATTTAAGCTAATTCTAGGAGTCAAGGACTCCATTGAAGCATATTATTTTAAATTGGTGGAATCAAGAACTCCAAATTGTTTAAATGATGGAGTCAAGGATTCTGTTACAATTTGGTAAAGTCAAGACTCTAATATTTAAATTGGTGAAGTCAAGGACTCCATTGAATTAATTTTTAAGGTAGAGTCAAAGACTCCATTAAAATTTGGTAGAGTCAATGACTCTAAAATTCAAATTGGGTGGAGTCAAGCACTCCATTGATATTTGGTTTGGTAGAGTCAAGGACTCTAGTTGTGAGAAAACATTGGATCAACCCCATGTTGGAAGCTATCTCCAAGGTACTTTGGTCCTTTTCAAGCTGATCTCGATGTTGACGAAATTGAGTAAGAAATTGGTGATCTGCATCTTCAATTTCGAATTAGAAGGTACCCCACTCTTTGTTTGCGAATTAGAAGGTACCCCAATCTTCAATTTCCTCTATCACCCCAATCTTTATTTATCAACAATAAATTCGATATTTGTCATATTAATAAATTAATGTGTGGTGTCTGCTAATGCTTTGTTTGGTTGCTGGGAAAACTCAACAAGAAAAGGAACTATTGAAAGAAAATTTTGATTTCTTTTAATGTTTAAGTATCCAATATATAAATTATATTTTTTATTATAGTCTGTAGTGATTCTCTTTGCTTGTTTCTACAGCTGGTAAAGCTGCTAAATGATAATGTTTCACTAATTAACTAACAAATACGAGAGTTCTGGTATATTAGTATGTTGAGGATTTATGGTTGACCCCATTTGAGAGCATGGCTTTTTTGTTGTCCCGATAGGAATCTCTTTTAGAATCTCATAAAAGATTAGCATTTCACCTGGTTGATGTATTTGTTATCCTCTGTTAAGCTGTTGGTAATACTTTATAACTTCTCGGTGTTGATTTGTGTTTCTTTGGAGTCTCTCACTTTTCCTTGCAGCTCCTTTACTGATTTAAATGTTGGGAAATGAAATGTTAGTGAGGAAATGGACTTTGTAATAAAGCACATGGGGTCACTTGCAGCCCTTTGTAATATATGGATTTTCATATATTTGTTTTGCATGTTGTGCGCCATTCTTGAAGGTGCAATGAGAATCTTTTTAGAACTATGAAACAATAGTAAAAGGAAGTGTAGCCAGTTCTGATCATGAGTCAAATTTAAATGCTGAAGTATGTATGTCCCCTACTAAGTTCGAATAGAATCAGAAATATAGGTATATATATAAAATAAAAACAAGAATCATCGGGGACATAGATGACAAAAACAACTTATGAGAAGATATCACAAACATATTTTTCTTCTCCAAACTTTGGCTATAAGTTGCAAAATTTTGAGATGCAAGCTGAAAATAGAGATTGCAAAATAGGCAACCTGGGCTGTACAGATGCATATAAATATACACAAACTGTGATTATGACAAGCTCAAAATTTAAGAGCCTGCAACTTGGGAAAACTAGGCTGGTTGAAGGTGAGCAAGAGCATGAAGTCCCATCCCTAAATGAAACAGCTCAATATGTGAAATTTTTAGCCCTCACCTAGGGGCGGAGCTGCACTTAGCATGCCCCCCCCCCAAAATTTTTAAAAACTTCATAACGTATGTATATTTTGCAATTGTTTAAAATATTAGACCTTAAAATCAATATTTGGCCCCTCCAAAAAATAAGAGCTGGCCCCCGCAAAAAAGAATTGAACAACTAATTGTTGGGTTCCAAAAAATAGTTGTTAAGAACAACAAACTATCCACCTTGTAACATAAATAGTTGTTACTTTCAAATTTTTAGTTTTTTCCTCTCTTAATTGGTAAGTTTTGTTTGTTAAGTTCAGATAATAAGTTTTTAATAAAATAAATTTCTCTTAGGGTGATTTTATTTGAGACTAAGTCTTTTTGTTGTTTTTGTTAAGTTTCAAATTGTCTGTCAATACTTAATTAGTTATTCACAAAGCATCAAATGAAAAAAAACTACATTGAGAATATGTAATGCTAGGAAGTGACAATACTTAAAAAGCAATTTTCTCTTGGACACACACACGCACACACATATAATTTTTATATTTAATTTTCAATTTGGGACTAAGTCTTTTATTGTTACTGTTGTTGTTAAGTTTCCAATTGTTTTTCAATGCTTGATCTAGACTAAACATGTTGAATGAAAAAAAAAAAAAAAAAGTAGAGGGTAATTTAATATTAGGGGATAAAAATGTAGCTGTGTAAATGTATGTATGAATATGTAATTCAACCCCTCCAAACTAAAAATCCTGGCTACACCCCTGCCCTCACCCAACCCAACTTCGGCTGAAATTAGTTGCCTTGTCGCAATTTAATTGCTGCAAGGTGGTTCATGTTATGCTTCTCTTAGTAATAGTAGTAGTGGTTGGAGATATCAATAGCTTATTTCTGTTTTTGTACAAAAGTAACTTTCAAGCAATATTAATACTTTATGTTTAAAAGCATGCATATTTCACTGTGTGTATACAGGGGTACTGATTCACGTGTACTATACAAATCATAAAGAAATCTCATAAAAATTGTGAAATATGTAATCGATTCATTATTAAAAATTGTGAAACTGTGAACAAGGGTTATGCAATAGATTCATTATTAAAAACTGTAATAACTAAACTTGAGACCTAATTCCAAAAAGTTTATTTTACTATTCATATGAATCCACAGATTCTTTCCAGCAGAAAAGTACGTAATGATTGCTTCATTGATTCAATATTACAATAAGGAATAGCAAAAGAAAATATAAAAGGAGCACCATATACTTCATTGATTTAATATCGATTTCTCTTTGATACCGACTAATCTTCTTATATTTAGATGACATTTATTCGTGATCAAGTAAAACCAGGCTCTCTAATTCTATAAGGTTTTTTTTTTTTTTTTGTTTAAATTACATTTGTTAGTCTACTTTGCCAATCTATGAATTGTGGTGATAAATACAGAATTGCAACCAGTTCTAATATTTAAATACCATGAAATTTCATCAAGTTGAGAATCTGTTGTGCACATGCAGGGATGGAGCTATTATTGGATCAAGGAGGACCATGGACCCCTCCGAATTTTGGAAAAAAAATTATATACTGTGTTTAAATTTATAAAAATTAAGATTTGGTCCCACAAAATTCTTCCTGGCCCCCCTAACCCAACAAAATTTTTCCTTACCCTGAACATAATTCTTTGGCATGTAATGAAATAAAATTTAGCCCAAGCACTACAACAAATATTTAAAATTTAACCCAAATACTCCAACAAAAATTAACCACCAAGCCCATCCTTAAGCCTTTCAAAATTTACAAGAGAAAAAACCATTTTATCAACCTAGATCATAGATCATAGATGTAGTGATTTTAAGGGGAAAAAAAAAACACCAAGCACCACACCAAAACATGCTTCCAAAGGCATCGCTGCTGCGACGCATCATCTAACCCACTTCACGCAACAATAATTCGATGCTGCCACATAGTTCGGTATTCCTCTCTCTCTCTCTCTCTCTCTCTTAGTTTTGTTTCTCCAACTCTGTTTAAATTTCTAATTATGTTTTTGGGATAGCCAGACAACTTATGGATTCTGATTTTTTTAATAAAGAAAAATTTTAATAAAGAAAAAAATCATAACCACGAATCTAGTTAAAAGTCAAAAGGCTTGTATTCTTGTGCTACTATTACCAATTTATTGTCCATTGTAATGAGATAGTGTATGTGGTGAGTATTAAGCAGAGCGTTAATTTTTTTATAACATGATTTTGTAGAGCGTTGATAAAGCACATTGTTATTTTTAAAGTATAATTAAATGATTGATTGATGTTGATAATACAAGTTTTACTATATAATTTTTATAATTTGATGCACCACCAATAAAATAATTATTTTATGCATTTTCTTTTGTATTAAATAGATGCTAATTTAAAATTTCATGAAAAAAATTTTGTTCAAATTTTTGCCCCGCCCCCCCCCCCCCCCTCCCCACCTCCCTTGGAGTTCTGGCTTCGTCCCTAATTACATGAGAAAATTTTGTAATATGGTAGGCTTTATTAAGTACTGTATTCCCCTTTAATGCTTCCTTTTCATACTATTTATCTATTTCATTATGTTATTTTTACCTCATGTGGGCGCAATGTGTGATTTGGGAGTACGCCTTAACCGAGTGGACCAGGGCAGAGAAACAAGGAGTCGCCACCTAGTTTTATGGTTTAGGAACCATGAATATAGCGCCCTTATGTGGAAGAACTGATCTTACTGCCAAAGTATGGGTTCAGAGTTTAAGTACAATTTTGGGAAGATGTTAGGCACCCAAAACCGCCCAACCCGTGGGTCAGCTTCCACTCATTGTGTCCTACGTCTTAATCCTATTAAGGGCACATTTAACATTGCATCTTAAACACACTCACACACACTAGCATACATCTAAGCATAAAACACAACATTTCATCCCAAACCCTAATATACATATATCATGCTTATCACCACATCACATACCCTATCACACATCTATCATGGCAATCAAACAACCTAGCATACATCTATCATGCATAGCATCCATTACATCCAAGGTAGAAACATGTATATATCAAATCAAGGCAAAAATATAGGCATCAAACAAATCATATTATCATTCAAAGCATGGCATATAGACTTGCATATGCATGTTCATTAAAGGAAGATAAAGCTCTTATAACAAAGAAATGCATGTTCATATGAATGCATGACATACCTTACTCACCTTACTGCATCTCAACACCCATGGCATTAATACATGATCATGTTATATGCATGTTCATGGAATTAAAGCAAAAAAAATAAAGGAAACCCTAATCTAGCATGTTAAAGCAAAAAAGTATCTAAATAAGGTAACATAGACTCAAAATCATATAATAGGGGCAAAGCAGAAGCATATCATGTGAAAGAAACAAAGAAACAGAAACAAAAAGCTTGAATTAGGGTTTCTGGGCATGAGTATGTGTGCGCATACATAGGCTTACATACGCAGGTTAGTTATATGTGTACGCATACTTCGAGCCTGTGTATGCATGCTAAAGCAAGCACATGCAGACACCTTCTAAACCTTAACCTAGAAACTGGAAACACAGAAAACGAACAAAAACTTAAATATAACAACCTAACATGCATCAAATCATAAAGTGAAGAAAACCTAAGCTAAAAAAATATTATAAAACACAAACAAAGCAAGAAAACAGATTAAAACATTATTAAAAAGAAGAAATGAAAAGAAAAATTTAGCACTCAATACCTCAAGTAAGAAGCTTTTCAAGCTTGATTTTGACTGTTCCCCTCAGCCAATCTACACCTCAATCAATGCCTTTTTTGTTGTACTGTATGATTAAAATATTCCTAGGTTATTACGTGAACACCAAATGATTAGTAGGTAATGTTTATTTACATTGTGGAAAATAAATTCATTGAAATGTTTCATGGTCATCATGGATGGATTTGTTTGGAAACTTTCATTCATAATTGAGAAGTGGTTTCTAGTGCGTATATGAAAGCTCGAAAAATTTGTGGAAAATACAAGAGCTGTTTAGACCCCCAAATCAAAGTTACAGCTTGGTTGATTTTACACTAACTTAATACTAAGTGCGGAATAGTGTAAACACAAGCGTATAAGCAAGAGAGCTACTCTAATCCATATTTAAAGCAACACAACAGTAAAAATGAAATGAACAAGAGTATGGAAGAGAGATGTAAACACAGATAACACCGAGATGTGTTATCAAAGAGGAAACCGAAGAACTCGGCGAAAAACCTCTCCGCCGCCCTCCAAGCGGTAATCAATCCACTAGACAATCAGTTGGAATACATGAGTTAGCAAGAGACCCTCCAAGCCTAATCTACCTGATGTACCTAAGCCCTCCAAACTTCTACTCCAACAAGGCTTCTTAGAACCGTGTCTTGTCTAGCTTTCCGGATCCCGCAATATGCCCGATTGCATCCACCAAGCCTCACCGGCTTCTTTTGGCAAATCCCTAAAGATTCCCAAGCTCCAAAACACTCTCTACACTCTAAATAGGTGTGGGTTGTGTTTGGGTATAAATCTCCTCTCAAGGTATGACAATGGGAGAGGGATGGAGAAGAGGCTACAATGATTTCTCACTAAGGATGAGTAGCTCTCTCTCAAAAAGATGGGTGTGTGTGTTGTAGAAAACCTATCTAGGGTTTTTCTCTCTAAATGGCCTCTCATACATTTGTGGGTAATGAGGGTATATATAGTATGGGTGAAGGGTAAGAAAGTCACACTTGAAAATCCTCCAAGTAGAATGTTTCGCGACTATCTCGCGGGAAGGCTTTACCTGCAAGACACTCGCAAAAACGACAGCCTAGCACGACTCTTCAGCTTCCAGTCATGTGCTCCTCACATGGCTCTTTCACGGGTTAGCTTCCAGTGAGACACCTGCGAGATCCATTGATTCTTCATTTAAGCTTGAATCTTCACCAACTTGATACTAAACCCAATATAATAAAATCCCACAAAATACAAGGAACATAATTAAAGCAAATACAACACATTTTGTCATGGAATAAAGCCAACATAAAACATAGTTGTAAATCATAACTTTATAATATATGTACAGTGCAATTGGTTAGGTAGACTTCAATTTTGAATCAGATTTGAATTTGTATTTTGTAGGACTTAAAAGTGGTAGATGAATCTGGTAGTAATAATATAAGAGAGAATAACCTCTATGCCATTATTTCCTTAGTCAGAAGGTGCATGTTGTTACTTTTATACTGTAGTGGGATTGACTTTAATACTTCAAATTAGTTGTCCATTCATGTCACCAATTAAAGTCATTTCCGCAATAGTTGTATTATGATATTAACTTGGCATAATTAGATTACATTTTCCAAAATATTTAGTAATATTAATTTATTTTTAAAAGGAAGTTGTAGCCAAACTTTGTCTTTAAAAAATTATGATTATCTCAAACAAAAATTTTAATGTGAAATTTAATCATGATCTTAAAAATTGGTTGTTCATATCTTATTTGAAATATGTAAAGCTGAAATACATTTATTGCATCACAATAACAAAATTAAGTTAAGAAGTAACAATTTTTTTTTCTAAAACAAAACTATCAAGAATGAGCATTTTTTTTTTTTAATAAGTTATCAAGAATTAATAATTTGCATACTCTACCAAACTAATATCCTTACAAATCAAAAAATGATCATCAATAGGATTAGACTTAGGTAGGAATTTAAATATAAATCCCATTACATTTATTATTTTAAATACATCTATGTGTATGCATTGGTTACAAGCTAGTATTATATTCAAGTAGAAGTGGAGAGAATATTCAATCTAATTGAGTTTCGATAATTAAATGCACTCCAATTTCTTGTTAGGTGTCCTTAAAATTATTCTTTCATTTTTATATCAGTTATATCTACAAGCATGTAATCCTAGAAAATATTTATATAAAAAATTCAAATTATTAGTCTTTAATGAACGTGATACTATAAATGTATACAGTCCATTACTTAATAGTAATTATGGTTATTCTTAATTATACCGTGCATATGCATATGATTATAAGCAAGTGTTATGATATGTTTATACTTCATATTGATGGTTAATATAAAATACATTTCATATTATGTTTTATGCAAATGTTATATCACCTTATAAACATATTAAAAATATTTTTATGCATATGCTTATGCATTTCCCACCATTGTCTCCCTTTGTAGAAATCACAAAGAGATTGCATGGCAAAATTTAAGTTCCTTCCGTGCATAACATGGAAAAGTTTTAAATAAAATATTTGTTTTGAACTATTGTATCCAACCATTGAAACATTTGCAGAAATAATTCACTTTGCTTATGTTGTTGTGAAGATGATGAGTTGAAATATGTAATGAGTTATGGAACTCAAACATTTTGCCCTATAAGGATAGATATATTGAATTGAAGTTTATTGGTGCAATTATCACCAATATAAACATCTATAATAAATATTTTTAGTAGAAACCTTCTTTATTTATTTTTTAATGTTTTTAGAAAATTAGAGATATGGAAAATTTTATCTTTTTCTTTTTAAAAGAAACCATAAATGTGGATTTCATGGTTAGTAGTTAAGAATCCTTTAAATTTTATTAATGTTATATACACAATGTAAATATTTTATTAAATGTACAAAAATAACATATGTTAAATCATGTTACTCTTTGCAAATAACACACACACACACACATAGAGAACAATCTCAGAACTACACAAACTTTGAAAATATAATGTTGAAAAATTGAATGATTTTTCATCTATTTCAAAGGCAACATCACAGGGGTTGAACTGAAGAACATTGGAATGGTTATCAGAACTAAGAAGAATCAAATCAATATTTCCTAAACCAGGTGGGATCGAACTCTAGCAACAACCTGACCCAGAATAAGTCCTATTAAGGATATTTTCAAGGCCTATGCTGGTTTATATGCATCCTGAGACATACGTCTTTTCCAATGAGAAGACTGAACCGTTAAAAAATCCAATGATATCACAATCTACTGCTATTAATTTGTTATTTTTAATGGAAATATGAAACCTGAAAGATATCAACTCAGAAGGTATGTGACTCATTAACGCCGAATTGGTCATAACACATGATAGTAACGCCTGTAGACACTGTTAATTCTCCATCTAAGGAAATGCTAAGAACAGCATTGCGACCCAGAAATAGTTTGTGATTCCCAAATGTGTAATTGCATGCAAGGAGAAACGATTTGTAAAGG
Organism: Quercus ilex subsp. ballota; assembly: GCA_032727855.1. Lineage (NCBI taxonomy): Eukaryota > Viridiplantae > Streptophyta > Magnoliopsida > Fagales > Fagaceae > Quercus > Quercus ilex. The sequence continues at coordinate 85,742,074 of CM064911.1, forward strand.
AAAAACCTCCGCTTGTTTTCTTGATACTTGTGTTCAATCTCCAAAGGACGTGTCCATATTCTCTTGGGTATCTCAACCATTGAGGTCAAAGTAGCCAATGCATCTGCAAACTGATTTTGATTGCCGCTGGAGTGGTGTCTTTGATGATCGGACCACCAACATTCGTGGCCAAAACGGTGTCTTAGACCATCAGAATGATTACTTCAATTATCAAACCTCTGTTGTTGGTTGTTGGAACGATGTCTCCAATGACCGAACCATTAGCATCAGTCGTATTTACATCTTAAAAAAAGATGTAAATACTTTATTAAATGTAAAAAAAAATAACATATGTTAGATCATGTTAAAAACATATTTTATGTATATATATAACTTGTGTGTGTGTGTGTGTGTGTGTGTAGTTTTAAGGCTTTTTCTAGCTTCACCATTGATAAAATCGAAGACTATTATGCCACACAAGCTTTTTAAGCCTTACTGATGCAGGATGAGAAAGCATCAAGAAGTAGAACACGTCTACTTCTAGAAAACAAAAAACAAAACACGTTTGCTTCTGATAATAACCTCGAATCCACGAGGGTTCATTGAATCTACAAGGGTCCTTGAACCCATAAGGAGAAAGGGTTCTAGAATCCACCAAAGAAATAATACAAAAAAGTTTTTTAATATCAATAATACTGAAAAAAATTTACAGACTTAGGAAAATATTTAAAGGCTTCGTAAAACTTAACAGACAAGAAAATATATTCTAAAATAACTCCTAATTAATACCTAACCATAACATGAACCAAATTTAACCTAAAAAAATTAAAAGCACTTAAAAATAAGGAAATAAATCACCTAAACCTAAAATAACATTTTTTACATAAAAATATAAAAATTAAATAATTACAAAAATTAAATTGTAGATTTTGTCCTACATCACTCACATATATATATTAGTTGAATTGATCTTTTTTTAAAGGTAGTTGAAGTAAAATTTTATTCTATATTTGAACCCTCCATTAAAAATTTATTTAATTATATTTCTTTAAATAGTGTTAGGGACATATTTTATGTAATTGGCTAATCCTTTGACAAAACGCACTTTACTTGTAATTGAGTAGATCTAGGATGGGTTTAAGACTTCAAGAAACATGATGTTCACGTCAAGTGTTAAAGCCATGAAGATCTGACCAAGAAACAAGTGAAGAAGAGCTATTCATTAAAACTCGACAGAAGTCTCAACAGAATCCTTTCTATCGAGATTTAATATTGAAGCTCGACAGATTCTCGATACAAGCTGTATCTGTCGAGAATTACAAAATCATACTTTTCAAATCTAATTACACGCATATTCCTATGTATTTGTGTAGGGTTTCTTTTCTCATAACCCTAGACACATATAAGGATTATTTTAAGGGCCGTCATAGATGATGCAAAAATAAGACATGCAGAAAGTGCCCTAGTTCATCATTCTCTCTAAAGAAGCTACTACATCTTTACGCCAAGGGTTTTGTGACCAATGAGCTTCCTGATCTTCATTGTTGATGAAGTGAAGAACTTTGCAACCAACATCTTCCTCAAGTTGGTGGAGTTAGTCACAAACTGGGTCCGTGCATCATTGGTTAGTCACGTACTGGGATTCGTGCATTGAACGGAGAGATTGCCGCTACAATACAAGTCCAATTGAGTATTGGAGTAAGAGTTCAACTATAGGTTGGTATTTGAGATAGGCCAAAGGGTTTGGTAAGATTCCTTATACTTGTAACTGCTTGTGATTGATAATAGTAAATTCTCGGGAGTGGTGACCTTAAATTCACCCAGTGAGGTTTTGTTTCAGAGGTTTTCCCCATTTATAAACAAATCACCATGTCAAATTTAATTTTCGATGCATTTAGTTTATTTGGTGATTTGTTTGTCCTACCACGCCATTGCATGTAATTTGACTAATTAATTACTTAATTAATTTAAGTAATTAATTAATTTGCAAGGGGTCAATTCATTTTAACCCAACAAATAGTAAAATTTATAATTCTATGTATAAACATAATCACAACAAATGCTTATTCTAATGTAAAATTATGATAAATACGTAATACTAACTATAGTATATAATTTCATATACAAAAAAAATCAAAATAAATGTCTATTAGTAGTTTTCATAATTACTATATTTCGTATTTAAACAAAAAAAATTATATTTAAATTAAAATTTCTTGTTTATTGAACTGGTTACCAACTAATACTTAATAAGTCTCCATACTCAAAAAATAATAATTAATGATTCACTCTCTATCGAATTTCTGGGTTTTAGTTAGTTTGAATCATAATTTTTTTTTTTTTTTCAAACTAGAGATCTAAATTCAAATTTTGCTTATATAAAAAATTATTTAGTTAGTTGCGAGAATGATTCATGTCTATGGTCAATCCGTGCTATATGTAGCAAGAGAGACAATGTTTGGAAGATCACAAAATGCAAGTGTAACAGCCCGACCCAAATTTTATAGTTAACCTATGTGTTCAAGTGGTTAATTATTATTTTAATCACTTACTTTCTAAATTAATATAAGAGTATTTAACAAACATATTATTTGATAATACCTTTGAATAAGAATTGTAAAGATTATAAATAATTTAATGACTAATTGTATTATATATATATATATATATTGTAGGGTCCTGGTTTGAGCACGTCTGCTATTGAAAGAGTGGACTCAAGCCCAGTTAGCCCAGTACAATGAATTTATAGAGAGCGGGTTAAAGAACTAGGCGCTAATGAGGGATGCAACGGCCATGCATGGTTGCATGTGGATCTAATGGCTAGGACACGAGTTGAGATGCACAATGGTGCTCCTCAGCTCTTCTCTTGGGGGCTTAAAGTTCTTATTCCTTCTTCAGAGAATGGTTACAAGAGTTTTTCAGAGAATACCAATTGCTACAGTACCTTTTAGTCCAGATCTCCCGTCCCTCTTTACAGAGGGATCCCTTACATTATATACCACCCTCTCAATTGATCCTAGCCTTACATTTGTCGATCAGCCAGGCCGCTACTTGAGTGCTTGTCCCATCAGCCGCATTTCCATTCTTCTTGTGGGTTGCTGCAACCAAGGCAGCACTGTTCAGGGGTCCTTTCCTCATTAATGCGATCAGGACGTTAGTTGTGGGCATTTAATGTGGAGGTGACAGTTCATCCTGGACTTGCTCCTCCACCATGCTTCCATTGCTGACACGTTGTACTTGCTCTTTCTCTTTGGATGCTCAGGAAGGCCGCACCTGGTGGCTCGTTACTTCCCCCCTCAACGTTCTCGGCTTTCTGAGGACTACATCGCCCTCGGCTTGGGCTATCTGCATTCCTCCTCGAACGTTTCTTGATCCTTGGCATGGGCCTTGGGCCGGATACAAGATGGGCCGAGGTTGCCAGATTATTAGGCCCCACAATAGCCCCTCAAAATGCTGTTGTCCGGCTCCTCGGACGAGGAGGAGGATTTTGATGTTCTCGGGCCCTTGTAATGACTTGTCACGTCTTGTCTTCCGTCAGCACCAGCGTCTCTTCATCTACCCAAGGCATGTTCCTGGCGCCTCGGTACGCAGGGTGAGCCCTCATTAAATTCTGGCGGCTCTGTGCTTCCCACGTTCAACGGTGTGATGCTAATCCCACGGCTGGGCTTCCTCCAGCTTTGTGAGCGAGGAAACCCGCGCGGTTACTTTTAGTTGGGGATATAAGTACCCATTCGAACTGATTTGGCCTTTTCACATTGGCATTCAAGAGTTCTTACACGCATTTACTAAATTCGGTCAAATCTTTAACCACATCCACAACTTTTCCAACACAAAAAGCCTGCCCGAGGAGCTTTTTCTCACTTTTGTAAGTCTTCTCTTCTCTGGCTCAAACTTATTCTCTGACTCCTTTCTGCCCCTTGCTCTTTCTCGAGTCTTTTAGTCGTTGTTAGGGATTAGTAGATTTAAGAAATTAGTCGAGTCTGAGGAGGCGATGGAGAAATTCATCGCCGATCATAGGATACCCGGCAACGTGGGCCTGAGGTACTGCGCGGAAGGGGAATGGCACATTCGAAGGAAGGAGGGGGAGATCGTCATTCCCATGATCGCCTTCCTCGAAGGCAGAATGAGGATCCCCATGGGGCCGGTAATGAGGGGCTACCTTACGTATTTTGGGTTGGCCCCAACTCAATGCGCCATCAATGTGTTTAGGATCCTGGGTTGTGTGGATGCCTTGAATGAGAAGTTGGGGCTGAGGTTGACCCACCATGACGTGAATTGATGCTACAACCTCCAGCAGCTAAAGGGTAAGACTTGCTACATGAAGACGAGGGACGATAAGGTCTGGCTTATCCAGTGTCTTCCCGAGTCCAACAAGGGTCTGAACAAAGACTTTCTTCTCGTGTCCGGGGAGTGGCACGATGGCCTTCACTGTCCGATGGAGGAGGGGACACCAGGTGGGGTACTCAGAGTAGGAGAGGCTCTAGCTTTTTGTTGGTTAAATCTAGTTTTGTATCTCATACAAAACACACAGCGGAAGCAATAAACATAGATCTATTTCATTCATGATTGATAACTTGCATTATGTAAATTTCAGAATTTAAGAACAAGATTGCGTACCTTGGTGTAGTGAAATTCAAAACAAAAGATTAGAAGTACTTGGGAACACTTTTAATCTTCACTCCAATTCCACTTTATGCCCAAGAAGTGTGGTATCTCAATCAATTTCCAAGGGAGAATAATTGAGTGGTTTCACTCGCACATACACACCACTTCACAATGGTGTCTCACTTTTTCTTCTAATAAAAATTATGTATGTCTCTCCCTTTATATATAACTGATTATCTAATTGGGCCTTTCCAATTGGGCTTTAATGTGTGGCTTGGAATGGGACCAAAAGGACCAATAAGACACTAGCTCCAATGGGCCTTGGGCTTTTCTGTCAACTCTTGACAAGTCCAAAGTTACCATTAATTATATTTAATACCACTATATAAATATAATTGCACTCTAGGCCTTATTAATAAATTATATCCCAAAACTTTATTATACATGCAACCCCTTCATAAAATATTCATAGTAATTCAAAGTCATAAATATAGACTGTCACTTTGAAGATTACTACGTCTTAATCCTTGAGTACCCAGTTTAATCCTTTTAAGTTATTCATCATATATTTATGAAATCCAATTTCATAAATATATACTTTAGTAATATCTTACTAAAGTGGTTAGGCTTAACTCTCTGAATAACAAACCCATTAAACTTATCTCAAGGGAATATTTTGTATCTCCGTTAAGAGACTATGAATTCCATCTTGAAAATATATGTTCCATCAACACTAAATGTGACTGCCCAACATACTGAGGTTTTGACCGTTTCTTTAGATCTCGCTCCTGATATATCAAAGCAACTTACATTTCATGATCAGGTCCATTATTCTCTCAGGATTAAGAGTTCATGCAAATATAAGTCGTGAGATTTATTATACAATTGACAGTCATTAGGAGAATAATAAATCTCACAGCGGTCCAGTTCAATATGTCTTAACTCTTAAAACATATCAACATATCAACTAGAAGTCACCACTTCCATGATCAAGACAAATTATCTTAGTTAATATGTTATAGTCTTTGCAGATGAAATGCCCAATTTCATCACCAACTATGAACTAAAATTCTGAGTTTACAAAGAACTTGTGACTTATATCTTCTGTGACTAAATCACATAAATCATATACTATGCATCTCATGGACTAAATGATAATGTCCGAATATTCATGTTACCATTATTTTAGATAATAATAAAACAACTTTATTAATCACAACATTAAGTCATACATAATGTCATACATAGCATCATACAATAGGATTTAAGGGCATTAATCCTAACACTTTTTCCTTTTTTGTTGTAAGTCTGCTTTGCTCGGTTGATGACAGGAGTTAGCTTTTCTTTTGCAGATCCGCGCGTCTTCGAGCGTCACTTTAATTTGGTCAACAAGAAGGACCTGGAGGCTGTTCTTAGGGCGGAGATCTTTTTGAACGAGGCAGATAACCAAGTTAGAGCCGCCTACAAGATCCTCGGGTACAATCCGACCCAGAAGTTGTTTCCGGCTCCAAAGCACGTGATCAAAGCCGGCGACCTAAGGCTTCGCGAGATAACTATGGTGGAGCAAGGATTTTCGTTTCCTGAAGGTACTTCGTTGGCCGGACCCTCTACTTCCACTCAAGCTGTGGACGCCAAGGGAGAGGGCCAAAAAGGAGAGGAAGAAGTCGCTGATTTGGTTCCATCCGATGACGAATTTGGTGCATTTGGCCAAGTCCACACATCTGAGGATCCTTCTGGTGACCTGGGCGATCCTAATTTAACTAAGGCCAATCTTTCTTCAGCGAGGACTTCTCCCCAGGCCGAGATGGGTTTCAAGAGACAACCCCAGTCTAGCCTATATGACCTGCTTGAGGGTCAACCAGGGAGGGACGAGCCGAAGAAGCCCCAACCCAAGCTTCCTCATTTACCATCCAGGTCTCAGTCGGTCAGGACTAGGTCGTCTTCTTCCCAGTCCAAGCTTCCACCTCCACCACCTCAGCCGAGCCTTCCGCCGAGGACCGAGCTTGCTGATCCCAAACGTAAGAAGGACCCTAAAGGCGAAGGGCCTATGGGGGCTGAGAGGACTCGCTCTTCTCCTGAGGGGGATGAGGCTCGGCGCCCCCTTAAATAGCAGAAAACTAGGCACCAAGGCCATGGGGGAGAGGTGGCTGGGCAGCCCGAAGCCCAAGCATGGCTGCTTGCTCAAATGCTCCGCGGGGAGCCCTTGATGGATAGCGCCTCCCTCAGGGATTTCAGGGGTGGTGAAGGCGCATATGTGGCTGATGCGCTGGAGAGATCCCTGCTGCTTCCAGCTGACATGGCTGAGCTGGGGGGCCTGAAAAGGCAGTGGTCATCCTCAGCATGAAGAGGTACTTGGGTATGGTAAGCCATCCGTCGCTTGAGAGTTTACTGATTTTGCCCCCTGGTTCCCATACTCATCATTTGTTTGTTTCAATCTGCAGGCCATCCAAGCTACTTATAGGCTGGAAGAGGAGGGTAATAAACAGAGCAGGGCCCTAGAACAGGAACGTGACAACCGCATAGACGCGGATCCTTAGTAAATCTGAGGGTGAGCTCAAGAAGGTGAGGGAGGCTCTAAAGGAGGTGCAGAAGGCCAGAGACAGTGCGGTGTCAGGCTTGGCGAGCGCTGAAAAGCAGGCCACCGACCAGACGTGGCGCCTCCTAGACACTAAGGGCCAACTGCAAATTGCTAAGGAGCACATAGTTGACTTAAAGCAGAAGTTGGTCGAGGAAGTGGGAGCCAAAGGCGTTGCCGAGCATGCCAAGGATGAGGCTTTGAGAGCTAAAGCCAAGGCTGAGGCTGCGCAGACAGAGGCTGAAAGCTCTAAAGAGCAGGCCGAGGAGAAGGCCTTTGATGAAGGAGTGGCCAAGACCGAGGCTGCGCTTAAGGCTCAGGTCCCTAAAGTATGCAAACGCTACTGCTCCCAGACTTGGGAAGAGGCCCTCAACCAAGCAAAGTCGAGGCTTCATCTAATCTTAGGAAGGCCTAGAGAGTGTACTACCCTCCAGCTATCCAAGAGGTTGCTTCCTCCATTTCTAAAGCCGACACCGCACTCGAAATGGCCGACATGGGCCGGGTCGATGCTGCTAGGGGACCTACTCCCACCGATAGTCCTGTAGAGGATGCTAAGCAACAGAAGGTGTCAGAGGAAGGGGAGACCAGTAACATGGAAGCACCCCCAGATGTGGTGAAGCCCTCTATTGGCCCTCAAGTCCCTGCTGCTGACTCTCAGGCTCTTCCTGCTGAGGGAGACCTTCCCAAAGTTGCCCTTCCAGCCAAAGAGATAGCTCTCATGGTGATGCCTCTGCAGGCGGTTCCCCTAGGTAGAAGCTCCGAGGACTCCGAGGACACCTCTGGACTGCCTCCTAAGGGGGAGTAAAGCTTAAAGCGAAGAACTAGTCTGCCTTGGCTAGCTTTTACCTTTTGTTTCCTGCTTTTGTTGTTGTCGCTTCTTCTTTTTTTTAAGCACTGTACTGCTTCTTGTAAGTTGATCGTATGAATCATTATATATATATATATATATATATATATGTTTTTCTTTTGCTTTATGCATTGATTATCATTGTGATGAGTTTTACTATTGACACAGCCTGGGCTTTAACCATTAGGTTCGCAATCTTAGCAGTTTAATCATGCTTTTCAATCTGAACTAGATATCGTAAACAGTAGAAAATGCTTAGGAAAGCCATTAGTTGCTGACTATGCTAAGGGGTTAGGCTCAATGTACTTTAGAATGCCTTGAGCGATGCTCATGGGCTTGTGTTTATCTATGCCTTAGCCGAGGGTAGCAAGCTTCGCCGGAGGTCTGGGTCTGAGGACCATTCATGACCTTGGTTCCGTCTAACACTTAGATTTTTCTATAAGTAACTAGTTTTCCCATAGGTTTGAGTCCAAGGAGCATGCAAGACCTTGGTTCTATCTAACACTTAGATCCCCCTATAAGTAGCTAGTTTCCCCATAGGTTTGAGTCCGTGGACCATACAAGACCTTGGTTCAGTCTAGTACCCAGGTTCGTCTTGAAGTGATTAGCTTCCCCATAGGTTTGAGTTCGAGGATCATGCAAGACCTTGGTTTAGCCTAGTACCCAAGTCTTTCTTGAAATGGCTCGGCTAAACATTTTAGATGGCCGCCGAAACATAAGATGTATAATCATAATAGAACTACAATTCGAATCACAAGAAAAGGGATGTTTTTATTAATAACAATACCTCCTCAGGTTATTTACATTCCACAGACGAGGTACAGGTTTTTCATCTAGGTCTTCGAGGTAGTAAGCACCTATCCCCGCCACCGAGGTAGTTCGATATGGCTCCTCCCAATTGGGCCCCAGCTTTCCCCAAGAAGGGTTCTTGGCAGCCCCTATGACTTTCCTCAGCACCAGGTCTCCTGGTACTAGTGGTCTGAGCTTTACGTTGGCGTCATATCCCTGCTTGAGCTTTTGTTGATAATAAGCCAGCTGGATCATTGCTCGTTCCCTTCGTTCATCAACTAGATCTAGGCTCCTCCCCAGCAGTTCATCATTACTGCCTGGAGTGAAAGAGCTCGTCCTTAGCGTTGGGAAGTTTGTCTCCAGGGGGATCACAGCCTCGGCACCATAAGTTATGGTAAAAGGTGTTTCCCCCGTTGACCGTCGTGGCGTAGTCCGATATGTCTAGAGAACGTGGGGCAGCTCCTCTACCTATCTCCCCTTATCGTCATCCAGTCTCTTCTTAAGCCCATTGACGATGACCTTGTTGACAGCCTCGATCTGTCCATTCCCCTGAGGGTAGGCCGGAGTTGAGTACCTGTTTGTGATCCCAAGCTCGCAACAGTATCTTCTGAAGGCCTTGCTGTCGAACTGGAGCCCATTATCCGAAATGAGGGTATGAGGGACCCCGAATCGTGTGACGATGTTTCTCCAAAGGAATTTCTTTGCATCCACATCCCTGATGTTGGCCAGCGGCTCAGCTTCGACCCACTTGGTGAAGTAGTCTGTGGCCACCAAGAGATACCTCTTATTCCCTGGCGCTTTAGGGAAAAGTCCTACAATGTCCAAGCCCCACTAGGCAAACGGCCATGGATTGGACAAAGGATTGAGGACCCCCCCAAGTTGATGAATATTTGGGGCGAACCTCTGGCATTGGTCACACTTCTTGACATACTCCAGGGCCTCCTGCTGCATTCCTGGCCACCAGTATCCTTGTGTGACGGCTCGGTGAGACAGAGATCTCCCTCTTGTGTGGCTCCCACAAATTCCCTCGTGCAACTCTTCGAGCAATAATTCTGCTGCTTCGGGGTGGACGCACAGTAGGTATGGTCCAGAGTAGGAGCGCTTATACAACTTGTGGTCCTCGAACAACCAGAACTGAGAAGCATTCCTTCGGGCTAAACATCATCTTTGAGGAATCTCACTATGGGGTCCATCCAGCTGGGACCCACCCCAACTTGATGGATGGGGATCGTGCCATTTGCCACCTCACTTACTCTCTCCCAATGCTCCACAAGTATGATTCGAGGTAGATCCCCTGCTGAGGAAGTTGCGAGTGTGGCTAATGAATCGGCATGGCTGTTCCCACTCCTGGGAATATGAGACAAGCTGAAGAGACCGAATTTCGACTGCAACTGCCTGACCTGGCTCAGGTACTCTTGCATTCTCGAATCTCTGGCCTCCAACTCTTCCTTTACCTGTCTTACCACCAATCTCGAATCTGAGAACATTTCCACTGACTTTCCTCCCATCTTCTGTACCATGACCATCCCTTGCAGTAATGCCTCGTACTCAGCCTCATTGTTTATGGCCGAGAATCCGAGCCTCAGGGACTTCTCTATGACATGCTCTTCAGGGGATACTAAGACTAGCCACATTCCAGACCCCCTCTAGTTTGCCACGCCATCAACGTATTCCTTCCAACATGGTGACCCCGAGGTGGAGACTGCTTCAACTAACTTTTCGTCAGTGCTTCTCTCCTCGACTGCCACCTCTACTGTTAGTTCAGCAAACTCGACCGTTAAATCAGCCAGAACCTAGCTTTTTATGGAGGTCCGAGGCATGTATTTGACGTTGAAAGCCCCTAGAATTGTGTTCCACTTTGCGATCCTTCCTGTTTAATCAACAGTCCGGAGCACAGACTTCAAGGGTAATCGGGTTAGGACAACCACTGTGTGAGCTTGGAAGTAATGGGGGAGTTTTTGCGTGGCGTGGACCACAGCCAGTATGGCTTTCTCTAAGGGTAGATACTTGACCTCCGCTTCATGTAGCGACTTGCTAACGTAATAAACTGGCTTTTGGACGCCATTGTCGTCCCGTATCAATACCAGGCTCACAGCGTGGAGCGCTACAGCAAGGTATGCGTATAGGACCTCGTCGACCTCAAGATTGGACATGATAGGCGGCCGGGATAGATACTCCTTGAGTTGTTGGAATGCCATGGCACAATCCTCGGACCACTCAAATCCCTTCCATTTGTTAATCAAGAGATAGAAGGGCCTGCACCTGTCAGCCGACCTGGAAATGAATCGGTTCAGAGCCGCGATCATCCCAGTAAGCTTTTGGACCTCTTTGGGGTTCTGCAAAAGCTTCAGATTATGAATAGCCTTGATTTGGTCAGGGTCGACTTCGATTCCCCTGTGGGTGATCATGTATCCCAGAAACTTGCCAGAGCCTACGCCAAATGAGCATTTTGAGGCATTTAGGAGCAGCTTGTGCTTTCTCAAGACGTCAAATGTACGGCCGAGGTCCCCCAAGTGTTCGGATACCACTTTACTTTTCACCACCATATCATCAACATAGACCTCGATGCTCTTGCCTAGCATTGGCTCGAACATTCTCGTCATCATCCTTTGATAGATGGACCCTGCGTTCTTCAGACTGAACGGCATTACTTTGTAGTGATAGTTCCCAACGGGCGTCACAAAAGCTGTTTTCTCCTGATCTTCTAGGGCCAATGGTTTTTTATGATAGCCTTGGAAGGCGTCTAGGACGCTCATTCGAGGATGGCCCGTGGTGGCATCCACCAACTGGTCTATCCGAGGCATGGGAAACGGGTCTTTTGGACATGCCTTATTTAGGTCGGTGAAGTCCACACAGACCCTTCACTTTCTACTTTTCTTCTTGACCCCCACGGTGTTGGCCAACCATTCAAGGTAGAAGACCTCTTTGATAGCCCCTGCGCGCTTAAGCTTATTAACCTCTTCCCTAATTGCATCGGCGTGCTCTCTCGATGGGCGCCGGGGCGGCTATTTCTTGGGCACTATGGACGGGATGTCGTTGAGATGGTGACAGATGAAGGATGGGTCTATTCTTGGGGCATCACAGGTATCCCATGCAAACACGTCAATATTGCTTTTGAGGAACTCAACTAGCCCTTCCTTCTCCGTGGGAAGCAGCCGAGCTCCGACCTGAAAGAACTTCTCCGGATCGTCATCAATTACGACCTTCTCCAAATCCTCACACTTCGCTTCCTCGTCGGTTGCATCAGGAGGCGCCACCGGGGTCTTTGATTTCTATAATCCTTCCTTAGCAGTAGCCGAGGGCTGGGCGTCGAGCCGATATGATATGGTAGCCACCATGCATTGCCTCGCTGTAAGCTGACAACCGCAAATTTCTAGAACCTAATCCCCTGATGGGAATTTCACCTTCTGGTGCAAGGAGGAGGCAACGCCCCCCAAGGTGTGGAGCTAGGGCCTTCCTACGATGGCCATGTAGGGGGAGTACGTGTCCACCACTATAAAGTTTACCTCCACCACTTCTGGGCCGGTCTGGATGGGCAGCCTGATCATGCCCTTTGGGATGACTAGTTTCCCATCGAAGCTCATCAAGGGAGAGCTATAAGGTGTCAAGTCTTCCAACTTTAGCACCAGCCCCTTATAGAGGTTTGGGTACATGACCTTAGCCGCGCTGCCACCATCCATTATCACTCTTCTCACATCGTAGTCCCCAATTCTGAGTGTGACCACTAGAGCATCATCGTGGGGCTGGGTGGTCGCAATCTTGTTCTCCTCTGAGAAGCTCAAGGTCGGGTGAAAATTCCTCCTAGCCCTTTTCGGCTCTGCCTAGGACTCCTCGGCAGACAACTGGACTACAGACAACACTCGTGAAGGGCGCGTGCCCGTTCTTCTCGGTGCCGCCCAAATTACATTGATTGTCCCTGCGGGTGCCCTTAGGGCGTTATCTCTCTGGGGCTCCTGATGGGTCCGGCCTTGATGTCGCCGGGATGATGCAGAAGGTGCTTCAGCCTTCCTTCTCGGACCAGCTGGTCCAGATAGCTCCGGAGATTCCTGTAGTTCTCTATAGTATGTCCGTGGTCCCTATGGTATTGGCATTAAAGGTTCTGATTGCGCTTCGTGGATTCTCCCACCATTTTATTCGACCACCTAAAGTATGGCTCATTCTCGATTTTCTCCAGCACCCTGTGTATTGGTTCTCGGAATGTGGCATGGACAGCCTGGGTGTCGGCCGCTCCCGATTGCCCTGCAAAGTCCCTCCTCGGGCGGGCGCTGTTGTATTAGTCCTGCCTGGAATCCCTCCTCTCCTGAGGGACGACCTTCTCTTTTCCTCTGGCCTGCAACTGGTCTTCCTCCACCCATTTGTACTCGTCAATCCAATCCATCAGTCGGTGCACACTGGTGGCAGGCTTACCTGTCAGGGACTTCCTTAGGTCATGTCCAGTTGGGAGACCGTTTTTGAAGGTGCCAATGGCGACATCGTCATACTTGCCCTCCAGTTCATTGTACACCTCCCAATATCGGCCCGAGTAGGCCTTTAAAGTCTCTCCCTTGTGCATGGTCAAAGACAGCAGTGCACTCAAAGGCCGAGGCTCTACGCTGTTTGTAACGAAATGGGAGCCGAAGGCCTGGGTCAGCTGTCTGTACGAGCTTATGGAGTCCGTCCTCAAGCCGTTGAACCACCTCATCGCCACCGGGCCCAAGCTGGAAGGGAAGACCTTGCACATCAACGCCTCGTTTTGGGAATGGACAGCCATCCTCTGATTGAACTGGCTCACATACTCCACGAGGTCCGTTTTGCCGTTATAGATGGAGAAGGTTGGCTGCTGGAACCGCCGAGGAAGTGCTGCTCCTTCTATATGGCGGGTGAAGGGCGATTTGGACAGTTGATCCAGCGCCCTACTCATGGCATCGTACCCCAAGCCCCTGGGGGATGGGCTTCTACGCCTGCGCTTCTGGTAGTGCTCTTCTTCATGAGAAAAGGTCTCACTCGGAGGAGTTCTCGATCTTTGCCTGTAATCATCGTCGCTCTCATCGTCAGAGGGCAGGTCAGGGCTAGGTTGAGATCGCCTTCGTTGTGCATGGCGTAGCCTTCTCTTCAGGTCATCTATCTCCCACTGCATGGCCCGCTCATCGTTCTGCCCTTGGGTTACGTGGCTTCCACCCTTCTTTGGTTGTATAACCCAGTTGTTGTTTTGTCTCTCGGGCACATGACTGTCTCCGCGCTAGTGGCTGTTGCTGGTTTGGGTGGCATATGCACTTCCATCTCGGAATCTTTCGTCCTCTACGTTTCGATTGCGCTCGGGGTTGGCAAAGTTGCCCTGGTGCTGGGGCTTGGCTGGTTCAAGCTGATGGGGACCTGCCTGATGAGTGCCTGGTCCTACCATGCTTGGTCGTTACCCTTACTAGCGCATAAGTTCTCCCCACAGAAGACGCCAATTGTAGGGTCCTGGTTTGAGCACTTCTGCTATTGAGAGAGTGAACTCAAGCCCAGTTAGCCCAGTACAATGAATTTATAGAGAGCAGGTTAAAGAACTAGGCGCTAATGAGGGATGCAATGGCCATGCATGGTTGCATGTGGATCTAATGGCTAGGACACGAGTTGAGATGCACAATGGTGCTCCTCAGCCCTTCTCTTGGGGGCTTAAAGTTCTTATTCCTTCTTCAGAGAATGGTTACAAGAATTTTTCAGAGAATACCAGTTGCTACAGTACCTTTTAGTCCAGATCTCCCGTCCCCCTTTACAGAGGGATCCCTTACATTATATACCACTCTCTCAATTGATCCTAGCCTTACATTTGTCGATCAGCCAGGCCGCTACTTGAGTGCTTGTCCCATTAGCTGCATTCCCATTATTCCTGTGGGTTGCTGTAACCAAGGCAGCACTGTTCAGGGGTCCTTTCCTCATTAATGCGGCCAGGACGTTAGTCGTGGGCATTTAATGTGGAGGTGACAGTTCATTCTGGACTTGCTCCTCCACTATGCTTCCATTACTGACACGTTGTACTTGCTCTTTCTCTTTGGATGCTCAGGAAGGCCACACCTGGTGGCTCGTTACTTCCCCCCTCAACGTTCTCGGCTTTCTGAGGACTACATCACCCTTGGCTTGGGCTATCTGCGTTCCTCCTCGGACGTTTCTTGATCCTCAGCATAGGCCTTGGGCCGGATACAAGATGGGCCGGGGTTGCCAGATTATTAGCCCCCCCCCCCCCCCACACACACACACACACACACACATATATATATATATATATATATGTATATATATTAAGTATGTACAAAACTATATTAAGTGGTTTAAGTTATTAGATATATAGTTGTTGGTGTTTAATTAAGTGTATAAAGGTAAGGGTTTATATGCAAAGTTATTTTATTATTTGGGCCTTTCTAGAATATAGAACTATGGGAGGGTGAAAAGTATATATATTATAAGTTGAAAAGGTGAGTTATCCTTTCTTTCCTTAGCAATATACGTGAATCACCCAAGATATTTTTGCTTGACTTCTTGGCTGCACCAGAATTTTCCTTGGTCTTCTTGCTTTGCTTCTTTGTTTTCTTCCTTCTTTGTTCTTATTGGTTGCATCTTTATCTCTTCTTTGACTTTCTCAAAGAAAGAAGACTCAAGAAGCTCTTTACCTCTCCATTTCCCACAGGTCCGTGCAAATCAGAAATTTGCACCTTACTTTATTCTTTTTCTCTTAAGGAAAGAGCTAGGAAGCTCCCTTAAGTCTTCTCTCAACCCCACGGGTCAGCACCTCAAAAGGAAAATTAAGTTCCGTCTCATTTATTCTTCAAACTCTCTCAAAGAAACTAGAAAATTCAAAGACTCTCTCAAGCTCTACCTCTCACACCTACGGGTCCAACCTCAAAGAAAGAAAACTCTCAACTTTTCCCTCCCTCTCTCATTGAAATCATATACCTCACTCTAAGAAAGAAATTAAAAGTTTAGCCCTAAGATTTCAGCTTCAAAGTTTTGGGTAAGTAAATAAAAATCTCATCTTATCATGGGTATTTTAATGGTAGTATTGTTTGCTTTAATTTCACTTCTATGTTTCTCTAATATGATTGTGAGAAGTTGGTTTTTATGGTTTGTAAAACTGGGAAGCTTGTAAGTCTATATATATATATATATATATATATATGCTGTTTTAAGAAGCTTTCAAATTGTGTTGGTGATTTGTTGAAGGTAGATTAGGGTTTTTACTAATTAATGAGGGTATATGATTAAGGAAGTAAGAAAAAGTTAGGATGAGTACTATTGATGTTACTGCTGGGATTTTTGTTGTATTTAATTTTGCTCTAAATGGTTAAATGATTATATATAAGTGTTTTATCACATGTTTAATGAGTGCATAAAAATCTCCATATGAAAATACCATCGTTTGATAATTGTTTGTGAATTTACAAGAAAATGTTGCAAAGCTGTCACTGTGACAGATTCTGTGTTTATGCATGATAAATTATGTATTAAATTTTATATAGTGGATTTGGATGCTAGGGTTATTTTATATGAAAGCTAAGACACATACGGTTGTTATGGAAGTGGTCTCACAGCATTTGGATCAATATAAAAATAATGGTTTAATTTCTAAATTGCATGAAATTCTGTCAGGATGACAGACTTGAGTATGCTGGATTGTATGATTTTTAGTAAATTATGTTTTTACGCTTTGACTACGAAATTTTTAGGGTATATACTGGACATACAGGGGAGTTTTTCTGTAAAATTACATGAGGTTTGGATGGGATTGGTTGGCCCGTTTGTATTTTATAAGTGAAGTATATGCTGCTGGAATAAAACAGTGAACAGTAAGGGACATGCCTAACTTTGAGGATTTAATTCTGAAGTTAGAGTGAATGATTTGAGCTATAATTTATTATGCTCATCATATGATATGTCTAGCTCATAGAGTAATTTTGTATAACTTGGTTCAAGGTTTAGTACTCAAAGGAGGGGTTCTAAACCATTTGACGGTTGTATTTATGAAGCTGTTTTGTTGAACATGTTGTATGTTTCCTTAAGAGTGTTTATGGTTACATGACAATGCTTAAAAGAGTTTATGTTTATACATGCATTATTGCCCTAAGCTCAAAGCACCTTTTGAAATGAAGATGACTCCTCTAGAGATATGATATTAATATGAGAATGTTGATTTTTTCCTTAGTTGGTACATCATTTGTTAATGTGTGCATTATATGTTTGTGGGAACCTCTTTAAGGTGGAATTAGGATTTCATTGATTCTAAGAGATAGGCTTTGAGATAAATGTGTAAGTTTATGTTAAGGAATAATGGATAGTAATAAGCTTTGATTTTGGTTTAGGTGTTACCAGTCGTCAGGTCTAAGCTCCTTTGACTTTAGGCTCTCGGTTCCTCTACTTTCAGGTAAGGGATAAGTTATATGGGCATTTGGTAAGTCATAAGGTTATTTTAAAGTATATTATGCATTAAAAAGTTTTTGATTAGAGATATGGCATGTAAGCATGTTTCAAACAAAGATATGTTCATAAACTTTCAAAACTTTTATGTATATGATGTAAGCATATTAATGCTATTACTAATTCCACGAACATGATGATCAAAGAAAACAATAGAAATGCTATTATTGTAAAATGTAATGCAAACTATGAATTTCAGTATGATCAATAAGTATGAAATGTTTTTGGGTTATGTCCTCTGGTGATCTGAACTCTGTCAGTAGGGGGTTAATTACTGGCTTTCCATGGAAAATGTTATATGATTGGCCATTAAGTGGGACTGGCTCTGCTGTACCTGCCCTTGTTGGTTACGACCAACTTGTGAAAGAAGCCAACCTACCCTTATGGTTGGAAGATATGTATTATGATGTGATCCCGGGAATACCTGGTATTGTGGGGAATGCTGGATGCCTAGCACCGTGGTGCTAGAAACCTCCCAAATAAGTACAGACTTATCAGTTATAGACTAACCAATAAGTTATTTATGAACAGCTATATTATGTTATTAATCATAAGAGAATTATTTTTGTTAAATGCATTGTGGAAAGTTAAAAGCACTCATGAAAAGAAGAAGTTTCTGATGAAAAGAAAGCTGTTCATTAAAGATAAAAGTTTCTGAAGTTCTGTTGTGTTTTAAAGATAAAGCTTCTGATGAAAGTACAAGCTTATGTTAAAAAGTTATCAGATATCTGTTTTTATGAAACGTTAAGTTTTATGACTATGAAAATTATAATATTTTAAGAGAAGAAGTTTATAAGAAAAAGTTTTCTTATTCAGCAAGATGGTTCTAGTTTAAGACAAAGTTACCAATTATCTGATTTAAGTTAAAATGATTATTTTGTAATGAGAATACATATATTTGGAATTTAAACAATCAATATTATATTTGGTGACTTTGTAATAAATGAAAGAAATTAAATCCGAAAGGTTTTGGTAATATTATTCTGATAAGAAAAGGGAGAACAATTATTTTCCTATGAAGAGCGTATAAGTTATTATTATAAATAGTATAAAATATTATACATGAAAAGATGTTCTCCTATCTGAATATTTGTAAAATGAAATAAATTGATTTACATGCATCCTTATTAAATTCTCATATATCTTACCTTTACTGAGCTGTGTAGCTCACCCCTTCCACTCTTTCAATTAGCAGGTTTTATTTTAGAGCAGAGGGAGACTTAGTTGAGTTTTGGAAGGAGCTAGTTTTAGTTTTATATTTTTAGATCCTAAATTAGCAATTTAATATTTAGCTTTGTAATATTGTGTATTTTAGAATCTAATGAAAATTGTGTACCTCAAAGCATTAAGAGATGTATTATGTGGAATTTAGAATTTGAGTAATTGGTGGATTATGTTATTCTTTGAGTACAATGTAGATGCTCTGAATATCAAGTGAAAAGTTAAAACCAAAAGAAAAGAAAGAGAGAAGCATTTGGTAAAAGTTTTGTAAAAGTTAAGTTGGTTCTTGTTAATATCAGGTTTAGACTTGGTATTAGCATGCCGATCATGGTCACAAATCCGGGTATTGGGTTTGGGGCGTGACAGCAAGGGTCTCCACACATGCTCATCCATCCAAGTTGATAACAACGATC
This sequence comes from Quercus ilex subsp. ballota, assembly GCA_032727855.1. NCBI lineage: Eukaryota > Viridiplantae > Streptophyta > Magnoliopsida > Fagales > Fagaceae > Quercus > Quercus ilex. The sequence goes on from CM064911.1 coordinate 85,760,933, forward strand.
AGATGATTGATTCGGCATACCTAGGATAGATACTTGAGCAGTTTATACAGGAAGACCCCTTGTACTCGATAAAGTTCTTACGCCACATTGTTTTAGCAAAGTTAAAACATCGTGAATCTCACTACAATGTATGGGATGCTAAACAGAAGGCTGTTGCAACTATGTATAGGGATTTTAAGGAGTCATACGCAAAGTTGCCACATTTTCTAGCAGGACTGAAAGATGTAAATCTGGGTTCAGTGCATAAGTTACTGGTGCACGACAATTATGAACAAGTCACCTATACATTCAAGTGCGTATTTTGGGTGTTTGGTCCGTCTATTGGTGGGTTCAAGCACTGCAGGCTGATGATCAGCACTGATGCAACCCACCTATATAGTAAATATAAAGGAAAGTTGGGATTTGTGTTTCCGTTGAGATCCAAGGAAGAGACTGGGCTACGAAAGGGTTGCTTACAATATGAGCTGCATCTACTAAAAAGCATGGGTGAAAGGGAGATGGGATTTACATCTTCTTGGTATATAAACTACACAATACTCGAGTTTGAAAAACTCGAGTATGTACTAAAAGCTCGAAAATGTGTTGAAAACACAAGAGCTATTTAGACCCCCCAATTAAAATTACGGCTCGATAGATTTTACACAAACTTAATACAAAGTGCGAAATAGTGTAAATGCGAGCGGATGAACAAGTAAGCTACTCTAATCCATAAACTAAGCAACACAGCAGTACAATGGAATAAACAAGAGTAGGGAAGAAGGATGCAAACACAGAAAACACCGAGACGTGTTCTCGAAGAGGAAACCGAAGAACTCGGCGAAAAACCTCTCCGCCGCCCTCCAAGCGGAAATCGATCCACTAGACAATCAGTTGGGATACATGGGTTAGCAAGAGACCCTCCAAGCCTAATCTACCCACTGTACCTAAGCCCTCCAAGCTCCTACTCCAACAAGACTTCTCGGAACCGTGTCTTGTTTAGCACCTCGGATCCTGCAACAAGCTCCATGTTGCATCTGCCATTCCAGGCTTCTTCCAATGCTTCCCAACAGTACCAAAACGTCACACAGCACTCTCAAAGGGTGTGGTAAGTGTTTTGGCTATCAACCTCTCAATGGTGTGGAAATGGAGAGGGATGGGTTGAGGAGATACCACAAGCAATTGTATAGAGAAAGGTGGGGATGACAATCTCTAATTACCAATGTGTTTGGCTAGGGTTTTTCTCTCTAAAGCATCTCTCAACATTTGTGGGTAATGGGGGTATATATAGGATAGGCACAGAAAGTGTGTGTCATTCAGTACAGGCTAGCAGAACAGGTTGTCTCGCGGGTGTCTCGCGGGAAGGCCTTACCCGCGAGATACTCGCGAGAGACAGCTGTCTCTACCTGGCCTGACTCTTCGCATTCCAGCACGTGTAGGGCACATGCTTCACTTCGCGGGAAGCTAAGTCGCGACATACCCGCGAGAGTCCTTCAGCCTCCAAATGCTTGAGTCTTCACACACTCTCTCTATCACACAACCCTTACAACAAATCCCACAACAAATACAGGGTATAAACAATTGATAATAATTACAATCAAATTTGGCACGGAATAAAAGCCAACAAAATACATAGTTGTAAATAACAACTTTACAATCTCCCCCTTTGGCTATTCCGTGACAAAACCCTAAAACAGACTCTAGACTTAAATGTGAGTTTGAGAACAAATGCAAAACTCACTCACACCTAATTCTAGATTCTGATACGCTCTTGAAACATATGAACAAGTATCTCCTGAAAAACAATAACAAAATAATATCATTGTATGCAGAAAACTCGAAATGCATATGGAGCAAATATAAAGTGATCAAGCAAAAATGGAATAAAACAATAGACCATGGCAAGATCAAACAAGTAATCACTTATACAAAAGTAATCACTATGCTCATTCACACAAGAAATGAACATCCGGACATGCAAGATGATAAGCTCATTTGAAGAGTATCATTTGCAAATCCTACACTCAACCAATGCAAAATACTTGAAGTATTTGCATCTAGGGAAAATCCTACTATGGCACAAGAGTGTTCATCACTCAACCAATGTATAGAACATATATGCATCTAGGAACAATCCTACAAGGGCACAAGAGTGACGTATCGAAGTAAAATGTATGACATTAAACTTCAAGTACACAAGCATAAAGGCTGCATAAACAAAGTACTGCATATGCATGGCACAAACCATAAAAACCTACAACCATGCAATGAAACAAACCCTTAAAATTTACAAAAGCACCATGGGTACATGCAAGATATGCTACAAAGCATAGAGAATATCACAAAAGAACTACTAAAATTATACTTAAATAAAAACAGAGTATCAAAACTCTAAACCAAAAGCAATAAAATAGTTATAAACACTAAAAGAAACTGAGTTAAACCGTCTGTAAAACCAATAACCAGTGTTACTATGTTTCTAAGTTATGCTCCCCCTAACGCTGTGCAAGCTCTTCTTCAGCTCCCCCTCAAAATTTTCTCCCCCTTTTTGACTGGAATGGCCAAAGGACTAGAACTAGTCGGAGTCTGAGTCTGATCCATAACCGGAGGACAGGTTCTGAACCTGTGATGATAACTCGGTGATCTGTCCTTGAAGGTATGCGAACTGATCCGCTGTGTACTGCACATGGGAGTCAAGCACTGCAGACATCTGATCCATTTTAGCAAGTAACTAATCAAGTTTGCTCAAGCCTTGTGTTAGAGCCAAAGATGATGGCTGTGCAGAAGGCTCTAGAACCGAGGTGAACCTGTCAATCTCCTCCTCTGTATCTTCACCTTCATCCTGCTGAACCCGTCGTGGTGGTGGTATGGTATGCACACCAGGCTTGGAGCCTCTAATGTGGGCTGTGCTCCGAGTCAGTGTATTAGCACCAATAGGATAGTCCCTCTGAACTATAGTAAGACCACTTGGGAATTTCAGCTTCGTCTTAGCGATGAATCCCATGATCAGTGTGGGAAAAGGCATTATGGTTCTTGTATTCTGCTTCCTAATGCTCTTTTTCAGAATGTGGAAGATGCGACTGCAAATATCAATCTCCTTGTGAGTGTAAAGATCATAGAGAAACCTCGTCCTTGGAGCTGATAGTGTGGTGGGGTTGGTGACCGGATACAGGTTATGAATCATCACATAACTCAAAGTTCTCATCTCTGGAGAGAACTTGAGTGTATCCATTGAATTTTTCGTTGGAACCCCTCCAAGTGCCGTGATTATATCCGTGATAGAACCAAATCTTTCATCATACTGAACTGACATTGGCTGAGAGGGAGGACGTATCTCTAGCAAGTCTTGAATACTGTCCCTTGTGATTACAAATTCCTTGTGCCTCACCCAGCAAATGATCCTTTCATCTTCCACATCAACATTGGAGAAAAACTCTCGAATAATTTCTGAGTACACAGTCCCCACTGGATTCAGCAGCTTGGTCCAAGTTCTCTCTTTGAATGCATCCGGAATGCATGTGTTCTCAAGTGCCTCTAACTGAACTACCCGTTCCATGATGATCGTCTTGTCCTTGCAGCAGTCATTATACTTCATATCAGCTTCTATAGACTTGAAATGATCAGAATCAGTTCGGGCTCGCTTTGAGGTCGATTTCTTCTTAGCTGCATGCTTGGTGGGAGACATCTGCACAATTTCACAAAGTAGAAAAGGAAAAAATTTGCACAAACACAAACCAGAACACAAAACTTGATTAGATTCAAGTTATTTCCCAAAACAGAGGAAAATTCACTTAAAACAGAGCATAATTAACTCTAAACAGCATGCTTAAACATACAAACCTATAAAGCATAAACACAATGCATAAAATTAAAAGACTGTGCAAGTGTGTGTGTGTCTGTGTGCATGTGCTGATGAGTGTGTGCGGCATGAGATGCATGAGGGATGCCTAAGTGTGCCTAGGTGTGTGACAAGAGTGTGCAACATGAGCAAAGTGTATGAGACACATAATCAATGACCAAACTAAGTGAAACATGGTCAGACAAGTAACAACCCATAGATTGAAATCACTTTATTTCAATTTTGCACAAAAATGTCATTCGGACATTTTGTCGAACACCTAACATGCACAAATGCAAATATAACATGAATAATGCATGAACATGGTGAAAACATGCCTAAATACACTTTAAAATGCCATAAGGGGCCAACACAGAAGCACAAACAACAAATGGGACACAGCCCAATCAAAAGATTTGAGAAATAATCAACCAATTTAGAAAACTAACCCAAAATTTTGAAAATCCCCAATTAACAAAACCCTAACAAAAATTCTGCATAATCGAAGCAAGAACTGAAAAGAAGTGTTTATAACACATACCTTGAAGAAGAAAATGCAGAAAAAATGCTTGGATTGAAGGGGTTTGAATGGAATAGTGATTTGGGTTGAAAAGGTTCGAGAGAGGTTGAGTGAGGGAAGTTTTTATGATTTAAAAAAAGTCACATCAGCAATATAAAACTGAAAATACGCATTTTTCGCGGGATAGGGAGTAGCGACGTAGTCGCGAAACAGTCGCGAAGATGGCCACTGAAGCACAAAATTTTCGCGAGAAGCACTAGGTCGCGATATAGTCGCAAGACAGTCGCGGTAACTTCTGTCTAAATTTGGAAAAATCCAATTTTTAGCCAAACAGCATTTCGCGAGAAGCTTTTTGTCGCGATACAGTCGCAATACCTTCTGTGTGACAGCATGAGAAAATTATTTCCCTCAAGCCCTTTTCGCGGGAAGCTCTAAGTCGCGAGCTTCTCGCGAAACAACCCCTGAACCAGTTTTTGAAGAAACACACAAAAATGCATTTTGAACAAAAACAAAAGATAAGAAAGTATAAAATCACTTTCAAAAACAAATAAAACACTCAAAAATCTTTTTGGGTTTGATCAACAAGTTCTTGAGCATACACATCACATTTGAACATATACAATCACACAAATGAGATAGGCATTGATTGAATCAAAGACTTGTGCGTTGTGTGTGAGTATCAAATATGAAATAGTCCTTAGACCAGAGCGAAGCTTCAATGATCAATTCAATCAAGTCATACACAACTGATACGAAATCAAGTGGACTATCTCCATTATAGAAATGAGTATATATGACCTCCCACACATTCAATACATTACTTAGAAGCTTTTCATTTGGCTTCTACAAAAGGCATAACACTTGGTCCATTTTATTTTGATTGGACAAAAACGTCTCATTGTGAGATTGGTGCTTGAAATTTATGATATTTCAACATTGATGATTAGCCTTTGGCTTTTTTGAGCACCATACAAAAACACATTAAAAAGAGTCGCTTTCCCTTTTTCCTAGTCGAATACTAGTGTGTGTAACAGACTTTTGCAGCTCAATCTCTTTTTATTTGGAGATTTACATTTGGTGAGCTCTTGTTGCAAAATGTAAAAATAAAGTGGGAAGAGAGATAGACACAAGTCTATGCAGGTATCAAGACCAACAAGACTATTGACCAATCATTCATGACAAGCTTGAAGATCTATTTACAACAGTCACACATAGTGTTCAAGATTTCTTCCACATAGAAATGAGTGCATACATAACAAGCCAAGACCGTAAATGCACTACACCATAAGTACGAAGGTACTAGGCCAAACTCACATATGACATAAACAAAACAAGTGATCAAACTTTTGGGATTTTTCAATTTTTATGGGTTTTTGAATTTTTGAACACACCCAAAGACAGAACAAGAAAAGTAGGATCAACAGAAAAACATCTAGAACAAACCAAAAAATAAAAAAAACTAAAAACAATGCATGAAAGAATGCAACAGCAAATGTCCCTAAACATTGGAAGAATTTATGCATGGTCATGTTATAATGCTTATGCATGAGTACCCCTCTTCACTCACACGTCACGTGCGTTTGGGGTGATATCCTTGATGGATTGGGTACGAGAGTTTGGACTTTTGAACCTCCTGTTGAAACTCTCTAAGCAAGTGGTGAAGGCGCCAATCATTTTCATCATGTCCGTCATTCCGAGATCACGGTTTTGGCTTCTTGATTGCTCACCACCCCAAGACCTCATGTCATTTCTCCTTCCTCGTGACCGAGGTGTACTTGCATTGTTGTCTGATCTCAACTTTTGATAGTTGGGTCTGGTATGTCCTTGCAATCCGCAATAATGACACACATAGTCCGTTCTAGGACCCCATTGTGATCTTGGGAGAGATCTTCCTCTGGTTTCATGTTTGACCACAGATTGATTTCGGGGCTTATTCACCATTCATTGCTCAACCACATTCTTCTTCTTTTCAGCCTTAACTTTCTCAGGAGTCGGCTCTTCTACAACCGTATCTTTGGTCTTTACGAACTTCACTTCTTTGGTGACTTTGGCTGATGAGCTGCTCCCTCCAGTATATCCCAACCCGAACTTGTCTGAGGAAGGTTTTTGAGATGAGATAACATCATCTAACTTCTGAGAGGAGACTCTCTCTATCTTGGCACGAGCTTGCACTACCTCTTGCTCAAGAAACCTCACCTTCGTATAGACTTCAGACAGCTCGCCATTTAGTGTCTCAATCTCACACTTAGCCTCCTTGTATCTGACCAGCAGGCTTTTGTAGTCTTCCTCAGCTCTCTTCATTTTCTTCACAGCTGCCTTTGCCACCTTTGTATATTCACCTGATTTCTCAAGCAATAAGGCATAATTTTCTTGAAAAGTAGTTGTATTCCCTTCCTCTTCAGCATTTGATTCCTTCACAAATCCAATAGATTCTGAATCAGAATGCTCACCAAGTTCCTTCACAAGTGCACCCAAATCATCCGAGGAATCCACATGTGCAATGGTCATGAAGGCGGAGTAGTTTCCCTCTCCGTCACAGCTCTCTTCAGAGTCAGAATCAGAAGATTCTGAATCACTGAGCGTCGTGGCATAAGCCTTGCCTTTTCCCCTCAGAAAATTTGGACACTCCTTCTTTAGATGTCCATTGCCATTGCACTCATAGCAAACAATGTCTGAAGGAGGTTGAAAATCCTTTCCTTCTTTCCTCTTAAACTCTTTCCTATCACCTCTTGAAGATGAAAACTTCCCTCTGTTGAAAGGTTTCCCACTATTCTTCATCTTCAGAAATTTGCAGAAGTTTTTTGCAAGAAATGCTACTTCCTTCTCCACTCCATCTTCTTCGGAGGAATCATTCATCCTTTTGGTGATGGTTTTAAGAGCAAGCAGTTTACTCATCTTATGGGAAGGTAGTCCCATCTCATATGTTTGGAGAGACCCAATTAGTTCTTGGATTTTGATCTCATCCAAGTCTTTACTCTCTTCTATGGCTGTAACTTTTGCCCTATAACTTTCAGGTAAGGACCTCAATATTTTTCTCACCACCTTAGTATCTTCAATCTTCTCCCCAAGATTGAGTTTCTCAATTACAATTTCATTGAGCTTCCCATAGAATGAATCAAATGGTTCATCATCACCCATCTTGAGCTCTTCAAATTTGGTGGTAAGCATCTGAAACTTTGTGTCCTTAACTTTCTTTGTACCCTCATAGGTGGTCTCCAAAATCTCCCAAGCTTCTTTGGCTACTGTCATATGAGATATCCTGTGAAATTCATCAGGAGACACAGCAAAAAAAATAGCATTTAAAGCTTTACTATTAGCATTGGCTGCTGCGAGAGCTGCCTTATCCCAATTGGCCTTAGGAGCCTCCGGCTTAGTCCAACCTATCTCAACCGCATCCCAAACGGTATCTTCTATAAAGCATAAAAATGCTCTCATTCTGACTTTCCAGAAAGCATAATTGTTCCCATCAAAAAATGGTGGAACATTGAGCAATTGAGACCGGTCCATCTCAAATAAGGGTCAAGGATCACACTCAGGTTTTTAAACCACAGCGAGTGTACCCGCTCTGATACCAATTGAAAGCTCGAAAATGTGTTGAAAACACAAGAGCTATTTAGACCCCCCAATTAAAATTACGGCTCGATAGATTTTACACAAACTTAATACAAAGTGCGGAATAGTGTAAATGCGAGCGGATGAACAAGTAAGCTACTCTAATCCATAAACTAAGCAACACAGTAGTATAATGGAATAAACAAGAGTAGGGAAGAAGGATGCAAACACAGAAAACACCGAGACGTGTTCTCGAAGAGGAAACCGAAGAACTCGGCGAAAAACCTCTCCGCCGCCCTCTAAGCGGAAATCAATCTACTAGACAATCAGTTGGGATACATGGGTTAGCAAGAGACTCTCCAAGCCTAATCTACCCACTGTACCTAAGCCCTCCAACCTCCTACTCCAACAAGGCTTCTCGGAACCGTGTCTTGTCTAGCACCCCGGATCCCGCAACAAGCTTCATGTTGCATCTGCCATTCCAGGCTTCTTCCAATGCTTCCCAGCAGTACCAAAACGTCACACAGCACTCTCAAAGGGTGTGGTAAGTGTTTTGGCTGTCAACCTCTCAATGGTGTGGAAATGGAGAGGGATGGGTTGAGGAGATACCACAAGCAATTGTATAGAGAAAGGTGGGGATGACAGTCTCTAATTACCAATGTGTTTGGCTAGGGTTTTTCTCTCTGAAGCATCTCTCAACATTTGTGGGTAATGGGGGTATATATAGGATAGACACAAAAAGTGTGTGTCATTCAGTACAGGCTGGCAGAACAGGTTGCCTTGCGGGTGTCTCGCGGGAAGGCCTTACCCGCGAGATACTCCTTCCCGCGAGACACCCGCGAGAGACAGCTGTCTCCACCTGGCCTGATTCTTCGCATTCCAGCACGTGCAGGGCACATGCTTCACTTCGCGGGAAGCTAAGTCGCGACATACCCGCGAGAATCCTTCAGCCCCCAAATGCTTGAGTCTTCACACACTCTCTCTATCACACAACCCTTACAACAAATCCCACAACAAATACAGGGTATAAACGATTGATAATAATTACAATCAAATTTGGCACGGAATAAAAGCCAACAAAATACACAGTTATAAATAACAACTTTACATGTACTTACAAAGAAATTGAGTTTCCTAAACTCAAGTTCTATGTAGTTTAATTTTTAAGAAACTCGAGCTTTAAGAGCTCGAGTTATATCAACAAAGAACTCAAGCTCCACAAGCTCAAGTTCAAGGTGGCATTTAAAAAAAAAAAAAAAAAAATCTGCTTAGCCATAGCCATAGTGGCAAATTTTAATAGAACTCGAGTTTCATGGCAAACTCGAGTTTGAGAAACTCGAGTTCTTAAATAGTGGTAGATCCTTATATATTTCAGAAACAATGGTAAATTGCAATATATTTTGCCAAATAGTGGTATTAGGCCATTTTGGCCCCAAAACTTGCATACCAAAAACATATTTAAACCTAAAAACAAATGAGTCGGAAGCAAATTTTTTTTTTTTTTTTTTAAGTGCATTGAAATAAAAGGACATATTTTCACACATACTCCACTGATTTTACACAGCCATTTAAAACTTTGTTGTGGTAGGACCCCAGCAGTTTAAGTCCATGATTTTTCTCATGGACTCCTCCTTTGAGCGTTTCTGCTCATTATCAGAAACCGCGGAGGAAGATTTGGCAGAGAGTTCCTTGGCTTGATAACAAGATTTGATATTGTTTTTGGCACATTCTTGCAGTGATCTAATAAGGAGAGAACACCTCGTACAGCTACAAACACCACCACCTGCTTGGTCTTTCAAAGTTGAACTCATGATTATTTGTTGTGGTCTCTAGTGATTTAGACTGATGCAAATGAAGAGGGTAGTTTGATGGGGGGTGAAAGAGAGTCAATGAGTTCATAAAAAAGAAAAGAAAGGAGAGTAATTGGAGAAATTGGGGTTTCGATTTTGCTGGTGTTTGCGAGTTGATGTGGTTCCTTTTCTTATATAGGCAGTGTGGAGACTGTTTTTCTCTATATATTTTAATGTAAAACCAATGGGGGGGGGGGGGGAACTAACCAACTTTTCTACGTGCCGTGCTCGGCGCACAGAGCTCGGCCCCACCAAAACTCCCCCTTAATTTTATTTTTTGAACAAAATTTTAACTACAAAATTGGTTGTAGTTTAAGACTACAACCTTACTCAATAAAATAAATATTATTATATATTTTAAAAATCTAACCATTGAATTACTTATTCTTTATACTCTTAATATACATGTCAAATTTAGTGTCAATCGGATATTATTTATTATATGATTTATAAGTTTATATTTTATGCACAAATATAAACTACAAAAACTTGTAATTTAAATAATTCATTGATGACATAGCTATTGATATTTAATTTTCTAAAAATTTTGCAAGCATGAAGGATATAAAAAAGAAGATGTAATCCAATGGTGGATTTGTCAAAATTCACCTCTATTAAAAAGATATTAAGTAAGGTCGTAGCATTAGGCTACAACCAATTTTGTAACTAAACTTTATTCTTATTTTTTCTCTATTGTTTCATATATTTTATTTATGTTTTTTTTCAATGTCTTTGTTATGTGTTCATTTTCATATTTTATATATATATATATATATATATATATATATGTATGTATGTATGTATGTATGTATGCAGAGAGATTTTTCTATTATATCAATATTTTCTAAGGTCAAAATTTATAAAAGAAAAATAAGAATAGAAAAAGAAATAGTTCAAGAAAAAAAAATGCAACAATATTGTTATTTTTCAATAGTGTTATGAGTTTAAATTTTTTATGTAGTGGCTTATTGTTTTTCATAAAATGTGTGTAAGTGATATAATTTGAAAATAATTATAAGATAAACATCATGAACTGATATTGTTTTCAAGGTACACTTCAAAGTTTTAAACACACAAATATTTACTATATAGTTTAAAGTTTTTATAGTTTAATCTTTTTATGGGTTTGACAAAATCCAATATAAGCTGTACTTGAGGTTTATCTAATTAATGTAAATAATTATATGAGATTTATAAGTTGATTTTTTTACTATAAAAAAATAATACACAACCTACTCAGATATATAAAATAAAATAACCTAGAAAATAAATAAAATATAATAGATATGTTATGGGTTTTATAACATTAAAATACTAATTAATATTTTCATGAGTGTCATTTTATTGTACAAATTGATCTTAAGTATTGCATATATGTGGAAAATAAAAAGGAGAAATTATACATGAACCTTCTTTTTATTTGCACCAAATAAGCTTATCAATAAGAGGAGGTGGAGTTGAAGCCCAGACAAAGTCACTCTTTGAGACGATAAGCCTAATTACCTTTCTGTATACCCTTATAAGTGTACGCTAATTGTAGAGTAAGAAGCTTTTAAACAGTACTATCTTTTACCCAAAAATATGGTTTAGAGATGAAAATATTTTTTTTAAAGAAGAAAAGACTGAGAATAAATATTTTGAACATTTGTTGTGAGAGAGAGCTAGAGAATGTTCTGGAATCAAGTAAAAAAAAAAAAAAAAAAAAGCTGGAGAAAGAAAGAGAGAGGGAGGTTCTGGAATCAAGCGGAAAGTAAGAAAAAAAAATGAGAGGATGGAGATATATGGGTATACATGTGTGGTGGAGAAAAAATAAGAGAAAAAAAAAAAAGGAAATGTATGGATGAAAGAAAGGAAAAATAATATAAAGAATAAGAAATGACAATTTAGAAATGCTACTACAATATTTCTACACTATTTTTACTATAAATTTTAAGTAACATATTGTTATTAGCTAATATTGGTGAGTAAAAATATAATTTTAGTAGTGGGTTCAAATTAGAACTAGTAACAACTTTTCATATAAGATTTTGTTATGATTCTTGTGAAAGTATTGCAAAAAATATTGTGGATGTAACACTTTTTAATGAAAAATATAATTGTTGAGAATGAATAGAGAAAGAAAAATTAAAAATTAAAAAAGAATAAAAAATGAATAAAGAATGAATTAAAAAATAATATTTAAATGAGATGAAGAAATGATAGAGAATCTGTTGAAATGTGTATTTGAAAAAATTGGTAAATAAAAGCTAAATATCACTATTTATTGTCTAAATAATACAAAAATTTAGACAAATTTGATGCTCTAACCCAACTACTTTTTGGATGTTCTGGGAACACGTGTATAATGTTTGTGACTTGTGCAATCACTGTAATGACAAACTACTGGAGACGCTCTAACCCCAACCACCTTTTGGATGTTCCTTGGAACACGTGTATAATGTTTGTGACTTATGCAAACACTTTACTGTAATGTGTGCGCATTAGTAAGCCTTTTTATTTATTTTTCAATTTTTAGGAGTTGTTACCGATCATAAATTTTTAGCTATGATTAGTCACCTATATTTAATTTACTTTATGAATTTTAGTTAATTTAATTGGTAAAATCTCTAATAGTTGAATAAGAAATTTGGAATTTAATCCCCGCTTATACCAAAAATTAATTAGTGTCTTAATCTGATGATAAAGAACTATCATTAAGACTGGACGTCATAAGTTAAAATTCTCTTTAATAAAAAACTTTCTAATTTATTTTACTTCCTAATTAGTTCATGGTTGCCATAAGGTTTCTTAAGCTAATTAGAGAGAAGAAATTATACACTTACTTGTAAAATTGTAAAATTCATGTGACATCATTTGATTGGATCAATAAGTAAACATCATACACTTACTTGTCACTTAACAGATACGTCAGCAAAAAGTTAACGGAAGAGTTGTAAATGAAAACAACATATAACTTTAGGGATAAAATCTAAATTCTGAAATTTTAGAATATAAAATCTAAATACACTCAAACTTTAGGGATGTGTTTTGCATCTTACCCTTCTTTTTTTTCTTTTTTTCTTTTTTTGATAAGATCTTACCCTTCTTTTTATTTGCAAAAAACTTTGGAGAGAATTCCAATGGGCTCCTGGTAAAATTCCTTACGGAAAATCCCCATGGAATTTTTGAAAAGGCTTTCTAAAATAAAGTAATAGGCTCCTCATATCCAAGACAGGGTTAGCCTTAACAGTCGAAAAGTATGTCGGCAACGTCCACTTTTTGATTCCCACACTGGCCAGAATTGCCATGATCAAAGAATTGCACTCGACACATGTAACGCGAATAATTCTTTCCACCATTAAAATCAAAAGGAAAAGGAAAAATGAGAACAAGAAAAATGAATGGTATTTTCAGTGTCTTCGAAACTTTGATTTCTACCAATTCCAACAACTCAAGGTAGTTAAAGAATTGCACCATTCATAATGCATGGTTCATAAAGTTTAAAGAATTGCACTATTCATAAATCATAATGTATGCTCCATAACGTTCTTGCCTTTCTGGGTTATTGACTTATTTCGGACCTTTAGAAAGGTCGGTTTATACTTTTATAGCTCTGATTGCTCTCAAATTTCATATGATAAGAAGACAAGTTATGCTCTAGAATGATGGAAAAAATTGGCTTTTGCCCTTTTTAAAAAAACAATCCAGCATTTTGCCCCCTTTCTCAAACTAATTAGGGAAATGCCCTTCTTTTGTAACTCGATTTATGATAAATTGAGTTACAAAAAAAAAAAATTCTGGAACCCTATAGCAGCGTTTTTAAGTACCTATAGCGACGTTTTTAAGACCTATAGTGGCATTTTGTAACTCGACCTCCATGAAATCGAGTTATAGACAATTTTTTTTTTTTTTTACCTATAACTCGATTTTATAGAAGTCGAGTTACAAAACGCCACTATAGGTCCTAAAAACGTCACTATAGGCTTCTTAAAAACGCCGCTATAGGGCCTAACTCGATTTATCATAAATCGAGTTTGAAAAGAAGGGCATTCCCCTAATTAGTTTGAAAAATGGGGGAAAATGCTGGATTGTTTTTTTAAAAAAGGCAAAAGCCCATTTTGTCCCTAGAATGATATTTACTCTCAATAACGATACGACAAATGACTTTGTTGTGTATTAAGCCTGTCTAGTTGTTTCCAATTTTCTCACATTGTGAGCGTTTGGTTTCCGCGTCTGCGTCTTTCAATTTCACGTGTTGCTTTCTTTTTTTTCTTTTTTTCCTGCGCGTGAACAGTAACCTCACATGGGTTCACTGTGCAGGGGACAAAAATCACTGTTCACGCACTGTTTAACACTGTTCACAGCATTGTTCACACACTAAAAAATATTAAAAATGGGTCTCACAGTACTATTCACACATTTAAAAATTATTTTGCTACAGTATTTTCAGTTTCAGCAACAATAAGTTCAATCCAAACGGAACCATTGTTGACTTCTTTGCTTTATGAATCATGTACGTGGGCCTATCATGCTTTCATTGTGGAATAGTTTGTGGTCCTATAACCACTTCAATGATTAAGGTAAAAGCTGGCTTTGTAAAATTGTATTAACATGGAACAAAATTCATATCATCCTATTTTGCCACCCTATTTGCAATGTGGATTTTTTAGATTTGAGAATTTAAAATTAAATAATAAAAAAAAATTCTAATGTAAATTACTTCATAAAAATTTAACATCCCATTATAATACCAATTCTTGCCACAACTATGACATGACAGAATATAAATGGTGCACAAAAATGATAGGTAAATATATAAGTGATAAACAACCACTTACAGTTTGTCAAAACAGAGTCGTAACAAAGAAGTTGTGAAATTGTTTGTGATCGTAGAACCATTTCAATGATTAAGGCAATAGTTGGACTTTAAAGAATTATATTAACATTGAACAAAATTCATATTGTCCTATTGGACAAAATGGGCTTTTACCCTTTTTAAAAAAACAATCTAGCATTTTGCCCCCTTTTCCAAACTAATTAGGGAAATGCCCCTCTTTTGAAACTCGATTTATGATAAATTGAGTTAGGCCCTATAGCGGCGTTTTTAAGCAGCCTATAGCGACGTTTTCAGGACCTATAGTGGCATTTTATAACTCGACCTCTATGAAATCGAGTTATAGGCAAAAAAAATAAAAATAAAAATTTCCTATAACTTGATTTTATGGAGGTCGAGTTACAAAATGCCACTATAAGTTCTCAAAACGTCACTATAGGTACTTAAAAATGCCGCTATAGGGCCCCATAATTTTTTTTTTTAATAACTCGATTTATCATAAATCAAGTTACAAAAGAGGGACATTTCTCTAATTAGTTTGAGAAAGAGGGCAAAATGCTGGATTGTTTTTTTAAAAAGGGCAAAAGCCAATTTTTTCCAGTCCTATTTTGCCATCATATTTGCAACGTGGTACACAATTCCATAAGGTTGTTTATAGATTTAAGAATTTAAAATTAAAGAACTTTAAAAAGCAATTTTTAATATAAATTACTTCATAGAAATTTAACCACCCATTATAAATTTCAGTTGTAAGAACCAATTCTTGCTACAACTGTGATGTGGCAAAGTATAAATAATGGATAAAAAGTAGTATGCCAATATGTAAATGATAAGTAACTATTTACAGTTTGCCACGACAGAATTTTAACAAAAAAGTTATGAAATAATTTGTAGTCCTAGAAACACTCCAATGATTAAGGCAAAAGTTATGCTTTGAAGAATTGTACTAACATGGAACGAAATTCACATTGTCCTATTTTGCCACCCTATTTGCAACGTTTTACACATTTCCATAAGGTTGTTTTGAGATTTCAAAATTTATAATAAAAAAAAATTTAAAAAAAAAACAATTTCTAATATAAATTACTTCTTATAAATTTAACAACACTATAAATTTCAGTTGTAAGAACCAATTCTTGCCACAACTATGATGTGGCAGAGTATAAGTGTTCGAGAAAAAATAATAGGTCCAATATGTAAATGATAAGTAACCACTTACAATTTGCCATGACAGAGTTGTGACAAAAAAATTGTGAAATAATTTGTGATTTTAGAAACACTCTAATTATTAAGGCAAAAGTTAGGCTTTAAATAATTTTATTAAAATGAAACAAAATTCACATCGTCCTATTTTGCCACCCTATTTGCAACGTAGTGCATAATTCCATAAGGTTGTTTTTAGATTTGAGAATTTAAAATTAAAGAATTAAAAAAAAATCTAATATAAATTTAACAACCCATTATAAATTTTAGTTGTAAGAACAAATTCATGCCATAATTATGATGTGACAGAGTATAAGTGACGGAGGAAAAATGGTAGGTCAATATGTAAGTGATAAGCAACCACTTACAATCTACCACAACAAAGTTGTGACAAAGAAGTTATGAAATAGTTTGTGGTCCTAAAACCACTCCAATGATTAAGTTAAAAGTTAGGCTTTGAAGAATTGTATTAACATGGAACAAAATCCACGTTGTAATGTTTTGCCACCCTTTTTGCAACATGATACACAATTCCATAAGGTTGTTTAAAAAAAAATTCTAATATAAATTGCTTCATATAAATTTAAAAACCCATTATAAATTTAAGTTATAAGGACCAAAACAAACACTTATGATGTTCTAGATTTAAAATAATATCTTACACCTAATAATTTCAAAACTAGATATTAAAAAAACTTAAATCCATTCATAAATTTTATCATTAGAAAAAATTATTCTTCCATGCTTTATTCAAGACATTCCTGATCAATTTGGAAGAATTAATTCTAGAAGAACAAGGGAGAAAATTGGCCTTTGCCCCTTTCGCGCAAAAAATCTAGCATTTTGCCCTATTTCCCAAACTAATTCGGGAAATTCCACTCTTTTAAAACTCTATTTTTTCAAAATCAAGTTTAAAAAAAAAAAAAAATCTAGAGCCCTATAGTAGCGTTTTAAGGAGCCTATAGTGACGTTTTAAAGACTTATAGTGGCGTTTTGGAACTCAAGTTCCATGCAAGTTTTTTTTTTTACCTATAACTCGAGTTCATGGAGCTCAAGTTCCAAAACACCACTATAGGCTCCTTAAAATGCTACTATAGGGCTTAACTCTTCAAAATCAAGTTTCAAAAGAGGGGCATTTCCCTAATTAGTTTAGGAAAATTGACAAAATGCTGAATTTTTTGCGCAAAATGGGCAAAGGCCATTTTTCTCCGAAGAACAAGCCTTGCAAAAGTAAAAACTCTCCAACAGCTGAAACTAATTTTTTGAGAGCCTTGTTTGAATGGATGGCTGTTCTACCATGCCACTTCTTCACTTCTTCTGAGAATGTCCTGCTGTACTCTGCTTGCCTATTGCCATAATTATTAGGCGGCCTTGGTGAGAATTGAAGTGGTGTTGAACGAAAATCTGAAAACTCTCTTGTAGATGACACCTCGAAAATCTACTCAGGCAGGGGCTACTTGTTTTCTTTTCATGTGTTGCTTATCTATCTATTTGTTGCTTTGTTCGTTGGTGTTTTATCAATATTGTATTATATCATACAAAACTAAAATGAAATTGTTGACTTCTTTTTCTTCTATTTTTTTGATGAGTAGACTTTGTAACTAGAAAAATCATTTCATCTTTTTGGAATAATGTATATGTTAAACTGGCAACTTTTAAGGCTCATTGGCTATTTTGAATAATTATTAACTATGTGTTCTACTTTTTTTTCATTTATCTTGTTCAGGGTAAGGCAGATTTTTTTTTTTTTTTTTTTTTTTTAATATTAGTTCTTTCAAGAAACTGAATTTTTTTTTTTTTCTATTTTTAATACCAAGTTAGGGAGATGCAAAATCCAATAAAGTTGACTAATAATAGAAAGCAGCCGTAACATTCCTATTACATAGCATCAGTTATAGGCCCAAAGTGATGCAGAGGGAATATTGTTGCTAGTTAGGCTCTAGACCAAATAGGCTCTGAACTCAAGGCCCCATATCTACCACAAACAATTTATGTTGAAATCAAATCATAAACATAGCTTGGAAATAAATGGCATTTATAAGGAAAACAGAAAAAAATTATTGACAGAAAAAAAGAAGGACGTGGCTTAAGATGTTGGGCTAGAAAATAGCCTAGAAACTAGCCAAAACAATGGATTTTTGAGGTTGAAAATGGATGCACATTTAGATATGGGAACATTGTAATATTTGTTGAAGCCTCATTTTCACAACTCGTCCATCAAATAAGAAATTATTAGGTCTACCATGAGAACTGCTGAAGTAGTCCTCCCAACCAATATAATAATGCCACTTATGTAAATGCATGAGTCAGATTCCTAATCAGCATAAGAATTTAAAAAAAAAAAAAAAAAAGAGGCGATGTCATGTTTACATAAACAACGGTGTTTTAATGGTTAGAATGACCAAGATGAACACTTTTGTAATCCTCCCGGCAAACCTAATAATTTCTCCCATCAAATAATCTTGGACAATAAATTAAAATTGTTTGCAATTAAAACTTACAAGATGATGAAAAGAGAAAGAGATCTATCACTCTTTGGAAAGTTGAACACTATCCCGATGCTTTGGGACATGTCAATAATGGATACCATATTTATATTCTTTCATATATTTTTATTTTCTTTCTATTATGTATCTTTTATAATTTTTTTTTTATATATAGACATGTCAATAATGGATACCATATTTATATTCTCTTCATATATTTTCAAATCTCAAAAAAAAAAAAAAAAAAAAACTTTCTTTTGTGTATCTTCTATAATTTTTTTATTAAAAAAATGCTCAAATTTATTAGAATTCAAAAAGAGGCCAGAATACTTGACCTTTTGCCTCCATAGATGTATAAATACTATGAACCTAGATGGTACTAATAGTCATGGACCTCTTGGAACAGAAGGGCTTGGAGATCTAAGATACAACTCGGAAACATGCAGGACAAGCCTCCTAACATAAACTTCATAAAATTCTAGTAATATGTTGATTGCAAGTTTTAGTGAGTGATTTTGTGGTGGCATAATTTTCCTATTGATCCCTCTTGGGCATTTGGGAGTTTCAAATGAAATGAGCCCACAAGCTCAATCTTTCCAGAAAAACTCAGGCCCGCAAACACGTGAAAGAAGCCCATGCATTCAGCCGAATGCTCTGACTGCTTAAAAATTGGGCTCACAAGGTCTAACCCAAAGACATACTATTTCGGCCTTTAGAGTTAAAAAGGCTATGCTGGCAAAAATGGCCAGATAAGGCCCACTGTGTGGACCAAGCCCACATGAAAAGTCTAATTTGGAGATATGGATTGGTGGGTGTTGGGGTCATTTTTGTAAAACAGACCCAACTCAGCAAAGCAAGCAGCAAATAGAAGTGGCAAGTATAGAATAAAACTATTAAGCTCAAGCGGCAGGAATAATGGATCACAGGCCCATGACATGAACAAATGGGTCTTGAGGAAGCAAATGGGCCCAAAGGGCCCAGAAAGAGAGAAATGGCACCCATGGGCAGTATATGGTATGGAAAAGTGAGAATGGGCCGCGGCAAGCCCAAGGCAATGTAAACAAAGAAAGTAGGGGTTGATGGCAAGCCCATGAACCCCAATGATGAGAATAAGGAAATTGGGCCGAGGAAGCCCAATCAAGTTAGTAAAAGCCCATGGGAATGCAAAGTTAGTAAATGGGCCGAGGAAGTCCAAAGGAAGTAAATGGGCCGCAGGCCCAAAGGAAAAAGAAAGGGACACTAGAGCCCATGAGTAAGAACACCAGTGGCCATATTAAGCCACTAGGGGAAGGAATGAAACGGCAGGCTTGAAAAGAGGCCCAGCAGGAGTAAATCGCCACGACAGGAAATGCCATGTAATGTGGCAAGACATGAGGGCAACCAAGAAATGGGCCAAGAGAAATGTAAAACCCAGTATTAAAAGAAGCCCGGCCCCAAAGGGAAACAGTGAATTATACAAACGGCCCACATAAAAGAACAAAGAAGCACGGCAAACGCATAAGCCGTAGGCAGATTTTGAACGTACATAACAAGAAGGCACGCGTAAGGCTCAAGCACCACCAGCCTGTACTCAGCCAATATGGGACGCGGTGGGGCCATGGGTCAGAGGTAAGAGGTAAGGGGGGTGTGGTTTGGTGGTGGGGAGAGGGGAAAAGATCTATTTTGCGGTTCCTGTCCAAACCCTTTTGGGAGGTACGTCCTGTTGGGATGACAGACCGCCCAAAAAAGGCAACGTTGAGGGGGGAACCGCTGGGTGCATGTCATGGAAAGAGAGAAAAAGCATTTACGCCATGGCAAGAGAGGATGCCACGGCGGACTAACAAACAACACAAACCTACCTTTGTCTGGTGAGAGTAAGTGGTACATAGACGAGCCTCTGGGTGGTCGGCAAGTACGCCCAGACCAGACAAATGCGGTTAAGGGGGTAAAGGGGTAAAATCCGATCACGGCAGGCCCTATAAAAGGACCCTTGTCGTGCCCTGTAGAGAGGATCGAAAAACAGAGGTATCACGAAGTAAAAAAGAAAAAGAAAAGAAAGAAGAAAAGATAAGAGAGAAAATAGAAAACAAAGAGGAAAGAGTGTAATGGGCATGCACCAGTAGATCGGTTCCCTTCTCTCCCCCTCAAAATCCCACTCTCTGGAAGACGATTAAAACAATAGTGATTCCTTTGGGCACTAATCATTTAGGTCCGATTCCCTCAAAGTCATTAATCCTCACGGCAGGATATTTTCCTGGGAGATTAGTTTCATTGAGAGGAAGCGTTCTTCCTCTTTGGTCTTTGCCACTACGGACCCAAACTTAACTTGATATTATTCATTTGATTAATTCATATTGTCATTTTATCTTTCACTTCTTTTGTAAAGCTATTATCATTATTGTGATAAAAATAGAGATTACTTGGTTATTTTCCATCAAGGAAAGAGCACTATATCCTGTTTTCCTTTGTTATTATATCTGCCTGCCGTAACTTATTGAAAAACAGCTATGCCTACTGTAAGTACTCTCCTGGCAGACAAGGCCAAGTTTGCGCGCAAGCCGGCCCAAAGTGGGTTGCAGTTGGGCCGGTCTCAACTCTCCTACTCAGAATACTCGAGCCCATCACCGCAGAAAGCAGCCCAGCCCAAAACACAAAAAAGGCCCCTACAGTGGGCAAAAGAGTCATTTCGCACCAATTTTGGGCCAATTAAAAGTCTCTATACTAGGCTTGAAACACTTGAAGAACCATAAAGCCCATGTTTAGTTCAATGTACAAAGCCCGTCACTCATGGAAGAACCAAAAATCTATTCAATTAACTCATATATGAATATACTTGACATACATTTTTGCTCCCAATACAGGATTCAATCAAAATGTTGATTGTCATAATCCTCTAATACAGCAAATTAGGATAGTCAATTTTCTTTCAGAAAAGCAGTTTAAATGGCCTTTGGCGACCTGGTAGCCTAAAGCTTGAGGAAAACCACAACCTACTCCTTTCAAGCTTTCATTGCTCAAAGCCAGTAAAATATTAATGCCCAACAGACACCACAAGTTTTCTCTCATTTTGCAAAATTTTTAGGGACTCTAAAATTTATAAAATGAAAGAGGAACTCAATGTTTAGGGGATTAGACCTAAGAAGACTTAGAGAAATATATAAAATTATATTTGCATTCAGGTGCTTTCCTACATTCACACAAACCTTCAAACATATTCAACAGATACTTTAATACATTTCCATGAGTTCCTAAGTGCACAACAATTTCTCCTTCATTACATTAATCACAATTACCTTATTCTAAAGCTTACATCATGATTTGCCTATGTTTTGTGAGTTGGCCACACCGTTTTACCTCCTTTTATAGGTTTGTCAAGTGATATGTTGTACTAGAATGCACCCCTAGCCTTCTTTACTATTTGTGCAAACAAAGATGGCAAATTCAACTCCCCAAACTAAATTCAGGTCGGCAAAGAAGACAAATCAAGTGTAAACACGTGGCGATTCAAAACAATCCATATACTTAATTTGTCAATTTAATGGTAATATGTGATGAGCGGCGATAGTTACACACCATGTGTATAGGACACACAATACCACGTCAATTAGAATTGCATTTTAAAAACGTGATTTTAATTAAAAGTGTGAAATCGTGTTTTCAAAGCACGATTTATGATTTCATAATTATAACAGAAATTGTGATTGCGTATAGCAATAAAAAAAAGTGTGTACAAAATGTATGCAATAGTGTGTAACAAGAATTAACCATATGTGATAGTCATTACTTGTCATCTATAACCTCTTATCAAAGGTGAAATCCAATTGATTGCTACATTTTAATAAGTGAATGACGAGATCGCTAAATATCACCCCTATTTTATTGTTTTTTTATTCATACAATCTCTCTCTCTCTCTCTCTCTCATATATTGTTTTTCAAATTTTACCTTTCTCCATCCAAAAAAAAAAAAATTACCTTTAAGTTATGGTTGGTCTGGCTTTGCCAAATTGTGGTTGCATAACTGCTGCCTTGTTGGCTACGGCTGAAATCAGGAGTCATGAAGGAAATAGGCATGTTTATGAAACCAGAATGATTGATGAGGATCATGTACTAAAAGCGCAGGTAATTAATTACTTTAAAAGAATAGATAATTACTAAAGACAATCAATCACACAATTTTGTAGTAGGGTCATCATCTCTTCTTTCTTTTTTTTCTTTTTTTCTTTTTTTTTTTTCTCTCTTATCTCAAAAAACTCTCTTTTTAAAATGGCTGTTGTCAAGCGCATTTTACCAAATTATTAGGAAGAAAAGAAAGAAAATAGTACAATTTACTATTAATTTTTACCATTTTTTCATAATTTGTCAGTTTAATAAGTTGTGAACTTGTAATTGATGTAATATTATTTTCATATAGATTCACTATTAATATATTTTTTATTTTACACCAACCACAGTATGTCACCTCAACTTTTATAAAGACGATAATCATAATAGCATACTTTTCTTACCAACGTAAGGAAGAGTGAATAAAAAGTGACAACGCTGCCCATTATAAATGAAAAAACAACACAATGATGATCCTGTGGTCGAAAGAAAGAATAATAAAGTAATTCCTTCCAAAACAAAATTATGATAAACTACCATCCAAATTATTTCTTTTCAAATCATAATTATCTTGATTTTTAAAAGATTTTTGTTTCAGGTGTAAAACAATATCAAAGTACTAAGCATTATTCGTTTTGCATGTGTTTAGCCCATCATATATTTGTCAATTGAAATAACTCTTTGGTTCTTATAATACACAATGAGTAGGGTCCAAGAAATTTCGCCGTTTCTGCTGAGTTGTGATGACTCTAAATTGAGATAAAGTTGACATTATGATCATGTATAGTAAGAAAGCATTAAGTCCCTTTAAAGTTCAACCAACTGTGTTCCTGGCTATGATATAATTTTCAAAGGGCTTTCCAGTAGTTAGGGTCTATTTAATTTGAATTCTACCATTGCATTTTAAATCCTACCCTTTTAGACAAAAATTGTCCTTTTTTTTTTCTTTTTTAGGTAGCATGCTTGACAGAATCTTTTTGACAGATGTTAAAGACTTTATGTATGGTTTTACTAACACATTTTATAAAACAAACCTTGAATATAAATCATGGAGAACAGACTTCAGACCTTCTCAGTGGAAAAGCAACCAAGATTCCGTAAATATTAGCATAGAAAAGGAACCAAATGTGTCAAAATTTAAGTGCTAAAAGAAAAAGGGAAAAAACTAAAACATAGATAAAGTGATTTTGAGATTCTGTTTCTGCTGTAGTTAAGGATAACTATGGTGGACACATTTTGAACAAGAAGTTGGTTTGAGTTAGTGAGAACTTACATAAAAAAGCATAAAAGAATAACTACGATACATACTCATTTAAGAAGCACTACAAAAAACGCGGTTTTAAGCCGCGTTTAAAACGCGGCTCCCAGCTAGACTTTGAGTTGCGTTTGTTAAAAACGCAGCTAAAGCCTCAACCTATAGCTGCGTTTCTAAAAACGCGGCTATAGGTTACCCTTTAGTGACATGACCTATAGCGGCGTTTTTAAAAATGCCGCTATATGTAACAACAGAAAAAAAAAAAAAAAAAAAAAAAAAAAAAGGAGCTTCCACGTGCCCCACCCTTTCCCACCTGCCCCCCACTTTCTTCTTTCCTTATTTCTACTTCTTTCTTTTTTTGTCTCTTTCATTCTTCACTTCTTCTTTCTCTCTTCATTCCACCGTAAGTTTCTTTCTTTCTCTTTTTTTTTTTTTTTTTTTTCCTTCCCTCCTCACATCTGGTTGACTCTTTTTTTTTTTTTTCCTTTTTCTTTCTTTCTTCTTCACATTAGAGTAACTCTTTTTTTTTCTTTTCTTTTTTCTTTTCACTGGGTAACGTTTTTTTTTTCCTTTCTCTCATTTTTTTCTTCATCTCAAGCACACTAATTTGTCAATAGATCTAGTTTTTTTTTTTTTTTTGGTTATTTTATGTTTAGTTAGTAAGAAAATGGAGGAGATGCTATTGTGGATCTGTGCTTGACTACTGATATTGTGATATTGTGTTGCTGATCTGTGCTTGAATTTGTGCTAGTAAGAAAATGGGTTTGTGTTTTTGAATTTCTGGGTTTGTGTTTGATTTTGAATTTTTTGGGTTTGTTTGTATTGTGAATATGTTGTGTTTGATTTTGAATTTTTTGGGTTTGTGTTTGATTTTGAATTTTCTGGATGTTTTTGTATTGTGAGAATGTTGTGTTTGATTTTGAATTTTTTGAGTTTGTGTTTGATTTTGAAATTTTTGAATTTACGTTTAATTTTGAATTTTTTTATTTGAATTTCAAATTTTGAATTTTCTGGAAAAAAAAAACCCAAAAATATATATATTTATTTTTGTTTTCTGGAAAAAAAAAAAAAAAAAAAAAAAACAAACCCATATTTTTTTTTTTTGTTTTCTAGAGAAAAAAAAAACCCAAAAATATATTTTTTTTTTTGTTTTTAAAAAAACCTATAGCCGCGTTTTAAAAACGCGGCTATAGGTCCGAACCCTTAGCCGCGGTTATAAACGCAGCTTGAAGCTGGCCTATAGCCGCGTTTTTAAAAAACGCGGCTATAGGCCAAAATCCTATAGCCGCGGTTAAAAACGCGGCCATAGGTCTGTTGCTGCGGTGTTTACGCCACGTTTGGAAACGCAGCTATAAAAAACGCGGCTCTAGGCTATAGCCGCGTTTTTCGGATCTATAGCCGCGTTTTTTAAACGCAGCTATAGACCCGTTTTTTTGTAGTGAAGCATTAATACAAAAAAAGTTAATGAGAGAACTCACATAAAAGAATATACTTAATTTAATTATAATTTGATTAGAGAATATAAATATTTTATATATATATATATATATATAATTTTATTTGGTTTTGGTCTACTTTATCCTAAAAAAAAAAGGCAAGTTCTAATGAATTAAAAAAAAGAAGAAGAAGATAATTTACCCCTATAAAATAAAAAGAAAGATAATTTACCACAATATGCATGATTGTCAAAATCCTAATCTAAATCCTACGATCCTACGATTTTATGATCACACCTACCTAAAACGAACCTGATCTTTCAAGGATCTTTGTGATCATTCAAGATCAGTAGGATTGTACGATTCTAACGATCTCAAACAATCCTAGCAGTTTTTTGTAATATTCTTTAATTTGATAGAAAGCTCAGTTAGATCCAAATAAAAAATAACATCTCAATAGACTAAGTTTTGCTATTCTAAAGTAGAGAAATAAAGTGTCAGTTGGACCCAAAATGAAAAATAACATCCCAATAGAGTATCACGTTTTGAGATTTTTGGCTTTTTTAAATGATGCTTACAAATGGATGTAGTGATATATAGATGGTAATTACATTAAGTGTCCGTTTGGCTCCAAATTAAAAAGTCAACTTATTTTACTATTCAGCTTATTTTTACTATTATTCATGAGTTTCATTGCACTTTTTGGTACTATTTATGGGTTCCGCTGGACTATTTCAATTAACTTTTATTTTTATCTACAGTACTTTCAGCAAAAAAAAATTAATTTCAGCAAAACAAATGGATCCTAAACAGACCCTAAAGGATGCAAATTATGAATGAATGTATAATTTATGTGATTGTTTAACATACCAATGTTTTTTTTTCTCAAATAATGTAGAATATTACGATCCACGACACAACTTACCTCTCATAATCTTACGTAGGATTCCAATTTTGACAACCTTGACAATATGTAATTTAAAAGCCTATATATATATATATATATATATAAAGTGCAAGTATAATAAAATAAACCAGTAATTTAAAACAATAATAAGGCTGTAGAACCAGCCAAGCAGTATATATCAAACAATTTAAAGTAAATGAAAGCAATTTAGAACCGTCCGGTATGGCGGTAATCCATCCAAGGTGGCGGTAGCAACAAGTAATATGATAAGCATAAAACTGAAAATACTTCTTATTGAAAGTAGAGTAAAACACTTACAATCATAGTAGTTAATACAAGATCTCAGAACAGGTTAACAGTTACAAAGCTTGAACTAGTCCTAGTTACAAGGTTTGTAGGAACAAGGTAGTAGTAGTAGAAATAAGTGAACTTTCTCACAAAGAAGGCTCTCACAAAAAAGGGAGTTCTAAGGAGGAAATCCTAAAGAAAGTTCTGAGAAAAATTTTTGAATCACTTAAGGGATAGCCCCCCTTAAATAGGCAAAATTCGGAGTGAACAGTGTCATGAACAATAAAAATTGAACAGTGTCAGTGAACAGTAATCCGTGAACAGTATTTTTTTTTTTCACTTTTTGTCTTGAAATCTCCAGCAATTGAGGCTTTGGCATAATCATAAGAGTAGAGGAATTTCTGACTTGGAGAGGACAAAAGGCAAAAGGAACACTTTGAACAATACTTTGAACATATAATGGAACATGTAGGAGCTACTTGAACTTTTGCACGTAGAGTCCCTAAGTCATCTTGTTGTCCTTTTGTGCATCATAATTGGAATATTCAGGAGCATGGAGGACTATGACATGACCAAAGTTTCTTTTTCTTTTTAATAACTCCAATATTGTCAGACGCATGGATTTACACAGGAACATAGAAGCATGGGCTTGCCAAGAGCAAGTACATCATTATCTGAATATTGCAACATTTTTAGCCATTGTGCAGGCTAGACAAATAGAGAAATCAATCATCAGTCATCTGCAAGAGATCAGGAGAATCTTGACTAAACAGTTCCTGACTGTGGGAGTAACATGGGAAAATAACTTTATCAGTGAGAACAAGAATATCAAAACAGTAGTGCTATAATAGTAACCCAAATTTAATTAGTAGAATAAGCATCGGATGGGTATCTATCAAATGGATCAAAAGGACCTTGTGGAGAATCACATGGATGGTCATGGTAAATAGAATATTGATTACAGAATCCACAATATGAAATAGGCTCGAACACTGGTCTTCTTCCTGGGATGAGAAGATTTCTTGGATTACAATGATCAGTTATTCGTAGGTGAGCAATGGCATCAGCATATGGCCTGGGACCAAAGATAGAAATTCTATCAGTGCTTCCCATGAAATGATAATCCTTCCATAGATTCTGAGCAACCTCAATAATTTGGTTATTAAAATAATTTCTCCAACATTCAGCAAGAGCATAAGGATTCTTAAAGGACAAGTGAGAATTTCCTTCAAACCAATGTCCTTGGTGAGTATGACCATTGATGAGAATGAGATGCTTTGAAGGCTAGACATTCATCCAATTATCTCTTTCCCATTTTGGCAAAGTGCTCCAGCATCTGATGGAAACAAAAGGACTCGTAAATCTTTTAATAGCATCTTGAATAATTTGTGGAAGCTGGCTGACTTGGTGATGGCTTGTTAAATTTAAGAACCTGATGATGCCATATACAAACATTTGGGAAAGCCAGTTAGGATCCCTATCATCTTCATCTTCTGAACCATCAGCAACAAATAAACCATCATCATAATTAATTAAGAGACCAGGAAATGGGTGTTTCTTTTCATACACTCTGAGAGTACTCCCAAAGTGTTCTTCCCAATCCAACTGGTTAAATACATTATCACCTTCATCTAGTTCATCAGGATCAAGAATAGTGGTTGTAACAAGTTTTTTGAAACATTTGAACCATAGGTCGAAAGACCTAAACATAGCCTTGCTTCTCAGAATACGGGATTGTATATCTGAAGGCAAGTTGGCAAAAGCACTTCTTAACATAGATTGGGTCTTAAGGCTCAATCTAGCATAATCAGTGCCCATTATAGTCATTTTACTCTTTGAATGGATATCCTCTTTGCCAAAGAGTTGACTAATGTAGGCTTCAAGACGAATTCTAAGAGCCTCATTTTTTGAAACAAGATTATTTTTTGTAACAAGGTCATTTTATGAGTCAAGGTCATTTTCTGAATCAAGGTCATTTTCTGAAACAGGGTTGTTTTTGAAAATAAGATTGGCATAGCGGCTCATATAAGCCTCATTTTGAGCAGTAATGTTAACAAGGTGGATTTTGAGAGCTTTGAGGGTTTGTTCAAACAAGGAACAATGGTTTCTAGTAAAAGCAGCATATAAATTATCAAGAATAAATTTTAGGGAATCTGGTAATTCACTATAGACTCCATTATGAAATTGTAAGGATCTGGATAAGACTTCTTGTAAAGCAATCATCATATCACCATTGGAATATGTCATCGTTGCCGAGACAAATTCCTGAAGGGATGTTGATCCACTGGGTTTTACCCCAGAAGATGCACCTTCATGCATCTTAAAAGGTTGTCCCGCTAGGAGCCTTTTATTTTGGGAATAGTTTTGTGCAGGAGATTTTCCCTTATATTTCCTCTCTGTCGAGGGAGCCATAATAATCCACTTACTAGTGGTATAAATATAAATATTATTATTATCCCACTTATTAGTGGTATTTATCCACGCATCATTGCCTGATTCCTGCAAAGAATCATTGAGAATATTAGGATAATTGGTAATAGTTGACAATTTGGCATTACTAGCATTACCTTCAAAATTGTTTGTGAAATACAAACTCATCCGTGGTTCATGAATAGATATATTAGTAGGAAAATTATAAGACAAATCGAAAACATCATTAATTTCAATTTCAAGCTTTGAAGCAAATTTGAATTTTACTTTCTGTTCAAAAGGATCAGTAGTAATTCCATCATGTTCAACAAGAAAAGGATACAAAGCATTTATAAATGGCAGGTCAAGAATCACTTTATCAGTCATGTTTTTGACAAGAACAGAATGAATCTTGAAACAGACATTATCATGGCAAATATGAGCATTATTCAGTTCATACTTAATCTTCATTTGAGTACCATTAGCAGAAACCAATCTCTCAGTTGATTTTTCAAAATATTTTGAAGGAATCAGTCACTCTTGGATACAATTCTTATCTGCACCAGAATCAATCAGAGCAATAACAGTGAAATGATAATCATGGGAAACAACAGTTTTAACTTTTGTGAACCATTTTGGGGGAAGTATGTTATTAACAAGAGCAAGTTGAGAATCATCAGCATTACCTTTATCAGAAAGAAGAGCTTGTTGACTGGATTCATCTCCATCTTTGAGCTCATCTTGTTCATTATCAGACTTATTTTGATCAATATTTTTATCAATTTTTAACAATTTTTAATATTTTTAAACTCATGTTTTAATTCACTTATTTCTTGTTTAACAATATTAATTTCATGTGGAAAATCATTAATAGTTAAATCTTTGGATTTCTATCTATTAAATCTTTCTAAAGTTTCTTCAAAACTTATTGTTGATTTAGGTTTTTTACTAGTTTCATCCTTTAACAAGTTTTTCTTGAACTGATCCAAATATTCTTTTTGTAATGTAGGGTTTTCAATTTGACCTATCAATTTAACTAACAAACTTTCATTTTCTTCACCCATAGTGAGAGTATTAACAGATTTAATAACATTGCAACAGGAATCTCTACAACCAATTTTAATATTAGGAGAATCAGAAGAATCATTAGCAGAATGATAGCAAGAATCAGTTGAAGAAGAAAAATCATCTTCCAAAGAATCAGATGAGTTGTTTGTTTCAAGGATTCTGAATAATTCTCCTAGGTCATTATCATCAATATTTAACATGTTAAACTTATATTTTAACTTACCAGGTTTTTGTTTACAATCTTTACTGAAATGACCAGGTTTTCCACAGTTGAAACATTTACCTTTACCTGACTTTTGGTTAACATATCTTTTAGAAGCATTTTTCTTTTTAGCATAAAAATCATTAAAATTTGTTTTGTATTTTTTATGTTTTTTATGGCTATAATTTTTGTAACTTTTATCATATTTTTTACCCTTTTGCCTGGAGGGAGCAATAGGGGGCAAACCATATTGTTCACAAAAATTACCCATTTCATACTTAGCTTTTCTTTTATTCTTTAATTGGTGTTTTAACAGCTTTTCATCATTACACATATTAATTCCAAGTATTTTAATAGTGCTTAAAATATCACCATAAGTTAAATTATCATAATCAATGGAATCATTTTTACCAATTAATTCTTGTTTTACCTTATGAGCAAAGATAGGAGGCAGACCGTCAATAAACTTTTCTTTCCAATAAGGCTTGAAATAGTCTTTCCATTGCATTACTCTGGAAAGGAAAACATCTTGATACCATCTGTAATCAGACATAGTAGGACATCTCAAATTATTTAGCAAATCAGAAATTTGAGATGAAACATTAGATGGAGTACCAACAAAATGTTTAATAATAGTATAAATCAAGGTATTAACACCATCAGGAATACCTCGACCAACACGTTCATCAAAAATAGGTAAACCTTCATCATTCTTTTTAACAGCATGTTTAATAGAATCTCTGGATTCTTCTGTGAAATATGAATCCCACCATCCACGAAGAGTACCAGAAAAACCAATAGCAAGTAAATCAACAATTTCAGGTTGATCAAAATCATGATTATTTTGGTAAGCAATACCAACCATAGACATATGTCCCATTTTATTAATAATTTCTTGTTCAAAAAAACCATCAATATTTCATTCATAAATTTTATCAGCTGAAACAGATTACTGAGTATGAAAAGGTCTTTCTTCAAACTGCATATCAGGAGGAGTAGGTTTTGAATACCAATTTTTTTGTAAAAAACACGAGTTTGGAATTTCTAACAAATCTTTTAATTTCTGGTAAATCATCTTCAAAAACCTTTTTAGCAGAGACAGAAGAAACAGTATCAGAATCTGTATTTTCATCAGAAACAATTTCTTTTTCATTTCTTAAAATAGTTTGAGCAGCAGGAGTACTTGTAGAAGTACCTTCAGTTTCAACATTTAAATTAGCAAGCATTTTTTCAACAATTTCAAGAGTTTTGGATTGAGAAGTTTTAAACTTAAATTTGTTATCATGACTAGGTAAATTAATCAAAGGTTTCTCAGTTTTAACAGAAATAGGTTTTTCAATAGAAGCAGTTTTTTCAACAGAAACAGTTTTTTCAACAATTTTTTCTTCAATACGGTCAAGCTGTTGACCAATAACATGCAAAGACTCATTAGTAAAATTGTTTTGTTCAGTAAGACTGACAATAGGAGTTTGATCATCAACAATTTTGAAAGGAGAAGTTTTAACATCAGTATTGCCAGTAGTTATCAAAATAGTCTCAAGAGGTGGATGACTAGACCTAACAATAGTTTTGTCACCTTTAACAAAATTTGATTTCTTTATCACATTCAAATGATTTTTTGAAATTTCATCTTTTGAAACATAATAATTTTCAAGAAAATCAAAGAACAAAATATGTTTTTTCAATTGATGCGTCTTTTCTTTCCATTTTCTTTTAAGACGGTCTTTTTTAGACTGAGCAAAATTATTTTGGAAATATTTCCTTTTAGGTCTGTTTTTTGAAAGCATAAATTCATTGTATAATGAAACCATATCAATTTCAAAGTTTTCATCTAAAACAGTCAAAACTCTTAGTTGGTTAACAGGATTTTCAATAGGAGGAAAATCATAATCAGATGGACAAACAGATTTAGTATCATCTTCTTCTTCTTCATTAGCAGTTTTGCTAAATAGCGAGGAAGGTTCAGCTTTAGCAGAATAGAAAATAGCACTGATTTGAGATTTATCACATGAAACACCTTTATGGTATCAGAGCCATTCTTTTCTGGTCGGTGATAGTGTTGTTGTGTTTTTGTATCTTGTTTGTGCTTACCCGAACCTTTGGTACTCTGTTGTTGTGTCTCCTTCTTACCGTCGTTGGCGCCACCCTAGACGTAAAGTAAATTCCCAGAACCTAACTGTAAGGCCCATTTGAGCCAAGAGAGGGCGTATAGGGCATGTGTGTGGTATAGGGTTGCTTAGGGTATGTGTTACGAAATGCAACTATTGTGAGAAAAACATGATAACTGAGTGTTGAACCTAAGATAGTATGGATAAGTTGTGGAGATCCAACTCCTCTATCAACTCTAGGACTAGTTGTCCTCTTGATATTGTAAATGAAGAAGATCACACTGTTGAACAAAGTGAACTTCCTGACTTCCAGAAATGGAACATTCCTAAAGTTGATACTAAAACTATTTACAAAACTAGTTGGGCTGAGACTACTCTTCATCCTGTTTACAAAGTAAGAACTGTTGAACAAATATTTTCTATTTCAAAAACTCATGAAAAATGTTGCTTGTTTTCTAAAAGAAATATTAATGATTTCATAGCTAAAAAACAAAGTTATTTGCATATTGGTATGGTTCAAGTTGCTATTAAACCACTCACCCGAAAGGGTATCAATGCTTCTATTCTCATGTGTTTACGAGATGCTAGATTTAAGCACTTTAAAGATAGCATTCTTGGTATGATTACTGCTTCCTTGTATGATGGTCCTGTTTATTTTAACTGTTATCCTGATCTTACTCTTGCTTTGGATGATCCTAATATTGTTAAAGTTTTGACT
This sequence comes from Quercus ilex subsp. ballota, assembly GCA_032727855.1. Classification (NCBI taxonomy): domain Eukaryota; kingdom Viridiplantae; phylum Streptophyta; class Magnoliopsida; order Fagales; family Fagaceae; genus Quercus; species Quercus ilex. Next base: position 85,793,643 of record CM064911.1, read on the forward strand.
TTGAATATTGCTTCATTTGGTTATATCATGGACGAAGGTAGCAAACCTTTTGCTTTGATTTACCGCATTTATTACAGATTGTTGGGTACTCAGTTAAATCCTGGTGCTATAAATAATAGAGAACCTTCTGGTAAAACTATGTTAATTCAATGTTCAACTCCTGATGCTAAAGTTCAAGTTCCAAAAATGATTCAATGGCAAGATGTCAAGCTTCCCACTGAATGGTTGTTAGAACAAGAATCTCTTGTTGCTAAACCAGTTTTTGATGAGCTAGATCTCACAAATATTCAACAATATCTTGATGGTACTATTAAAATAAGTTTTTAAAACATTCAACCCTTAAGGATCAACGAAGGAAGACATTCCTTTTCTGGATCTGAAAGTATTTCAAAAAGAAATCAAGATCTCAATGATTTTTTACAAAAGAGTTTTGAAAAACCTACTGATTTTAAATTAAAAGGTGTTTCAAGTGATAAATCTCAAATCAGTGTTGTTTACTATTCTGCTAAAGCTAAACCTTCCTCGCCATTTAGCAAAACTGCTAATGAAGAAGAAGAAAATGATACTAAATCTATTTGTCCATCTAATTATGATTTTCCTCCTATTGAAAATTCTGTTAACCAATTAAGAGTTTTGACTGTTTTAGATGAAAACTTTGAAATTGATATGGTTTCATTATACAATGAATTTATGCTTTCAAAAAACAGACCTAAAAGGAAATATTTCTAAAATAATTTTGCTCAGTCTAAAAAAAGACCGTGTTAAAAGAAAATGGAAAGAAAAGATGCACCAATTGAAAAAACATATTTTGTTCTTTGATTTTCTTGAAAATTATTATGTTTCAAAAAATCATTTGAATGTGATAAAGAAATCAAATTTTGTTAAAGGTGACAAAACTATTGTTAGGTCTAGTCATCCACCTCTTGAGACTATTTTGATAACTACTGGCAATACTGATGTTAAAGCTTCTCCTTTCAAAATTGCTGATGATCAAACTCCTATTGTTAGTCTTATTGAACAAAACAATTTTACTAATGAGTCTTTGCATGTTATTGGTCAACAGCTTAACCGTATTGAAGAAAAAATTGTTGAAAAAACTGTTTCTATTGAAAAAACTGCTTCTGTTGAAAACCCTATTTCTGTTAAAACTGAGAAACCTTTGATTAATTTACCTAGTCATGATAACAAATTTAAGTTTAAAACTTCTCAATCCAAAACTCTTGAAATTGTTGAAAAAATGCTTGCTAATTTAAATGTTAAAACTGAAGGTACTTCTACAAGTACTCCTGCTGCTCGAACTATTTCAAGAAATGAAAAGGAAATTGTTTATGATAAAAATACAGATTCTGATACTGTTTCTTCTGTTTCTGCTAAAAAGGTTTTCGAAGATGATTTACCAGAAATTAAAAGATTTTTTGGAAATTCCAAACCCATGTTTTTTACAAAAAATTGGTATTCAAAACTTACTCCTCCTGATATGCAGTTTGAAGAAAGACCTTTTCAAACTCAGCTTTCTGTTTCAGCTGATAAAATTTATGAATGGAATATTGATGGTTTTTCTGAACAAGAAATTATTAATAAAATGGGACATATGTTTATGGTTGGTATTGCTTACCAAAATAATCATGATTTTGATCAACCTGAAATTGTTGATTTACTTGCTACTGGTTTTTCTAGTACTCTTCGTCGATGGTGGGATTCATATCTCACAGAAGAATCCAGATATTCTATTAAACATGTTGTTAAAAAGAATGATGAAGGTTTACCTATTTTTGATGAACGCATTGGTCGAGGTATTCTTGATAGTGTTAATACCTTGATTTATACTATTATCAAACATTTTGTTAGTACTCCATCTAATGTTTCATCTCGAATTTCTGATTTGCTAAATAATTTGAGATGTCCTACTATGTCTGATTACAGATGGTATCAAGATGTTTTCCTTTCCAGAGTAATGCAACGGAAAGACTGTTTCAAGCCTTATTGGAAAGAAAAGTTTATTGACGGTCTGCCTCCTATCTTTGCTCATAAGGTAAAACAAGAATTAATTGGTAAAAATGATTCCATTGATTATGATAATTTAACTTATGGTGATATTTTAAGCACTATTAAAAAACTTGGAGTTAATATGTGCAATGATGAAAAACTATTAAAACACCAATTAAAGAATAAAAGAAAAGCTAAGTATGAAATGGGTAATTTTTGTGAACAATATGGTTTACCCCCTATTGCTCCTTCTAGGCAAAAGGGTAAAAAACATGATAAAAGTTACAAAAATTATAGCCATAAAAAAAATAAAAAATACAAAATAAAATTTAATGATTTTCATGCTAAAAAGAAAAATGTTTCTAAAAGATATGTTAACCAAAAGACAGGAAAAGGTAAATGTTTCAACTGTGGAAAACCTGATCATTTCAGTAAAGATTGTAAACAAAAACCTGGTAAGTTAAAAAATAAGTTTAATATGTTAAATATTGATGATAATGTTCAAGAAGAATTATTCAGAATCCTTGAATCAAATAATTCGTCTGATTCTTTGGAAGATGATTTTTCTTCTTCAACTAACTCTTGCTATCATTCTGTTGATGATTCCTCTAGTTCTCTTAATGTTAAAACTGGTTGTAGAGGTTCCTGTTGCAATGTTATCAAATCTGTTGAAGAAACTTTGGAAAGATTTAATAAAAAGAAATCCAAAGATTTGACTGTTAATGATTTACAACAAGAAATTAATATTATTAAACAAGAGATAAGTGAATTGAAACATGAAAAACATGAATTTAAAAGCATTAAAAATGATAATAATAATCTTAAACAAGAATTGGTATTGTTAAAAATTGATAAAAATAAATCTCCTAATGAACAAGATGAGCACATAGATGGAGATGAATCCAGTCAACAAGCTCTTCTTTCTGATAAAGGTATTGCTGATTCTCAACTTAGTCTTGTTAATAAAATACTTTCTCCAAAATGGTTCACAAAAGTTAAAATTGTTGTTTCCCATGATTATTATTTCACTGTTATTGCTATGATTGATTCTGGTGCAGATATGAATTGTATCCAAGAAGGATTGATTCCTTCAAAATATTTTGAAAAGTCAACTGAAAGATTGGTTTCTGCTAATGGTTCTCAAATGAAAATTAAATATGAATTGAACAATGCTCATGTTTGCCATGATAATGTCTGTTTCAAAATCCCTTCTGTTCTTGTTAAAAATATGACTGATAAAGTGATTCTTGGTTTGCCTTTTATAACTGCTTTGTATCATTTTCTTGTTGAACATGATGGAATTACTACTGATCCCTTTGGACAAAAAGTTAAATTTAAATTTGCTTCAAAGTTTGAAATTGATATTGATTATGCTTCAAATCTGATTCATGCTAAAATCAAACATCTTAACTTCCTCCAGCAAAAAGTTAAATACAAGAAAATTGCTAAACAACTCTCTGATAAATTATTACAATCTAAAATAGATAATTTTCAAAAAATGTTGGTTGACGATGTTTGCTCTGATGTTCCTAATGCCTTTTGGCACAAAAAGAAACATATTGTTGATTTGCCTTATATTAAAGATTTTGATGAGGAAAACATCCCTACTAAGGCTCAACTTATTCAAATGAATGCTGAAACCGTTGAATTTTGTAAAAAAGAAATTCATGATTTGTTGGAGAAAAAACTGATTAGAAATAGCAGGTCTCCTTGGTCTTGTTCTGCTTTCTATGTTCAAAAAAATGTTGAAATTGAGAGAGGAACCCCTCGTTTGGTTATCAACTATAAACCTTTGAACAAGGTTTTAGAGTGGATTAGGTATCCTATTCCTAATAAGAATAATCTGGTCCATAGGTTGAGTGAGGCTGTGGTGTTTTCTAAGTTTGATATGAAATCTGGGTTCTGGCAAATCCAGATCAGTGAGAAGGATAGGTATAAAACTGCTTTTACCACTCCTTTTGGTCATTACAAGTGGAATGTGATGCCCTTTGGTCTTAAAAATGCCCCTAGTGAGTTCCAAAACATTATGAATGATATTTTCAACTGCTTTAGTCACTTCACCATTGTTTATATTGATGATGTTCTTGTTTACTCCAGCTTTATTGATGAACACTGAAAACATTTGTATTCATTTCTAGATACTACTAAAAGAAATGGTCTTGTTGTCTCTACTAAGAAAATTAAATTTTTCCAAACAAAAGTTCGTTTCCTCGGCTATGACATCTCTGAAGGACAAATTCGTCCTATTGATAGAGCCATTCAATTTGCTGATAAATTTCCTAATGTTATCACTGATAAAACCCAGCTCCAAAGATTTCTTGGATCATTGAATTATGTTGCTGATTTCTACAAGGATATGAGGAAACAATGTAAACCTCTTTTTGACAGGTTAAAGAGCAATCCTCCACCTTGGTCTGAGGTCCATACTTCTCTTGTTAAACAAATCAAATCTCATGTTAAGACACTCCCGTGTCTTGGTATTCCCACTATTGATGCTTTTAAAATTTTTGAAACCGATGCCTCTGACATTAGTTATGGTGGTATTCTAAAACAAAGTGTTTCCCTTAAGTCCTCTAAACAAATTGTTCGCTTTTACTCAGGAGTCTGGAATAATGCACAGCTAAACTATAGTACTATTAAAAAAGAGATTTTATCTATAGTACTATGTATTTCAAAGTTTCAGAGTGATTTATTAAATCAAAAGTTTTTATTGCGTATTGATTGCAAAAGTGCTAAATATGTTATTGAAAAAGATGTTAAAAATATAGCTTCAAAACATATTTTTGCTAGATGGCAAGCTATTTTAAGTGTTTTTGATTTTGACATTGAATATATTAAAGGATCTCAAAATGTTATCCTTGATTTTCTTGCCCATGAATTTCTGCAGTGTCACAATGGCAAGTAGAAGACCCAAAGAAAATCACCCTGTTGAAACCTCCAAACAAATTGTCAAAAAAGAACCTGTTTCTCCTATTGAAATTGCTAACCGTTTCACTACCCTAGGAACCATCCCTAAGCCCAATTACTCCTCTATTCTCGCCTCGTGCTATGATCCTTATGCTATAACCCCTGTTAACCAACCTATTAAGACTGTTTTCCCCAGAAGCTCCAATATCCCTCAATACATCAAGAAACAATATTTCCAAAACATGTTTTATATTGAACCCAATAGAGTCTCAATTTCTGATCCTCTCAAACTTGCTAAAAGTTATTTCCCTCCAAGATTTCACTGGATCCCTGAGCATAAAGATAAGAATTTACAATATTATTCTGATCTCCTGCGTCATGAAAAATCTATCATTATTAACACCATACATGACAAAGTTGATACCTCCAAAATTATTTACCACAGTGTTTACATTGTCAATGTTATAACTAAAGAAAAATGGGGCCTTCCCCTAGTTTTACCAGAACAATGTCCTTTTCTCCCATCCCTATTCCTACTATGATTACATCACTGCTTGGTCAAGATTTATGCTTCACCAGAATGAAAACATGTCTCATTCCTGGTTTGTTAACTTTGATAAAAATTTCACTAGTTCTCTACCTCTTTGGTTCATCCGTTGGTGGTCTCAATTTGGCCCTCTTAATGACATATTTCCTAAACCATTACTTAATGTTTTTGAATGTTTCAAGAAGTCTTATAAGGTTGATGCTCATGGTGCTAAATTCCCTGCTTTGCTTCACTTTGTTAAACGCTTCAAGATACCTTGGATATTAAAATGACAGTATGAAAAGGAAGGCGATGTTCTTGCCAGACATTGGTATGTAAAATGGTGGGGTAAATTCCCTCATACTCAGAATATTATTGCTACAATTTTCAGAGATTATTCATCTCCTACTGTTCTCCCCATTGCTAAGGATTGTTCACATGGTCAATCCCCTATCCCTGCCGATGCTGATGCTCCCTCCTCCTCTTCCAGCAAGAATGCTAAGCCTCTGACCAAAAATAAGAGCTCTCCCATTGATGACCTGAGAAAAAATCCTAAGGCTCTTTTCGCTTTACTCAAGTGGGTGGAAGAAGCTGCTGCTAATCAAGGAAATTCCAAAGCCTCTTCTGAGGAATCTGTTACTCACAACCCTTATTTCCCTTACAACCGGGAAATGTTTAGTCATGATGAGGATAACACTCTTGATCTTGGGGAAAATTGATATTGATTGCTATTTGTCCAGCCTCGCAACGACCAAAATGCTATTGTTGAAAATGCTACTGTTGTTCTGAAAATAAGATTCCTCATGTTCCCAAGACTGCTTTCCGAGTCCTCCTTCGGCATGCTTTCGTCAAAAATTTTATTGTCCATGTTACTTTTACTGTTCATGTTACTTTTATTGTTCAAAATATTGCCTATTTAAAGGGGGCTGTCCCTTAAGTTGAATTTAGATTTTTTTCTCAGAACTTTCTATAGGATTTCCTCCTTAGAACTCCCTTCTTTGTGAGAGCCTTCTTTGTGAGAAAGTTCACTTGTTTCTACTACTACTACCTTGTTCCTACAAACCTTGTAACTAGGACTAGTTCAAGCATTGTAACTGTTAACCTGTTCTGAGATCTTGTATTAACTACTACTACTGTAAGTGTTTTACTCTACTTTCAATAAGAAGTATTTTCAGTTTTATGTTCATCATACTACTTGTTGCTACCGCCACCTTGGACGGATTACCGTCATACCGGACGGTTCTAAATTGCTTTCATTTACTTTAAATTGTTTTATATATACTGCTTGGCTGGTTCTACCGCCTTATTATTGTTTTAAATTACTGGTTTATTTTATTATACTTGCACTTTACTTTCAACATATATTATACTGTGCTTTCGTCTCTTCCCTTCAGCTGTGCGTCCCCTTCACCCTTTATATATATATATATATATAATGTGAAAAATATGGGCTTTTAAAAACTTTCATGCTTGACACCATTAGAATAAGTCCATTAGAAATATAAAAATGTTTATATTATATTATTATATAGCTAATATAGATATAGATGTCCCTGTCAAGGCCAGTTTGATCCACCTGGCATACTTATTCAGAGAATTATATTCATGTTCATCTATCTTCTCAGGAAAAAAAAAGGTATTCAGGTTCATTTATCCAACCTACTATTGATGCAAATTAAACCCAATAATTACTTTTGTTAAGCTTATAGGTTTCTAATAATTCAGAAAAATTACACTTTACAAACTTAAATTATACCCTATATTACACTTTGCACCCTAAACTTTTCGAATGCATGTTTTGCACCATGAACTATGACCCTTGTTATACTTTGCTCTCCAACGTTAAGTTTGCCATTAACTTGAATGAAAATTTAACGTTTGTAGTGCAAAGTATAATAAAAAATATAGTTTAGGATGGTAAAATGTAATTTCTTTTTTGTTTTTAAGGGATTGAGAGGAAAAGCAATTGAATCTTTTTACATGATATCATACTTTTCCATTCAAATTAACAGAAAACTTACCGTTGGGGTGCAAAAGGACATATTGTCACACATAATCGGTATTTACACACTCTACAGGTTTTACACAGCAATTCGGTATTTAAACTCACTCTACTGGTTTTACACAGCAATTTAAAACTTAGTTGTGGGAGGACCCCAGCAGTTTAGGTCCATGATTTTTCTCATGGACTCCTCCTTTGAGCGTTTCTGCTTATTATCAGAAACTGCCGAGGAAGATTTGGCAGAGAGTTCCTTGGCTTGATAACAAGATTTGATATTGTTTTTGGCACATTCTTGCAGTAATCTAAGGAGATAATACCTTGTACAACTACAAACATCTTGGTCTTTCAAAGTTGAACTCATGATTGACTGTTGTGGTCTCCAATAATTTAGACTGATATGCAAATGAAAGAGAGTCAATGAGAGAAATTGGGGTTTCCATTTTGCTGGTGTTTGGGAACTGAGATGGTTTTTCCTTGCTAGGACCACAACTTTTGCCGCAACTTGCTCGTATCAAGTCATGAGTCATGGAGTAAAAATGGTGAATCCACAACTTTATCATTCATGATTTGCCACATAGATATGTTGTAACAAAATTTATGACAAAAATTGTAGTCCTAGCATTATTTATTTATTTATTTTTAATGTAAAACTAAAACCAATGAGTGGGGAAAGGAAACTACAAAGAATTCTCAGTAAAAACCCAAAAAGTACTTAGCGTGTGTGCATTGCCTTGTCATTGCCGGGCCTGGCGCACGTTGATATAATGTCAAGCTGGCACCGCCTCAGCCCCACCAAAAGTCCCCCTTTACCTTATTATTTTTTTCTCTATTGTTTCACATTTTTTTTTTTTTCAATGTCTTTGATATTTTTCAATTTTCATTAATATATATATATATATAAAGAAATATTTTCATATTATATCAATATATTTTAAGGTCAAAATTTATGAAATAAAAATAAGAATAGGAAAGAAAATGAGAAACAAATTTAATTCAAGAGAAAAAATGCAAAAAAATATTGTTATTTTTCAAAAGTGTTATGAGTTCCAATTTTTAATGCAATAGCTTATTATTTTTCCCAAAAAAAAATTGTATATATATAATATAAACAGATATTGTTTTAAGTTACACTTTAAAGTTTCAAACGCTCAAAATAGTTACTATTATACTATATATGTTCTCAAAAAAAGTTACTACATAGTTCAAAATTTTTTATAATTTAATCATTTTATGAGTTTGACAAAACCTGATAAGTTGTACTTAAGGTTTATCTAATTACTAAAAACCATCTTTAGTGGCTTCGATGGTGCAAGGGTTATTGGAATTTTGTGGGGAGTTTCGTAAGGTTTCCTTTTCTCATGTTCGTCGTCAAGACAATAGACCGGCTCATCTTTTAGCTAAACATGCCAAGGGCATTGTTGATTTTTCTACTTGGTTGGAAGAGAATCATTGTTTCTTAGAACAAGCTCTTTTGTATGATGTACTTTCTTTTGCTAGTTCTTAATAAAGTGGTTGGTTTTCACATCAAAAAAAAAAAAAAAAAAAAACCATTATATAAGACTTAAAAGTTGATTTTTACTATGAAAAATAATTACTACACAACCTATTCAGATATATAAAATAAAATATAATAGATATGCTTATCGGTTTTCTAACATTAAATACCACATAATATTTACATGTGTCATATACTCATGTTATTGTACAAATTGATCTTAAGTATTGTATATATATTGGAAATAAAAATAAGAAATATTACCTGAACCTTCTTTTTATTTGCATCAAATAAGTTTATTAATAAAAGGTGGTGGAGTTAAGGCCCAAATTAAGTCACTCTTTAAGACGATAAGTGTTGTTTATGAAATTTCCCAGTTTAATAGATCATTAATAATTGTAGCACGTCTTGAACTAAACTTTAACGGTTGCCATGAGGTTTACTAAACTTTTTTTTTATTTTTTTGACAAAGAAAGTTTCCCAAACCAAGAAGGAAGATAAATGTAGTCTTGAACTAAAGACGTGGACTCAAAAATTCAATTACATATGAGTAAGGTGTTAAACACTCCACGACACACCTAATATTGTACCTTATTTTAAGTTTCATTCCTAATTTTTACTATATGAAGAGTACCTCTCAAATATTTATGTGAAGGTACCTCAAGTATTTGACAATTGGATCTTGATAGCCTTTTGATGTTAATACGAAAAATATACAGTAAATACCAATAAGAGTCTATTTGGATATCGTTTATTTTGCTGAAACTGAAAAATTATTGCTAAAAATACTGTAAATAAATATAAAAATTAGTTGAAATAGAAAATGGGGCGCATGAATAGTGCCAAAAAGTGTAGTGGGACCCATAAATAGTAGCAAAAATAAACTAAATAGTGAAATAATTTTCATTTTTCATCCTTACCAAAACGCACACTAAATGTGTTGGCTCAATTATGCTTGATAAAGAAGTGGCAAACATTTTGTGTGTCTCAACCTTTTCGGGTATTATATTCTTCTAAGGCAATGACAAAGTCTACACTCAACAATTACACACACACAGAGATATAGAGAGAGAGAACAATTGAAACCCTAAACCAAAAATGGAAACCCTAAAACAAAAATAAAAACAAACAATTTTAAAAACTTACTGTTAGTCGGCCTTGTGAGACTGTCTTGAGTGAGATTGAGAGTTGGAGAGAGAGAGGGAGAGACCCAAGGTAGCGCCAGTGATGGAGGACTGGGCTTTGTCGGTGCCGGTGAGTAGGATCGGTGGTAGAGATAGAGGGCGTGAACAGCTTAGGGTCTAACCACGGCTTAGGGGTAATTCTTCCTTTCTTATTTATACTAGGTGCTTAAGCCGCGTTTACAAAAACGCAGCACAGACATGCTTGAAGCCGCGTTTATATAAACGCAGCTTGAGGTTACCCCTATGGCCGCGTTTAACTCTTAAACGTAGCTTTAAGACTGCCCTATAGTCGTGTTGTGTAAACGCGACTTTAGGACATATATAAAAAAATTAAAAAAAAAAAAAAAAAAATCAGATGGGCCTGTAGCCGTGTTTTTAAAACGCGGCTTAAGCGAAACCTAGAAAAACGCAGCTCTACCCACAAGAAACATGGCTACAGAGCTGATCTTAGGCTACGTTCAATGCACGCGGCTATACTTCTAGGGTTGTAGCTGCGTTTCTACGAAACGCACCTCCAGTATCATTCTATAGCTGCGTTTTTTAAAAACGCTGCTTAAAAACACGTTTTTTGTAGTGTTGCAACGTGTGAAAAAGTGTTTTGATTTTTTTTTTTTTAGTGAGTTCAAATTTGATTTCTGACTGACCCAATGCTAATATGCTATCATGGAGATGACCGAATCCATCTAGTGTTTGTTTGTTTCTTAGTCTTATGTTATTTTTACAAATGTGATATTACGACTTAATTTTGTTATTTATTTTTTTCATACCATTTTCTTTGGATAGGTATTCTGATATATAATTCTCTTTTTTTTCCTAAATAAAAAAAAAATGGTAAACATCAGAGCAAGTCATACCCTATTTAACAAGATATACCATAGGATTCTCTCATTAGCCAACAACCCTAGTGCTAATGAGTCTCATGTGATTGCAAGTTGGACATGGCGCTAGACCACTAGACCTCCATACTAGGGTTTTATAAAGATTTTACATTCTTTTCACAACTTTAAGAAGGCCTCAAAAATATTGGGCCAATAATCCAACACAATTGTTTCACAAAAAGAAAAAAAAAATGTTATGAGCTTAATTATTATGAATATGTCAAATAATTATTGACAATCAATTTTCCTAAAAACTTGTAAAAAATTATACTAATAAAATCTAAATACAAAACTATATTAGTAATTTTGTATCTCCAAAAGCAAGAAGAATGGGTATTAAAAGAAAGATATATATATATATATATATATATAATTGAATAATTAATATTTAAATATTAAAAAATTTACTAAATTTATCACCTTATATCCCAAAATGTATTGAGTCATCCCATTTAGTTAAATTAAAACAAAAATTTTAATTTCATGAATGAGTTGAATCCAAATTAATATGCAATACATACAACATCCAAATAAAGAAACAAAAAGAAAAGGAAAAAGAAAAAGAATTGATATTTTTAGTGGCTTCAAAATTTTGATTTCTACTAATTACAACTTTCAAGGTAGTTAAAGAATTGCACTTAAAACATGTAACACGATGAATTCTTTTAGTTTATATTATATATTAGCTGAATTTATTTGAAACAAATATTCTTTGGGTGATCAGCAGCCATAACTATAACTATCTAAGAATTTCAATTTCCGAGAGGTATCATGATCATCCTATAAGAAGAGTTTCAACTTTTTCAAATCAACTATTTGAAGACCTATTGATTCTAAAAGACAACCCCCCCCCCCCCCCCCCCCCCTCTTTCTCTCCTTTCTTTCGATATTCGCAAGCTAATGAATTGCACATAAGGCATGTAGGGGTAATAGAATTTGAAACCCCTACAATGCAAAGTTTTGGTAGTCGCTATTGAATAGAAGCATGAAGTGAGGGTAAATATGGTCACATGGAATAGTGTCATGTTACAAATGTAAAGTTTTTTACAATTTATTGAAGTGATAAATTGTAATTAGAATGGGGAAAGCATGAGTTCATTGCTTCAATGCATTGGATTGAAGTCAAGTCCGATTATAATAACATCACTTTCACTAAGTTCACTATTAACACTAATTTTACAATGCATTAATCATGATTAAATTCACTAACAGAGGGGGGGGGGGGGGGGGGGGGGAACATGGTTTAAAAAAATTTCTTGTTAATTGTGACAATTTTTGCATCATTTGATTTATTGTGGGTACATGCTCTAATATGTGTTTTCATTTGTTTTACCTTTTTACGTGCAAAGAAAAAATAATAATAATAACAACATATATCAATAATCTCTCTATCGGGTGGATCGTCTAGCTCCAATTTTGGCATTTGAATAGAAGTTCTACTCTTGATAGGTGAAAACGAAACTTAGCTAATTTGAGATAGATATATATATATATATATATATATTATTTTTAGGCTAAAAAGACTATCATTTATAAAAAAAGAAACATTTACATTAAAAAATAGAGCCTCTAAGGCAAGAGGAGGAGGATCTTCTCATCAAAAAAAAAAAAAAAAGGTTATTGTGAAGATCAGCCACTAATGTCTTTATTTCTTCCAAAATATATCCAAGTAGTGAATAATCCATACCCCATAGAGAGAGTTTGCTCATAACATTAATATTATCACCCTCAATGTGGGTGAGTGATTTTAGGATGTACGTGATTCCAAATATTACTATGTAAAATGTTCTTGCTTTCTTGGTTAGGTTTGATAGGGACAAGTTATTTTTTACCTTTATTTTTATAGCTCTCATTGTTCTCAAGTAGGGGTGTGCATGGATTGGGTTGGGTCAGATTGAGGAGATTTTTCAACCCAACTCACTATGATGGGTTATAAAAAATCCAACCCAACCCAACCCATTACAGAGGTTCAACCCAACCCACATGGATTAGGTTGGGTCGGGTTGAACCCATGGGTTGGACAACTTTTTTTAATACTATTATTATTAAAGTGAGCAAAAAAAATATATCTCACTTGCTACCTAAGTTGATAAACAAAATATATACGAACTAGTATTCAAATTCAATTATTAAAAAAATCCAATTGATTGATAAACAATATATATATATATATATATATATATATACTAGTATCCCAACTCAGTTATAAACAAATAAGAGTGGAGTGGGAGAGGGGAGTGAGAAGTGACAGAGAGAGAAATAAGATTATTAGGGTTTGAGAGGTAATTGAGTTTTATATATGAAGAGCCGAATAGGGGAAAAATTAAATAAAAAAATTATTAATTATATAATATATTATTAATTATATATTAAATATATATAATTTAAATTTTAAATATATAGGTGAGTCGGATCAGGTTAGGCGGGGTTGTGATTGTTATGATCCAAACCCAACCCAACCCACTATTAAAAAAAATTTCATAACCTAACCCAACCCACCAACCTCTAAAAATCGACCCAACACGATGAATTGGGTCGGATCGATCGAGTTGGTTTTTGAGGGGTTTGTGGATTGGCTGCACACCCCTACAGTCAAGTCTCATCCAATAGAGATAAATTATGCTCTAGAAAGATATTTCCTCTCAATAATGGCACAATTAAATGACTTTACTATGTAAACTGTATCTAAACCTGCCTAGTTGTTTTCTAATTTTCATCATTGGGTCTTCTTCATGTTTTTAATTTCCCTCACATTGCTGTCTTCTTTACTTTATAGATCTTCTACGTGGCCTATAATGCTTTCACCATATTGGACTCATTAACTAGCCTTTTAATGATTAAGGCAAAATTTGGGGTTTGAAGAATTGTATTAACATGGAACAAATTCATACCATCCTATTTTGCCACTCTATTTGCAACATGGTACACAATTTCACAAAATTGTTTTTAGATTTGAGAATTTAAAATTAAAGAATTCAAATATATATATATATATAACTTCATATAAATTTAACAACCCATTATAAATTTCATTTGTAAGGACCAAACTAAACACCTATGATGTTCTAGATTTAAAATAACATCTTACAACTAATAATTTCAAAACTAGATATTAATAAAACTTAAATCCATTCATAAATTTTATCATTTGAAAAATTTACTCTTTCATGCTTTATTCAAGTCATTTAAATATATTAAAATTCAAAATTATTTCTTTATCAAATACTTCCGTTTATAGGAACCATTAGGTGTAGTCTTTTACTCTTTTACTCCTTTTCTTTTTTATTTGTGATTAAGCCATGCAAATGTATACAAGATCATCTCCAACATATATTAACAAAATCCTTTCTAATTTAGAGAACAAAACCATATAATGTTCCTCCAATGGTTTCTCTAAAAGGGAGATAGTTTTTTGCTCATGAATAATGGCTCTCTTGACCAAGAGAGCCACTATAAATGCGCAAGGAGTTAAAATATAGTTTCTCTTTTCTCTATCTCTCTTCTCTCACAATAAGATTAAAATAAATAAATAAATAAATATTATTTAAATGAGATAGAGTAAAAATATTGAGCCTATTGAAAAATATATTTAAAAGAATAGGTAAGTAAAACAAAAAAGTGGATTTAACTCTCCAAATTGGGTGAGAATATGCCTCATCTCTTGGAGATTCTCTAAAACTAGCTAGTATGGCTAACTAGCTATTCTACCCATGTAAGCAACCTCTTAATTATACTAAGCAAAATTACACTAGAACTCATCAACCTGAATCCAAGCTATCACAACCTCTTAATCAGACCTAGCAATGGGTTATGCTATTTTTTTATTATATGAAAATTGTAACTTTATTAAGATAAAGATATAAACATTACATCTTGAGTCAAAGCAGACTCAATGAATGAAGAATTTTCCTCCATCCATATTACGTAATTGCTAATATTCTTAGCATGTTGAGCCAACAAATGAGCAGGGCAGTTGCCTTGTCTTTTAATATGTGTAACCAGAACCTAGCGAAAGTCTCTAAACTTGTGTCAAATCTTATCAATTACATTGGCAATCGTAATTTGTGCTTCACTGGAACTATTTAAGGCATCGGAAACAATCTTTGAATCACATTCAAAAACATCATCGCGGACGCCCAGGTCCCATGCAAAAGTAAGCCCCTCCCCCATTGCCATCGCCTCGCCGTCCAAGACTCCAAAGGTCCCAATGGGTAGTGTAATTTTTTACTTAAGGCTGCTGTCACACAGCCTGCACGGTCCCGAATTAGCACCCTGACCCCTCCTGACTGATCAACACCAAAAGTGGCACCATCAGCATTTAGTTTGTACCATGGGTTATGCTATTTAAATTAGTCTCTTAGTGTTGCATAGTGATCGAAGGAAAAGAAATATGTGGAGATAGGTACATGGGTTTTGTGACTGAATGAGTAGGAGACTAGTTTCTCAAGAAAAGCGAGTAGGAGACTCCAAAATTTTTCTTTCGTGACCAATTTGTTATAGTTACGAGCTTTTTGGAGTCGTAACCTAGGAACCACTACAACGACATAAGGCGGCTTCACGAAGCCGCTTCCCCCTTCCCCTATAAGGAAGGTCTAAATACAAAAAACACTCCCTCGAGTTTGTGAACCTAATACAATGATAATATTTCTGAAATCATTGATAAAAAATGTGTGATTAAATCAATCCCAAGTCACGTGATATATGTATAAAAGGCCACATGATTCTAGTTAGAATAATAATAAAATGTCTGGAGTGTGATTAGCAAGTAGTCAAAGTTGGAGGGCATTTTACTTCTTTTTTTATTTTATTTTATATATATATATATATATATATATATTATTTCCATTTAAATGTTATATGAAAAATAAAATTTTTTTTAAACAATAAGACTATACATTTGAATTTTTTTTAGTAAAGCAATATATGATAGTTCAAAATAATTATTTTTAAAATAAACTTTATTTTTACAATAATCGTCTTAAAAATTGTGATATTTATTCTTTTTATGTTAAAGTAATTGAATTGAATCATAATATATATATATATATATATATATAATTTGATAGTTTGGGGAGATCGAAGAGATTTGAACATTGAATGTGTCCGTGTGAAAATAGTTTAGATGATTTTTTCAATTGATTTATATCCATGTGGTAGTTTTGATTCATACAACCTCATTTCTATAGTTGTGGGAGAAAAGATTTGAACATTGAACGTGTTCGTGTGTAAATAGTTTAGATGATTTTTTCATTTGATTGATGTCCATGTGGTAGTTTTGACTCTTACAACCTCATTTTCATAGTTGGAGGAGAAGAGATTTGAACATTAAATGTGTCTGTGTGGAAATAATTTAGATGATTTTTTCATTTGATTGATGTCCATGTGGTAGTTTTGATTCTTACAACCTCATTTTCCCAACTTGTAATTCTGAACAGGGAAAGTGTATATATGTATATGTGTATGTGTGTGTGTGTGTAAGAATTGGATTTGGAAGCCCAAGCCCACTTAGATTAGTAGTGCCTCGCACTTCAACCCAAGCCCAAACAATAGAATTGTTTTTGTGTAGAGGTGGGAAGGTAATTACAATAGAGTTGTTACCTAGCTTAGGGCTAATGAAATGGTTCACAAATAAGGAAGAACGAGTCAAGCAATTGTTGAAATAAGTGCTCCTCGGTCACTTCCGAGGAAAAGTTCTTATATATGTTAAGCTTTAATTTTATCATGCAATACACTGTTCATTTCTCTATCTCTCACTCTATTTCTCTTAGAAGAAAAAATCCCCCTCTTTGTTGAGCTTCTTTCCCCTTTTATATCCTATTTCTTGGCATCCTGACCCTCCATTTTTACACCCCAAAACTCTTCCCTAGATACTTGTCCCATCAAGGTTCTGCTGAAGGTGGTAAAAGGGGTTGCTAGCTGTGAAGACACTGTTCAGGGGTCACTTCTTCATTAATGCAGCTGATAAAGTTGTTACAGATCATTCAATGCGGAGGTGGAAGGTATACCCTTCCAGGAAGCTTCCTCCCACCATGCAGATCCTCTCCTAGAATGCTATTTCTCTCACTCGGGCACTCATCAAGTTCTAAGCAACTTCCACATCTTCTTCTCAGGTAGACCAACTTTTCGGGTCAGATGCGCTTTACAAATGAGTGGGTGCAGGACATCCCACTTCTTATTCTCCTCGGTCTTCAGACACCCCACAATATATATATATATATATATATATATATATATACATGACAAAGTTTAGTTACAAAACTGGTTGTAGTCTAGGGCCTATAACCTTATTCAATAAAATAAACATTATTATATATTTTGAAACTCTAATCGTTAAATTGCATATTCTTTACACTTTAAATACATATGTCAAATTTTATGTCAATCGAATATTATTTACTATATGATTTATAAACTTATATTTTATGTATAATTTTAAACTACAAAAGCTTGCAATTTAAACAATTTATTGATGATATAGCTACTGGTCTTTAATTTTGAGTAAAGTTGTAATTTTAGGTTACAAACAATTTTGTAGCTAAACTTTATTCATGTATCTATATATATATATATATATATATATATATATGAGGAGTTGTAGAGTAATATTATTTCAATAGTACATCAATCAGCGGCAAATTATTGTGCAGGTGCTAAAAAGATTAAATCCACACAACTTTCTGAATTCAAGTGTCAAGTGTATGTAATGCATGAGATGTTGCTGTTCAGTGCATGTGGTGTTGCATCAGAGGGGGCTACAAGGTATGCTTGGGCTGATGATGTGAGGCGTGTTGGGCTGATGGAAGGGGGTCTTCAGTGCAGCTGTGTGTGTAGGACTATGTTGCATGAAGTGGCATTTTATATTTGTAACACGTGTAAGGATGATGTGGCATAAGTGTGTGTGTGTTAGCTGATGTAGGAGTTAGTTGGTTGATTAGCTGTCAAGGTGGTTACAAGTTAGTTACACGGTTAAGCTTGGAGGGAAAGGCTAGGAGTATTATAAGAGGCGTAACAGATTGTAATCAAGGCATTGAACCATTTTGTTAATTGGATATTTCTCTCTTTCTGTATCTTCTCTCTACCTCTAAACTCAATTCTCTCAATCTCTGTTCATGGAGGCCTAGTTGACCTCGAATTCAACTACTAAAAAAACCCTGTTCTTAACATTTGGTATCAGAGCAAGACCTTCCTCGGCCATGGCTGAGACACGTTCAACTTCTGCTGCGACACAGGAGGCTATAGCTTCATTGAGGACTGCAAGTGATCATCATGGTAAAGAAATTCAAGAAATGCGTACTATCCAAGAAGTGCATACACGCACTATGAGTGATATGCGTACTATCCAAGAAGTGCATACACGCATTATGAACGAGATGAATCAACAATTAGCAATTCTGGTGCAGAGGCGTAATGGTTCTGACCAAGGGGGATTGCCTCAATCTCCAACATATGGTGAACCTAGGAATGCTAGTTCATCAACAATGGCTTTGGTTCGCCCTGTGAGATTGGAATTTCCAAGGTTTTGTGGAGAATACCCTGCAGGTTGGGTGTACAGAGTCAATCAATACTTCAAGTATTACAACACACCTGTTGCAGAGAAATTGATGCTAGCCTCGTTCCATATGGATGGTGAGGCTCTAATTTGGTTCCAGGATAGTGAAGAGGTAGGTCTTTTTGTGGATTGGGAATCATTGATTCAGGCGTTGCACATTAGATTTGGGACTACTGCTTATGATGATCCCATGGAAACACTGACTAGGCTGAGACAGACTGCTTCAGTGTCCTTGTATAAAGCCCAATTTGAGGTGTTGTTTAATAGGATCAGAGGTTTATCTGCTAATCACAAGTTAAGCTGCTTCCTAAGTGGTTTAAGAGATGAAATAAGGCTGCCCGTTAGAATGCTTAGTCCTAAGTCATTGAATGAGGCTTTTGGGTTGGCAAAGATTCAGGAAGAGTATAATTGGAGTTGCAAGAAGTTTGCCAAGCCTCAAGGGGATCAAGGCAAGCCTTCCATTTTGGGAGCTCCTCCAAAGATTCCTTCTATATTAGAGGCTAAACCAAGGCTGCCGCTCAAGAGAATTTCTCCTGCTCAAATGGAGGAGAGGAAGAAGAAAGGATTATGTTACAATTGTGATGAGAAGTGGGCTCCTGGCCACAAGTGCAACAATGCTGTGCTATTCTTGTTGGATTGTGTAGAGTTACCTCAGGAAAATACCAATTACCGAGTTAACACCACTGAATTGGAGGAGAATGGTTATGCAGATCAGGTTACACAGGTTCAGGAAGATGCTGAGATTACTCTTTATGCATTGAGTGGCACCCCCACTTCAGGGACTATGAGGGTCATGGGGAGGATTAAGCATAAATCCTTTGCCATTCTCATTGATTCAGGGAGTACTCACAACTTTATTGATGCTGCATTGGTATCATATCTGCACATGAATATTGATGCTTCTCAAGTCTTGGAAGTCAAGGTTGCCAATGGTGAGGTGATCAAGACTCAAGGTGTTTGTGAGGAGGTACCAATCTGGTTACAAGGGCATGAATTTGTGGTGCATTTGCATGTTTTACCAATGGGGGGGTGTGATTTGGTTTTAGGAACTCAATGGTTGGGCACCTTGGGAGTAATTCAGTGGGATTTCAAGATGCTTACAATGAGCTTTGGATATAACCACAGGCAGGTGCTGCTACAAGGGATGAGGAGTACAAGGTCTCAGGTGCAGGATGGGAATACGTTTTTGAAACAATCTGTTAAGAAAGGGCTGGTTCTTCACATTGCATTCCAGCCTCAATTGTTATTTGCAGAGGGCACAGATCAGTTACCTGAAGAAGTAGCTGCTTTGTTGGAAGAGTTCAACTCAGTTTTTGCTACACCAGAGGGGCTGCCACCCTTAAGGGATCATGAACACCAAATTACCTTGAAGGAAGGAGCCCAAGCTATCTCTCAGACGCCTTACAGGTACCCTTATTACCAAAAAAATGAAATTGAAAGGATTGTTAAGGATTTACTATCTGCTGGTTTAATTAGAAATAGTAGTAGCCCTTTTTCTTCACCAGTGCTCTTAGTCAGGAAAGCAGATGGTTCATGGAGAATGTGCATTGACTATAGGGCCTTAAATCAAGAAACAATTAAAGATAAATATCCCATACCTGTTATAGATGAACTATTGGATGAGCTGTTTGGTGCAACTGTCTTTTCTAAATTGGATTTAAGGTCCGGGTACCATCAAATTAGAATGAGGGAGGAGGACATTCCTAAAACTGCATTTAGGACTCATGAAGGCCATTATGAGTTTTTGGTAATGCCATTTGGCTTAACCAATGCTCCTTCCACCTTCCAATCCCTCATGAATTCCATTTTTAAACCTTACTTAAGGAGATTTGTGTTAGTATTCTTTGATGACATCTTGATATATAGTAAAAATGTGAGTGATCATGTGTACCATCTTCATGTGGTCTTAGAAATTTTGGAGAAACATCAATTGTATTCCAAACAATCGAAGTGTGTCTTTGCTTGTAAGGAAGTGGAGTATTTAGGACATCTCATTTCTGGTGAGGGGGTTAGGACAGATCCAAGGAAGACTGCTGCTATGCAGCAGTGGCCAATTCCTAGAGATGTGAAGGCTTTAAGGGGGTTCTTGGGGCTGACAGGCTATTACAGGAAGTTTGTCAAGGGGTATGGACAAATTGCTGCACCCTTAACAGCTTTGTTGAGGAAAGACTCCTTTCATTGGACCTCTGTGGCTTCTCAAGCTTTCCAACTTCTTAAGGATGCAATGTCAAGTCCTCCTGTTTTGGCTTTACCAGATTTCACTAAGTCATTTGTGGTGGAATGTGATGCATCTGGTGTTGGTGTTGGGGCTGTCCTAATGCAAGCTCAAAGACCAATTGCTTACCACAGCCAAGCTTTGAAAGGTAAAAACCTTGCCCTGTCAACATATGAGAAGGAGTTGCTGGCTTTGGTAGTTGCAGTGAAGAAATGGAGACCATATCTCCTTGGCAGGCCCTTTGTGATTAAGACAGATCATCAAAGCCTTAAATATTTGATTGAGCTGAAATTGGGACCCCTGCTCAGCAAAAATGGATAACTAAGCTCCTTGGCTATGCATTTGTGGTGGAATATAAATATGGAAAAGAAAACCTGGTAGCAGATGCACTTTCAAGAAAGGAAGTTGTTGAGGAAGGGGAGTTTGAAGGTGTTAAGGTGGGAACTCTTTGTATCATTTCCTTTCCCACTCCCACTTGGTTGGATGAACTCAAATTGACTTACACAACTGATGCTGCTACTCAGAAGATAATTCTTGCTATTCAGTCAAGTGGTGACATTCCAGCTGGGTTTACCTTGTTTAATGACTTGTTGTTTTACAAGGGTAGGTTGTTTTTGGGTAGTTCAGCTAAGGAATTGAAGGCGCAAGTGCTGCAACAGGTACATGCTAGTCCTTTAGGGGGTCATTTTGGTTATCTAAAGTCTTTTCAAAGGCTTAAGAAGGATTTTTACTGGACTGGTATGGTAGGAGACTTGAAACAGTTTGTGAAGGAGTGTGATACATGTCAAAGGGTGAAGAGTGAGACTTGCTTACCTGCTGGGTTGTTGCAGCCATTAGCTATACCAGATAAACCTTGGTTAGACATTAGCATGGATTTTGTGGAGGGATTGCCTAAGTCTCAACAGAAGTCAGTGGTTTTTGTGGTGGTGGACAGGTTCACCAAATATGTGCATTTTATCCCCTTAGCTCATCCTTACACTGCTGCTAAGGTGGCCCAAGTGTTCATGCAGTATGTCTTCAAGTTACATGGTATGCCATCTACAATTGTGAGTGATAGAGATCCGGTGTTCACTTCCAAATTCTGGTCAGAATTGATGAAACTACAGGGCACTAACTTAGCTATGTCTTCCTCTTATCACCCTCAATCCGATGGTCAGACTAAAGTGGTCAACAAAAGTCTAGAGCATTACCTGAGATCCTTTGCTGCTGACAGACCTCTTTCTTGGGTCAATTGGCTGCCCATGGCTGAGTTTTGGTTCAACACTAACTTCCACACTGCCATTAAGCTCACTCCATTTGAACCACTTTATGGTTATCCTTCTCCCAAGGTTGTAGAGTATGTGCCAGGAGTGACAAGGGTTGCAGCTGTGGATTCTTATTTGCAGGATAGGCAGCAACTCTTTTCCTTGTTGAAACACAATTTAAATGTAGCTCAGGAGAGAATGAAGTGGTTTGCTGATAAAAAGAGAGTGGATAGGTCCTTTGAGGAAGGGGATTGGGTTTATCTTAGGCTTCAACCATATAAGCAAGCCTCAGTGCAGCCCAAACAATGTGGAAAGCTTGCTCCTCGTTTTTATGGTCCCTTTCAAGTTGTGTAGAAGGTTGGTCAGGTTTCTTACAAGCTTAATTTGCCTGAAGGGTCCCAAATTCACCTTGTGTTCCATGTCTCAAACCTCAAGGCTAAATTAGGCACCAATGTGATTCCTCGACCTGCTTTACCAGCTGTGACTACAGAGCAGATCCTTGCCCCTGAACCTGTTGCTGTTTTAGATACCAGAACTCATCAATTAAGGAGTAGACTCATCACTCAGGTGCTTGTGCAGTGGCAGGATGAGAGCAAGGATGATGCTACCTGGGAGAGTTTGTTTGAACTCTAGCAGAAATTTCCACACCTTGTGGGCAAGGTGTTTTAAAGGAGGGGGCAATGTTAGGAATTCAAGTGTCAAGTGTATGTAATGCATGAGATGTTGCTGTTCAGTGCATGTGGTGTTGCATCAGAGGGGGCTACAAGGTATGCTTGGGCTGATGATGTGAGGCGTGTTGGGCTGATGGAAGGGGGTCTCTAGTGCAGCTGTGTGTGTAGGACTATGTTGCATGAAGTGGCATTTTATATTTGTAACACGTGTAAGGATGATGTGGCATAAGTGTGTGTGTGTTAGCTGATGTAGGAGTTAGTTGGTTGATTAGCTGTCAAGGTGGTTACAAGTTAGTTACACGGTTAAGCTTGGAGGGAAAGGCTAGGAGTATTATAAGAGGCGTAACAGATTGTAATCAAGGCATTGAACCATTTTGTTAATTGGATATTTCTCTCTTTCTGTATCTTCTCTCTACCTCTAAACTCAATTCTCTCAATCTCTGTTCATGGAGGCCTAGTTGACCTCGAATTCAACTACTAAAAAAACCCTGTTCTTAACATATGGGGAGGTTGGATAAATTTATAATTTATTTTTTTTATCACATACATTAAGGTTTGGCTGAGGTAGGAACTGAGCCCGATAATTGTATCCGGCTCGATTTGGTTGAGGTTTTAGTTTTAGTAATTTTGTGTGTATACATAATTTTTTAAATCCTTAAACATGACCATTATTTTATCAAGTATTAGGTTGATTAAAACTCAAGCCATTGAACCCAAACCAACTGACTACTTGAGCATACATTTGACTATCGGTCCTATTGGAAAATCGGAAGTGACTATGGAAGTTGTATCTCTAGTGACATATTGCTTTCTTGGACAAGTATCACTATTTGGTAAAATGACTAAGTATTACTATTTGGTAAAATATGTAGGAATCTACTATTATTAGCGAAATAATCAGGGATTTACTACTCTTTTAAAACTCGAGTTTTACAAACTCAAGTTCTATGAAAAAAAGCCACCAATTTTTTATGTAACTCGCGTTCCATAAAAATAGCACGGCAAACTTGAAGACTATTTTTTCAAAAAACTTGAGTTCCTGAAACTTGAGTTACACGACAAACTCAAGTTTCACAAACTCAAGTTTCAAAAGAGTAGTACACCTATATATATTTTCAAAATAGTGGTAGATCATTATATATTTTGTCAAATAGTAGTATTTGGCCATTTTAACACGCTTTCTCTAACAATTTTGCTTATCAGCTAGTTGTCCTAAAGAAAAGCCCTATTAATTCTTTTCTCCATTGCGACCCCTACCACCATTATTATGCCATTGTGTTCGCAATTAGCCCCATTTCTAGTTATTGACCAACTTGCTCATTAACTAGTCATGCTTGCAAACTCTGTTGATAAAAAAACATGAAGTTTTAGCTGGTTTTGACTAAATCCAACAGTTAGCTTGAACAGTTTTTTTGATCAACAAGCTCATTTATATCACTCATCTTGGGAGTAGTGAGTTTTTTCATCTGGCTTAGTTGCTTAAATCACTTTTTGTCTCACATAAATAAAAAACAACAATAAATAAGTTGGCCAAACATGCACTCACCAATGAACAACACTAATTCTAGCTCTTCAATATAATTTGGTGGATTATGAGTGGTAGAAAAAAAAAATGGTGAGTTCATATGAAAATAATTGTCAACTATTTATAATTGAGTCGACCACTTCAATAAATTGTAATAAATGATGTGATCTTAGTAAATAATACAACACGTATTTCCATAACACTTTTTCACTCATACGTATTTCTAAAACACTTAAAAAACGTTACTAGAATAACATTATCAAATGGGCTCTTATTTATTTATTTATTTTTATCAATACCCAAAAAAGAAAGCCCTAGCTTTTCTTGGAAGCTTGTGTATACTATTTGTCTATTATTACTTTTTTCTTAGAAGATTGTATATACTATTTTTTTTTCCTTAGAAGATTGTCTATTACTACTAGATAAGAAACAAAAAGCAAAATTTTAAATTTTAATAATTCCACCGCCCAAAAGCAAATTTTGGCTTTTCTTTTCTTAGAAGCAAAATAACCAAAAGCCAAAGTTTGGGTATTTCGTCCTTACATTTTAGGGTTATTGTTAATTTTGTTCTTATATTTTGGTAGCAGTTAATTTGGGTAATTTTTCTTTTTAAGTTTCAAATTATAGCGTTCACTTTTAATGATAACTCTTTATCGTCAAACTAAGACACTAATCGGTTTTTTATGTAGGAGGGGATTGAACTCCAAATCTCTTATTTAACTATCTAAGATCAAAATGAATATTACCAAAATGTAGGAATTAAATTAATAGTGACTTTAAAATATAAGAAATGTTATGTTCACAATATTTTTTACAACATTTTTACAATAAATCTTAGTTGGCTAATTGTTACTGACTATTATTAGTGATCAAAAAAGTTATTTCAGTAGTTGATTCAAATTAAAAACCTGTAAGTTCTCAAAAAAAAAAAATTAAAAACCTGTAACAATTAATTATTTAAAATTTATTATAAAAATATTGTAGAGGCAATATCACTTCCCTATGTGAACAAAAATAGTATTTAGCTACAGAAAAGAGAGAAAAAAAGAAAAAGAAAAAGATACAGTAATATGCCGGGTCACCAGGGGTCCGATACAAAAGAAAAGGAAAGAAAGACACCTCACCCCCAACCCCCACTACTACTACTCCAGCACTCTCTCTCCATTCTGGCGTTTGCTCTCTTTGGACTCTATTTTGACTTCTGTGCAACACACACTCTCTCTCTCTCTCTCTCTCTTCTATATTATAATTTTTGTTAGCTTAGACTTTGCTTTTAGATCTACCAAATACGCAATCTCCTTTTACTTTACACAAAAACAAATCCAACTACTTCCACTACCCCCCCATTACACTACTACTTCCCTTCCCCCAACTTCAACCTCTCCTCATTTCCATTCCCCAAAAACCCAAAACCATTAAAAAAAATTTCCATTTTCAGCTCTAAAACTAAACCCTAGATCTGACCCAAACAATGCTTCAGCTCCGGCACCGCCGCGACTCCACTCCGGCCACCACCAAGTGGCACAACAAGGTAATTTCATCGCATTTCAAATGGCATTTCCATTTCCACACACAAAAAAGAGAAAATTAGTTTAATTTAATTAATTATTTTTTTTGTTTTGTTGAAGTTCGATGAGAATTTGGAGCAGTGGCCACATCTGAACGAACTGGTACAATGCTACACGGCGGATTGGGTTAAAGACGACAACAAGTACGGCCACTACGACACCATTGGAACGCCGTCGTTTTCCAACCAGATTTATGAAGGCCCCGATACTGACATTGAGACTGGTATTTTATTTTTTTTATTTATTTTTTAAAATTTATGATATTTGAATTTTTGTGTGAGATATTTATTGAAATGAATGTTATGGTAAAAAGTAAAAAAAAAGAAAAAAAAAAAAATCAACAGTTAAAGGAAGTTTGTCTGAGATACTTATTGACATAAATAGATTGGTAAAAAAAAAATCAACAGTTAAAGGAAGTTTGTTTGAGACTGGTATTTTATTTTATTTTTTTAAATTTATGATATTGAATTTTTGTGTGAGATTTTTATTGAAATGAATGTCATAGTAAAAAGTAAAAAGAAAAAAAAATCAGTTAAAGGAAGTTTGTGTAAGATATTTATTGACATAAATAGATTTTTTTTTTTTATTTGACAAAATTTGACATAAATAGATTGGTGAAAACCAAAGGCAAAAATTTCACTTTACATTTTATAATTTTAATCACTTGTCATTTTAGTTCATTTTGTTTCACATTTTCAATTTAAACTAGAAAAAATGATAATTTTTAAACTTGGTGGACACAATTGATCAAAATTGATGGACTAAAATGAAAAATTTAAAACTTAGTGGATTGAAATGACAAGTTTTTAAACTTAGTGGATTAAATTGACAATTGATAAAAGTTGATGGACTAAAATGAAAGTGTATTTTTAATTTAAGATGTTGCTTATTGTGCAAGTAATCCGAGCGGTTTGAAAAAGGCGAACGGTTAGGAGGGAATTATTATATGTTTTTGTGAAATTTGTGCTGAGTGTTTTGTGAAATTGTTTTGAAACATTTGCAGAAATGCATCTTGCTAATGCAAGGCGAACAAAGGCAGAAGATACTACTGATGATGACCTTCCAAGTACCTCTGGAAGGCAATTTACTGAAACAACCTCTGATGTGTCTGTTCCAAAGGTTGTACTCATTTTTCTCTCTTTGTTTTATTAAGAACAAATGTAGCACTGATGTATTTATTTTGTCATGTCTTTTAGGAATTTGGTGAAATGCATGCTACTCTAGTTTTTATTTTTTTTACATCTCGTTAATTTTTCAGGGTTTCATTTTTAAATTTTTTTTTATTGATTAATTTGCAGCATTTTGGCCCGTCTCCCCTCCCTGCTTATGAACCAGCGTTTGATTGGGAAAATGAGAGGTCAATGATATTTGGTCAAAGGATTTCAGAAGCTCCTCTTTCACAGTATGCCCCCCACCTCTTTTTTTCTCTTCTCCCAGCCATAGTAGTACGGAAATTTTATTTAGGACATAGTCTTGGTTGTTGTGTTTTTGTTGAAAAGGACCTAGGAAGCACGGACGCGGCTCCTCTGGAGCCGCACCGGCGTCCAACGCGGCGATGCGGGAGGGACGCCGCTGACCGCGCGTCGGGCCGCGTCCTGCCACGTGTTTTTTTTTTTTTTTTTTTTCATGACTTGCGCCGACATGGCTCAGACTCGGGCAGATTCGCGCCGACTCGGGCCATATCAGACATATCGGGCGAAACCGCCGAAACACATCGTGCTAGCGTCGAACAAGAAAATGAAAACAAACAAAAAAATGGATAAAAACTTGTGACTGACTGTCTCTTGAGCCAGTGAAGATGGAGAGGAAAGAGGTTAGATTGTAATACTGGTGGCCTTAACCCCTTTCTTCTTCTTCGTTTTCTTCTTCCTTTTTTTTCGTCAGAGCCCCTGCCTTCTGTAACTCTGTTCTGTTTCTTTTTTTGAAAAGTTTTGTTTTTTCTTTTGTTTTTTTTTTACCATAAAACGATGGGACTTTGTTAACTTTATTTTGTTTTTTTGTGCCTCTCTGACCAAACATGTGAGCCAGCCACAACCTTTTTTTTTTTGGGTAATGGGAAGAAGCTACACCTATTTTAATATCTGCCACCTATATCATTTAATTTGTTTTTGGGTTGGCCAAATACATGAGCCACTAAGCCACATTTTATTTATTTATTTGTGGGATGTTTCATCTATTTTGATACATCTGTCTATAATTCAAGTGTCAAAAACTTTAGTGTACTTATTATTATCTACCTATTTATTTTATTACTATTATTATTATATGAGTATTCTATTATTATTATATAAAAAAGTATGCTTAGCAATATATTAAAAATATAAATAAAAATATTTTTAATAATTTTTTAATTGCTGAGTCCCGCCGCACCCGCACCCACTTTTATCAAAAATTGCCGAGTCCCGCACCCACACCCGCACCTGCACCCGAGTCCCGAAACGCACCCGTGCTTCATAGAAAAGGACGCAGTTTTAAAGTCTTATTATGGAGCAGAATCTGCATTTCTGCTCTTGAAGTTTTTATTATAAGTATGTTTTCTTCTCCTGATTAACTCTCTGTTTCTCTTTTTTTGTATCATTTTTGGATGGCCTTAGTGGATTGAAGATCTCTGTCAAGGTTCAGTCCCTATCATTTCAAGTGGGATTATTAGGTGAGTTTTTTGCTCTTGGTACTGCAGTCTTCTGATGGTTGCTTCATCTTATCATTGTTATGTTACTGTAGTTGATTTATTGGTTTAAGCCATCTTAAGACTCTGAATTTTGATTCTCTCTCTTGTAGAGCCATTCTATGGTACAATATGCTTATATAATAAGGAGAGAAGAGAAAAGTTGTCTGAGGATTTCCATTTTCGTGTGTTACCAACTGAAATGCAGGATGTAAGTGTAAGACCGATCTGGCACTAATTTGTCCAAAATTTTTCTATATCCTTTTATTTTAGCAAATAGAGTTAAGTATTGCTTACATCATGACCAAGGAAATGTTTTTTCATTGATACCATTTCCAGGAAAAACTTTCTTATGAACCACGAGGAATCTTCTTTTTGGATGCTCCATCAGCATCAGTTTGTCTTTTAATCCAGTTAGAAAGGCATGCCACTGAAGAAGGCGGAGTTACATCTTCTGTTTATTCACGTAAAGAACCGGTATATCTAAATAAATCTTTAAATTTCCATTCTTACTAGTTGCCATCAACTTGTTTCTTAATGAACTGAAATTTGATATTTGTGTGGATTATCAGTCGGCAACATTCTTGGTGGGCCTTTTGTTTTGTTTCTTCTCTCTTCTTCAAATGGAAAATGTCCATTCTCTGTCACTTTTTTTTGTTTTCAATTTTGGTTCTGTTGACATCTTGAGAAATTAATGCCTTGTCTGTATTTAACAAATTGCTTAATTTTGTTAACCTTTGTTAGAATTCTTGGTTGTTGATGTGATTATGAAGTTGGGGCTAGAGTTACCACCAACTGTGCCAGTGCTGGCTCCTGGGAAGCATGGATATGTGAATTTTGGCTTCGTACCCGTTTCCGATATGTATCGGATACGGATACGGATATGGATTCGGGTACAAATGTAGCCAAAGCGTATCAAAGCAAAAATTTTTTATTTTTTTATTCTGGGTATGGCCCAGATACGTCCACGATATGGCAGGCTACATCCCGGACACGGGAGAGGAAAGAAAAGGGAAAAAAAATGGAAAGCAGAGATTTGGGTCAAAATAAGTTCTGCCACAGGTCGCTGGAGGTTGTTACAGGTCACTGCAGGTCCAGGTTCCCATCCCCTCGTCGTCTCCCTGCTACTGCTTCTTCGTCTTTCTCCTTATTTGTTTCTTTCATCTCCTTCTTCATCTTTCTCCTTATTCTCAACTTTTTCTTGTTTTTGTTTTATGTGCCTTGGCTCAAATAGTATCATGTGTATTACCAACGAATACAGCTATGATAAAAAGTCCAGCTGTCAACTATTCCCAAAGATTACATTTATTTATTTCTTTTCTTTTTCCCAAAAAAGACAGCACCATCATTGTCTCGGCACTCAATGGATATTGAAAATTGAATATAAAAAAACATTTTAAAGCATAAGCCTAATATTCTTTTTATTATGTTACAGTCATATATATAATTTTTATCATGTTTTTATATATTCTTTTTTCCTAAAAAATCTTGTATATAGTTTTAAATTAATTATTTTTTAAAGTAGTGTTTATGTTTATTAATTAATTTTAAATTTTCCTTTAGATTAATTTTAGATATTTTTTCAAACATGTTATTGGTTTATTTGGAGTTTGTTGGGTTATGCCAATGTTTGTTGTTGAGCTTCTTGCTCGCTGGCAAGGTCGATTTGGTCGCCATCGTAATGGAGATATATGGATGGTTGTTCCTTATTGTTTGATGTGGTGTATTTGGAAGGAAATAAATAGTAGGTGTTTTGAAGACAATGAGCGATCTATGCCTGATCTCAAGCTTCTATTTTTCAGAACCTTATTGGACTGGTTCTCAGTGTGGAGAAACCAACCTTTTTCTTCAATTTTGGATTTACTTGATTTGTGTAATTTTTGTATTTGATATGTTACACCTTGTATGCTCCCTGTGTACTTGGGTGTCTCTTTTTTTTGATATCAAAAATTTTTTATTACTTATCCAAAAAAAAAAAAAAAAAATTATGTCCAAAATTATTTATATATACCTAAAAAAATATTAATTAATTAAATAATTGCCGTATCCCCTACGTATCATATCCTAAGTTTTTTAAGAAATGTTGTATTCCCGTACCCGTACCTGTATAGTACCAATACTCGTATCCGTACTTGTGCATCATAGGCTGGCTCTGGTCTCCCCATGACCTGCTGGGTTTCAACCTGATCTTGGCATTTGTATTGGTCATCACTCTTTTCAGTCCTGGATGTCATGACACCTTGAATACACTTCTCTGTGAATTATTTGAAATGACTTTGCAAAATTCTGTGTGTGTGTTGTTGATGGCATTTTTCTTTTCCTTACTTTCAATAATCTGATAAAAATTTATTCTTTTCATTGATTGCTTGATTGAACTATTCTGTTTTTGTAAATTCATTGTATTATCCTATCTGAACAGGGGCATTTGTCTGAGAGAGAAAGGCAGAAACTGCAGGTGTGGTCTCAAATCATGCCTTACAGAGAATCGTTTGCCTGGGCTATGGTTTCATTATTTGATAACAGCATTGGCACAGCTACTGGAGGGTCTGCTTCCCCCAGCAGCCCTCTTGCTCCTAGTGTGTCTGGCTCAAGTTCCCATGAGGGTGTGTTTGAGCCCAGTACAAAGATCACATTAGATGGAAAGCTGGGTTATTCAAGTGGAGGCTCTGTCATTGTTGAAATTTCAAACTTGAGTAAAGTTAAAGAAAGCTATACTGAGGACTCGCTTCAGGTAGGAAGAGATTTATTTGTATTTTTGAGGCCTCATTCTTGTAGGTTTTTAAGGTTCCTGTCTATGGTGGTTTAGAAATAATACATGAAATTATAGGTAACATTATTATATGCTAATGAATTGATTTAAACTACTTGGCCTTTGATTGATCGCCCCCCCATGATGCATTGGCAAAATTTTTGGTGTCATTCACTTGCTTAAGTCATTTTGAACTTTATGTCCACCTCCTATTCTGACTGTCTGTGTACAGCTTCCCTAAGATTTATAGCCTGCTATTAATTTTTTATGTACTTTGCCTCCCGTAACTCCTATCGCCACTTTGCCATATTCTTTTTCTTTTTGCAAACAGTTATGTTGCATGTTGGTTAGCTGTCTTGTTATTATTCTCGTTGATATATTACATAAAGTTTGGGTCTCTATTGAGTTTTGTCCTTGATTTGCCCTTAGGCATCTTATGTTATCACTAAGGAATCAGGTGGAATTCACAGCTATGCTTTGATACTTGATTTGAAACCCTTGTTGTTCAACTTTAACTACTGATTTGGAACGACTTAAGTTCAAATATATGAGAAGGATATGGCTGGAATATGTAAAATCGCACCTCCTAAAAGATTACTCTAGAATATATGGGAAATGATAGGGACGTGCTCACTAGTTCACTAGTGGTGAGTGGAAGCAAGGTTATTAGGTAAAATCCTGGGCAGAACCAGACACGCGAGTGTGCCTGCTGTTGTTCTTCTGAGCTTCATTCTTTAGATTTGCTGATACTAGAGTCTTGAAAAATGGATTCTCCAGATCCATTGCAATTTTCCAGATATCATTTGTACTCTATCATAAAGGCCAAGGAGCTTGTCAACATGTAACCTGCCATGGGTGAGCCCACTGAAAGAAACCTGTTTCTCTCTCTCTCTCTCTTGCGTTTGGATAGGTAATAATCAATTTATTGAAAAAAGACTACTTCATGAACAATAGACACAAAGAAGCCCAAAGAATTACAACAATATAAATTATGTGAAAAAAGGCAACAAATCTATAAACTCCACAATAGAAGTACTATTAGTGAACCCCCATGTATGAGGCGAATCGAACAAAGAACTAATAAACATCTCTAACAACTGAGTCCCTGTACTTTCTGCATCCTTGATGTACGCCAATTGTGTTCACGCCAAATAGTCCACATCAAGCATAACGGAACTAATTTCTGGACCTGCTATAATAGCTTGATTTTTCCAGACTATTTCTTTGGATAGGTAAAATAATATCTTTTTTCTTTTGACCAGAAAATAAGAACTTTGATTAAAGGGTGCAAAAGGGGCACTACACATGTACATGGGATGTAAATAAAGAAGAGAAACAAGTGCTACCTCACAATCAAGACAAGTATGATTTGGTGAATCCCCATTTGCTTTACACGTGCAACACCAATCCAAACTTATCAGTTGTTAGAATTTTTCCTTTTGTAGCTGTCCAAGCAAAGAATTCTGCACAGGGACTTTGGCTTGCCAAATTGATCTCCAAGGAAAGTTCCTATACCCCTTTCTCAAAAAAGTTGGTGCTCTGCACTATCTTGCTCCCTGAGAGGATTAGTTTATCACTTGAATGTGATAATTATCCATTATTATTTCTTTTCTTTTTTAAATTCCAGAGAATGCATAAGGGATACTTTTCATCATCATCTTCTTCCTCCTAACAAATATATTGCCACTGAAAGTTTTAGTTGCTAAATTCTGCATTTGATGCTGGCCAAAAGCCAGAGGAAGGTACCTTAGTAGCTAAGCTTCAAATTATTGCATAGATGAGGAAAGTGGTAGGCTAGGTGCCAATAAGCTCTAGCTCTAGCTCAAACAACGCTTCCTCTTCCCCCAATAATGGAATGGAGGGTAAGGTTGTGAGTTCAAGATCCATAGGATGTGTGTAACTTACCAATCACAAAAGAGTGAGAGGCTAAGAGCCAGACATGACTTAGTCTACCATCAATATATGATGAATGAGTCCATAGTGGGCTTGCCTTTTCAATTGATCATTTGTATATTAGTTCATTGCTGGACATGTGAATATTTATGGATACTCTGTAGGCATCTCTTTTATTTTCTGTTTCTTCCTTTTTTCCCTCCTAAATGTGAGCATGTGAAGTCTTCTCTTTCACTTATCGTTAAAAGTTTAATTAATATACTGCTCAATAACCTTTTTTTGTTTTTGTTGTTGTTGTTGGGGTATACATAGGATCCGAAACGGAAGGTTCATAAACCTGTGAAAGGTGTTTTGCGACTGGAAATTGAGAAGCACCAGATTGCCCAAGTTGACTTGGACAATATATCAGAAACTGGGAGTGTGACCAATGATTCCATTGACCTGGGGGACCGCATTGCTGATTCCACATTCAGAAAGTTCACCAATAATGGTTCTGATGGGCCTCAGAGTAGTAACTCAAAGTGGAATTTATATGATGGGAAAGAAGTTTCTGGAAATGGATCGAATTTGCATGGAAATGCTGATTTCAGTGTTGATGATGTAAGTATAATGCCCTTGTACAAACTAGGATCCTGTCCATTTGGTTTTATTGAGTGATTCCATCTGAAAATTCACAGCTGTTTCATGATGATTGAAATGCCATGAATACACCATGAAGGTTTTTGTGGTTTTGATGCATGCATCTGGTTTCCTATTTATTTTTAACTTATTTTTTATGGTTCAGTCTCCCCGCATGCGTGCTTATAAACATGGGTGAATGCAGTTGTTCTCAACCTATTACTTCCATCTTGTACTAAAATATTTGTTTGTCTTCATCTATCCAGTGTTTGGTGGATCTATTCATCATTGATTTTTCAATTTCTTTTTAGGAAAACAAAGTCAATAGTCTTTGGACCAAATTGTATCTGGTCCCATAGTAAACAAGGGCTGGAGGGTGAGACTATGGGTTCTATCCTTTATGGGTGCATGTGTGGTGTTTGCCTATATAAAAAACAAAGAATATAAGCATACTTTATATGTAAAAAAAAATAATATAGATCCATCGTATTGTAATGGAGGCACAGGCTGCAGATGCATTTAAAGCTGAAATGGGGTGAACTAATTTGCAATTTTTACTCTCAGCTAATTGCTGGTTGGGATATTTGAAGTCTATGACTAGAAAATGAAAATAACGTACAAAGATGAGTGAGTAGTGAATGATCAAAGAACGAGCGTTCTAATTGAAGCAAGGGTTGATATTTATTTATTATAGTAATTATACAATCATTTGTCTAGAACAAAATAGCTTTATGCCTCACATATTTTTCTTTTGGTATCTTGGTGGATGTTGATAATAGTAGTCTCTTTATTATCAATATAGTCCTTTTTTATGCCTAAATAGATGACCAACCTTCTAGGGTCTGAATTGTGATCCTATCTTGTTAGGCACTTGGTTAGAGTATTATATTTCCTGTCACTTCTTATCTTTTAGATTTTTTGAACTAGTTAGTGTAGTGTAATCAAAATGGAGTTGGGCACTTGGTCCAGTGTTGGTAAAGTGTGGGGAGCACTTAAGTGCAAAGGCCTTTTGGAACTTAGGTGCAAAGTGCAAGCGAGCGCTTGATTGAAGTAAAGCACACTTAAAATTTTTTTTTTTTTTTTGATAAATTTGAAATAAGAGATTTGAGGCTTGAACCCTGCTTACACAAAAAACCAATTGGTATCTTGGCTTGATGATAAAGAGTTATCATTGAATAGATGTCAGAAGTTGAAATTCTATCTTACCTATATATAAAAAAAGGGAAATACAATAATCAAGTAATGAAACAATCATATAAATTGAAATAAATTTTTTTATATAATTCATATAAAATTTATATGAGCCACTTAAAATTGCAAGTCAAGTACTTTTTATTTTGTGGATTAGCTAGATACAAGTACTTTAGTGCAATATCCTTTCTTGAATATCCGGTAGTCATACTGACCTATGACTAATTACTAATACTAGTTAATAATTTAATCACTTAATGAGTATTAGTCTATAAGATTTAGTCAATATAAGATCAATGGTGGATTGTGGTCCCAAATGGGTCTTATAAAATTTGTAAAGTTGGAGGGTGTATAGCAGCACACCATAGCATTGAATTTTCTATACCTAATCAATGTTTTGTCAATAGTGTTAAGATCTTATGGCTATAATTCAGTTTTGTTTTTTTATTTTCTTTGAGAAATGATTGGATTTAAGGTCCCATGAATTTTCATTTATAGTATGAGGAGTGTCAGTTCTTTATCCATGTACATCAATTTTAACCATCCCTTCAAGAATAATGTTTAAGGGAATAGATCAGAGGTCCACATTTTCAAACTGTATGCAAATTGAATATACCCTAATTCAGTGGA
Organism: Quercus ilex subsp. ballota; assembly: GCA_032727855.1. Taxonomy (NCBI): domain Eukaryota; kingdom Viridiplantae; phylum Streptophyta; class Magnoliopsida; order Fagales; family Fagaceae; genus Quercus; species Quercus ilex. Next base: position 85,829,139 of record CM064911.1, read on the forward strand.
CCCTCTCAAACAATGTGCTTCAGTTGGCTCATTGTTCTTGAATGAATGTTTCTTATCCTTGTAACGCTATATGTATTCTGAAAATTGTAACATGCAGAATTGCAGTTGACATTTAATAATGTGTCCAGTTAATATTCTTTTTGTGCATATAATTTTCCAAAATAACTATATGATTAACTTGCAGTTCCAAGCTTTTGACTTCCGCACAACGACGAGAAATGAACCTTTCCTGCAGCTTTTTCATTGTCTGTATGTATATCCCTTGATGGTTAGTTTAAGTCGGAAGAGAAATTTGTTCATACGGGTTGAGCTGAGAGAGGATGATGCTGATATTCGTAGACAGCCTTTAGAGGTAAATCTGTCAATTGTTATATATTCACAGCAGTACGCTTATTCCCCCTTTGTGTGATAAGTTTTTTTTGATAGGTCCCTCTGTGTGATAAGTCAAAGCAGTATGCTTTCTAAATGTCATATTGTTTTACATGCATGACTAATTTGACTAGGCAATGTATCCGAGGGAGCTAGGTGCATCACTCCAGAAGTGGGTTAACACGCAAGTTGCTGTTGGGGCTAGAATGCCTTCGTACCATGACGAGGTTAAAATTGCCCTCCCTGCTATCTGGACGCCAACACATCACCTTTTATTCACATTCTTCCATATTGATCTTCAGACAAAACTAGAAGCTCCAAAGCCAGTGAGTTCTGTTTGTGTTTTTGTATTTCAGACTACTGCGTTATTTTGTCATATCTTCTTTACTTGATTTTTGTATTTATATGGCTTGTGTTGTGAGGCTTCTTCAGTTATATCATATTTACTTCATTGAAATGATCATTTGGTCCATGTGTTTTCCAGGTGGTTGTTGGATATGCATCACTTCCATTATCTACACATGCTCAGTATGTATTTTCCTTGAAATCTGATCTTTCTCCTTGTTTGTCCTAGTAGCTAGAAGAGTCCATCTTGTCTTTTGTTTTTTTCCATATGGCTGCTGTTTCTTTAGTAATTCATTAAACAGACACTTATATTAATTGTATCATGTTTATATCTATATTAATTGTCTCATGTTTATATCTACTTTTGATTGTGGCAGCTGCTTATCTTTGTCTAATTTTTGGGCATAGCCTTGGAATTACTGGGTAGCCACATGTAGTCTGCCTTTCTGGTGGCTAAAAAGTGATTTCATTGGCCATATCTTGTTTGTCTATGCTTCATGAACTACCATGCCATAATTATCTAAATAACAATTAATAGCAAATACCTGTAGACTTGATAGCAGTTGAATTAATTGTATCTACCCTGGAATCAGGTATATTTGTAAGAGGTTAATGACCAGGAAAATGCATAGGGAATGCACTTAGAAAAAAAAGGAGGTTTTGTATGCTTGTTAGCAATTGACTATTGTGTATGGCTAACAAGCATACAAAACCTCCCATGGGGGGAGTTCGCAGTTTCTTCATTGAGTCCAAATTTTTTCAATTAGTTCTAGAGGAAGGGGGACATTATTTCTTGTTACGGATTTTTGAGAGGGGCAAATTCTTTATGAGATCAGTTTTCATGGGCAAGAATGCAGCACAATGGCTGATAAATAATATTGAAGACTTTCTTGTTGGGGAGAGCTCCAATCAGTTTTTTACTTTTAGAGAAGGTGAAATTGATTTTACTCTCCAACGGAGCTTCAACTCTTCTGGTCAGTTCTTGCTATTGACTGAACTCAAAGTTGGTGGGTCTAGGAGGTTGATTATTATCCCTGAAGGCAAAGAGAGATATGGTTGGAGGGCTTTTGGCCTTGAACTAAGAAAGTTGTTGAACCCTTCCCAATATGCGGTGGGTGGATATGGTCTTCCAAAATTTATTCCTCAGGTGTGGAGGTATAACTTGGAGGCTCAAAACTCTAGAACTTTTGCTGAAGTTGTGCAAGGCTTTCATGGAAGAATAGAGGATAGAAAGCAGCTAAAGCAGCTAGGTTTCACAGCCAAGGGGAAGATGACACAGTTGGGAGAGGAGAAGATGGGGGTGAATCTGAGACTTAAAGGTGCCAAAGTGGGGGATTTTCCGGTGGGCAAGTCTAATAAGATGGAGGTGGTGGGAGGGGATAGGAGGGAGCAGTGCATTACTAAGGTGGCAGAGGTAGGTGAGCAAAATTTGGCAGATACTAGGATACATTTCCCAAGCCTCAGTTTGAATTCAAAAGCTTATGAAAAGGGGAAGAAGAGTGATGTTAGGAGATCTTGCTAGACAGGGAGAGGTCTTATCGTGGAGGTTGATGTGATAGGGAGGAGACGGGTTTCCTGGGATAGAAAGAAAGGGGGAGATACGAAGATCAGAGGGTTATCACGGGTAGTGGAATGGGACTGCAATAAAGGAGCACTAAAGGCTCTTAAATGGGTTGCACGGGGAACCAAACAGGCTGAAGATAAGCCCGTTATGGGCCTAGGCACAAGCCCATTGCTGACTGACACACGTGTGGGTCCTTTTACTTTAGTTTTCTCGGGCCCAAGTCTTTTTGAAGTGGGTGAGAGTTCTTTGACTGGCGAAGGAAACTCAGCCCATGCTCCGATGACAGTGGTGTGCCCCAAGGCCCTTCCCTAGATCTTTGACCTTGAGCCAGAGGTGCCGGACCGATGCACTAAGCCTCCAATGGTGGCCGACGGCCCCTTCTCCGCTGGAATTAGCTCCGATGAGCCCACGTTGCCATCGGGTAAGTCAGATAAGGTGATTTCGTGGTCATCGGTTGAACTTTTCTTATTTGATTTCTTTTTGTGCTTATCGAGGGCTGGGCTTGTGGTTTTGGGTGTCAACGATGGGGTTGAAGGTGGCTGGGACAGCTGTGCCAACTTCAGGCCGAAAGTTGTCCTTGAACATGATCAATCCAGTTTAGCGGTGATACCCACGAAGGCAGTGTGCGTTGTCCCTGGGGCGAGTGTTTTGGTGGAGGAAGTATTGGATATTTTAGATATGGGTTTGGGTGGAGAGGATAGCTTATCTATCCCTCTGATGTCTATCACTCCCTTTGGGTTGCCTTTGTCAGCTGAGTTGAATTGTGGTAATGAGGCAGTGGAGTGTGTGAATACGTTGGATATTTCTAGTTGGGTGAAGAATAGACTTCCTGGTTTTAGTAAACTGGTGGGGCTTCCTCTGAGTCGACATGAGAAGTTATGTATTGCTTTGTTACGAAAGATTGAGAGGGAGACGGAGGCTGCCAAAGTGTTGAATAGGAAAGTTACAATTCCTAGAAAAGCTGTCATCTATAAGGATAAAGGGAAGAGAAAGCTGAGGAATTTGCAATCTTCGGTTAATTATGATGGTAGGTAGATTGTTGGCTGTTGAGCTAATATAACAGTTGGGAATTTTTTGTCTTTATGAATTTAAAAATTCTTTCTTGGAATGTTAGGGGTTTGAATGACTGTCGGAAACGTTCGATAGTGAAAAATTTATTGTGTGAGTGGAAGTGTGATGTAATCTGCCTTCAAGAGACTAAGCTTATTGGCTTGGACAGACAGATGGTTGGCAGCTTGTGGAGTTGTCCTTATGTGGATTGGGTGGCTTTAGATGCTGTCCAGACGGCTGGTGGGGTTTTGATGATGTGGGATAGGAGGGTTTTAGAGAGGTTGGAGTTTATGGTGGGTTCCTTTTCTGTGTCCGTTCGGCGGAAAGGGGTGGGGGATGGCTTTAGTTGGGTGTGTTCTGGGGTTTATGACCCAATTGATAATAATGCGAGGGGGCTAATGTGGGACGAGTTGGTTGGTATTCAGCAATACTGGAATGTCCCATGGTGTTGCATTAGAGATTTTAATATTGTTTGTTTCACGAGTAAATGGTTGGGTAATTCTCGTCTTACTCTGGCTATGGAACTTTTTTCGGAGTTCATTGAGGATCTTAATTTGATTGACTTGCCTTTGGAGGGAGGGAGCTATACTTGGTCTAGCGGCTCAGATCAGCCTTTGATGTCTAGGATAGACAGAGTTTTGGTGTCTCACGATTGGGAGGAGCAATATTCGGATTTGATCCAGCGGATTTTACCTCGCCCTGTTTCAGACCATTTCCCAATTCTAGTGGAGGTAGGGGGAATGGCGAGGGGGAAAAGTCCGTTTAGGTTTGAGAATATGTGGTTAAAGACGGACGGGTTCACTGATAGAGTTCATTCTTGGTGGAATCGACATTCTTTCTCTGGTACACCTAGTTTTGTGTTTGCCAAAAAATTGAAGGCTTTGAAAGAAGATATCATTCAATGGAACCGTTTGGAGTTTGGTCATGTCGGACGCAAAAAGTCACAATTATTAGAGGCTTTGAAATTTTTAGATGCCAAGGAAGGGGAGTTTGGCCTCTCTGATGCAGAGACATGTGAGAGAGTTGTGTTGAGATCTGAAGTAGAGAATCTTCTCACATCGGAAGAAATCTCATGGAGACAGAAATCAAGAATGTTATGGATTAAGGAAGGAGATAATAATACTAAATTCTTTCATGAGGTGGCTAATTCTCATAGAAGGTTTAACCGTCTAAGTATTTTGGAGGTTGATGGGGTGGTTTATGAGGAGGAATCCGAGGTGGCTGCTCAGGTGGTACAATTTTATAAAAATTTGTATCAGGAGACAGAGGAGTGGAGGCCTTTTGCGAAAGGTTTGGAGTTTGATAAGATAGATGGGTCAGAGAGGGGTTGGCTTGAAAGGAGGTTTGAGAAGGAGGAGATTCTTCTAGTTGTTAATGAGTTGGCTGGAGATAAAGCTCCTGGTCTAGATGGTTTCTCTATGGCCTTGTTTCACCATTGTTGGAGAGTGGTGGAAAGAGATGTTCTAGCAGTTTTTGAGGAGTTCTATCTACACAGTAAGTTTGAGAAATCTTTGAATGCTACTTTCATAGCATTAATTCCTAAGAAGAATGATGCTTCTAATATTCGAGATTTTAGGCCTATTAGCTTGGTGGGGAGCTTGTACAAGATCTTGTCTAAGGTTTCGGCGAATTGTTTGAAACTGGTTTTAGATCAACTGATTTCTGAGTCTTAGAATAGTTTTGTGGGAGGTAGATAGATTCTTGACTCAGTTCTTATTGCCAATGAGTGTGTTGATAGTTGAGCGAAGAGTAAGATTCCGGGGGTTATTTGTAAGCTAGACATTGAGAAAGCTTATGATCACATGAATTGGGAGGCTCTACTAGATCTATTGAAGAGAATGGGCTTTGGGGAGAAGTGGTGTAGATGGATTCGTACTTGTATTTCAACTGTCCAGTTTTCTATTTTGGTTAATGGGGCTCTAGCTGACTTTTTTGGGAGCACGAGGGGTCTGAGACAAGGGAACCCGCTATCTCTTATGTTGTTTTTGGTTATGATGGAGGTTTTAAGCAGGATGTTGAAAAGAGTTGAAGGTGCTGGGTTGATCAAGGGTTTTAAGGCTGATGGTAGACGGGGTGAAGGGGAATGTGTCTTGCATCTTTTGTTTGTGGATGATACTATTCTATTTTGTGACGCGGAAGTAGAGCTGATCCTTCATGTTCAGATGCTTCTTCTTTGTTGTCAGGTTGTGACAGGTTTGAAGGTTAAGTCCTGAAGAGTGAGATGGTTCCAATAGGGGAGGTTAATAATGTGCATGCCTTGACAGAGATTCTGGGTTGTAGGATTGGGACTTTGCCTATGACCTATCTTGGTATGCCGTTGGGGGCTTCCCACAAGTCCCCTTCTATTTGGAATCCTATCTTGGAGAAAATTAAGCGGAAGTTGGCTGGGTGGAAGAAGCTGTATTTGTCAAAAGGTGGAAGACTGACGTTGCTTAAGAGTACGCTATCTAGCCTTCCTACTTGCTATTTATCTCTTTTTACCATCACTTCGCATGTGGCTAATAAGATTGAGAAGATGCAAATGGACTTCTTGTGGGGGGTTTCGAAGGCTCATTTGGTGGGGTGGGATAAGGTGTGTGCTGCTAAGGCGAATGATGGTTTGGGAGTAAGGAAACTAACTACTTTTAATAAAGCCTTACTAGGAAAATGATTATGGCGGTTTGGGGTTGAGGAGACTCGTCTTTGGAGGAGGGTTGTAGCTTTGAAGTTTGGGAAAGAATGGGGGGGATGGTCTTCCAAGCTGGGTAGGGGTGTCCACAGGTGTGGTTTATGGAGAAGTATCCGAAAAGGTTGGGAGGTTTTTAGCAAATGTATTCGGTTTGAGGTAAGGGTGGGGGATAGAGTGAAGTTTTGGACAGATCGGTGGTGTGGGGACTTACCACTCCATCTATCCTTCCTGGTAGTGTATGGGATTGCTACTAATAGAGAGGCATCTGTGGCCTCGTCTCTCAAACGGTTGGGGATTGAGGCTCGGAGAAGCTGGAATGTTCGTTTATTTGGGGATCCAAATGATTGGGAGTTGGGTGATGTGGATGAATTCCTTCGTACCTTGGGTTCTAAGTTACCTCAATCTGAGCACGGAGACCGTATGAGATGGAAGTTGTCGAAGAAGGGGGATTTTGACATCCGCTTGTTCTATAATAAGCTTCGAAGTCCCTTGCCTATTATCTTTCCTTGGAAAGGTATTTGGAAGGTTAAGGCTCCTTCGCGTGTCTCTTTCTTTGTTTGGATTGCAACTTGGGAGAAGATTCTTATGGGGGACATTTTGCGGGGTAGAGGCTTTGATTTTGTTAATTGGTGCATTATGTGTCGTTGTAATGGGGAGACGGTGAATCATTTGCTACTCCATTGTGAAAAAGGTTATCAGTTGTGGAGCTTGGTTTTTAGATCTTTTGGGATTTCTTGGGTCTTGCCAAGATCGGTTGCAGATACGCTTGTTGGTTGGTGGAATTGGTTTGGAAAGCACTCTTCTAGCATTTGGAATTTAGCTCCGTCGTGCTTAATATGGTGTATTTGGAGGGAGCGAAATTGGCGAACTTTTGAAGACATGGACAAATCTGATGACCAGTTGCTTGCTTCTTTTAGTGGTTCTCTTTTTGATTGGTCTAGGGCTTGGGGACTCACCTCTAGTGATTCTCTCCCTTTGTTCCTTAGGTCTCTCCTTTGTATTTAGTTCTTTGTTGGTTTTTGTTTGTTTTATTGTTTTTTCTATATGTTTGTTTCTTTCTCTATACTCCTTGTTCTGCCTTATGTTTTTTCATGAGGTAGATTGTTGATTATACATCTTTCTTACTTATCAAAAAAAAAAAAAAGACTATTGTGTATGGCTCTGTGCTCCGTTTTACTATTATTTGAGCTGGGTAAAAGAGAAACAGAGAGAATTAGATGTCAAGTCAAGAATAATGAACTGAATTCAAAATCCTCCTGTGACATTTTCAAGGGAGTACATATCACATTCTTGTCTAATGAAAGGGGGCTTCCTAATGCAGTAAACTCAACCTTCCTGAGAAGTGAGAATGTAAGCTGTGGGTTCACCTAAAAAAGATGCTGCTGGTATGCTTGCCAGTGAACCAATAAATTGTGATTTTCTCAACTTGATCCTTTCCCATAGGATTGGTTTCCTCTCTTTGAATTGTATTTGATGTTAAAACTTCATCAAGTATGCGATCATAAACAGATCCATGCTTTGTAAGCATTCTTTCCTGTTAATTTTTGAGTTGTAGAAACGGACTAAATGATGTGATTTTTCTGATTTTATGACCATTTTTATCCTTTGTCTCACAATTATAAATTTAGTACTAGTGTAATTAGTAATTACTGGTCAATTGATATCTAGAAGCTATAATGGATATGGTTCTGCTCAGGTTGCGATCTGAAATTTCTTTGCCAATTATGAAGGAGTTGGTTCCACATTATCTCCAGGACACGGGAAGGGTATGTTCCATCGAACCTTTTCTTCTGTGTGCTTATATGGAACATTTTACTTGTTAAATTAAACATTCATCTGTTTTCCCGCATTTTTTTCTCTTTGTTTTTGTTCATACTTTGGGTGCAAATCAAACTTAGGCTAGTTAATGATTTCAGAGTAAACACCTGACTGTTGAGTCTCTCTCTCTCTCTCTCTCACACACACACACACGCACACTCACAAAGTTTTATACTGATTTCATTCTTGTTTATTAGAGTGCTAAATTTCTCAGTTACTTGTTGGCTTTCACGTGCATGGATGAACAAAAGGCATCTCTTTGGTTTTTTTATTTATTTTTTATTTTTAAAATTTTTTTTTAATAATTTTAATTTCAGCATTTAGATATTTGGTTTTCTGACCTGACATGGCCTTTTATCTTCATATTTTTTTAGGAGAGGCTGGATTATTTGGAAGATGGAAAAAATGTCTTTAAACTGCGTTTAAAACTTTGTTCATCTTTATACCCCGTCAATGAGCGCATTAGAGACTTTTTTCTTGAATATGACAGACACACGCTGCGAACAAGCCCACCTTGGGGTTCTGAACTTCTGGAGGTATTGTTTGAATTTATGCTTTAATCTTTTCAGTATTTTAGGCTTTTTGTTTATCATCATAATCTTATGTTTCATTCTTTTTCAAAAACTCCCCCTTTTTTAAAATTTATTATCCATTTATTTTCTTATGTATTTCTTTACCTCTTTGTTCCTGAAGGAAATTCCTTTTCCCAATAACATAAATACAATATCTTGAAGAGTCGTGTACTTCTTTTGTGCCATATGTTTCCCTTATTGGTTTTCTTTATTTTTTATTTTTGTTTTCCTGCTTCTCCAATTAATGTTAAAACCAAATGAGGTAGAAAACTACCTGGATATGTGTCTTTGTAAGTCTAGGCTAGTACTCTACTATATCTGTTAAAGGTTTTATTGGGATGGGATTCAAAATACGGCTGCCTGCCTGATGCTGACCCTATTGCTGAAAAGATGCAGTGAAGGGCTAGTTTGGACTGTTCAGTTCTCAAGCAGGTCCCAAAATGTCTGTGAAAAACCTAATGGGCAGCATCGAAGCTCGCAATGGATACACCTTGCTGACCCTGCCTCTGGGCTAGGATACATTCACAAATACTGTTGCTATCTAGAGACTTACAGCCTTACATGATCTGTTCTATAGGGCCATGCCTCTGTGTCCTTGAGTTATTTTTTGATAGGTATGTGTCCTTGAGTTTAAAGGAGACAGGAATCATCAGAGCATGATTAATGGTTGGGATCCAAGTCTGAGTCACTTAGATGTAGTATATGATATCAGCAGCTTGGGTCTGGCATGGGTGGTTGTGCCATTGTGTGACAGGTTACCCAACTTCTATAATATAGAAACAGATATACAAATACTGTGTAGAAACAAGGAAGCTCCTACATGGCAGCAACCCAGGTATGTTTCTGTTGGACATGTTGGGGACACGGCTGCCTGCGTGTCTGTTGTGCATCTAGCAATTTCTTTTTTTAAAAAATTTCTCCAGAGTCTACAGCTTGTTTTACCCTCAATGTAATCTCTCTCTCGATCTGCACTCATTGGCGCTCAAAACAGTTAGATCAGTGCTTATCCAAACTCATTGACAGTCTGTTTCTCGTTTTGAACAGTAGTAAAGAGTCTGCCATCAATATGCATGGTGATGCTGCAAAAGCTGTGAAGGCTTTGGATGACAATGCCATCTACTGTAATGAGCCCTTAGAGCTGATGCCGGGATCAATTGAAATTAGATTCAGTGGTATTTCCAGTGGGAGTGAGATTGAGGTTTGACAGTAACAGAGGAACAAAATGGGGATTTTGTTTTTTCATCATGACCAAGGAAGAGAGAGAACATTATATGGAAAAGTAAAGTTGGTTGAAAGCTGTAAGCATGCCTTGTGTGTGCAACGTGTGGCATGTTTTCAATGGTAACCGGAGGTACCCCACCTAATGTACTGTACTCTTGTGTGTGCCACGTGTGTTTTCAATGGTAAACTGGAGGTACAACACCTATGTATTGTACTTAATACCTAATTTTTTTGCCATAGTAGTAATTTACAAGATTACTGGGAACAGGAAAAAAGACAAAAAAGGTTGGGTGTGAACAGGATATTTTCGATCTGAAACTGCAGCTTTTCAGAACTTTGTTTGAATGGATGGCAGCGTCAAGATTTTTCCTCTTTCAAACTTATTAATTTTTATTGAGCATTGTAACTTTAGAGCTTATTTGTGATATTCCTGTGACATGTCCTGTATATTTGATGCATTCCTTTATTTCTTATTAGAACTTAATTCTTAATATTAAAAAAATTATAACAAACTTAAAATATACCTAAAAATATGTTAATCAATTACTTATTCCATGCCTTTGCCATGTCATGTTTTAGTTTTTCAAAAATTTCTGTTTGTGTCACTGTTAGTGTCAGTGTCATACCCATGCCCTGTGTCCATGTCCAGGCTTCTTAGTGTATATATAATAGAGGTTGACCAGCTTTATTGAATGGCTTGACTCCAATATGTACTGATTTCTGTGCAGGCCATTAACAGTTTGAAGAATGTTGATTCCACAGCTTTGCTTCAGTTTCTTCACCCAATTTTGAATATGCTTCTCCATCTTATTGGCAATGGTGGAGAAACCCTACAGGTATTCAGGAAACTTCTACTAGTGCTTTTTATTGTCTCTGTTTCGTACTTGTGAATTTAATATTCATATATATATATATATATATATATTTTTTTTTTTTCCATAATTTCCTGGATGTCTTCACTTGAGTGTCACTTCGATATTCTCTTGGGCTCTTTGCTCTATGTTGCCATCTCATTTTCTTTTTAATTTTCTTTCAGGTTGCGGCCTTCAGAGCCATGGTTAATATTGTAACTCGGTATGTATTTCAGTTATGGTCAGAATTATGTACCATGCACACCTATACAGAAATTTGAGGTCTTTGCCACTATGATGCATATCCGTGCAAACACTTAATATGTAAATACTTCCATGCTAACAAGAATATGAAGGGCTTGAGTGCTGTGTGCAATCACCTATTCTTCTTCTTCTTCTTTTTATTTTTATTTTTATTTTTATTTATTTTTTTCTGTGTATATCTTCAATTTTCTTTTTTATTTTTTTGTTTGACTAGTTTGCATAAAACTCACTTGGAAGGAAAATAACTTCATTATAAAGCCTTACTAGGGAAATGGCTATGGCGGTTTGGGAATGAGGAGACACGGCTTTGGAGGAGGGTGGTAGCAAGGAAGTTTGGGGAAGAGTGGGGAGGATGGACTTCTAAGTTGGGTAGGGGTGTTCATGGATGTGGTTTATGGAGAGGTATCTGTATGGGCTGGGAGGATTTTAGCAAAGGCACTCACTTTGCTGTTGGGGTGGGGAGTAGAGTGAAATTTTGGCAAGATGTGTGGTGTGGGGATCAACCCCGCCAACTGGCTTTCCCAAAGATTGTACGGTATTGCCACTTATAGGGAGGCCTCTGTTGAGTTTTCTTTGTTAAGGTTGGGAGTGGGGGAAAGGAGAAGTTGGAATGTTCATTTCCTATGGGATCTTAATGATTGGGAGTTGGATACTTGGATGGATTTTAATTGTATCTTGGAATCCAATATTCCTTTAACAGATAATGGTGACCGGATGAGATGAAGTTGAAGACTAATGGGGATTTTGACATTCGTTCGTATTATGACAAGTTCTTCTTCTTCCATTGTCTTTCCGTGGAAAGGTATTTGGAAAGTTAAGGCTCCCCAGCGTGTCTCATTCTTTGTTTGGACTTTGTTTGGACTGTAGCGTGGAATAAGATTCTTATGGGTGATAATCTGAGACTTAGGGGTTTCGATTTTGTTGATTGGTGCATTATGTGTCGTTGTTGTGTGGAGATTGTGGATTATTTATTGCTTCATTGTGAGAAGGCTCATCAGTTGTGGAGTTTGGTTTTTCAATCTTTTGGGTTTTTGTGGGTCTTACCCAGAACGGTTACAGGTCTACTTTTTGGTTGGTGGAATTGGTTGGGGAAGTACTCGTCTAATATTTGGAATTGAGTTCTGTTGTGTTTATTGTGGTGTCTTTGAAAGGAGTGTAATCGGTGGACATTTGAGGACTTGGACATCTCCAGAGATCAGTTGTGTGCTTCTTTTAGTGGATCTTTATTTGACTGGTCTCGGGCTTGGGGACTCACATCTAGTGAATCTCTCTCTTTGTTTCTTTGTTCTCTCCTCTTTTGTAATTAATTTCTTTTCTTTGTAATTTTGTGGTTTGCTTTTTGCTTTTCATGCATAAAGTAGCCTTGTGAATATACTTCTTTCATACTTATCAAAAATAAAAACTAACAGCCTGCCACCCTCTCTTTTGCTCTCTTTTTCCTGTAGTTCTACGATTGCATTTCCAATTTAGCATGTAATAGTGTGTAATATTTTCTTTTTTGGTAGGGTGCAACAGGAGTCAGCTGATGATGCTGAACGAAATCATTTTCTAGTTAACTATGTTGATTATACTTTTGATGACTTTGGGGGTCGTCAAGCACCAGTATATCCTGGTTTGTCAACTGTATGGGGTAGCTTGGCCCGAAGTAAGGTAATTTTATCTCACTGCTCACACTTTAATCTTCGATGCTAGTTCCAGTGAGGTAATTTACTTCAGAACTTGTAACTATTAAGTGCGATGTATAGAAGAAGTGCATGGGACTGAGAAAAACAAAAGTGACAACATACAATTCTCTGTAAACCGCTATTGAGTGCATGTCCTGAATGTTATATTGACGGGAACAATTTAGCATGCAAGTGTAGTATGTAAATTACATGCAATGGTAATTAGCTTGCCACTTTTGCAAATTGGTCCTGGTGTCCACTTTTGACCAAGTAAAAATAGATTCATTTCAGTATATTGTTTTTGTCAGCTTGGAAATGGAAACATTAACATCAAATGGTTCAGTTTATTGTTTTGATCATCTTTGTTTTTCCCTCTTCTTTGTCTATGAGCATCTTACAAGAAATCTGAACATGTGAACATTGACATCAAATCAACAAACAGCCATAAAAACCTAAGCCTGTTTCTTAAATGCAATACGGATCACAATCTTATCCTGATAAATTTTTTAAATTCATTCATTGGTTGCTGTTTAAAATAAAACCTTCCAGTGGCAATCCAAGGTTCCTCCTAGGGTAGCGTTCTTTTCTTGGACTGCTGCCTTAGGTAAGATCTTACCTACGGATAATTTTTGGAAGAGGCATATTGCATTGTTAGAGTGGTGCTTTATGTGCAAAAGGTGTGGGGAATTGGTGGATCATCTTTTTCTTCATTGTCCTATAGCATATGAGTTGTGGTCTATGGTTTTTTGTTTGTTTGGTATACATTGGGTTACGCTGTATACAGTTAGTGAGGTATTAGCTTCTTGGCAGGGAAAGTTTGGTAGACATTGAAATATAGGTTTATGGAGGTTTGTGCCGCATTGTTTGTTTTGGTGCTTATGGCGGGAGCGGAATGCTAGATGTTTTGAGAATTGTGAACGATCTATTCTTGACATTAAGTTTTTCTTTTTCTGTACTCTCCTTGAGTGGAGTTTAGTTTTGCCTTCCTATTCTTGTCTTTCTCTGCCCGATCTTATGGATCTTTGTAATCTGGGTTGTTGATTTGTGCCACTGTAGTACACTTCCAGTGTACTTGGTTGGTTGGTTTTTTTTTTAAAAAAATAAAATTGCTTACGTTACTTATCAAAAAAAAAAAAAAAAAAAAAAACCTTCCAGCAAATCATTAGACAGCTCTGAAATTCTAGGCCCTATTTGGTTTTTAAAATACAATGACAAGAAAGTTTGGAGACATGCTATTTTTATTGCTTTCAGTGGTTTTTTTTTTTTTTTTTTTTTTTTAAATTTTAATTTTTATAATAATAATAATAATAATAATAATAATAATTTTTTGATAGGTAATAAATATTTATATTCAAGAACACTACTTTATGTAGAAAAACATAAGGCAGAGAGAAAAATACAAAGGGAAAAGAAAGAGTGAAAAGATAAAGAACGGAAAAGATACTAAGTACACAGGAGAGAGCTAAGGAATATAGGGAGAGAATCACTAGAGGTGAGTTTCCAAGTCCTAGACTAGTCAAACAAAGTGCCACTGAAAGAGGACAATAGCTGGTCATCCGAACTATCCATGTCCTTAAACGTCCTTCTATTTCGGTCCCTCCAAAGACCCCACATCAAGCATAATGGAGTTCAATTCCAAATGCTAGACAAATGCTTTCCGGGCCAATTCTACCAACTGGATAAAGTATCCGTAACCGATCTTGGAAAGACCCAAGAAAACCCAAAAGATCTAAACACCAAACTCCACAACCGATAAGCCTTTCTACAATGTAGTAACAAATGATCCACCGTCTCCCCATTATTGCGGCACATGATACACCAGTCGACAAAATCCAACCCTCTACCCCTCAAATTATCACTTGTAAGAATCCTATCCCATATAGCAGTTCACACAAAAAAGGAAACACGCTGGGGAGCCTTAACCTTCCAAACACCTTTCCAAGATAAAATAATGGGCAAGGGGCTTCTTAACTTATTGTAGAACGATCGAATATCAAAGTCCCCATTCTTTGTCAATTTCCCAATCATTTGGTCTCCGAGTAAAATGAACATCCCAGCTTCTCTGCTCCTCAATCCCCAACTGTTCAAGAGAAGAGGCCACCGATGCCCCTTTATTGGATGCAATCCCATATACACTCGGAAAAGTCAATTGAAGTGGAGAATCCCCACACCATTGATCTGTCCAAAGCTTCACTCTATTCCCCACCCCTACCTCAAAGCGAATATTCTTGCTAAAATCCTCCCATCCCATGCGGATACTCCTTCACAAGCCGCACCCATGTACCCCTCTACCTAGCTTGGAAGTCCATCCCCCCCATTCTTCCCCAAACTTGAGAGCTACAACCCTTCTCCAAAGCCTTGTCTCCTCAATCCCAAACCTCCATAACCACTTCCCTAGTAAGGCTTTATTGAAAGTAGTTAATTTCCTTACTCCTAACCCACCATTTTTCAAAGGTGTACACACCTTGTCCCATCCCACCAAGTGTAACTTGGAGTCCCCCCACAAGAAATCCCTTTGCAACCTCTCAATTTTATTAGCCACATGCGTAGGGATGGTAAAAAGAGACAAATAATAAGTGGGGAGATTAGATAATGTGCTTATAAGCAACGTTAGTCTTCCACCTTTTGACAAATACATCTTCTTCCAATCGGCGAACTTACGCTCAATTTTCTCCAAGATTGGATTCCAGACAGTAGGGGACTTGTGGGACACCCCCAAAGGCATGCCAAGATAGGTCATAGGCAAAGACCCAATCTAGCATCCCAAAATCTCGGCCGGGACATGGACATTAGGAACCTCTCCAATGGGAACCATCTCACTTTTCAGCACATTAACCTTTAAACCTGTCACTGCCTGGAAACAAAGAAGAAGCATCCTAACATGTAGAATCTGCTCCTCATTAGCATCGTAAAATAGAATCGTATCATCCGCGTACAAAAGATGAGAGACACATACCCCTCCACCCCGTCTACCATCAGCCCTAAAGCCTCGAAACAAACCAGCCCCTTCAGCTCTATTCATCATCTTACTGAAGACCTCCATCATAACCAGAAACAACATGGGGGATAGCGGGTCCCCTTATCTCAATCCCCTCGAGCCCCCAAAGAAATCGGCTGGAGACCCATTAAACAAGAAAGAGAATAGGGTTGTAGAAATACAAGTGCGGATCCACCTACACCACCTCACCCCAAATCCCATTCTCTTCAACAAATCAAGAAGGGCCTCCCAATTCAAATGATCACAGGCTTTCTCAATATCTAATTTACAAATAACTCCCGGAATCTTACTCTTCACTCTACTATCAACACACTCATTAGCAATGAGAACTGAATCAAGTATCTGTCTATCACCCACAAAACTGTTTTGAGACTCCGATATCAGCTGATCCAAAACCTCTTTCAGGCGGTTTGCCAACACTTTAGCCAAAATCTTGTAAACACTCCCCACCAAACTAATAGGTCTAAAATCTCGAATATTGGAAGCACCATTCTTCTTAGGGATTAAGGCTATGAAAGTTGCATTAAGAGATTTTTCAAACTTACTGTGTTGATAAAACTCTTCAAACATGGTTAAGACATCTCTTTCCACAACTTCCTAATAATGGTAATAGAAAGCCAAAGAGAAACTATTAAAACCCGGTGCTTTATCTCCTTCCATCTCTTTGAAAACTCGAAGAACCTCCTCCCGTTCAAACCTCCGTTCAAGCCAGTCCCTCTCCAACCCCTCTATCTGATCAAACTCCAAACCTTCCACACAAGGCCTCTACTCAGTTTCCTTGTACAATTTTTTATAAAACTGTACAGCTTGGTCGGCCATCTCGGATTCTTCCTCATAGATAGCCCCATCCACATCCAACATACTAATATGATTATGCCTTCTTCGAGAATTGGCCATCTTGTGGAAAAATTTGGTATTGTTGTCTCCTTCCTTAATGCAAAGCATCCTCGATTTTTGTCTCCACGAGACTTCTTCCAGAGAGAGAAGGTTCTGTATTTGAGATCTTAACACAGCCCTCTCACCTAACTCCACTTCAGAAAGGCCGAGATCCCCTTCCTTAACATCCGATAGTTTCAAAGCCTCCAGCAATTCTTTTTTCTGATGCTCTACATTTCCAAACTCACTCCGGTTCCATTGAATAATATCTTCCTTCAATGCCTTAAGCTTCTTGGCAAGTACAAAATTGGGGGTACTTGAGAAAGAATATCGATTCCACCAAGAATGAACCCTATCTTTGAACCCATCCGACTTTAGCCACATGTTCTCGAACCTAAAAGGACTTTTCCCCCTTAATATCCCTCCTGCCTCCACTAAAATGGGGAAGTGGTTTGAAATAGGACGATGTAAAACCCGTTGGGTTACATCCGGATAGTGATCCTTCCAATCATGAGAAACCAGAACCCTATCTATCCTAGACATCGAAGGCTGATCCGAGCCACTCGACCAAGTATAACTCTCTCCTTCCAATGGCAAATCTATCAAGCTAAGCTCCTCAATGAACTCAGAAAAATTCTCCATAGCCGGGGTAAGACGAGATCCCCCCAACCGTTCACTAGGGAACCGAACAATGTTGAAATCCCCTATGTAACACCATGGAACTTCCCAAAGTTGCTGAATTCCAATCAGCTCATCCCACAATTGCCCCCTCAAGTAATTATCATTCGGGCCATAAACCCCAGAACAAGCCCAAATAAAACCATTCCCCAAACCCTGCCACCGAACTGATACGGAAAATTGACCCACCATTACCTCTAGCTTTTCTAAAACCCTCTTATCCTACATCATCAAAACCCCACCAGCTGTCTGATCTTCATCCAAGGCTACCCAGTCTACACAAGGACAACTCCACAAGTTGCAAATCAACTGTCTATCCATGCCTGCAAGCTTAGTTTCTTGAAGGCAAACTACATCACAATTCCATTCCCTAAATAAATTTCTAACAACCAAAAGTTTTCGCGAATCATTCAAACCTCGAACATTCCATGACACCATTCTTAACTTCATTGAAACTGTAATCTCCCTACTACAACCTCAGTCAAGTAGCCAAAGAAAAGAAAACTATCTCCCATAATTAACCGAGGAAATCAAATTCCTCAACTCCCTCTTCCCTTTATCCTTGGAGACAGCTTTTTGGTGGGCAGCATCTTTCCTATGCACCAGCTTGGCTGCCTCAATCTCCGTCTCAAGTCTTTGTAATAGCATAATACACCTCTTCTCATGTCGACCCAAAGAAAGCCCCATCATCTTATTGAAACCGGGGAGTCTATATTTCACCCAATTAGACACATTCAATGTGTTATGCAACCTCCTCACCTCAGTATTACGATTCAATTCAGCAGTCACAATCGACCCCAGGGGATTAATAGACACCAAGGGGGAAGAACTCTCCACATCACCCAGGGCCTCAACTGCACAAGCTATTTCGACCTCAGTCAATGCCAACACCGACTGGTTAGCCTGATAAGGGGTGTCTATCCCCTGAATATCACTTGCACCCTTAACTCGATCACCTTCATCTCCACCCGGAACACCCCATTCCTCAATCCCAACTCTTGGTGGACTTAGAACGTAATTTGATAGCTCAAGACCTAATAATGCCCTATCACCCTCTGTTTCTGCCTTACCTAGTGTGGACGGAGGCTTATTGGCTCAAAGCCCACCAGAAATAAGACTCTTAGCCTCGCCGAAGTCTTTGCAAGGCAACCCAGAAGCTCGGTTGGAGAAATAGACACCAAATCTGTCCTCGTGGTGTGGAAAAGAGCTGTATCGGCCCTATCCTGTGTCGCCGGTGAAGCCCCGGCGTGAAACCCAATGGACAAAGGACCACCTACCATTACCGATGCCTTCCTCGGACCACGATTCATCTCGGTTTGGGTCGCCAAGCTCGCTGCCGTCATCGGAGCTTCTTTTCGCCCTGTGCCGGCCTTCACCGGTGGCGCCGGTGACTCCACAGCAAGATCGACATCAGCACTTGTGATGTCCTGAGCCTCCGAAGCTTCGTGAGATGCTTTGGACATCACCGGTGTGTGGGCTTCCTGCCTTAAAAGTCTCGGGTCCCCCACAGTTGGGCTTTCACCCACTTCCAACCTTAGTGGGCCGGTGGGCTCTGGACTTGAGAACATTGGAAGGCCCACTTGAGTACCATCTTGGTTTGAGCCCACCATAGGAAATTTGTGAACCCGTGAACCACTAGGCACGTGCTCCCTTTGATCCCTTGATACCCATAAGGAACTCCTCAGTCCACCTTTATTCCATGCCACCCTCCTTTTTCCTTCCCCATTCACTTCTACAGTCAAGCTTTTTCCTGCCCAGTCAGAGTTCCCCAGTTCACGTTTATTTCCATAAACATGTTCAATCCAATTTGATTTGAAATTCAACGGAGATCTCCTTTTATATCCTATTGGATTTGTCTTTTCAAAGTTAAACTCCTCTGTACTGCACCGAGAACCCACAACTCTACCTTCTAGGGTCGCCGGACCTGGTAAGCTCACCGGCGCTTTGCTCAACATTTTTTGTTTACTTACTGAGTTTTGCATCTCTGACTGGTTTCTGCCCCTGACCTGCACCTCATGCCCACGCACCGTATCGGCAAAGGATTTAAAAGGTTGAATCCTAGAGTTATCCTTATGATGCTGAGCCACAAAATTCGACTACCTAGTCCCACCATTCAATTACAAAAATTGCATAAATCTAATAAATCAACAGTAGAAAATAAAGAAAAGTTCCTTATGGCTGTCAGCCAATCCAATAATGTTCTAAAAATGAACAACTTAAGGTTAGGCAAATAACTTTCAATGTCTTCAAAACTCCTACTATTTCTTTCCCTCCAAATACACCACATCAAGCAATGGGGGATAACCATCCAAATATGACCATTTCGATGACAACCAAAACGACCTTGCGAACAAGCTAAGAGCTCAACTACAGATTTTGGCATCACCCATGAAAGTCCAAATAAAACCAAAATCATTGACCACAAATCTGAAGCAATAGGGCAATTGAGCAGAAGGTGATCAACAGATTCACCATTGCATTTACACATATAGCACAATTTTTAATCCTTACCTTTCTGGCTTTCTCTTCCTTAAGTTGTCAATAGTAAAAAAAATCTACCCCCAAAGCTATAGTCCATACAAAGAAGGCTACTCTCGGAGGAGCTTTTGATTTCCATATGATTTTCCAAGGGGAAGGATGCTCACTGGTGATTGCAGCTGTATCCAGAAGAGAACCAAGCTTGAAGTCCTTTTTCTTATCAGGTTTCTAGCACATCTTATCCTCCCCAATCCCCCTAAATCTAAAACCATGAATGGTATCCATGAAAGTCATCAAGGACTCCAATTCCCATTGTATGGCCTGAATAAAGTGTGAATCCCAGTGAAGAACCCCATTGTTGAATGCAAAACACTTTATCACCATTTTGTTTTCAAGAATAAATGACCAAAAATACATTCTCAAACATGTTTTTCATCAATTTTTTTAGGGTATGTGCTTGATGTAGGATTTCAAGTTGGAAAATTGTAATTTATGAGAATTTGTGGTAGTTTGGTTGTTCCTTTGACGAACTTAAGAATTACAGTACTCATGAAATGTGAGAACTTCAACTCCAACATTTTACCAAAATTGTAATTTATGAGAATTTGTGGTAGTTTGGTTGTTCCTTTGACGAACTTAAGAATTACAGTACTCATGAAATGTGAGAACTTCAACTCCAACATTTTACCAAAGAAATCTTAATTCTCACATCACTGATATGAGACTTATTAATTTGAACTTTATACAAATTATTTGAGTAATTTAACAAAAATATGATTTTTTGATCATTGGGGGTATAAGAAAATTACATATAATTTTCACAGTATTAATTTATGACTTTAAAAAGTACAAAGTGAACAATTCAAACGATTATTTTCATCATTTAAAGTGTATTTTTAAATATAGAGTAATGAAAGTGCAACATGAATTCAAATCCTAAGCATGCTTAAACACAATAAAGTCTACTATTGTGGATTCAAATTCTCAAAAACCAGTAACTCTCAAGATTTAAAATTTCAGCCAAACAGTGAATGAAATCTAGTTCAAATGATACCTCCTCCCTATGTATAAGATTGGGTGGAGGGTAATGGCGTGGCTTTTAGATCCATTGGATGCATTTTATTACTTATATATATATATATACATATATAAAGACCTACTGGATGCATGCATAGCTTACCAATTACTCCTCAAAACAAAAGAAAGAAGAAAAAAACAGCAGTTGGACAAAAACTTCTTATTACCATTACTACAGAGAGCTATTTCCAGTGAGCAGAGCCAAACAAACTTCTATATTCTGTTCCCAATCTCCCATCACTCTTAAAGCCAATTACTTACAAAACTTCTACACTAATCCTTAATTAATATTGAAAAATGATTGATAGAATAGAAGCGGAAAGAGAAATTATTTTTGGTGAAGATGTCAATCCAAATATATTTACATAAATTAATTATATAATTGTTTTTCAGTGTCATCCTATTAATTCAAACTGAAATCCATAATTGATTTTGCTGACAGACATGAGGAACATATCTTTATTTTCTAATGTTGATTTATTAGATTATGCAATTTTTGTAACTTATTGTCTACCCCAGTATATTTCTTGTATGCTTGGGTGACTCTCTTTTCCTGATTTATATAATCTTGTTACTTATAAAAAAAAAGTATTTTCTGCTTATATATCTGTTTGTTTTTCATTTCTTAAACAGTATTAACTTTATTGTGCAGGCTAAAGGCTACCGTGTTGGACCAGTATATGATGATGTTTTGGCTATGGCTTGGTTTTTCCTTGAGCTAATTGTCAAGTCAATGGCATTGGAGAAGACTCGTCTTTTCTATCATAACCTTCCCACAGGTATTTTTGAATTCCCTGGATCTTATTCATGCCATCTCCTAAGATGGCTTTTGCTAATATTCATGTTGTTTCTGCATTTATATTTTTAGTAGATGTTGAATTACTAAGAAGTTATTTGGTAGGAGAGAAGGCCATTGGTCAAGCTTCAATTATTGGAAAGCTTAATAATACTACTAAGGTGCATGGTTACCAAGCTTAATATATAGTGTAGCTTCCCAAGTGAAAGCTAGCTTGTGCATTGGATGTGTCCCTCATTTTTTAATGAGGAATTGGATTTTTTAGGTTGAAGGGATTTTCCCAAATCTCTTTGTGCCTCTTTCATCATAAATATTATCTAGCTAAGTCGCATACATGTCCAAAATCCAAGAAATTAGATATAAAAAATGTAATTTAACATGTAAGGAAAGAAATTTATTTTGTGGCCTTTGATAGGATATGCTTTCAATCTAAGATGTATGTTGAATAATATTTTGCTTGTTAAATTTGAGTTCATTAATATTATATAAAGCATGAATAAATTTTGGAATGATTCATCTATCATGGCAACAAGCATATTCTTTGGTTTTTGGGCAGTAGTTTCCATGTCCAAAGGAGTGATATTTCCTTTAAAAATTGGTTTGACTTGCTCATCCTTGCTTACTGGATGTTGTCTATAGTCTAAACTTCAAGTGAATTGTTTAGTAGTGATGGTACCATATGGTGCTTTTAGTAAATATTAATAACAATTTATATCCTTTTCTGCTGCTTAGAGTCATATCTTTGATTGGTGTTAAAAAAATGTTATTTTTGCCATTCTATTTGCTGCACTTTTTTTTGATAGATTGTAGTACTGAACTATGTTAGGATGCCATTTCTTCTTTTGTTATATATATAGTTGCTTTCGTTTAAAATTCTTTGTTGATCGTACAATTTAATTCCATGTCGCTGCCAGCAAATCATAGCATCACATTTCTAATCAGCTTATAATCTGGTTTAATTTTTGAGTGAGTTTTATTTTATTTTATTTTAATAATATTATTTTCCTTTTGGTACAGATGAAGATATCCCTCCAATGCAATTGAAAGAAGCTGTCTTTAGATGTATAATGCAGTTGTATGATTGCCTTCTAACAGAAGTGCATGAGCGCTGTAAGAAGGGGTTGAGCTTGGCAAAACGTTTGAATAGCAGTTTGGCCTTCTTTTGTTATGATCTTTTGTCCATCATTGAACCTCGCCAAGTTTTTGAATTGGTATGCTTTCTGCTGTATTTTAATGTTGCACATATTTATTCGTAAGAATTTACGATTGATCCTTTTGAATCTACCGTAGACCAAGAATGTGGAATGTGCCCTGCTATATTTTGAGAACTCTTTTTGATGATAAACATGGTGACGTATAAAAAAAAAACTCAGTTGTTTTGTTCATCATTTAGAAAATTAGAATTAGATAAAAGAGTAACTTGGGAGAATTTAAGCAATGCCAACTTATCATCCACTTTTCTGTAATAAATGGGAGAGAGAGAGAGAGAGAGAGAGAGAGAGAGAGAGAGTCACAGACTTCTCATAAAATGGATTACCATGCTTAAGGAATGCACCAGCAGTCATGTTCTAAAAGTTGATGCAATACAGACATTGTAGCTTGGGTCAAATGACACCACTGGATATGCTCCTTGTATTACTCATTGTTACAATTCAATGTGAATTGCACTGCAAAATACTTTGTTTTGCTGGTGCTGGCATTATTTCACCTCCATGTTTTACTTGGTGGTTTTGGTTGCTGTATTTAAATTGTGGCTGAATTCCAAATTGCTACTGTATAAGACATTGTTTTAATAGGGGAAACTGGAATGTATTTATGAGAGTGTGCTTATACGGCTGATGATTAGCTTTTGGGATGTTTAATTGAATGTTTGAGACATGCCTTATTAATCCTCTTTATTTTGTTTTGTTTTGGGTTTTCTGTTCGTATATTTGTCTATTTTTCTTTCTGCTAGCTACTAGGATGAGGCGAAGACCAATAAGCATGATGACCTTTGAGTTAACAAATGACACCAACTTATTAACATTGATAAAGAAGCATACCTTAGTTGTAGGGGAATGCAAAATGTGATTTGTACAGCCGTACTAAAGCAGTAGGGCTCTATTGGCCTTAAAGTGGTGGACTTTGTTGTTGCCCTTTTTCTATATTCTCTTTACACAGTTTCTTCTGTATGTTGCAGGTTTCCTTGTACCTTGACAAGTTTTCTGGGGTGTGCCAAATGGTTCTGCATGACTGCAAGCTTACATTTTTGCAGATTATATGTGATCACGACCTTTTTGTGGAAATGCCTGGGAGAGACCCTTCAGATAGGTAATTCATCAATTTGACACTTCTTTGGTACCTCATCACTTTTTATATAGATAACAGTGGAATTCTAGGTGAGTTTAGCATCTCAAAGTAGCTCAAATTTCTCTGTGTAACTTGCTTATTTGATATTGTTTTGTGGTATAGTGTTCTCTGTAAGCACATAATTTCTGTAAAATAATATCAAACCAAACTTTGACATTGGAATTGATGATATTCTGCTTATTTAATTGATTCATCCAAGGATGCCTGCTGCTTTTCTCCAAAATCGCTGAAACCACATCATGCCACTACTAGTTGGAGCCTTTGGTTTGATCATACTAGAACATCTAGAGTTGTTTGGCTATAAGCATATTTGTAATTCTAATAAGCTCCAAAATTTGACAATATTGAATTTTAGTATTAAAACGGGGGCATTTGACTTATTGAGTTCATTGTTTTTATACATTTTCTTTTTTTTTTTTGACTTATTGAGTTCATTGTTTATATACTTATTGGGTTCATCTAGTATTATTGTATTTTATTTCAAAAAGTAAGGGTAATATAGGAAAGGGCATAAAATAGTTTACGCCTTTGCAGAAAATGGATATGTTTGCAGACATCCTATTAAGGAACGAAGGTTTAACAAAATACGTTGGAGGGAGTATAATGCTGCATTTTGTACAGAAGCTAGAAATTAATTATAGTTGTTGTGATTTCACATGCATGTTAATTATTTCTCAGATGTGTTGCTATCCTTATCATAGATGTTGAAAATTAATTAATTTTATTTTTTTGTTAAAATCCACTTATTGTTACAATGAAGGTTGGAAAAACTTGACTCTTGCATTACTGATAGATGTATTCCCATGCAATATCCAGAATACTGTTCCTTTATAATACATTTCCAAAAGGTGTGACTCTTCCATTTTGAATTACAATTTGTGTTAGATTTTATGGGATAGCTGACGATACATCACCTTTAGTGTTTACAGTTGGCATGCTTATGCTTCTGAGAAGAATGGAATGTCTTCACAATTTTCTTTTCCTTTTTTTTTTTTTAATTTTAAAATCTATATTTTCATTACTTTTTAAGATTTCAATCTATTTGGCTCAGCTACTTCAGGTGGTCTGTGATGTGTGCTTGACTTAAATGCATGTTCATGTCGTAGGAACTACCTTTCATCTGTCTTGATACAGGAGATTTTCCTTACTTGGGATCATGACGATTTATCTCTGCGGGCAAAGGTAAGTCTTAATTCAGATTTCTTGCATTGACCTTAATTTCATTTGATATATATATATATATATATATATATATATCGTTTGAGAGGGTAGATGTATTTGTGTCCTGCACAATTTGCATAAATGTGACTGTTATTCATTTTTAGCTACTGTTATTCATTTTTAGCTATGTACTGTATACTATTGTGGAAAACATGCACTTATTATTATTTTGTCGTAATACTTGCTTTCCCGTGTGTAGGCGGCTAGAATATTAGTAGTCCTCTTGTGCAAGCATGAGTTTGATGCTCGATACCAAAAGCCTGAAGATAAGCTATATATTGCACAGTTATATTTTCCACTTATTGGACAGGTGCATATTGTTAAATTTTTGAAGCAGTTTATTTATTCATTTCTTTTTTATTTCTATTGAATATATTCCCATTCAAAATCTCAGCTTGTATTTTAAGGTAAATTATGCAGTTGCGATTGTACCACTAGCTGGGAATATTAGAGGCCGTTTGGTCACCGAGTTTAAACACTAGTGTTCAGTGTTTAACTGGTGTTCAAAAATAAAAACACGCGTTTGACAACATATCTGTGTTCAGTGTTGTTTGAAAATTGTTGTTGAAAATATGGTTTTTAAATGATGCCTTTTAAACAACAAACAACGCTGGAAGTGGCAGTACCGTAAATACCTTCAAACACTGTGGGGACCACCTGATGTGACATATCTGTGTTCAGTTCTCTTCCTCTCATCAGACCCTCTGCCCTCATCAAATAAAAAATTTTATTTTGTATAGGGTGTCAGCTTTTTTAAAAATGAAACACACATATACCAAACACACATTTATGTTTTTCGAACACTGAAACATGTTATTTAAACCATGATACCAAACACATTTTTTTTGTTTTATGAACACTAAAAACACGTGTTTCAACAACACTTTTCAAACCAAAGTTTTTACATTATTTTAAACAACGATGTTTGGAATCAACTACCAAATGGGCCCTTAAGGTTCCTCTCTGTTTTGGTATAGGAAATATATTTGCATATATGAAAATAATAAACACCTCAAAGCTCTTTATCAAAGCTGTAGATTTTCTCACCTTAAAACCAATCTCTTTTCACCGCCCAAATAAAAATATTAAATTATAAGTAATAATGCCAATGCAAAATTATGTGTATCAATTCGTGGTCATAGACTATGCAATTATAGGCAAAAATGAAACAAATTTGGGTAGTTGCTTTTGTAGAACTAATCTAATTTAATTGTAGCTGAGCATAAGTCAGTTAAAGTATGTCAAGATAAGTTATGAACAGAATTAAATAGTCTATAGTGTCAGCACATGTTTGCAGAATCAAGATAAGGAGATCATCCTGGAATTTTTTTTATTTTTTATTTTATATATATATATATATTTTATAGGTATTAGGAAACTTTATTTAAAATAAAATGGCAAGAAATGCCTAATAATTAAGACCTCAAGTCACTTGAATCCAGAGTCAAAGGACGAAGGAAATGGAAAACAGTTGAAATCCCTTTCATTCCCGTGAAGAGTGATGTCTGAAGATGCAATACACTAGTGAGTACAGGAACGTTATCAGCAAGCTTTTTGGAACCTGCAAATAAAAATAGGGTTCTATCTTATTACTACAATGGCACTGGGATAAACTCTACAAATTAACCCATGTAACAATGCAATGACGCCCAAATTTGCTAAATATATTGATTTGCTAGCCTCTAGAATGTATGGCATGACTTCCAAGTTTGCTAAATATTTTGATTCACCCAACAATTCTTTAAAATTTATATTGTTAAATGCATCAAGATTATTGTGTGATCGTAAATACCTATTAAGTTAAAAGAAAATCCTTTTAAGACTGTTATAAGGCTAGCTCTACTCTTTGGTACCAAGGTTGGGTTGTTAAGAAACAACATGTTTGTAAAATGAGTGGCTGCAATGAGAATGTTAAGATTGATTAGTGGAAATACAAATAAAAATAAGAGTCAAAATGAGAAAATTCGTTTAAAAATAGGAGTTTAAAGATAGGGGTTGCCGTATTGATGATGAGGGAGAGTTGCTTGAGATTGTTTAGTCTTGTGCAGAGGAGAGTGATTAAGTTGATTTAAGTTGAGGGAATGAAAAAAAGATGGAGGAAGACTTAAATAACAATATTAGAAGTACTAATAAAAAAATAACAGTACAAGTAGTAAAAAATTACTTGTCAATTAGGGAGGTACCAAAGAGTATAATTTTGGATGAAATAAAATGGCAAAAAAGAATACATGTGGCTGACTCTAATTAATTTGTTGAGGATCCATGGCCAACTCCAAAATTTTGGACTAAGACTTGGTTATATTTTTTAATGTCATGGGTTGCTTAAGGTGGTTCCATTACATTATATTATTCATGTTATCAACTTTGGATTGTGATTCTTCCTATTAAATTTTGTTAATTAATGATCCTGTGGTCTATGCAGATCCTAGATGAAATGCCTGTCTTTTACAACCTAAATGCTGTTGAAAAGCGTGAAGTTTTAATTCTTATTTTGCAAATTGTGCGCAATCTTGATGATGCATCACTTGTAAAAGCGTGGCAACAAAGCATCGCTCGGACTAGATTATTTTTCAAACTCTTGGAGGAATGCTTAGTTCTTTTTGAGGTTGCTACTTTGTTCAAAACTTTACTTCCTCTTTGATGATGTGCTTTGAGTTTGTCTGTCAGTTAATTTTACTTCTTGTTTTGGTGATCGCATAGCAACATTGATACTCTTATCATTTTCATCATCATTGATTTTTAATTTTATATTTAAGTCTATATTTTATTTGTTTTAAGACTTTAAAGTTAAATTAGAAGTATGAATATTGTCTGATTTCATTGAGGCAAAACATTGAAGATAATAGAGTTACTTCCAACAAATTGTAGTGGTCGACTACTAACAGCAATTGACTGTGTGGACATAATTATATATATATATATATATATATATATATATTCCCCCTGGCTTGTGTGTTGCTACTTTTTCCAATTTTTTTTTTTTTGATAAGTAATAGAGATGTATATTCAAAAAATACTACCTCATGCAGAAAAACATAAGGCAGAGGGTAGATGTTTTTAAAAACTTATCTTGAAGAAGTTAGAGGGTAGATGTTTTTCATTAAGCTTAAATTTTGGGTCTCAAAGAAGTCCACATAGTACAGGTATTTTGAATCCCTTTTTGGTAAAATCGTAACTGTTTCCACCCTGTGGTTAATGCTTTTGGAAATTATGTACTTTATTGTCTCTTTCATAAACAAAATATATTTGAAGCTCTTTTTTTTCTTGGGCCCTTCACAGTTGATATATGCTTTTGTATGAGTCCTTATTGAAGTTGCATTTTGTTGTTCTGGCTCCTGCTCTAATTACATTACCCTTAAATAATTGTTGATTATGTACTTTTACAGCATAGAAAACCTGCTGATGGCATGCTCATGGGTTGTAGTTCTCGCAGCCCAGTTGGGGATGGGCCTGCTTCCCCCAAGTATTCTGATAGACTTTCTCCTGCAGTTAACAATTATCTATCTGAGGCATCAAGACAAGAAGTCAGAGTAAGTTAATTTTACTGTTAAAGTTCTGAAAATCAATGTTTCGGTGTTTTGTCTATTATTTGCCTTTTATTATTCATTCATTGATTGTAATGTTGACTTTACATCCATTGCATATTTACCTTCATCGGTCAGTAGTTTCTTGGTTATTCTTTGTGCAATTTATTTATATTTATGATATAGAACATATTCATTGTATCCTCAATACGCCTTGAAACTCTAATGCAGCCTCTGGGAACACCTGAAAATGGATATTTATGGCAGAGAGTGAATTCCCAATTAAGCTCCCCTAGCCAGCCATATTCCTTGAGAGAAGCACTGGCTCAGGCCCAGTCTTCTAGGATTGGAGCTTCTGCACAAGCACTTAGAGAATCTTTGCACCCGATATTGAGACAAAAATTGGTACAGTTTTGGATAGAAAAATCGATTGCTTGTTTGATTGCTGCAACAGCAACATTTACTCCAAGAAATTACTATTATTTTTGTTTTACATTTATTGTAGCTATTTTAGGCTACTGATAATTTCACATTCACTTCAGGAGCTTTGGGAAGAAAACTTGAGTGCTTCTGTCAATCTCCAGGTTTTGGAAATAACAGAGAAATTTTCCATGATGGCTGCCTCCCATAGCATCTCTACTGACTATGGAAAACTTGATTGTATCACAGCCATATTAATGAGCTTCTTTTCCCGAAATCAACCTGTGTCTTTCTGGAAAGCTTTGTTTCCTGTCTTCAACAATGTCTTTGATCTTCATGGAGGAACTCTAATGGCAAGGGAAAATGATCGTTTCTTAAAGCAAGTGACTTTCCATTTACTTCGACTTGCAGTTTTCCGAAATGAAAGCGTCAGGAAAAGGGCTGTTATTGGGCTTCAGATACTTGTGAAGGTATGCCCTTTGAAGTTCATAGATTGCTGCTTTTGTTCTTGACTTACATTATTTTATTTATATGTTTTGCAGAGTTCCTTCTATTGCTTCATGCAGACAGCAAGGTTAAGGGTCATGCTGATTATCACATTATCGGAGCTGATGTCTGATGTGCAAGTGACTCAGATGAAGCCTGACGGAACGCTAGAGGAAAGTGGTGAAGCACGACGGCTTAGAAAATCCTTGGAGGAAATGTCAGATGAAGCTAAAAGCCCCAACCTATTGAGGGAGTGTGGACTTTCTGATAGTGCTCTGGTAACAATTCCAGAAAGATCGGAAGAGAACAGGTGGTCCTGGTCAGAGGTGAAATATCTCTCTGACAGTCTTCTTCTTGCCCTTGATGGAAGCTTGGAGCATGCACTATTGGTAAGTTTTTAGCAATATTTGCATCAGCTTTGAGTTTGAGAAACAGTCAGAATAATTACTCAATTAACAAACACTACGCCTTGACCCTATTAGGATGGGAATGTTGCACTAATCAGGGTTAAGAGTTGATACCTCACATCCCAAGACAAGGCTGACATCTTTTTTAAACTTCTGTTTTACATTCTTGCTTTCATTGTAACTGGCACATCTTGTGTGGACATTTAACATTGCTTCTAATTCATGGTGGGAGATAAGTCTTATAGAGCTGCTTATTTCCATATATTACTTTATCTGGGTTTGTAATTTTATCAGTAGGTTATAGTATAAGTATTTTTGCTTTGGCAGAGTTATGTCTTCTTTCATCAAAGTCAAAGTAACCTACAGACACATGTAAAGTTGGACACTTAAAAGGACACATTTCCTAGAAGTACTAGTAACTTTGACAATTTACATGTACTTGAAACAAACTTAAATATTCTTAAAAATCCTTTCTGTAAACTGATAGGGAGCCCCTTCCCTCGCCACTCCTTACCCCGCACTTCTCACCTTAAAGTAGGCCTGTGCCAGGTATGCTGGAATGGCGAGGGGTCACTTTAAAGAGGTGACCTGATTCTCTACTCCCTATTGGCACAGGGATGGAATTTTATTTGGGCAAGTGGCAGATATAGATTTTGGGAATAGGGTTTAGGTCAAGGTAGGGTCTTTGTGGTGCCAACACAATAGCGTTTAGTCAAATTTTTTGTGGATGTTTGATAGAGTGCTTTTGAAACACGAGGTAAGTTATTATTACAAATACAATTATATTTGACAACTGCCATGGAGTGGATGCTGTGGGATATTGGGTTGATAAGAAAGAGAGGAGCTTCATACACACAGAGACATATCTTTGTTATTATTACTCTTAAGGAAGTTTGCGCATATTTGACAAATGGGATTGAAGGAATTTTTCCAATTCTGAATGTGGTCATTACTTTCCTACTTTCTTGTCCTGATGAGTAAATATTATTGAACTAGCAAAAATAATACTATCATTTTCCCCCTTCTCTCACAGGGATCTGTGATGACTATGGATAGATATGCAGCTGCTGAAAGTTTCTACAAACTTGCAATGGCATTTGCGCCTGTCCCAGATCTTCACATAATGTGGTTGCTACATTTATGTGATGCACATCAGGAAATGCAGTCTTGGGCTGAAGCTGCCCAGTGTGCTGTGGCTGTTGCTGGTGTTGTGATGCAGGTAGTAAACTGTTATTGGGGCTTGTGGTTCAACCACCCTCAGTCCTTATATGGAAAGTTGACCTTAGAAAATCTGCCTAACTATTTCCCCATTTTCTCACCTTGTACAGTGCAGAGCTGTAAAATTGACTTCATGATTTGCTTACTGTTGCTTAAGTATTAACTGCCTTCTGCTCATATGTCTAATTAAATTTACTGCAGGCCCTTGTGGCTAGAAATGATGGTGTTTGGAGCAAGGATCATGTAACTGCTCTTCGTAAAATTTGCCCAATGGTGAGCAATGAGATCACATCAGAGGCTTCTGCTGCTGAGGTAGAGGGATATGGTGCTTCAAAGCTCACAGTTGACTCTGCAGTGAAGTACCTTCAGCTTGCTAATAAGCTTTTCTCTCAAGCTGAGCTCTATCACTTCTGTGCCAGCATTCTTGAGCTTGTAATTCCAGTTTATAAAAGCAGGAGGGCATACGGGCAGCTGGCTAAATGTCACACATTACTCACTACTATCTATGAATCAATTCTTGAGCAGGAATCAAGCCCAATTCCATTCACTGATGCCACATACTATCGGGTGGGATTCTATGGTGATAGATTTGGGAAGCTTGATAGAAAGGAGTATGTATACCGGGAGCCCCGTGATGTTCGGCTAGGTGACATAATGGAGAAACTTAGTCATATATATGAGTCTAGGGTGGACGGCAATCACACTTTACACATTATTCCAGATTCGAGACAAGTGAAGGCAGATGAATTACAGCCTGGAGTCTGCTACTTGCAGATAACTGCTGTTGATGCAGTAATGGAGGATGAAGATTTGGGAAGTAGAAGGGAAAGGATCTTTTCACTTTCCACTGGAAGTGTCCGTGCACGTGTGTTTGACCGCTTTTTGTTTGATACCCCATTTACGAAAAATGGCAAGACCCAGGGTGGATTGGAAGACCAATGGAAGAGGCGAAGTGTGCTTCAGACTGAGGGCTCCTTCCCTGCCCTTGTGAATAGGCTCTTGGTAATTAAATCTGAATCTCTTGAGTTCTCCCCAGTAGAAAATGCAATTGGAATGATTGAAACTCGGACAGCTGCACTACGAAATGAGCTTGAAGAGCCTCGCAGTTCTGAAGGCGATCAACTCCCTCGTCTCCAGAGTCTACAGAGAATTCTTCAAGGCAGTGTTGCTGTTCAAGTAAGTTGTTAAGTTCGGTTATTTTAATTTCTGTTTTCTGTATTGTCAGTTTTAACAATATATATTGCTGACTTCCAGATTCTGAGTAATTAGAATTACCTTATGCCCATTCTTTTTGAAAATGCGCTGTAATCAAATTTATGGCGTTGCTTATTATTTTCTAATTGCTCTTGGCCAACTACATGTGCAGGTGAACAGTGGAGTCCTAAGTGTGTGTACGGCCTTCCTGTCTGGTGAGCCCGCAACAAGGCTGCGTTCACAGGAATTGCAGCAACTCATTGCTGCACTCCTTGAATTCATGGCTGTTTGCAAGCGGGCCATTCGGGTACACTTCAGATTGATTGGAGAAGAAGACCAGGAATTCCACACGCAGCTTGTGAATGGATTTCAGTCCCTCACTGCAGAGTTATCTCATTACATCCCTGCCATTCTCTCAGAGCTTTGACAATGTTGTAGCATTATTTGTTTTTGGTTCTGCTTGATGTGTCCATATTATTTGTTTTCTTGTTATTTTTTTCAATGATGTACAAATGTGTATACTAACTTTAATAGGTGATGTTCAGAAAATGAAAATTGCTACTCTCTCTCTCTTTCTCTCTCTCTCTCTCTCTATATATATATATATATATATATACACCGAAAATTCCCATTTGGTGGGATAGTAAAATTGCAGACGTAATTTTTGCCGATGACATAGTTTGGAGGATTGGGTAAACAAAGAAAGCTTATAATAAAAAATTGAAGTGCAAAAGTTGCAATTAGATATTTCTCTATATTACTATTTATGTGCAATTTTATCTCGCATGCATTGCATCTTCCTTCGTTATTTTTGTCGTACTGAGTAAACCTTCCTCTTGAATCTATTTTTGATTATACTCCGTCACTTGATGATGCATCACTCGGCCGGGGCAGCAAAGCATCGCTCGGAAAGACTTTGATTATTTTTCAAACTCCTAAGGTTGCTACTTTGTTCAAAACTTCACTTCCTCTTTGATCATGGGATTTGAGTTTGTGGGTAAGTTAATGTCACTTCTTGTTCAGGAGATCGCATAGCTATGTTGATACTCTTATCATTTTCATCTTCAATGACTTTCAATTTTATATTTTATTTGTTTTAAGACTTTAGAGTAGAATTAGATGTATGAATATCGTCTAATTTTCATTAGGGAAAAACATTGATTGTAGTGGTATACTACCAACAGCAATTGATTGTGGATATGTGTGTCTATATGTATATATATATGTGTGTGTGTGTCTATCACTAGGACTGATTTGTCCTTCTCATAACCAGGGAAACGAATTTTTGTTTGAAATAGCTTGATTATCTTAGCAGAAACAACCAAGGAAATGAATTTTTGTTTGAAATAGCTTGATTATCTTAGCAGAAACAACGAGACCATTATGTTTAATAAAATCAAGAAACAAATACAAATGCTTTCAATGTTCATCAATAGACTGAGGAGAGAAAGCCGTCATCAATATTTCATAATTAATTGTACCAGTTGTACTAGTTAATTATTCTTTATACCTTGTGAGCAAAAAGATGAGGCAGACCATCAATGAACTTTTCTTTCCAATAGGGTTTTAGACTATCATTGCGAAGCATAACTTTAGAGATGAAAACATCTTGATATCATCTATAATTAGACATAGTAGGACATCACAAGTTATTTAAATAAACACTTACAACAAATATAAGTAGAAGCAAGTTTTTCCAAGTAGGAATGGGCTAAGGTTACAAGATTAAAAACTGGGAAGGTAAGAGGAATTTAGGGAGAATATAAAAGCCTAGTAAATTGAGTTCTAATTACAATAGAAGGGAAGCAGCCTTTTTATAGGCAAAATTAGACACTAATAGAATAGTGAATGGTGAGTTGTTAATAGTAAATTTAACTTTTTTTCTATTCAAAGCAGGTCTTCAACAGCTTTGTTGGAATGTGTTGACAGTAGTGATGTAAGAAGTGGTTTTAGCAATTTCGTTGATATGTGCCGATAATATCATCTTTTGCAATTATGGAGTTGAAATAGGAAATCAGTCTTCAATTAAAGATGGAGTTGCAACTGAGTTATGCCCAAAAAGAGTCTAATCATAGGAATAATATGGATTATCATCTTTAGCAACAGAGGCTTCAGAGGATGCCTTAAACTCATATATATATATATATATATATATACACACACAAGCGCTTTAGTTTGTATGTCGATATTTTTTTCAATTTAAAGAAACTATTTCTGAAGAATTTAGAGGTAGATATTTTTTTCATTACGCTTAAATTAAGGTCCCAAATAAGTCCTGTTAGGAATAGGATAGGTATTTTGTAATTTGCATCCCTTTTCGGTAAAATTGTAAATGTTTCCACCCTGTGGTAAATGCTTTTGGAAATTAAGCACTTTATGGACTTTTACACCCATTCATGAGTTCCTTTCGGCTCTATTGTGGCCTCTTATATGGGCCTTTTTCATTTATAGCTTTTTGCACCCATTTTTGGGACTTTACATCCATTTGGGGTCTTTGGATTTGCTTGACTAGTTTTTTTATTTCAAGCCCAAAGATCTCTTCAACAATTGGGTAGCAACATGGTTTGCATCCTCAGGGGTGTGCGCCGAACCACACCACTCTAGCCTCTTAACAAACTGATGCAATGTTTTCTCTTTTAGTTTCCACAAACTCTTCCAATGAAATTAATAATCCTCACTGGTTATCTCAAAAAAATAATCCTCACTGGTTGAGCTGTGTGATCATATTAATTGGAAAATCACATTTTGCTACTTTAAAAATTATAATCCTCTCTTTAACCTGACAACGATCTCTAGCCATGCGTGTATGGTGAATTAATTATTATTATTTTTTTTTTGGAGAAACAAGCTTGTTTACTTTGCTGAAGCGCTGCTAATTTTGTTCACAGTGTTAGCTTTATTTAGTACTTTATTTTTTATTTTATTTTATTTATTATTATTAGTTATTCTATTGTAGTATATTCCTGCTGTGATATCTGTAACAATTACTCTTACTGTGACCACACCTTATGTCTAGCTCACAACATTCACATCAGGACGTATCTACATTGGGTAAGCCTAACTTGTGCACAAGTAGGCTTGAAGCCCAGTCTTAGCAAGACCAGTCCCAACTCTCTTACTCCAGATTAATGGGTTACTGTGCAGCAGAATGAGTTAAAGTTCGACAATACAAAAAGGCCCTTACAATGGGTGCTTTTAAGACATTTATTAATAGATTATTTTAAAAAAATTTTGATACAACTTCCATAACAAAATATAAGAAGTTAAAAAAAAAAAAAAGTTGTTTTCTTCTTTTCTTACAAAATATTTTTAAAAATATTTTATAAATTAATACCCTTAAGACATCAATTAACTTTTTTTAATATTTAAATAGAATAGAGTGAAAAAAAAAGACACAGAATTTGGTGGAAACTACTTCAGAAAGAATAAGCAAAATGAACTTTTACTCTTGGAAATTGGATGGAAATATTCCTAGACAGCTGGAAACGATCTAATACATTCCACCAACTCAAATTACTGCAAGTATCATATTTGTAACAATCCCACCCCCATACCACAATTACAAACAATATCTTTGTCAGAACCTTTGATTTAGCTCGGTGTTTTTTATTAATTAATTATTATTATTATTATTATTAATTTGGACTGACTGTGGAAAAAGCTGGTACTAGGTTCTGCAGGCATCGGTCAACTTCTCATATATATATGAAGCACTCTAGGCGGCGGCTCCACTCTAGGTGGCGGCTAAGAGGGATCGCTAGACCAGCAGTCAGACCAACAATGAATGTGTGTAACGTGATTCAATTAAATGTAAAGGGGGATCCTAAACTAAAAAGGGGTCTATGCCCCCTTTTTATAGCGTATAAGAAGAGGTCGAATAGAGAAAAAATGAACAGGAAGTTAGTTGAAAACTACTTTTGAAAAAGTAAGCTAAACAAAATGAAAAAGTAACTTTTACTCTAATATATTTATTATATAACATAAAAAGTGAGCTAAACAATGTTAACTACTCCAACTCAAATATGATGATTCCGATGACTTACCTGCACATTGTATGGGTTTAACTACTAATATATTTATTATACAACATAAAAATGAGTAAGTTCCTTTTGATGTATACATCCAAATGAGGAGAAGTTATATGTTGTACTCGGCATATATGCTGGGTACAAGATATCCAAAATCCCAAATGAGTGGGTGAGTGCTTCCCAATCAAATTGAAAAATGAGGTCGGCTACTTAGAGATATGCTAATTAGGGGTCATTTTATTGTATCCTCTATTTTTTTTTATATTTTTGGTGGTACGGTACCCACTTAAATCTTAGTCATAGATCTTACTTATTTAATCTAGTTCATTTATTTAATTTTAATAAGAATGAGTAATTGTCTCACATTACTTAAGAGAGTGTGTTGTATATAACATAACTTGTACCACAATTCCTTAAAAGTTACCATGACTTTTGAGTGTAATTGTGGTGTATCTTTATGTTAGAACCTCTTTCACTCACCTTTGTGTGTGTGTGTGTGTGTTTGTTTCTCAAAAAAAGAAAAAATTGGTAATTGTCTCACATTACTTAAGAAAGTGTGTTGTGTGTAGTATAACTTGTCTTACCCTCCCTTAAAAGTTACCATGGCTTTTGAGTGGAATTGTGGTATGCCTTTGTGTTAAAACCTTTTTCCCTCTCCCTTGTGTGTGTGTGAGTTTGTTTAAAAAAAAAAAAAAGAAAAGAATGAGTAATTGTCTACATTACTTAAGAGAGTGTGTTGTGTGTAGTATAACTTACCTCACTCTTCCTTAAAAGTTACCATGACTTTTGAGTGGAGTTGTGGTGTGTGTTTGTGTCAGAACCATTTTCTCTTTCCCTTATGTATGCGTGTTTGTTTATTAAAAAAAGAAAAAAAAAGAAAATGTTAGGACATATGTGGATCATGTTAGGAAAATATGTCAATATTTTATGTAGTTGGCTAATCCTTTAACAAAACGTACTTTACTTGTAATTAGGTAGATCTAGGATGTGTTTAATACTTCAAGAAACATATTGTTCAAGTCTAGTATTAAAGTTATGAAGATTGGACCAAGAAACAAGTGGAAAAAAGTTGTTCAATAAAGTTGGACAGATAGCCCTATAGCTGCTTGACACCTCCCGACAGCTAGGCTATCTGTCGAGCTCTTCAGCTGATTCTTATCGCAATCTCGATAACTTCTCGACAATTGGTCGATCGATCGAGAAAGCTTCTGTCCCTTCGACACCTGCTCGACATCTCCTCGATAGCTGTATCTGTCGAAGTTTAAATCTCGACACCTTCTCGACACCTGCTATCTGTCGAGGTTACGAGAATTTAGATTTTCAGATCTGATTTTCCGCCCATGATGACATGTATGTGTAGGGTTTCTTTTCTCACAACCCTAGACCTATATAAGGCTTATTTTAGAGGCCGTCACATAAGAGAATACAAGGAGAACATATGCAAAAGGTGACTGATGCCTTATTCTCTCTGAAAGAAGCTACTGCGTCTTTTATGCCTTAGGATTTTGTAAACAAGTGCTTTTTGATCTTCATTGTTGATGAAGTGAAGAACTTTGCAGCCAACAATCTTTTTCTAGTTGGTGATTAAGTCGTGTACCGAGATCCATGTAATTGCTTAGTCGCGTACTGGGATTCGTGCCTCAAAGGGAGGCGTTCATATATTGAAGAGTTCAGAGGTTCTGAAGTGGTAGAAAGTTTCTGCTGTGAGTTCATCTACGAGGATTGTAGAGTTTAGGGACAAAGGTTTTGTACTAGATCTGAAACTTTTCTTTACTATAATGGATTGCTTTTCGGGAAGGTTTCCCCCCAAGTTTTTTACTAGTGAAACTAGTTTGTTTCATTGGTTTTCTTGAGTCATCATATCTTGTCTTATTTATTTTTCCGTTGCATGATTTTGACATGATATTGATGTTAGTATGTTTTAACAAGTTTTATTCATAATAAATATAATTAACAAGTTGGGTTTAAAATTTGTTAATTCTATCAATCGGGGTCTAAATTTCCCAACAGAAAAGAATCTATGAAATATGCTAAATAGATTCCAAGTTAGAATAATTTTGACAAAGTTTAGGTGGTATAATTTTTTATAAAATTTATTCAGTGCATAACACAGTTTACCTAGTATATCAATGAGTAAGTTCCTTTTGAATGAGTGGATGGCCCCCCCTCCCCTCCCCTCCCCTCCCCTCCCCTAGTATACCAATGAGTAAGTTCCTTTTGAATGAGTGGATTCCCCCCCACCCCCACCCCCCCTCCTAGTATATCAATGAGTAAGTTCATTTCGAATGAGAAAAAAAACGTCTAAAACCCTAATTTGCACTAATTACGCGATTAGGTGACAAAATACCAAGATTTGCCAAAAATGGCAAAATTGAGTTAAATGCAGAATCATAAACTACTGACCTTGAGGGTCGTTCCAAAACAGACGAGACCTTATCCTGACTTTTAAACTAAAAGTTATTAAGGAAAAACCAATATGACTATAAATAGCAAAAACACTGTTTTTGAGGCTTTAATGAAGGAATTCGCCTAAATTTTGGTGACTTTACAAATCTGGATCAAAACGTTGTTTCCCTTCAATCTGCCAAATTTCATGCAATTCCGACACTGTCACCTCGATGGCCTTTACTAGCACTCGCCTTTGATCTTGCGTTGTGACTTCCTGCACCTCTATTGCTCTAGGAAAACATGTGTTGTTTGTTTTACATTGGAACACTCTCACTTGAGAATTGTAAAAATTTGGGATCAATAATTAAAAAAAGAGTAATGATATGGACACAATAAAATATCATTACTTTTAAAATTAGCTTGCCAATTCACACATGGATCCGCCACAATCTCTAATTTAATTTTTTTGCTATGCTAATTTAGAAATGTTGTGTTTGTAGCATTACTTATAAAAGTAATTTTGGTTCCTAAAACATAATCCTCAATCAATAAATAAAAAATAACCCAAATATGAACAAAAAACTAACTCAAATAACAGTAAAAATAGCCCAAACAACAACAAATTAACAAAACATTCAATAGTAAACTTATTCAAAAATAAAAAATAAAACTCCTAATCATTCATATTCGTAACTCGCACTCATAGTAGTTATCATCCGTTGCTCTCTCTTTCTCTCTCTCTCTCTCCTCTATCATCATTTTAGATCTCTCTTACTTTATTATTCTCATCTCAGTATTTTCAGTTCTTACTTTATCTATTATTAGATTCTTTTTGCTTTTTAATTTTGTTAGTATAAGGAAATTGTAAAATCTTATGTATTTTCGTGTTATTTGTTTATTTATGTTGATATATCAAAGTTATTTTTTGATACAAGATAGAAATTCCTCTATCTTAATCTAAGTTGTATATAAAACTCATTTCTAGAGACTTGAACCTCAGTTTTTAACCCCCACATCCTGTAAGCATTTATAATTGTGGAATGACCACTGCATAAAAGGTATGCGGTGAATTAGAAAATAAGGCTTTTGAGTGGAGTTGTGGTGTGCCTTTGTGTTATAATCCTTTTCCTTTTCCCTTGTGTGTGTGTGTTTGTTTTGTTTTGTTTTGTTTGTTTGTTTTTATTTTTTATTTTTTATATAAAAGGAATGGATAATTGGTCCACATTACTTAAGAGAGTGTGTTGTGTGCAGTATAACTTGCTCTACCCTCCCTTAAAAGTTACCATGACTTTTGAGTGAAGTTGTGGTGTGCATTTGTGTTAGAACTATTTTTCCCTCTCCCTTGTATGTGCGTGTTTGTTTCTTTAAAAAAAAAGAATCTATGAGATATGCTAATTAGATTCTAAGTTCGAATAATTCTGACAAAGTTTAGGTTGTATAATTTTTTTATAAAATTTATTCTGTGCATAACACAGTTTACCTAGTATAGTATATCAATGAGTAAGTTCCTTTTGAATGATCACCCCCCACCCCCACCCCCCAAAAAAAAAAAAAAAAAAAAATCAGTGAGTAAGTTTCTTTTGAATGAGTGGATTCTTTTGTTCAACAAGGAAATTGCTCTCCAACACTGCACTGGCGGGTTGACGTAAAGTAAAGTCATAACGTTTGTATGAACACCTTGGCTGACTTGGGGGAAAATTTTATATATATATATATATATATATATATATATAAATATTGATATACATAATTATTTTTAAATTAATTTGTTTTGTCTACATTAACAAAAAATATAATTTGAACACTCTCACTTGAGAATTACAAAAAATTGGGATCAATATTAAAAAAAGAGTAATGATATGGACACAATAAAATATCATAACTTTTTAAAATTAACTTGCCAACTCACACATGGATCCACCACAATCTCTAATTTAATATTTTTGCTATGCTAATTTAGAAATGTTGTGTCCGTAGCATTACTTATAAAAGTAATTTTGGTTCCCAAAACATAATCCTCAATCAAAAAATAAAAAATAACCCAAATAAGAACA
This sequence comes from Quercus ilex subsp. ballota, assembly GCA_032727855.1. NCBI lineage: Eukaryota > Viridiplantae > Streptophyta > Magnoliopsida > Fagales > Fagaceae > Quercus > Quercus ilex. Next base: position 85,869,717 of record CM064911.1, read on the forward strand.
AAAAAATAGCCCAAACAACAACAAATGAACAAAACATTCAACAATAAACTTATTCAAAATAAAAATAAAAATAAAACTCCTAATCATTCGTATTCATAACTCACACTCATAGTAGTTATAATCCGTTGCTCTCTCTCTCTTACTTTATTATTCTCATCTCAGTATTCTCAACTCTTACTTTATCTACCATTAGATTCTTTTTGCTTTTTAATTTTGTTAGTATAAGGGAATTGTAAAATCTTATGTATTTTCGGGTTATTTATTTATTTATTTATGTTGATATATCAAAGTTCTTTTTTGATACAAGATATAGAAATTCTATTCTATTCTAATTTAAGTGTATATGTGTATATGTGTGTGAAACTTCATCCTAGAGATTTGAACCCCGGCTCTTACCCCTTCCACATCCCGTAAGCACTTATACTTGTAGAATAACTATCACACAAAGGGTATGCAGTGATATTTTGTATAATTTAAGTTTCTTAATAAATATCATAGGAAAATTTCCTAGAACTCCCGCTATCCAATAGCTTAACTTAAACCAAAATTATCTCTATTGTAAAGAGTAAATCCTTAATACAGCTTCAATAGTCTCTCTAAAATGCCAAAAAGAAAATGACCATGAGTAGTCAGTTTCTTAGTTTGAAGAGTTACTATTTATTAGCAAAAGAAAAGATAAAAAATTGATGAAGTCAAAATAAAATATATAAGTTAGGAAGATTAAAAAATTGAATGTAGGAAGATTAAAGTAAGAATAAATAAACAATGAAGAAATAATTATTTAAACATGCTTGTTAGTGGGTGCTTTTAGGACATTTATTAATAAATTATTTTAAAAAAATTTTAATATCACTTTTTTAAGGAAATATAAGAAGTTATAAAAAATTAAGTTGTTTTCCTCTTTTCTCATAAAATAATTTTAAAAATATTCTATAAATTAATACCTAAATTGATTAACTTTTTTAATATTTAAATAGAATAGAGAAAAAAATATAAGCAGAGAGATAGGTGGAAACTACTTTTGAAAGAGTAAGCAAAATGAACTTTAACTCTTGGAAATTGGATGGAATATACCTAAACAGCTGGAAAAGATCTAATACACTCCACCGACTCAAATTACTATAAGTATCATATTTGTAACAATCCCACCCTCATACCTCAATTACAAACAATATCTTTGTCAGAACCTTTGATTTAGCTCGGCGATCTTTTGGAAGTAAAAACAAACAGCGTTCTGCAGGTATCATCAGCTTTTTTATTTATTTATTTATTTTAATTATAATTAATTTGGACTTTGGAAAAAGCTGTTACTGGGTCTGATTAATATTTTTGAGCTATGTTCATGGTCTTTAGAGGGTTTTGAGTGCTTGATTTAGGCGTGATCCTGATCATAATTTTTTTATTATCTAATTTATCTCCTCCTAGATCATTAGTTCCATATTTTTATTCCAAGATCATAAACAAACCAAACGTGACCCTTATTTTCATAATAGACTATATCTTTAAAAATATTATAAAAGTTTTTTTTTTTTTTTTGTAATTATGAAGGATTTAAAAAAATTTCTCCCCCCAAAACCTCTTTTTTGCAAAAATAATATTACTTTATTATTTGTTATTAAAAATAGCACTTTGGGAGAATAATTTAGGAGAATAGCTTCATTGTAAAAATCGTGGTTGCCTTGAACTCGTGTTTTTAAAACACGATTTTAGTATAAACTGAAATTTTAAGATTTAATTGATTTAAATGGTATAATTGCACTTAATAACTTACACTTCAACATTATACATTGAAATTATGTTTGTAAAACATGATTTTAAGTAAAATTGTATGTTCAAAATACGATTTTATCATGAGGTTATTCTCCTAAATAATTTAGGACCCAAATAAATTGTGATGATTGGTTCGTTAGCCCAGGCCTCCGATCCCCTCTCACCCGATAGAGGGGTCAAGAGAGGTCAAGGGAAATCAGACACGCTGATTAGATTTATTGCTCATGCGTATATCTATTGCAGATTCATCGTTATGATTAACTGTATGAGTGAATTAATTGACATATATATCTCTCTGTTATAGATGACTACCAGTTCCACTACCCCGTCCCTCCGGAAAACTATAGATATTCTAACTGAGGCAACTAAAGCAGATGAACGAAAAGAATGGGAAATTGCTAATGATCGTTATACAAAGGCATTTGAGGAGTTTAAAAAGATTCTTCAGCCATATTATAAAAGTGCAGCATTAGTAAAAGAAAAACTAAATCTTGAATCCACTACAACTCATACAACAGAATTCGCGCTTGGCCCTGCGGACTCGCCCCCGAAGTTGTGTCCTGTGAAGTTCAGTGATGTGAAGTTGAAAAATGTGGGCGGACTTGACGTTTGCAAAGAGGTATTGAGAGAAGCTACCATATGGCCTAAAAAGTATCCTCAATTTTTTACTGGTAAGTTGCTCCTCCATCATTGTGGGTTTTCTAATCTCTGCTTTTAGTTAGTTTATTTGGATGTTCTTAAGTTTCAATGCTAATAAGAATGGCTGGGTTTTGATCTCCTGTTTAGGGAATCGAAAACCATGGAGGGCTGTATTACTATACGGTCCACCTGGATGAGGGAAGACCCCTCTAGCAAAGGCAATTGCAGGCGAGGCAAAGTTTCCTTTATTTAGGCAATATTTATATAGTACTTTATATGTTTACCTTTTACTTGCAACGTAAACTTATGTTATAAACACACAAAAGTCGAAATTGTTGTACATATTTGCAAAAAGTGGTATACTTCTTGCAAATGTGTACAACAATTTCGACTTTTGTGTGTTTATAATGTAAGTTTACGCTGCAAATATAATATACTTTTTGCAAATGTGTACAACATTTACCGCCTTTTATGTGTCTAAAATGTAAATTTACATTGCAAGTACAAAATAAACATAAAATTTTCCTATTTAAATTTTAAAGTAAATTACAATAACGGATGATGAAAGAATTATACATGGCAAGAGATAAAAGAACAAATCTTCATCTTCTAGCAAGTGTTACACTTCATTTAGGACGCGGGAAGGCCTTACTCGTGAAATACTCATGAAAACCAGCTATTATGACTCTTCGCATTCCAGTAATGTGCTGTGCACATGTTTTCACTTCGTAGGAAGACTTCTCGCGAGCTACTCGCGAAAACTCATTTTATCTTCAATGTTGACTTGAGTCTTCACACACTCTCTCACACACAACCCATATAACGAAATCCCACATAAAATACAAGGTACATAAAATTGAACAAAATTATAATCAAATTTGGCACGGAATTAAAGCCAACACAAAATAGTTGTAAATCACAACTTTACAAAACTCTTGTATATGCCTAATGAGTGGAGGATAAGTACTTTAATACCTATCTACAAGAACAAGGAAGATATTAAAAATTTTACAAATTACCATGAAATTAAATTTATGAGTCACGCTTTGAAGCTTTGGAAAAGAGTGATTGATGAACATACGTTAAGATATAAAACAACAATATTAGAAAACCAATTTGGTTTTATGCCAGGACAATCAGCCATAGAAGTTGTTTTCTTACTTAGACGTCTAATGGAAAAATATGGAGGCTTGTAAAGATCTATATGGGGTCTTTATTGACCTAGAGAAAATATATGATATGGTTTCTAGAGAGTTTATGCAATGAGTTTTGAAAAAGAAAGGCTTTCCTCTAAGTATAGTAAGTTTTAAGTGTTTGATAGTGCTATAACTAGTGTGAGAACAAGTGGAGGCATCAGAAGTGAGATCTTATTGTTAGGACATATGTGTTTCACTTGTTAAGAACATATGTCACTATTTTATATAATTGGCTAATCCTTTGACAAAACGTACTTTACTTGTATTTGAGTAGATCTAGGATGTGTTTAACACTTCAAGAAACCTTGTTTCAAGTTCAAGTGTTAAAACTATGCAAGTCTGTCCAAGATTCAAGTGTGAAAAGTGCTGTTCATTAAAACTCGACAGATAGCTCGACAGCTAGCATCTATTGAGGCTTGAAGAGCTGTTCCAGTTAGTGGCTCGACAGCAACTCGACAAATAGGGTATCTGTCAAGGTTTATGAAGTTTAGTTTTCTAGGACTGTTTTTCATCCAATCCGTGATTGTATGTTTAGGTTTTCTTTTCTCACAACCCTAGACATATAAAATGATTATTTTAAGGGCCGTAAAAGGAGACACAAGTTGCATAAGTGTTGAGCAAAATTTGCTCAAGCAAATTGTGACCGGAGACAGAATTTGCCCTAGTTCATCTTTCTTGTGAAGAAGCTGTTGTGTTTGTGTACCTTAGAGTTTTGTGACCAATGAGCTTCTTGATTTTCATCATGTGATGAACTGAAGGACTTTACAGCCAACAACTTTCTCTAGTTGGTGATTGAAGTTACGTACTGGGATTTGCGCAATTGGTTAGTCACGTACTGGGAGCCGTGCATTATAAGGACAGATTGTCACTACAGAACAAGTTCAATTGGGTATTGTGGTAAGGGTTCAACTGTAGTTTGATATAAGGTACTGGGATTCCTTTACTTGTAAGTGCTTGTTGTGATAATAGTGGATTGTCGGGAGTGGTGACCTTAAAATCACTCGGTGGGGTTTTTGCCGTGTAGGTTTTCTCCATTCGTAAACAAATCACCCGCATCAAATTTAATTTCCGCTGCATTTAGTTATTTGGTGATTTGTTTGTGCTACCACACTTATTGCATGTTAATTAACTTAATTAATTCACTTGACGAATTAATTGGTTAATTTATCACAAGGGGTCAATACGTTTTTGGCCTATCACTTATCACTATATATTTGGAGAGATGCTCCAAAATCTAAAGGCTTTCAATTAAATAGAACTAAAACATAATACATGGAATACAAGTTTAGTAAAAGTTTAAATAGATGAAAGGGATATAAAATTTAATGGTCAAGAAATACTATAGAATAAGAGCTTGAGATATCTTGGATAAAAATTCATAAGGATTGAGAGATTGAAAATGATGTGAATCATAGAATAAGAGCATTGTGGATGAAGGGGAGAAACATAAAAAAATTATTTTGTGATAATACAATGCTTATAAAGTTAAAGGAGAAGTTCTATAAGATTGTTATAAGACTAAATATGCTCTATGGTCCTAAATGTTGGGTTCTTAAGAAGTAACATATTCATAAAAAAGTTGACTGAAATGAGATAGTTAAGGTAGATAAGAGGAAATAGATGGAAATATAAGATTCAAAATGAAGAAATCCACAAAAAGATAAGGGCGACCTCTATTGTTGAAAAGATGAGAGAGAGTCACTTAAAATGATTTGGTCATCCTCAGAGAAGAAAAACTATTGCACTAGTAAGAGAGAGTGAGATGAATTCAGGTTGAAGGAAAGAAAAATAATAGAGAAAGACCAAAAATAATGTTAGCATTAGTAAAAAATGTCATCAATTAAGGAAGTGACAAATCGAGAGAGTATGAGTTTGAATAGTGTTCTAACATTTTAATATTTTGTAATTAAAATGAATTAAAATAATGATTAAAATGTAAAGATATGAGAATTATTATGGAAGATAAATAGTTTGTCAAATGTGGAATTCCACATTGATAAGGAGAAAGACTCCTTAATTATTTATATGTGTGGAACTATAAATAAAATAAAATGGAGAAAAACAATCCATATAATGGACACAAATTAATCTATTTAAGATCCTTAGTTAGCCCCAAAAAATTGGGACTAAGGCCTTTTTATTGTTGTTGTTTTTATTCTTGTATACATCAAGAGTCCGTTTGGATACAGCTTATTTTGCTGAAAACTGAAAACTGAAAATACTATAACAAAATAATTTTTAAATGTATGAATAGTGTCGTGGAACTCATTTTTAATGAAAAAGTTACTGAAAAGTGAGGGTTTGTGGGTCTCCTAAACAGTGCACGGGACCCACTGACAGTTCCATTTTAGACTAATGTGTGGACACTCAAAGTGCTAGTGGGTCCCGTGCACAGTGCACGGGACCCACTAGCACTTTGAATGTCCACACATTAGTCTAAAATGGCACTGTCAGTGGGTCCCGTGCACTGTTTAGAGGACCCACAAACCTCACTTTTCAGCAACTTTTTCATTAAAAATGAGTTCCACGACTGTGCACGGGACCCACTGGTAGGTCTGTGTCCCACATAAAACCAACTTCTGGTTAAAAAAAAAAAAGAGTAAACGTGAAAACTCAAAATGCAAACGTGAAAACGTTATATCCAAACGGATACCAAATGTACTAGGGTTATGCATTATTTGTGATTAAGTTTATTGATTAAATTTGATTTTTTGAAAATGAATCATTAACATACAATAGATGAGAAGATGACCAACCATTTCCTTGTAGGCCTTAAAATGGCAGTCTAGTTTGCAATGCAGTTCATAAAAACTTTATGTTTTATTAAATAGTTAATACATGGAATTGTCATACATTGTTCTTTTATTAAATAGTTAATATATGGCATTGTCATACATTGTTTCCTTCCACTTATATACATATAATCTTGAAATGGAAATTTTCTTCAATACATTTCAGGAAGTATGCGACGGTGTGAAAAATGTTCTGATTCTAGCAGCGACAAATACTCCTTTTGGTTTGGATCAGGTGAGAAAAGAATACCATCCTTCTAACCTACGGCCATGGATCGAAGATATTTTATGATCTACATTGCTTTAGTGTTGAGGCTAATGCAAAGTTAACGTAGGCCATAAGGAGGCGTTTTGATAAGCGAATCTATGTCCGTCTCCCAGACACGGAGGCAAGGAAACACATACTTAAGGTACTTCAGTTTCTGTAAAGCAATGCATTTGCAGAATCAAAGCAATGTAGTTATAAACCCATTGTGAGTAATGCTTTTGTAGTTTATGTCTTGTTTAATAAATATCCTCTATTTTTTTTATTTGAGCAGGTCCGGATAGGGAACACTCCTAAAACCATAAGTGAAAAGGAGTTTGACGATTTAGCTGAAGCTACAGGCGGTTTCTCTGGTTCAGATATATCCTATTTCGTAAGTGTCAGTTTTACATTAGATATCAGTATGTCTCCAAAGTGATTATATAGCTAAAACTGGTAGTTTCTTTTAGGTTAAAGATGCACTATATGAGGTTGTTCGTGCAACTCTTACAACTGAATTCTTTAAAAGAAGCGGTGAAAAGTGGGTCCCTTGCCAAGGTAATGAAAAAAGAAGAGTTTTCTTGCAGGAAATAGATGAAAAAGACGAAAATTCAGAGGTATGGTCTAGCTAGGAAACTGATGTTCAACACAAGAAATCATTCCAAAAATCATATTTGTGGCTGAATATTAGTAACTTTTGGGTAGAATTCTTGAACATAGGTAGACTTCCTTTACTTTAGTAATTAGTTAATTTATATGAAAAAGAAATCTCTTATGGTGTGTTTGGGTGACATGATTTTGGCATTTGGATTTGGATTTATATTAATATTCAAATAACTTGTTTGTGAAATCCACTAAAGATTTCAAACCTTTCAAATGCTTGAATTTGAAATAGCTCCTAAAATCAAGGGATTTGAAATAATCAAAGCATTTCAAATCTATTAATTTAAAATCCAAATCCAAATTCAAGTTCCTAAACACAGCCTTATTTTACGAGTAATACTACAGACAAAAACTAATTTACAACATTTTTACAAACTATCGATATACCAAATTCTTACTAGTTTTAATATAGGTTCACTATTAACATCACATTTTTGCTTACTAATAATTATTTGGAAAATACTAAAGCTATATCAGCAATTTATAAAAATGTTATAAAATAATTTGTATTTATAGCATTACTCTTAAGTGTCTTCAATGTAGACACTTAAATTGTGTACGTGCAGTAAGTACAATGTAATTAAGTCTATAAAAGTCCGTGGAAGAAAATTCTTAAACCTATAAAAGCATGTAAAATAGGATTGAAGTAAAAACGGAAAAGAGGGGAGGGGGTTAGTATACTGGAAAGAAAAAGAAAAAAAGAGCGTGTCATTCAATTGCATTGATTCATGTTTGGGGTTGATTTTCTTTTTCTCTCTAGTTTGTTTTTAGTACTAGTATTTTTGTAGACCCCTACGTCCACTTTGAATTTTGATATTCAATCGTGTCTCTGGGAATTGATGACTTGCAGATCGAGGTACCACCCTGCACAGTTGCACACTTTGAGAAGGTGCGTAAAAATCAGAAGGCAACTGTAACTAAAGATGACCTTGATGTTTTTCGTGATTTCACCGAGGAGTTTGGGATTTATGGTTAAGGATGAAAAATGTAGCGGCACGTATCATTATGTTTTTTTTTTTTTTTTTTTTCGAGGTAAAAGAATTTGTCATCCATATGCTAATGTTATCTGAATGTATCTTAATAGAGATGGCCAAACCATTGGCCGGGTAATGAGTATTCAACCCGAAAGTGGAAACCGAAAATAATTTATACATGTGAGAGTTTGGTTAGAGGTTTTCTAGTCCGTTTGCTTGTTGTCTTATATTTTATATCTTTAGCAAGTTCTTGGTGTGTATGGGTTGTTGGCTGGCTTACTTATCAAAGAGGAAGAAATTCTATATTATATAAGAATCTTGAGACCATATTAAGTAAAGAGTAATGCTACAACCACAAACTATTTTACGATATTTTTACAAACTATTGATGTAGCAAATTTATATTAGTTCTAATATGGGTCTACCACTAACATCACATTTATGTTTACCAATAATTATTTGAAAATTACTAAAGCCATATTAGCAGTTTGTAAAAATGTTGTAAAATAGTTTGTGTCTGTAGCATTATTTTTAAGTAAAATATGTTAAGCATATAATATGATAAGCGGAGAGATATAAATATAATTTGGCAATTTTGAAGAAAAATATTTTTAAAAAATTTGGCATAAAATTATTGATATACTTTTTTAAATATAAATACATTAATCTCTATATTATAATTATTTAGAAATTTCTCAACAATTTAATTTGAAATAATCTACTCAATGAATAAAATTATTTTAACAATCCTGACTATAACAACAATATCACCAACAACGTATTAACCAAATTAAATATAAAATAATATAATAAACTTGCTATTTGTCTATTTTAGTCTAACGTTTTTTTCTTGAGGAAGTTAGAATATTTTAGTCAAACTTACTTTTAGAATTTTTTTTTTTTGGGTTGAAAAATTACATTTTACTACCCTAAAGTATACTTCTGATTATACTTTGCACCATAAAATTTTCGAATGCATGTGAAAAACTTGATGTCGAGGTGCAAAGTGTAACAAGAGTTATAGTTTTAGGATAAAAAACGTGTATTTGAGAAGTTAGGGTGCAAAGTATAATTTAGGGTATATATAGTTTAATTTGGTAAAATGTAATTTCAGTTTTTTACAAAAGAAGGTGGAATATTTTAGTCGAACTTACTTACTATTTGCCCGTTTAATATATTAGTTATGATTGTTAAAAGGCTTTAACTATTCAATCAATTCTTAAAGCACTATCATATGTGCTAAATGTTATATTTTTAATATTTAGGTTGTGTTTGACATTAGATTAAAAAGCCAACTTTTTTACTATTTAGCTTATTTTTGCTATTATTCATACATCCTGTTGCACTTTTTGGTACTATTTATGAGTTCTCTTGTACTATTTCATCTACCTTTTAACTTTATTTACAGTACTTTCAGTAAAAAGTTTTTAGTTTCAGCTAAATAAGTTATTCCCAAACGGACTCTTAGCACACAAAACACCAAAAACTATGCTTCATGAGATGTGCCAAATCCCAAAATGTTTTAGAACATACTACAATATCCTTCTGCTAGTAAAAGGGTATTGTAGAATGTTCTAAAAAAATCCATTCTTATTCCTCCTCTCTCCTATTTTATCTTTTGCATCTCCTCTCTCTCTCTCTCTCTCCTCTATGCTTGTTCACCATCTCCTCTTTCCTTGCTTTGTCTCTCTATCTCCCTTAACAACACTCACCTCAGTCTCGCTCTGAAACCACCACCGATCAAATATTTATGTCACCACTCACAAATTTCATAAAAGATAAATCACACAATTATGAAATAGTGTAACAAATTATCAATTTATACTGATTTAATTATGTGAAAGTGAATACATTTCTTTATATGACTCTTTACAATGGAAGAATACAATAAACTTCTTTGATTTGATTTCCCTGGTGCTTTATGATCGAAAGGGCTACAAAGCTTGATCTTGAATCTTGCTTTGATGTCTCCAAGTTGGATGTGTGGGATGTATTTGATTTGCCATTGAGGGCTGTTGAATTAATCCAGAACTAGATCAAAAGGAACTTGAAGGAAAATCCTTACTTTGATTTGAAGAAGTAGAAATGAGCCTTGATTTTGAGGGAGATTGTAGGTTGTGGGTTCCAATTGCGGGTTGATTGGCTTGGGTTGGTTTTGGTGGTGGTTGGGTTATGGTGGTTGTGGACACACTTTCTCTCGGAAAAATTTCCGGAATGGGTGGTTGCACATTGGGTGCTTTGGCAATGTGACTCATTTGTGCATATGTTTATAGGGTGAGGTGTGTGTGTGTGAGAGTGTCTTTTCTTATTTTCATTATAAGGAGTTGACACCAACCATTGGCTTTGTATTAGGTGTGATTGGTAACCTATTTATCTAATTTGTTTCACCTAATTAACTAAAATCCAATTCAAGGGTTATTAATTAATTAAGGTAAGCCAACGTCTTGAACCAAAGATTTTGGATTTGGAAATTCAGTTTTGGGTGAGGAAGGTGTTAGGCACCCCACACCGCCTATCCAAATGATGGTATCTCATTTTAATTTTAATTACAATGTTAACGTTTTAAAGAAAAAAAAAATTAAATACTTGGCATTTGATTTTGGAAAAACATTTTGTACAAACAATATATATACATATCATGTGAGTATTTATCAATGTATAAAATATCATGTGAGTATTATTTGCAAAGAAATATATACAAACAAGAACATGTGAATAAAATATGTACATATCATGTGAAAACTATATTACAAAATTTAAATGTATACATAATCAACATGTGAATAATATATTTACTACATATTTACCCTGTGAATATGCATATTTGACAACATAAAAAGGAGAAGAGAGGAAGGATATCACCTTATGCATTTAAGCCCATTTTATTCTTTAAGTTTTATTCTCATGCATAAACACAATGAACTCAAAACTTATTAGTGCAAGAGGGAGGGGGAATGTGTTGGCTTAGTAGGAATCTATTGATTCAATGGACGTGAATCATAGACACAAACCTCAACAAAAATGTGTAATTCAAAAAATCCAAACAATGCATGTAAAAAGAACCTTAAGTTTTACCTTTGAAAAGATAAGAAATTTCCTTTGGAGAAAACCTCATGACTTCGGGAAAAGTTTGTTTTAGAACAAAGGTTAAACTTTTTGGGAAGAGAACCTAAAGAAAGGGGCTTCTCTTTTTTTTTTTTTTTTTTTTTTTTTTTTTTTTTTAAAATTTTAATTTTATAAAAATGGTTGTTCTTTGATGAGAAAAATATGAAGAGGCAACTACTTTACAACTTTTTTGAAAATATTTTTTTGAAAGAAAGAAGGTTTCCAAACTTTTGGAAAGAATATTCCTAAGATTAAAAATTAAACCATTTAGGAAAAGGGGTTTTCTTAAAAACATACTCTAAGATTAAAAACCATTTGTAAATGGAAATTAAAAAAAAGGAAGAACAAACTCTTTTTTTTTTTTTTTTTTTTTTTCAGAAAAGAATTTTTAAAACCCCAAAGTTAGGACCAAAAAATTAAAAAAACTTTAATTTTAAGAAAATGGTTTCCATAGTTTCTTAAGAAAAAGAGGGGTTTGAGGTAAAAATTCATAGTTTTTATTCATCTTTTTAGGTTGAAAACTTTAATTTAAAAGGAGTTTTAAAAGAAAAAAAATTTTAAGATTAAAACCACTTTATTTTGGGGAAAAGGAATTCCCTTTTTTTTTTTTTTTTGAAAGAAATTACCCACAACTTAGATTAAAACCATTTAAGAAAGAAGGGTTTTTAAGAAATGAGTTTTCATGGTTTAATTAAAAAACCATGGTTTTAATGAAAAACATGGTTTTTATTAATTTCTTGTGTAAAAAGGAAGAACTAGACTTGACCTCTTCATGAACAAGGGTTTTGAAAGTGGTATTGATAGAGGGTTTTTTTTTTTTTTTGAAAAGGTACCCTATTGGAAGGATTTTTGCTAAAAAGAAATTCAAAAGAAATTTGCATTCTATTCATTGGAAAACCAATTTTAGGAAAAAGTGGTGGTCATTGGAACTTTTAATTTTAATTTTTTTTTTATAGAAAGATACACTTTTAGAGGTTTTTTTTTTTTTTTTTTTTTTTTTTTTTTTTAATTTTTTAACCTAGGCTTCTCATTATATGGTAATCTAGATTATATGGAGTTTAGGTATGGGGATGGAAAGGTATTTGGCACCCAACCCCACTCGACCAGTAGGTCAACCTCCACTCATTGTGTTCCAAATCCTAATCCTATCAAAGGGTCTTCTAATAAGTTATTCTAAACTCACACACACGCTAACATGTATCTAACATCCAAACATTGCATATTGTCCCTAGTGCATAAGAAACCTACCATTCATCTAACATGGCATTCACATTCAATTATCCAAGGGGAGCAAGTATATCACAAGGCAATAGCATCAATAAAGTATTAACATCAATCATCCAAGTATTCAAGCATGACATCATGGCATCAATTAAGGAAATTCATCATGTTCATCAAACAACTCATTCTAACCAATCAAATGCATGTTCATATTTATATGCATGACTTACCTTACTGACCTCACTGCACCACAACACCTATGCATCAATGCATGTTCAAAGTATTCACAAACATAAAACCTAATCACGTCATCTAAGCTAAAACAAGTAAAAACATGTTATTTCTATTAAGCTAAGACTTTATCATGCAAGATCCAAACTAAACAGAATTTAAAACGTGCATTTAAAAAAAATAAAAAGCAAGATCAAGAAAATTTGGGTTTTCGAGCTAAACCTACATACGCATGCAGAAGCCTACGTATGTAGGGGCATGGAGGTGCATATGCATGAACAAACTTGCGTACGCATCCCTACCTAGAAATGCTGCATGCACACACCAATCAAAACCTAGTCTAAACAAACTAACATGCTTTCTAAACAAACAACCAACAAACCAAAACTACAGAGAAGAATATTATAGCAAAAAAACAGATAAAAAAACAACAAGAGAAAGAAATAAAGACAAATGCAAGTACCTCACACAAAAAGCTTTCAGGGCTTGATTTTGATAGTTCCCTCGGTCAATATACAAAACAAAATACCCAGAGGGTTAGTAAGGGCCGTGAGGCCTTTTTATAGTGTTTAAAGAGGAGGAACGAAGCATTGCCAAGCGATGTGGGATTGTTTTTGCCACAATTTTACGTAAAAAAATTTCCTTACAGAAACTCTGAAACCCTAGGTGTATAAACAGGCTCGTGTCCTTCAACTAAAGAGTTTAATAGCTAGGTCCAAGATCAGCCCTAGAACTTCAAGCTTTATCGTCACTAGGGAATGGAGGCTCGAATTGTAAGGGGTACAAAATGAGGTGTCTACAGTTGCCATTTTTTTTTTTTTAAAAATTTGTGAGCTCCGCTAATGGAATCAAAAGAAGAAGAGATAAAATATTTTGTTTTGATGTACGACTTGGGCCTAACCCAAGCACACGACAAACAACATGTATACATGGGGCAGGGTGCAACTCCAAAGAGTTGCGTGGGATTCGTATGTTTGAAGTCCAATGGGTGGTACTCAGGAAACAAGCAGCAACTAGCTCATTATCCAAGAGCCTAGTTTGCCAATTGTCAAGCAAAAGGCAAGTGACTCATTATCCTAGAGTCACTAAAAAAGAAAAACAAACATGGCCAACAGCCTTAAACATCAACCAAACAAAACAAGGTGATCTTAGAGCTATCCTAGAGCTAGAAAAGGAATGTATGTACGGTGTCCATTTGTGGCTCTTGCCTCAAACTTCTCCGGGTGGCTTTCACCTCTGTCTCAATCTCTTTTGTTCTAGGTGCCTTGTGCTTCTATCTCTATCCCTTTTGTTCAGGTGTTCCAAAATTCTAGGTGTACATGTTCAATTCCAAGAAGGATATGTACTCAAAATCTAATGTCTTCTATTTTGATATCTAAAAAGTCTTTGATGACTTTTGCCTGCATGTTCAATTCCAAAAAAGGATATGTGCACAAAATCCGATGTCTTCTTGTGGCGATGGTAGTCTTTATTTATCTTGGTGAAAAACTCACTCGAGGGATTTTCTAAATGTTCTAAGGATTTCTTGTAATTTTCAATATTCAAAAGGGTCCTTGTGTAAACCATTGTTTACTGTGGATTTCCTTGTAATTTCTTTCTTGAGGACTTTTAAGCAAATTCTGATCTTTCTAACTCATTAAGGAGTAATCTTGTGACTTCCTAGGGAACATGGTGTGCAAATTGACATCCGTTGACCCATTGGGGAGTAACCATGTCATTTTTGGACTTTCTAAGGATCTCTTTGTAATTTCCACCATTTCTTGACCCTCTAAGGGGTATTTCTATAATTTATGATGCTTGGAGGGGCAATTTTGGAATTCCCAATTTTCTTTGACCCATTGGAATGGTTTTGAATTATTCTTAGTCTTTTTCTTCCTTTGGAGTCTATTGGGGATTGTTTGTGATTTTTAAACTTCTTGGGGGCTTTTATGCAGATTTTGAATTTTTTTTTTGAATTAAACTACATGTAGTTTAGCGGAGGGGCTTAAACTACATATAGTTTAGCCAACAGGTGCCCTTCCTGCCTTTTCATTTTTCCAACAGTTACTAACCATTTCTTCTTTTCTTCTTATTTATCTTCTTCTTCCTATCTCTTCATCTTTTTCTTTTCCTCTACAAAACATACAGCTTCCCTCTCATTCCCCACTTCTACATTCTGCCTCTCAAATCCAAAAATCTCTACTCTCTCCTTTTCTTTCTCAATAACTCAAGAACATCAAATGGCTCCAAAACTCTCTCATGTCCTTTCTGAAGATAACATCCTGGATAGGTGCCAAATAGCTCAGGGAGTCTCCCTCACTCCCCTTACGGGCCTTGACAAGATCTCTCTCGAGTTTCACCAGCTAGGTCAATAAGTTTTCTCAACTTTCTCTTTTTCAAAGTTTTCCTTCAATCTTGCATTTTAATATATTTTTAGCCAAAACAATGCTTGAGTTTTGTTGTGGGGAGGATTTAGATGAAAGCCTTAGGCCGGAAAAGGGGTAGAAACATGTTTAGGAGTATTTTTGACCTAAAAGGGCTGAAGAACAACAATGAACATTTTCTGGGTTCATGCCTGTGTACGTGGGCTTAAGGCTACGTACATGCCTTTAGGTTGTTGCGTATGCATGCCTGTGCCTTTTTACACATGCATGTTCTTAAAGCTTGCGTACAAAGTGTCGATACCTCGTAGTTATCGCCCACCTTGGATAGCAGTATGTGCTATCCACGTGCTCGTGGATAGGGGCTTCGAAGAGAGAGAAAATGGTAGGTCTCCTTTCCACCTCCCCTTTTTGAGAATGGTGCATTTTTGGGTGTGACCCTAAGACTACTGAGTCATTTTTATATTAGGGTTATGAAGTTGCCACCAATCATTAGGTTTTTTTTCTAAGGTGTGATTGGTCACCTGACTCTATATTGATTTTAGGGATAATTACAGTAAACTTACCTGTGGTATGGCCCGTTTTCACTTTACCTACCCGTGGTTTAAAACTTTACACTTTGCCCACCTGAGGTTGGTCCCGTTAGTTTTCCGTAACCCACCTCTCCGTTTGCCGTTAGAAAAACATATTTTTAAGCAAAAACAAATATAAAAAGAATCAAAAAGTTAGGGTTTTAATATCTATGGAAAAACTCTAAAATTAAAGAAGGGAAGTTTGAGTGATGGTCAAAAGCAAGATTGTATAGTTTCTCAAGAACAAAGAATGGAAGCTGGTTTTCAAGTAATACCAAGTCAAGCCTCAAGAAAGCAGACATCCAGAGGTTTGTTGGCATCAAATCATCTCTTTCCCAACTTCCGGTATAATATCTATGGAAAAGCTCTAAAATGAAGATTGCATCCTGCAAGATAATATTGACAAAATCATCACTGCTCATGCTCCACAAATTGGTCTCTGCATAGTAACAACGAATCATTGCTTCCATCTCCTTTATAGTGCTTTGGATCTTCTCCAATTCCATATTAACCCGCTACTTTATGCTTTTCCATGGTTTGCAATTTTTCATCGAAGTGGTGAATAGGGCCAATTGAAATAACCTTAGGAGTGTAAGCTTGTGGATTCACACTGCTAATGTGGTCTGGAACTCTGGTGATACAATAGTCAATTGATGATTTTCATTTATTGTTATCTACCAACCATTTATTGTGATTTTCATTTCCACTTGAAGGGTTTGCTTCCTTGTGAGATTCAGTACTTTGATTTTGATTTTCTGTTGAAGTGTCTGCTTGTTGTTGAATTCCCCTACCTGCTGATTCTTCCATCTAGTTGCGTTTCTTAAATTTCATGATGACGAAGATATATAAGACTATAAGAGAGCAATGAAAAACCCTAGCTTTTTGATTCTTGTTATATTTGTTTTTGCCTAAAAATGTGTTTTTCTAACGGCAAACGGAGATGTGAGTTACGGAAAGCTAATGGAACCAACCTCAAGTGGGCAAAGTGTAAAGTTTTAAACCACGGGTAGGCAAAGTGAAAACGGGCCATACTACAGGTGGGTTTATTGTAATTATCCCTTGATTTTATTACCAATCTTAGGTTAAGAAAAATTCAGTTTTTTCTAATCTAAATGGATGATAAAAATTCTTGATTCTTGGATTCGGAAGTCTGGTTATGTGTGGGAAAGGTGTTAAGCACCCCACAATGCCTACCGTGAGACAGTCATTTATTTTGATAAGCTTTTATTTTTGATCATTAGCAAATAAAAGCGAGCTACTAGCAATAGCTTTCAAGGCTTTAAAAAGAAATGGGCTAAGAGGTTTGCATTTGGAAAAGGGTGTGAACTTTATCGAAGCTTTGCTAGCACATTTGAATTACTACCAAATTTCCATAGAAAAAATTTGGTAGCATTTCGCCTTAATTTTCACAGCTAAAATTTGGCAGTATCTCAAGTCAGGTGTGTCGTAGCACACAAAACACTATTCTCACCAAGATTTTGTGTTGAGAATATGGCAAGAAGATGCCACATTTTCACGGTGAAAATCTAACAGAGTTTCGCGTTTGGTGCTCTATTACACACTAGCGAGGTTTCATGCCTATGTATACGGCATGCATTAAGATGCTAATCCCTTGGGAAGGTTCCTTTAGGTGGTGAGTTTTTGTCTCTGTATCTCACTAGATGGTGATATTTTGTATCCCATTGAGTGGTGAGCCAATCTAGTTCTGTATTCTTAATTAAATTCCTCTGGTTAAATTCCTTTGGTGGTGAGCTTATCTACCATTTTTAATTCTTGAGTGTTTTTCTTATTCCATATAACTAGAAAATATAAAAATATATACATCCACCCTGCCCTCATTTATCATATCGAATAAGTGTGGGTTGCCCCATATGATTTCGGTATCTAATTTTGAAAACACTCAATATTCCTTAGGTGGATTCCTTTTGGTGACGAGTTTTAGTTTTTGTATCTCTTTGGGTGGAGATCATTTGTACCCCCATTGAGTGGTGAGCCAATTCAGTTCTGTATCCTTAGCTAAATTCTTTTGGGTGGTGATATCTATATATCCCTTAGGGTTTGTTTTGGTGGTGAGCTTATTTATCTTTTTAATTCTTGAGTGTTTTTCATATTTCATATAACCCTGGAAAATATAAAAATATATATATATCCACCTTTCTCTCATCTATCATATCGGATAAGTTTGGGTTGTCCCATGCGATTCTGGTATCCATAGGCATAGGAGAAGGTGTGTAGCAGTTTAGGAAAAGGAAGCATTTAGTTATAAGGGAAGAGTAGGCATAATTTTTTAGAAAATGGAGAAGTCAAAAGTAGTAAACATATGAAAACCTTTGGATGGAGGAATAAGGAAAACAAAGAGTTTTTGTTTATTAACATTCATCTATCTTATCCATTAGTCTTATTTATTAGTTATTACTAATTGAAAGCTATTGAGTTTAGTAAATGACTAATGTGGCATCTAAGAAGAGTGTAGTAAATTAATATTGATGTATTTTATTTCAACAAAAAAAAGAAGTAATTAATGATTATGAAGATTGCAGTGAGAGTTCAATTATTCTTTCAAGGATAGTGCTGCTTGGTAGAACCTCATACTCTTCCACATGAGATCTCTACTTATATATATATATATATATATATTGGTTATTCTTAAAAATTTTAAGAAGAATGAGCACGTTATTCTATTGTATCCATCAAAATAGGATAAATTGCAAGAGCTTATTCATTTACAAGACAAACTAACTTTAATCCCCAGAATCCATACTCAATAAAATTCATATTATACAATGAGAGAGTTACTTTTCAAATATGGCTAAGGATATGGCCAGGCAAAACAGATTGCCCTGTTAAAAATATATTACAGGCCACACATACCATTGACAAGCTTTTTCCTATTTTTTTGGATAAAGGAGAAATTTTATTATCAAAACAAACAAAATTTGCAATGAAATCCAAACACTAAAACAAAATCAACCCTTGTGTGGGAGACCAGAAAACTTGGTGCCCTTAGAAAAGGGGTTAGGCATCGGCACCTTCCCTTTTTAGGATTATGTGTGGAGTCGCCACTTTTTTTTTTTTTTTTTTAATAAAAAAAAAGAAAAAAATACAATACAAATTCACATGTCCAAAATACCTCAAATTTCATTAATTGATAATATAAATACAATTTGGTAGAATATCTTTACTAGGCTTTGGTCCTAAATACAATCTATGTAAAAAATACAGAGTTTTGCTCCTAGATACAATCTACCAAAACAAAATAAAGCCCTAGTTCTACCAACCTAAAATTCTAAGATCCGGGGGCTAAGTTACAGCATGGAAAGGTGTTAGGCACCCATCTTGTCTAGACAAAGTCTGATCTTCTAGACTCTAATTGACCATTTATATACCCATTTAAATGATGCATGACATTACAATGATGTATTGAAATTCCCAAATTTAAGATTAATTCATTCTTTAAGGATTCAAAATCTACAATTTTTATTTAAAAAGAAACAAAAAAATTGATGATATTTTACATTGAAGAAAACATTTTTCTATTATAAAAAAGAGGTTCAAATCTGTATTTAATGAAAATATAGATAAGTTTTTTTATGCTAAAAAATTCCAGATTTGTATTTAATGAAAATACAAATTTGCTTTATATGCAGAAAAAATTTTAGATCTGTATTTAATGAAAATGCAGATCAGTTTTTATTCAGAAAAAAATTTCAGATCTATATTTAAATGAAAATACAGATCAGTTTTATTTGGAAAAATTTTAGATAAGTATTTAATGAAAATAAAGACCAGTTTTTATTTAGAAAAATTTTCAGATCTGTATTTAATGAAAATACAGTTCAGTTTTATTTAGGAAAAAAAAAAGATATGTTTTTAATGGAAATACAAATCAGTTTTTATTCAGAAAATTTTCTGATCTGTATTAAATGAAAATACAGATCAATTTTTATTCAGAAAAATTTTCAGATTTGTATTTAATGAAAATACAAATCAGTTTTTATTTAGAAAAAAATTTCAGATCTATATTTAATGAAAATACAGATCAATTTTTATTCAAAAAAATTTTCAGATTTGCATTTAATGAAAATACAAATCAGTTTTATTAAAAAAAAAAATCCCATATATAAGATTTTATATTGTTCTTTTTTTTTTTAAAAAAATTAGTAATTAATTGTAGATCTTGAGATTTAAAGGAGAACTAAATCTTAAACATGTTAATAAACTATTAAACAATAAATTAAACATGTGAAGAAGACAGAAAAAAAAAAATTGAACAAGTTTGTATTAATAATTAATAAAATCAAACATTCATTCCTGAAAATCATGCAATGGACAAAACACATATTAAGAAAGAAAAGAATAAACAAAGAGTAAGAGTAAAGATACACTTGCATGAATATACCCTTTAATGAAAGAAATACTTTAGAAATCAAAGAAATTTAATCTCTTTGAGATCTAAAATATATTCACTTATGGAAAAGAAATTCTTAAAGCCAAGTCTTCTAGAATATCTTTAACGTAAGGGGAGCAAAGAAGTCAGAAAAAGGGGTCTTGAATGTTGGGAGGTCTCCCCTATTTATAGAGGTGTTAGTTGCTTAAAAAATAAGCTAGGTTCAATTAAAAGTTAACTCCAATCAGCTTAAAAAAATAAGCAAAAAATGTATGGGGAAAATCCTTAAAAAAAGAGATTTGGATAAGAGTAGGTTGATTTTTTAGATCAGAACAAGTTTCAATATTTTGATCATATATTTTTACTCAAAACTCAAATTAAGCTGAAATTGTAATAATTGAAGGAAAATTCGATTCTATACAACTTTACCAGAAATAGCCTAGTCCGAATTTTGAGTTTTACTATGCCAAAAGTGCCCTGGAACGTGAATCTGAAATCTACTACTTGATTAGCACTTTTTTTGAAATGTTTTTCAACTCTAAAATTGTATTTGGACGAATTTATGAGTTATTTTCATGATAAACCTCATCCCAAAGTGATAATTAGGATTTTTAAAATAATTATTTTGAATATAATCATCTCAAAAGCCTAATTATCTACAATTTTTAAATATTATCAGCTTAATTTTTTTAATCCCATGCAACAAATCTCACTTTGAGAAAAATGCTCCACTAATTACTAAATTCATTTAATTAATTTTAATCATTAAGCAATCAAAATTAATTTCAATTAATCACACGTGATCATTTCACTCTCATACAATGCATGCAGATCATGAATATTCAATCTTATGATATATTTCAATCCGATGGCCTGATTCGAGAATCGGACATACTGTCATAACCATTAGAATCTCAGATTATTTTTATAATATGCAAGGAATGATTTAATGCATGCAATGCAACTAAGATTTTTGGGTATTTGAAATGGTCATTTTGGTAATTTTCCAGAATTAAAATATGGGTGCAAAATCGAGTGTGTACACCCTGAAACACAAATCATTTACAAATACTAACCTACAAACTTCCGCAAATACCACCAACCTTCTTTATAAGCTAAAATCATTACAATTCCAAATTAAAACAACTATTCCAAACCACACAAGTAAATCACATCAGAACCAACGTTCAAAGCTCACAGCAAACCCACAACCGAATATAACAATTGCAATCTTCAATTCAAAACTTTGACATCAATCTTTGCTATTAGTTAGCAGCCATTTCTTCGATACTGTAATTGTAAAAATAAATTAAAAAAGAAAGTAGGTGAATAAATAGTTATTTGGAAACACACACACACACATAAGAATAAAATCTTGATGAAAAAGAAAAAAATTGCTCTTCATTTTCATCATTCTTTTGAAACACACTTCTATGGATTGTGTAAGCACACATGGTGATGGTTGTAGAGTGAAAGAAGGAAACTAATCTAGAGTTTTGAGAGAGAAAGACCTCTCTGAAGGGACAAAGGTCACTAAAACTAAATACAAACTGATGAGTTTGAGTTTTTGGATTTCAAATTTATTTCAAGTTTTTGAATCTTTCCTATTTATAAATTTACTTGTGTTTTTCCAGTTAATTATTTTTAATTAGAGTTAAATTTGTGTGGTTAAATCTAACATGGCTTTTCACAATACTTTCACAAGAAAATAAATCAAAGATGGTAAGTTATTATTACTTATTATTTCTAATTTGAATCCACAACTTAAATTATTTTTTTACCTACCCATAACAAACCAATAACAATCTGTCACTTAAAATTTCTTGTGAAAATATTGTGAACAAAACATTTCTTGTTTTCTTTCATTTTGTCATTTAGGATGCTGAGTCAGAGTTGTTTTAAACACGTGGCCTTTTATTATTGGTTAGGACTAGGACGACTATCCTCCATTGGTCCTAGTAATTCCTACGAAAGAGCCAAAGGACGGAGCCACTGTTGGACTTGGCAGGCAATGCCCCCTCCCAAGTTTTTATTTTTTTATTTTTTATTATAAATATTATTATATACGTGGGTATTAATTTTAGCACTTCTATTTTATAAAATTACACTTTGCTCCCTTAACAATATCATTGGTTCTTTTAAGAGTATTGCTTTAGTTACAAACTTTTCTACAACATTTTTATAAAGTGTTAAGGTAGCAAATTTTTATTAGTTCACATTGGGCCCATCACTTACATTATATTTTTACTTACCAATAACTATTCATCACATAGCAATTTGTAAAAAAGTTTACAACTTTAGTATTTTCCTCATTTTACAGAAAACTTATAGATCTAAAATTTAAAATAAAATATATAAGTCTAAAAAAATTAGCCCAACAACAAAATTACTAATAGTAAAATTAAAAACAAATTAAGTCTAATCAACCAATTTTACCCAAAACAAATAACTTGGTCATTTAAAAATTTTTAAGCAAAATAATTTTCATTCTTACCAAGCAAAGCCAGTACCCCAATTCTAAGTCCTAGCTCTATCCCTTAAAGTTGGATAGTCTTTTGTGTCCTAAAGTGGGTTAACACAAAAGACTATCCAACTTCTTCGCACCTTGTCAAACCCAAATACAACATTTCACCCAAATACAGTAACTCCAAAACTAAATTCCAAAAAAAAAAAAAATTACAGAACCTCCAACACCCAAATAGTCAAAATGGACCAAATGGTAAAATTTGGGGAAAAAAAAGGGTCCAAACCGAGAGGCAAAGAATTACCTTCACCAGTCACTATATATGGTGGTCACTGTGTGAATCTCCGGCACCCTTATACACGGTCTCCCTTATAGGCCAATTAGGTTGTTCAAGTATCACAGAGTCCTCCGGTAGCTTTTTTAGTCGCAACATAACCAATTCCTCACTCTGAGTTAATTCATGTGTCACTGGAACCGGTGTCCTCTCTGCTTCTCTCTGAGGCGGGTTGTGTAGACAATTGTACATCATCAGGGTGAGGATGCTGGTTACTATTGTTAGAGCCAAGATAAACCCCAGCAGAAGCTGCACGGGTTGTAGTTGTGGTTGTGGTTGACTTGGTGGTGGCCATGTGTTGTCTGGTGGTGACAGAGGTTTGGGTGGTGGTGGTGATGCACTGAAAGGCGGCAAATCGGGCAATGGTGGAAAAGGTGGGTGTGGAGGAAACTCGAATGCTGGCACTGGCGGTGGTGGAGTAAGGGGGGAAAGTGGGAGGAATGGTGGTAGAGGTGGAGGCAGAGTGAGGGGGGGGAGGGTGGTGGTGGTTGTGCGATGGTGGTAAACAACATGAACAGGGCAAACGTGGTGAAATATTTGGATTTTGGGGGTGGAGGTGATTCAGCTGAAGGTCGTCTGCTCTGGATTAGCCATAAAGACATGCTTGTTATAGTTGCTTGGATAATCGTTGTTTAGTAAGGTGGTCTCAGCTTATGTAAGAGAATGCTTTTCCTTTCCTTGTACAAAACCACAGATTGAAGTGTGTTCATGGAAAACAAAATAACCAGACACCAATAGAACAGACAGTATGAAAATTTAGACAGAATAGTACCTGTGAATGCAGAGACCCACAGTGGCAGCCACGATGTCCCAAGCGGAGAGAAGCTGAGCTAGAGCGAAGCACGAAGGAATGGGTTCGTTTGTTCCATGTGGGAGCTGAATTGCCGTGTTTCAGCGTGAGTTTTGATGGTTTATTGCGGGGTGGTGGGTAGGTGCATTTCATTGAAGACGAAGAGGACGGGGCATTGATGAAAATTGACTCCATCTGTGCATGGTAGGTGAGAGGAAGAAAGAGAATGCAAAAGTTACCGTTGGAGAGAACGCATCGTTTTGTCCTTCTGCTTCGTGTGTCAGAGAGTTTTGTGAACAGTACTAGATTGGTTCAACTCGTTTTGTGTTATGCTCACCAAAGTGGAGTACCTACACGCAGGGGCGGAGCCAAGGGGGGGCGAGAGGGGGCAATTGCCCCCCCTGACTCCTTTAAAAAATGCTTGATACCTACTATGTGATGTGCATTTAAGTAGTCTGCCCCTTGTAAGTGGGAAAAAAAAAAAAAAAACTCTCCAGTTATTATGAAACAGCTCTAACACAGGAAAGAAAGAATGGAAAAAAATGCTTCTCAATTCACCTCTTTTACTATTCTTAAATAGTATTTATTTCAAATAGTTTTCATCTTGTCCCATCCATTATACTGTTTACATTACTTTTCTTCCCTATTCTAATTTTTCTTTTTTCTTTTTTTTATTATAATTATAATACTATAAACATAACATTTTTCACAAAAAATTTTACAATTGTGAAAATGGTTAACTGTAAAAGGTGAACAACTTACATTGATGAACCCACCACTTTATTTCCTTCACAACTCACAGTCCCCTATTATAACAATTGTAAAATTTATTATGAAAAAATTGTGTTTGTATGACAATTCAATTAGTAGGTTCTATAGTTAAATTTTGTAGATTGATTTATTTATTTTAAGCAATTAAATTATTTCTAAGTTTTATGTATTTAAATTAATTTCTCACTTTGGTTGTTAGTAACTATGATTGATTATTTTTGTTTCTTTGTTCTAATAATATGAAATATATATATATACTTGTAGTTACAATTGTCTATTTATTTTGTTATTATTATCGATTAATATTTTTAGATTAATTTTGTTTTTAGTATTGTTTTTCAATCTTGCCCCCCCTAAACTGAAATCCTGGCTCCGCCACTGCTTACACGCACAGACGTTTTAATGAAATGGTGCGTATTGGAGTTTCATTTTGCGTTTCAGCGTGGAGTTTCTCTCTTTCTCTCTCTTATTTGGTTGTGTAAATGGAATGGTTGAATTTCAGGATCAATAAGCATATTGGTTGGGAACACCATTGTTTAGCTAGTACCATGGAAACTAACAAGTTGAGATTTAGAACGAGATTTGGCGGTGGGGGTTTTGTGTACCATTTTGTCAACTGTTACAAGTTTCGGCAATTCTAGCTGAAACTAAACAGTATTAGCACATATAGTTGATAGGATGTTTCAAAGAGCACAATGGGAAGTTGAAGGGGATTTTGGCTCCAAGGGTGGCCAAAATGCACCATTTCTCATTTTTAAATGGGGGCGTTTCAAAATTTTTTTATATTTAATAAAATTAGTCTTTTTTCCTTTGGTGTTAGGTCCATGTTTGTTTTGCATTTTGCATTTATGTGTAGTCTGGTTGTCTTAAATTTTCTTTGTAAATCGTAAATTTTAATGTAAATAACACACAGACATGCACACATGCATGGTTTTGAAGGTGATATAAAATGTCGTATCCTGTTAAAATTATTTGAAAATAATTTTATTTGTTAAATCTAATTTCATTGAGTTTAATAGAAAACCATGACTTGCAAGCTTTCTGAACATGAGGAACACATTGGACATCCATACGGTGGCCAATTGTTACATCGCACAATTGCAACTATATTGCTCCCAAAGGTCAAGCTCTTACTGCATAGCTCAAACCATCCATGCCCATATGATAGCTTCTGGGTTCAAGCCACACCACAACCTCAACCGTCTTATGGATATCTATTGTAAATCATCCAATATTGCCTATGCTAACCACCTGTTCAACAAAATTCCCGAACCAGATATAGTGCAAGAATGACGTTGATTACTGCATACTCTACTGCAGGAAATCTAAAGGTAGCTTAGGAAGTATTTGGTGGAATCCCACTCAGTATGTGAGACACTGTTTTTTACAATGCAATGATAACAGGTTATTCCCACTACAATGATGGCCATGCTGCTATTCAACTCTTTCGTGATATGAGGTGAGACAAACTTAGGCTTGACAATTTCACTTTCACTGGTGTTTTTGGAGTGTTGGTGCTAATAGTCGAGGATGAAAAGTGAAGAGGAGAAAACAAGCTGACGGATCCAAGCAATGTTGATGGACGAGCCCATTAGGTGCAAGACTCGGTGAGAACGGATTTGCTGTCCACATGTCAGACAGAATCCCTATATGGGAATACTTGCGGCACACCCCTAGATTCTAGTGGTAATTAGAGTCCTAGCGCAATTAGGGTTCTAGAAGCTGCGTGCATCGATGGAGATCTTCTTTATAAGGAATATGACTTGTCCATCACATTTGGGACTCCTCAAGAGGATTTCTACAAGGAAAGACTTTGACTCCAAGTAAAAAAGGTCAACTTTCGACTACTATAAAAGCCCCAATACCCTCACAAATCGAGGTACGCTTAATTTTACCCTCTCTAGCACTCTAGAGCTGTGAGCATATTTCTGACTTGACCTTCGGAGGGTATTCGGCCGGCACCACACCGGTGCTCTTCGCGAGGTTTTTCCTTCCCTTTGTTGTGCAGGTGCTAATTTGAATGTGCAAGGATCGTGTAGCTCACTGGTGGTTTTTTTCGGCATCATCAGTTGGCGCCGTCTGTGGGAACTACGCGATTCGTAAGCCATTTATCGCTTCCCAAACAAAAGAGTTGCATGGTACTCACACGCTCAATGGCAACCACCAACGACGTTCAAGGAGAGGAACCACCCACAACTGCCCTCGAGAGACAAGTTCGAACTCTCGCTGCCGCCATGGAACGTCTCACCAAACAAAACCACGACTTAGAAGAACAGCTGCGCCAGAAGAATGCAGCACCGAATGACCAACAAGAAGATCAAGAAGGGACCAGCGCTGCAAGAAAAAACAAGGAGAAACCTGAGGGCAGCCACGCCCCAAGCAGACTAGAGAGGCAAAATTTGAACATGCCATCCCTCACGGATGCAACTCCGCCACATATTGTCGCAGAGATGCAGGCGATGAAGGAGCAGATGGAGGTTATGATGAACGCCCTCAAAGGACGAGTGTCCAGTGACCTTGACGACTTGGTCAACCGCACCGACTCGCCTTTCACCGCGGCTGTCAACTCCTTCCCCCTACCCCACAAGTTCCGCATGCCGCATATAGACAGTTACGACGGGGTGAAGGATCCACTGGATCATCTAGAGACCTTCAAGACCCTGATGCATCTTCAAGGAGTAGCGGACGGATCATGTGTAGGGCCTTCCCTACAACGCTGAAGGGCCCGGCAAGAATTTGGTTCAGCAGGCTGACGCCCAATTCCATCAGCACTTTCAAAGAGCTGAGCGCCCAATTCACGTCGCACTTTATTGGAGGACACCGATACAAGAAGTCCACAGCATGCTTGATGAGTATCAAGCAACGAGAAGTTGAAACACTCAGATCTTACATAGCCCGCTTTAATAAGGAAGCACTCTCAATTGACGAGGCCGACGATAAAATACTCATAGCAGCATTTACGAATGGGCTGAGGAAGGGTAAGTTTTTATTTTCACTATATAAAAATGACTCGAAAACTATGCCGGACGTGCTTTACAGGGCCACCAAATATATGAATGCCGAAGACGCTTTACTAGCTCGCGAGGAAAAGCCCAAGAAGAGAGAAAGGCAGGAAGATGCCCGAGAGGAAAGAGGACGGAAGATGACAAGAACCGGAGAGCGAAGGGATGATAGGCGCTCCGAGCCCCCTACGGGGAGATTCACAAGTTTCACTCCACTAACCGCCCCTATCGACCAAGTCCTCATGCAAATCAAGGACGAGGGGACACTGACTTTCCCTGGAAAGCTGAAGGGAGATCCTAACAAACGGTCTAGAGATAGGTATTGTCGCTTCATCGCGATCACGGACATGACACAGCTGACTGCTATGACCTGAAACAGCAAATTGAAGCCCTCATTAGACAGGGAAAGTTGCAGAAGTTCGTCAGCAAGGAAAGGACGGATCATCAACATCAAGAGCAGCCACCCCGCCGAGATAATGAGCACCCCAGACCACCTATAGGGGATATAAGAATGATCACAGGGGGAATGATAACTATAGGGTCGTCCAAAAAGGCCAGAAAAACATACCTCAGGATGGTTCATAACGTCCAACTAACGGGCTCCGTACCAAGAATAGGACGGATGGAAAGCCCGATCATAGGATTCTCAGAAAAGGATGCCTGACGTCTTCACCACCCTCATGAGGACGCGCTTGTTATCACCTTACAAGTGGGGGACTTCAACATGCACCGAGTGCTAATCGACAATGGCAGTTCAGCAGATATCTTATACTACCCAGCGTTCCAGCAGATGAGGATTGATAGAGAACGGTTAATACCGACAAATGCTCCGCTGATTGGCTTTGGAGGTACGAGGGTGTTCCCATTAGGCGCGGTCACGCTTTCGGTAACAATAGGTGATTATCCTCAACAGATCACAAAGGAGATGACTTTCCTTGTGGTCGACTGCTCATCTGCTTATAATGCTATCATCGGACGACCCACCCTTAACTCATGGAAGGCGGTAACGTCAACATACCACCTAATGATCAAATTTCCTACGGAGCACGGGGTGGGAGAGTTACGAGGAAATCAGATGGCCGCACGAGAGTGCTACATTGCTATGATGGAGATGGAAGGGAACCTACCACTTCAAGACGCTAGACGGGCAAAAGCCGCAGCAACCATGGAACACAGAGCACCTACGGAGATACCACCAGTAGTGATGACATGAAGAGCATCGACGCCCCCCTAGTTTCCAGTTTATTACTAAGTTTTTATTAGTTTTTTACTATGAACAATTTTTTCTATTATTTAGTTTTGCTATCACAAGTTTTTACTTCAAACGATTCTTTCTACAAGTGCCTTTTTAAGCCCAAGGGGGCAAGTACCTTTTTCTTCTACATGGTTTTCTTTCAATAAAAGAAATAGTCAAACACGCTTATGTTCTTCCTACTTGATAAACTAATTCCAAAAAGTGGACGGATATAAAACTAAGTCCACAAGCTGGACGGATCATCCCAAAAGGATAAAAAATTCAAAGTCCACTAGGTGGACGGATATAAGACTAAGTCCACAAGCTGAACGGATCATCCTAAGAGGATGAAAAAATCAAAAGTCCACAAGGTGGACGGACATAAACCAAGTCCACAAGATGGACGGATCATCCCAAGTGGACGACAATCAAGGTGACGAGATAAAACTTAGTCGCCTCAACAAGTCCACGACCCCAAGTGGACGACCATCAAGGTGACGAGGTAAAACTTAGTCGCCTCAACAAGTCCACGACCCCAAGTGGACGACCATCAAGGTGACGAGGTAACACTTAGTCACCTCAACAAGTCTACGCCCCCAAGTGGACGACCATCAAGGTGACGAGGGAACACTTAGTCACCTCAACAAGTCCACGACCCCAAGTGGACGACCATCAAGGTGACGAGGTAAAACTTAGTCACCTCAACAAGTCCACAACCTCAAGTGGACGACCATCAAGGTGACAAGGTAACACTTAGTCACCTCAACAAGTCCACGACCCCAAGTGGACGACCATCAAGGTGACGAGGGAACACTTAGTCACCTCAACAAGTCCACAACCCCAAGTGGACGACCATCAAGGTGACGAGGTAAAACTTAGTCACCTCAACAAGTCCACAACCTCAAGTGGACGACCATCAAGGTGACAAGGTAACACTTAGTCACCTCAACAAGTCCACGACCCCAAGTGGACGACCATCAAGGTGACGAGGTAAAACTTAGTCACCTCAACAAGTCCACAACCTCAAGTGGACGACCATCAAGGTGACAAGGTAACACTTAGTCACCTCAACAAGTCCACGACCCCAAGTGGACGACCATTAAGGTGACGAGGTAAAACTTAGTCACCTCAAGAAGTCCACGACCCCAAGTGGACGACCATCAAGGTGACGAGGTAAAACTTAGTCACCATAACAAGTCCACTACCCCAAGTGGACGACCAACAAGGCGACGACCAACATGATGACGAGGTAACTCTTAGTCACCTCAAGAAGTCCACGACCTCAAAGTGGATGACCAACAAGGTGACAAGGTCACACTTACCAAAGTAGACGGACGTCCACAACAAAAAAATGGACGTCCATAAAGAAAGTGGACGGAGGTCCACCAAAAAAAAAAAAAAAAATGGACGTCCATAAAGAAAGTGGACGGACGTCCGCAACAAAGAAAAATGGACGGATGCATACATGCATCCATAAAGAAAGTGGACGGAGGTCCCAAAAAAAAAAAAAAATGGACGTCCATAAAGAAAGTGGACGGACGTCCACAACAAAAAAAAATGGACGGATGCATACATGCATCCATAAAGAAAGTGGACGGAGGTCCACATTAAAAAAAAAAAAGAAAAAAGAAAAATGGACGTCCATAAAGAAAGTGGACGTCCAAAACAAAGAAAAATGGACGGATGCATGTCCATGCATCCGTCCATAAAAAAAAGTGGACGGAGGTCCACATCAAAAAAAAAAAAAAAAAAAAAAAAAAAAAAAAAAAAAAAAAGACGTCCATAAAGAAAGTGGACGTCCAAAACAAAGAAAAATGTACGGATGCATGGAATAAAAAAAAGTGGACGGAGGTCCACATCAAAAATAAAAAAAAAAAAAGAAAAAAAGAAAAGAAAAAAGGACGTCCATAAAGAAAGTGGACGTCCAAAACAAAGAAAAATGGACGGATGCATGTCCATGCATCCTTCCATAAAAAAAGTGGACGGAGGTCCACGCCAAAAAAAAAAAAAAGAAAAGGATGGAGGTCCATGCATGTCCATGAAAAGAAATGGACGGACATGCACGTCCATAGAAAGAAGTGGACGGACACACCATGTCCATTAACAAAAAAAAAAAAAGAAAAAAAAAAGAAGAAAGAGAGAGAGAGAGAGAGAGAGAGAGATGGATGCATGTTCATGAGGATTGAGAGTTTCATCACGCGTCCCAGGGGCAGTGTGTCAATGGCCTACTATGCAGAAGGATGCTCAATTCTACGTATAAGTATAAGACAAATGCCAACAGCAAGACCTCAAGGCTAAACACTACAAAATGAAGCCGACAGACACCTACTCGTCATCCCAATTGGATGGATCGACAACCAAGGATATCAATGATCAAGGATGCCAACGGCACTTGATTCTCATACAAAATTTATGTCCTTCTACCTACGGGTGGAAGGACGGACCAAGTCACTCACAAGTGCCTTGGTAAAAAATTTAAGTCCTTCTACCTGCGGGTGGAAGGACAGACCGAGTCACTCAAGTGTCTTGGTACAAAATTTAAGTCCTTCTACCTACGGGTGGAAGGACGGATCAAGTCACTCACAAGTGCCTTGGTACAAAATTTAAGTCCTTCTACCTACGGGTGGAAGGACGGATCAAGTCACTCACAAGTGCCTTGGTACAAAATTTAAGTCCTTCTACTTACGGGTGGAAGGACGGATCAAGTCACTCACAAGTGCCTTGGTACAAAATTTATGTCCTTCTATCTACGGGTGGAAGGACAGACCAAGTCACTCACAAGTGCCTTGGTAAAAAATTTAAGTCCTACCTACGGGTGGAAGGACAGACCGAGTCACTCAAGTGTCTTGGTACAAAATTTAAGTCCTTCTACCTACGGGTGGAAGGACGGATCAAGTCACTCACAAGTGCCTTGGTACAAAATTTAAGTCCTTCTACTTACGGGTGGAAGGACGGATCAAGTCACTCACAAGTGCCTTGGTACAAAATTTATGTCCTTCTACCTACGGGTGGAAGGATAGACCAAGTCACTCAAGTGTCTTGGTACAAAATTTAAGTCCTTCTACCTACGGGTGGAAGGACGGATCAAGTCACTCACAAGTGCCTTGGTACAAAATTTATGTCCTTCTACCTACGGGTGGAAGGACAGACCAAGTCACTCAAGTGTCTTGGTACAAAATTTAAGTCCTTCTACCTACGGGTGGAAGGACGGATCAAGTCACTCACAAGTGCCTTGGTACAAAATTTATGTCCTTCTACCTACGGGTGGAAGGACAGACCAAGTCACTCACAAGTACCTTGGTACAAAATTTATGTCATTCTACCTACGGGTGGAAGGACAGACCAAGTCAGTCAATTGCCTTGGTACAAAATTTAAGTCCTTCTACCTACGGGTGGAATGACGGATCAAGTCACTCACAAGTGCCTTAGTACAAAATTTAAGTCCTTCTACCTACGGGTGGAAGGACGGATCAAGTCACTCACAAGTGCCTTAGTACAAAATTTAAGTCCTTCTACCTCCGGGTGGAAGGACGGACCAAGTCACTCACAAGTGCCTTGGTACAAAATTTATGTCCTTCTACCTACAGGTGGAAGGACAGACCAAGTCACTCAAGTGTCTTGGTACAAAATTTATGTCCTTCTACCTATGGATGGAAGGACGGACCAAGTCACTCACAAATGCCTTGGTAAAAAATTTAAGTCCTTCTACCTACGGGTGGAAGGACAGACCAAGTCACTCAACTGTCTTGGTACAAAATTTAAGTCCTTCTACCTACGGGTAGATGGACGGACCAAGTCACTCACAAATGCCTTGGTAAAAAATTTAAGTCCTTCTACCTACGGGTGGAAGGACAGACCAAGTCACTCAACTGTCTTGGTACAAAATTTAAGACCTTCTACCTACGGGTAGATGGACGGACCAAGTCATTCAAGTGCCTTGGTACAAAATTTAAGTCTTCTTACCTACAGGAGGACAGATGGACCATGTCACCCAAAAGTGCCTAGTCAAAATTTAGGTCCTCTACGCCATAAATAATTTCGGGCTAGCCTGTCAAAGACTGACAAGTCTCTCAAGATCTAAATCGAACCATCACCCCACAGGTCCTTTCACTCTGAGATCACGGACCCATAGGGTGAAGGGGGCAACTGAAGAGGAGAAAATAAGCTGACGGATCCAAGCAATGTTGATGGACGAGCCCATTAGGTGCAAGACTCGGTGAGAACGGATTTGCTGTCCACATGTCAGACAGAATCCCTATATGGGAATACTTGCGGCACACCCCTAGATTCTAGTGGTAATTAGAGTCCTAGCGCAATTAGGGTTCTAGAAGCTGCGTGCATCGATGGAGATCTTCTTTATAAGGAATATGACTTGTCCATCACGTTTGGGACTCCTCAAGAGGATTTCTACAAGGAAAGACTTCGACTCCAAGTAAAAAAGGTCAACTTTCGACTACTATAAAAGCCCCAATACCCTCACAAATCGAGGTACGCTTAATTTTACCCTCTCTAGCACTCTAGAGCTGTGAGCATATTTCTGACTTGACCTTCGGAGGGTATTCGGCCGGCACCACACCGGTGCTCTTCGCGAGGTTTTTCCTTCCCTTTGTTGTGCAGGTGCTAATTTGAATGTGCAAGGATCGTGTAGCTCACTGGTGGTTTTTTTCGGCATCATCAAAAAGCATTCCCAACAAAAATGCGTTGTGCTGTGCTAAAGCCAAGAACAAGGTTTGTTAGTTCAGTGTTGAATGCGCTTATATCCACTTATGTTAGGTGTGCATCTTCACCATTAGCATCATTTTCTTTATTGATGGGTGCAGCTAAAATATTGTTTGATGAGATGACAGAGAAGGATGAGTTAACATGGACAACAATTATTACAGGGTATGTGAGGAAAGGTGATCTTGATGCAGACTGTGCAATTCTTGATGGCATGACTGAAAATATGGGGGTTGCATGGAATCCAATGATTTCGGGTTATGTGCACCATGGTTTTATTCAAGAGTTTACCCACACAAGTGTATTAAGTGCTTGTACTAATGCTGGATTGTTCAAACATGGAAAGCAAGTGCATACTTTCATTTTGAAAACAGAAGAGAATCCTAAACCAGAATTTTTGCTGTCTGTGAATAATGCATTACTTACACTATATTGGAAATGTGGTAAAGTTGATGAGGCAAGGAAGATTTTTGATAAGATGCTCATAAAAAATCTTGTTTCATGGAATGAAATCTTGTCTGCATATGTTAATTTAGGATGCATTGTGGAAGCTAAGTCCTTTTTAAAGGAGATGCCTGAGAGGAATCTTCTGGCATGGACAATGATGATATCTGGTTTGGCACAAAATGGCTTTGGGGAGGAAGGTTTGAAGTTATTCAACCAAATGAGAATAGAGGGTTTTGAGCCATATGATTCTGCATTTGCTGGAGAAATTACATCTTGTGCAGTGCTAGGAGCTTTGGAGCATGGACGTCAACTCCATGCTCAACTAGTTCAGCTAGGGCATGATACAAGCCTCTCAGCTGGAAATGCAATTATCACAATGTATGTGAGATGTGGCATTGTTGAGGCTACAAATTGTGTGTTCCTTACAATGCCTTATCTGGATTGAGTACCTTGGAATGCCATGATTGCAGCTTTAGGGCAACATGGATATGGTCTGCAAGCAATAGTACTTTTTGAACAGATGCTGATGGAAGATATAGACCTGATCTGATAACTTTTATCATAATTCTCTCTGCTTCTAGCCATGCTGGTTTAGTCAAAGGACATTGTTATTTCAATTCAATGCATCTTTGTTACGATATAGTCCTGGGTGAAGATCATTATGCTCAATTGATTGATTTGTTGGTTTGAGCTGGGAAGTTTTCAGAGGCAATTGATGTGATCGAATCAATGCCTTTTGAGCCCGGTGCACCAATTTGGAAGGCTCTTCTTGCTGGTTGCTGGATGTATGGGAACATGGATTTGGGGATTCAAGTTGCTGAACAACTTTTTGAACTAATGCCACAGCATGATAGGAACTATGTACTTTTGTCAAACATATATGCCACTGCAGGCAGGTTGATTGATGCAGCTAAGGTGCGGAAATTAATGGGTGATTGGGGTATTAAGAAAGAGCCTAGTTGTAGATGGATTGACGTTTAAAGCAATGTTCATGTGTTCTTGGTTGCTGATACTGTGCATAATTATCTAGAGCAATTGGTATTTGCATTGAGAAAACTTGGGTGTGTCCTTAACACAAAGTATGTGCTGCACAATATGGAGTATGAGCATAAGGATTCTGTCTTGTAACTCATAGTGAGAAGCTTGTGGTTGTTTTTGGGCTTGAGTAAGGTTACTGTCAAAAACAGAAAGCCCCGTTCTTCACTTGTTCTTTTTTGCAGCCCCATAGTGGGAATTTATAAAATGGACGATCATGCCAGCTATTGATCCAACTACTCAAACATATAATTACCTCGAAACGACTTTTAGAAAACTACGTAGAGGCAGATACATGAGTTTTTCACTTCAGTCTGGATTTTCTTTAGAGAAGATGGTGTAGCTCAATGGTGCAAATATGTAGGTGGTTTGGATACCAGAGTGTGGTATGAAAGGTTAATGTACCGTATTTTGTTTTGAGGTTAGGCAAATAATATGATTGTCTGTTAAACCACTAATTTTGAATATGAAATTTGTTGATATCGCCATGATGGCAACTGTAATTACATTCAATAGGTGATTTTTATAAATTTCTCAATAGAATGAGCAGCAGCCTTGGACTTTAGTTTCTGTTTTTGGCGATACTTGTTAACTGAAGTTTATTTTAGTTCTCGACTCACATGTTAGCTAACTAATATTTCTTATACTCTTACATTGTTGATCCAATATTAAAATTTTTACTGCATGACCATTTCATAATGCCTTCTTTTTTTAAAGGATTTAATTCACATTTAAATCAGAATTCAAGGATGGCATTCGAGTTAATTTAACTTTTGCATTTGCAAATGCTTGCTAGAGTCTGATTCTGTTTTTAAGCTACATGCTTTTTTATTTACTTTATCTACCTAATTTTAACCTTTGATGTGAACTTAATTACAGTTTAACTGGTTTACCTTTTTTTTTTTTTTTTTTTTTAAAACAATTCTTTCAATCAAAATTAATTAAGAAAATTACTTTACCCTCTCCTCCTCCATTATTATTGTCATGCACCTCTCGCTATTGCCTTCGTCCCCCACCCACTCGCGTTCCTCATCCTCAAGCTGTTACCCTTTTCGCTGCTATCATCTACCCTCTCACATCCCGCCAACATCATCTGTTTACTGAAGCCAAACTTCACTGTTTGATTCACTTCAAAGTCGGTCATCCTTACAGTGGTTTGATCATAAGATATGAAAATTCCTTGTAATGGCAGAATGGACAAAATACCAAGGTGGAAATTTTACATCTTCTTTAGCAATGATAAAATAGTTCCCTTAACTATTAATATCCTGATTTATTGTATAATCATTAGATGAATTTTTTTTTTTTTATATCAAATTTTAAAATTGTGTTTAATAAATTATTATGTCATGTCATGTAACCGAACAATAATAAATTCCAAGGTTTCAAATAGGTAGATAACTAGGTTGTTATGAAACTTTTACAATTATAACATGTTTATGTTTGCTTCTTAGAAGTTTAATATAAAAAATAAAAATAAAAAACTTTGATTTTCCAATATGATTTTCCTAGTTAGCTAAAGAGTCAGTTCATTTATTTATTTATTTTTTATAACCTGCAATTCCATTCATGAAGAAGAAATTGATGGACGGTCTAGCTTACAGACAGCAGCTAAGGCTCCTGCTAGATTGTCCTTATTGAAAACAAAAGACTCATTAAAACTATAAGAGAAAATTTTGCTGCTGCATGAGCAGCTACGTTGCAATCCCTTCTGACCAACGAAAGAGACATCCTAAAAAACGAGATTTAAAACCCAAAATATTGCTAATTACATTATTGATCGACCACTCAGGGGAGACGTCATTAGAGAGTAGTGGGTCCAGACGATTCTTCGCATCACTTTCAAATATTACATATCTCCAACCTTCACAGAGAGCAAGCTGCACACCCCAAAGCATGGCCGAGGCTTCAGCCATTATAGGTTAACTTTTTTGATGTAGTTTAGATCAGACTTTAAGAACCTCACCGTTGTTGTCTCAAGTTATAGCTGCTAAAGAGGAGATGAGATCAGCAATGACAGCGTCAACATTCCCAGACTAGCTGGTTCGGGGCAGGAGGGGGCATTCTCATTTGCAAGTGTTGAGGTGTACTCAGCTAGCTTATGTTGAACTCTTCTGATCGAAGTGACAATGTCAAGGCTTATATTTTGAAATAAAACTTGGTTCTTGAGATACCAAATTTCATCTAGAATAATGGCCATATTGAGGATGATCATCCATTGGTCTTCCTTAGGACAGCTAGCCTCAGGAGGGTCTAAGATCATCTTGATGATATCTTCACAATTGGATATGCCATGTATAGCTTTGAATCCCCAGCAGCAGGTATACCACAGAGCCTTTGCGACTGAGCAGTTGAGAAATAAGTGGCAATTGGATTCAACTTCTTGACGGCATAGTGCACAACTTGGGTTGTTTATCTCCGTCCTTCTTTGCATGTTTTCTTTTGCAGGGAGAACATCAGCCCCAATCCTCCATAGTAGCATTTTTACTCTCAGAGGCTTTGATTTTCCACAGTTTCCCCCATGGTAGCTCTTGGGAAGTAGGTGTTGCAGATTGGTTGGTTAAGAGCTTGAATGTCGAGTTAACCAAGAATATCTCTTTGGAGCTTGGAGTCAAGGGAAGAGATAGGACGGCTTGGGAAAATTCGGGATCAAATGTATTAATGACGAGCCTATATTTCCACTCATGGAGCTTGTGATCAATAAGCTGGGACAGTGGGACACAACAAGTGGGTTTTGGGCCGTGGGAACTGCATTTGGTTTTGGAATGAATCCTTCAATCCAAGGCACCCATAGGTCTTGCCATATGTTCACAGATGCTCCATCCCCTATTAAGTGACACACTCCTTTGATTATAGTAAGGGTCCGTTTGGATACAGCTGAAACTGAAAACTGAAAGTACTGTAGCAAAATAATTTTAAAATGCGTGAATAGTACTGTGGAACCCATTTTTAATATTTTTAAATGCATGAACAGTGATGCTACAGTGCGTGAACAGTACTGCTATAGTGATAATTGTCTCCTGCACAGTACATCCATGTGATGTTACTGTTCATGTGCTGAAAAAAAAAAAAAAAAAAAAACAGTTACGATTTTACCAAAAAGGGATTCAAAATACCTGTACTATGTGGACTTCTTTGAGACCCAAAATTTAAGCTTAATGTAAAACATCTACCCTCTAACTTCTTCAAGATAAGTTTTTAAAATTGGAAAAAGTAGCAACACACACGTGCGCGCGCGCGCGCGCGCACACACACACACACATATATATGTCCACACAGTCAACGGTAGAAATTCACTTCCTTATTGATTTGACGTGGGTAAGAGCCAACCATGACTAGCTAGGAGATAGTACCTACTGGTAGAACCTTCATTCCTCCAAAGCTGATCACTGACACACTTACTGGATGAAGTAACTCCTTGTTAATTCTCATTTGTTGGAAGGCTAGATAGTAGAGAATATCAGCCAAACTCCCATTGTCCACTAACACCCTTCTGGTTGTATAATTTACAATTGTTAGAGTAATGACAATAGCATCATCATGAGGGTGGTGCAGTCATCTTGCATCTTCATCTGTAAAAATTACGGATGGCTCATCATCTTTGATCATCCTTGGTAGTCGTCCAGATATCTGAACATTTTGAACTTCCTAAAGATAAGTCTTCTTGGCTTTGAACAAGCTTCCTGTTGACATGCCCCCTACAATGATCTTTATTTCTCCAAATGGTGGACGCACTGGTTCTTTTGCCTTGCCCTTCATTGGCTGTCTCTCGTCTTTATGATCTCGCCCAAGAAATTTTTTTAACTTCCCTTACTTAATGAGAATTTCAATCTGTTATTTTAAGTCATAACACTCGCCCGTATCATATCCATTGTCATGGTGAAAACGACAATACTTGCTTTTATTTTGCTTGCTAGGATCTCCTTTCATTCTCTCGGGCCACTTCAAGGAGGGATCGTCTTTGATTTGCATTAACACTTGGTCAAGCGAAGTATTTAAGGGAGCGTAGTTAGAGTATCATCTTAAGTATGATCCTACTTTTTTGCCATCACAATCTCTTTTCTCCCCTACTTTGGCTTTCTTCTGACGAGAA
Organism: Quercus ilex subsp. ballota; assembly: GCA_032727855.1. NCBI lineage: Eukaryota > Viridiplantae > Streptophyta > Magnoliopsida > Fagales > Fagaceae > Quercus > Quercus ilex. The sequence goes on from CM064911.1 coordinate 85,908,760, forward strand.
CCTTGCTCTGGGTGGTGTACATACCCATTGTCCAGTCGTTCACCTTTTTTCTTTTTCTTGGCAATAATCACGTCTACTGTGTTCATAAAACTTTGGGTTGAATGTATCAATTCAGCCATTGTCTGCGGCCCCTGATCATACAGCTTATGGATGAATAAGTCTAAACTGACTCCATTGTAGAAAGCTGCTAAGAGGATTTTGTCATCCATCTTGTCCACTAATAGGGCTTTTCTGTTAAAATGACTGATAAAAGAACGCAGATTCTCGTTCTCTCCTTGCACTATGCTTAACAAATTGGACAAGGAATGTTTTTGCCTTTGTCCGCCTACAAAGTTGTTAACAAACAACTTACTTAACACCTGAAATGAAGTTATGGTGTTTGGTGGTAATTTACTAAACCACACTCAGGCTGGACTTTTCAAGGTGGTAGGAAAGACTTTGCACATAATTTCATCTTGAACACCTTGAAGATGCATGGTTGTTTTGAAAGTGGCAATGTGATCCCAGGGGTCAGCGTCCCATCATATGAATCCAGGGTAGGCATTTTAAACTTAGAAGGGAGGGGATGATTTGTGACGGATGCGATAAAGGGGAAATCAGTCCTGTGAACGAGATTATTCACATAATTTGCTCTCCTCATAGAATCCTTCATGTATTCCATGACTTTTTTCATTTGGTCCATCTCTCTTTTCAAATGTGGTACCCTGCGAGTGACGGTACCCCTAGACTGGTCTCTTTTAGCGTTATTCTCAGCACCTTCATTTCCTGAATTTTGGCCTCATTCTCCACCATGGTATTGATGTTGTCTGTTGACTTCTCTAGTTAACTCCTGATTCCCTTGTGTCAGTTCTGCCATCACTGCTGCCATGGACTATAATTGTTGTTTGATGGTCATGAGAGAGAGGGGGGGAGGGGGGGGGGGGGGGGAGGGGGTGGTGGTGCATGATTTGGATGACTGGAGGCGTTCCCACTCTCCTGGTGTCCTGGACTAGTGGCCATTGACCTAGTTCGAACCATCCAACCTTTTTGTCTTGGAAAGCGAAAAAGTTAGTACTTAGAAACTTTTTAACTCTCTTCTTCCCCACAGACGACGCCAACTGATAATGTACGAAAATCAGTAGGCTGAAATACTTCGGGCTATGGTAATGGTTGTAAGTCCTAAAAGGAAAGAAAGAACTGTCAAAGGTGACTGGTGTGAACCGGCCAAGGATCCTTCAATGGTTATGTCAGTTTTCTCTCAAGGATACAAGGATAGAAAATAGTGAATGGTTAGAACTTACCTTGGGTGAGTAAGATTTGCTCCTTTTATAGAGAGTTAGATGTGGGCTTACTTGTTTGGATCCACTACCATCGTGGGTAATGTGGGCGGTTTTTAGAGAAAATAGGGTATGTGAAGCGTAGTTCGGGGAATCTCTTCCACGTGTTAAGAGCAACGTGTCGTGGTTTGTTCATGTATAACCTTTGGAGGATTATTTGTAGAATTGGTCATCCATGGATCTAGTCGTCTATGAATATAGTCTTTTATGGACGAGTTCTTTCAACTGGATTTTATTATTCCTGACAAAGGGTCTTCTTCATGCATTCTGTCATTCTTGGATGGTTTTCTTTAGACATGGTCTGGTCATGGACGACAACCAAGGACGGGTTATACTTAATTGATTCCCATCAAATAGTATTAAAAAACCTATCCAACCCAACCTCGATCCATGTGGGTTGGGTTGAACCCTTATAATGGGTTAGGTTGGGTTGTATTTTTCACAACCCATCATGGTGAGTTAGGTCGAAAAATCTTCTCAATTCGACCTAACTCGATCCATGCACACCCCTGCTTGAGAACAATGAGAGCTATAAAAATAAAGGTAAAAAATAACTTGTCCCTGTCAAACCTAACCAAGAAAGCAAGAATATTTTAAATAGTAACATTTGGAATCACGTATATCCTAAAATCACTCACCCATATTGAGGGTGATAATATTAATGTTATGAGCAAACTCTCTCCACTGGGTATGGATTATTCACTACTTGGAAATATTTTGGAAGAAATAAAGACTTTAATGGTTGATCTTCGCAATAACTATTTCTAATGTGTCAGGTGATTTGGTAACTCAGTGGTGCACTCTTTAGCTAAATTTGTTAGTTTATCTCTAATGATATAACTTGGATGAAAGATCCTCCTCCTTTTGCCTTAGAGGCTCTATTCTTTAATATAAATGTTTCTCTTTTATAAATGATAGTCTTTTGAGCCTAAAAATAATTAATATATATAAACTAAAATTAGCTAAGTTTCGCTTTCACCTGTTAAGAGTAGAACTTCTATTAAAATACCAAAATTGGAGCTAGATGATCCACCCGATAGAGAGATTATTGATATATGTTGTTATTATTATTATTTCTTTGTGTGTAAAAAGGTAAAACAAATAAAAACATGTATTAGAGCATGTACCCACAATAAATCAAAATGATGCAAAAATTTGTTGGGAAATTTAGACCTCGGTTGATAGAATTAACAAGTTTTAAACCCAAGTTGTTAATTAGATTTATTATGAATAAAACTTGTTAAAACAAACAAACATCAATATCATGTCAAAATCATGCAGCGAAAAAAATAAATAAGACAAGATATGATGACCTAGGAAAACCAATGAAACCAACTAGTTTCACAATAAAAAACATGGGGGGAAACCTTCCCGACAAGCAATCCACTATAGTAAAGAGAAGTTTCAGATCTAGTACAAAACCTTTGTCCCTAGACTCTACAATCTCCGTAGATGAACTCACAGCAGAAACCTTCTACCGCTTCAGAACCTCTGAACTCTTCAATATATGAACGCCACCCTTTGATGATGCATGAATCCCAATACATGACTAACCAATTGCGCGGATCCTAGTACGCAACTTAATCACCAACTAGACGAAGATTGTTGGCTGCAAAGTTCTTCACTTCATCAATAATGAAGATCAAGAAGCACTTGGTTACAAAACCCTAAGGCGCAAAAACGCAGTAGCTTCTTTCAGAGAAAATAAGGCATTGGTCACCTTTTACTTATGTTCTCATTGTATTCTCTTATGTGACGGCCTCTAAAATAAGCCTTATATAGGTCTAGGGTTGTGAGAAAAGAAACCCTACACAAATACAAAAGCCTGGCCCAAAAATCAGATCTTAAAATCTAAATTCCTGTAACCTCGATAGATAGCAGGTGTCGAGATTTAAACCTCGATAGATAGCTAGGTGTCGAGAAGCTATCGAGAAGGTGTCGAGGGGATAGTAGCTTTCTCGATCGATCCACCAGCTGTCAAGAAGGTGTCGAGATTGCGATAAGAAAACATCTTAAGAGCTCGATAGATAGCCAGCTGTCGAGAGGTGTCGAGAAGGTGTTGAGATATCTGTCCGCAGGTGTCGAGCTATCTGTCCAGCTTTATTGAACACCTTTTCTACATTTGTTTCTTCGTCCAATCTTCATGGCTTTAATACTAGACTTGAACAATATGTTCTTTGAAGTATTAAACACATCCTAGATCTACCCAATTACAAGTAAAGTGCGTTTTGTCAAAGGATTAGCCAACTACATAAAATATGTCCTTAACAAAATTGTCACAATTAATAAGAAATTTTTTTAAACCCTGTTCCCCCCTCCCTCTGTTAGTGAATTTAATTGTGATTAATGCATTGTAAAATTAGTGTTAATAGTAAACTTAGTGAAAGTGATGTTACTATAATCAAACTTGACTTCAATCCAATGCATTGAAGCACTGAACTCATGCTTTACCCATTCTAATTACAATTTATCACTTTAATAAATTGTAAAAAACTTTACATCTCTAACATAGCACTATTCCATATGATCATATTTACCCTCACTTCACGCTTCTATTCAACAGCGACTTCCAAAACTTTGCATTGTAGGGGTTTCAAATTAATTACCCCTACACGCCTTAAGTGCAATTCATTAGCTTGGGAATATCAAAAGAAAGGGGAAAGGGAAGGCGGGGGGGGGGGGGGGGGGGGGGAGGAGATTGTCTTTTAGAATCAACATGTCTTCAAATAGTTGATTTGAAAAAGTTGAAAGCCCTCTTATTGGATGATCATGATACCTCTTGGAAATTGAAATTCTTAGACAGTTATAGTTATGGTTGCTGATCACCCAAAGAATATTTGTTTCAAATAAATTGAGCCAATATATAATACAAACTAAAAGAATTCTTCGTGTTATAAGTATTAAATGCAATTCTTTAACTACCTTGAAAGTTGAAATCAGTAGAAATCAAAATTTTGAAGCCACTAAAAATATCAATTCTTTTTCTTTTTGTTTCTTTATTTGGATGTTGTATGTATTGCATTTTTTTTTTTTTGAGAGAGAGTTTCAACCTATGGCGTCCGCTCCTGATGATAGCTCTTTATCATCAAACCAAGACACCAATCAGTTTTTGGTGTAGGCGGAGATTGAACTTCAAATCTCTTATTCAACCATCAGAGACTTTACTAGGCGGGGATTGTATGTATTGCATATTAATTTGGATTCAACTCATTCATGAAATTAAAACTTTTGTTTTAATTTAACTAAATTGGATGACCCAATACATTTTGGGATATAAGGTGATAAATTTAGTAAGTTTTTTAATATTTAAATAGTAATTATTCAATTATATATATATATATATATATATCTTTCTTTTGAACCCATTCTTCTTGCTTTTGAAGATACAAAATTACTAATTATAGTTTTTGTATTTAGATTTTATTAATATAATTTTTTATAAATTTTTAGGAAAATTGATTGTCAATAATTATTCGACATATTCATAATAATTAAGCTCATAACAATTTTTTTTTTCTTTTTGTGAAACAATTGCATTGGATTATTGGCCCAATATTTTTGAGGCCTTCTTAAAGTTGGGAAAAGAATGTAAAATCTTTATAAAACCCTAGTATGGGGTCTAGTGGTCTAGCGCCACGACCAACTCGCAATCATATATATGAGACTTATTAGCACTAGGGTTGTTGGCTAATGTGAGAATCCTATGGTATATCTTATTAAGGTTGCGTTTGGTTCTATGTAAATCGAATTTCGAGTGTAAAATGAATGCAGGGGAAAATGAATTCCCGTAAGGAAAATGAAATCCGGTTGTTTGGTTCTGCAATGGAAAATAGTCCGGAAAACAATTTTCTGTGTTTGGTAACATTCTGAAAATGCTATTTTCTTACAAAATTTTTAAATTCTCTCACCCATTTTCTCAGCTTCCAAACACATTTTATAACAGAAAAATCTACTAATATACACTTAACACAACCAAAAATCAAAATAAAAACATTAATTCACAATAGAGATGAGGAAGAAGAAAGAGTGAGAGATTGAGGGAAAGAGAGATAGATCAGGAAAAAGAGAGATTAGGGTGGATGGAGGACGGCGGCGGCCAGATCGAATGAGTTTGGGGGTGGAGTGGAGATCAGAAAAAAAAAAAAAAAAATCGCCCCCTTCCTCAGACAGAACACCAATTGTGAGAGAGGTGGAGAGAGATGGCTTGAGAGAAAGAGATGGGTAATGGCGGTTCGAGCTTGGGGCTTTGGGCGACGAGATCAGTGGTTCGATCTAGAGGCGGTAGCGACGACGAGGGTGGGTGGTGGGTTGTAGATCGGTGACATGCAGTTGAAGATTTAGCCTTGGTTAATCAGAGGGACGGTGAGAGAATGAAAGAGTAAGATGTTGGGAAATGTAGACCCTGGTTGATATAATTAACAAGTTTTAAACCCAATGTGTTAATTAGATTTATTATGAATAAAACTTGTTAAAACAAACAAACATTAATATCATGTCAAAATCATGCAGTGAAAAAATAAATAAGACAAAATATGATGACCCAGGAAAACCAATGAAACAAACTAGTTTAATAGTAAAAAACCAGGGGGGAAACTTTCCCGAAAAGCAATCCACTATAGTAAAGAGAAGTTTTAGATGTAGTACAAAATCTTTGTCTCTAGACTCTATAATCCTCGTAGATGAACTCACAGCAGAAACCTTCTACCGTTTTAGAACTTCTGAACTCTTCAATATATGAATGCCACCCTTTGATGATGCATGAATCCCAGTACGTGACAAACCAATTGTGCGGATCCCAGTACGCAACTTCAATCACCAACTAGAAGAAGATGTTGGCTGCAAAGTTCTCCACTTCATTAAGAATGAAGATCAAGAAGCACTTGGTTACAAAACCCTAAGGCGCAAAGACACAGTAACTTCTTCCAGAGAGAATAAGGCATCGGTCACTTTTTGCATATGTTCTCCTTGTATTCTCTTGTGTGACGGCCTCTAAAATAAGCTTTATATAAGTCTAGGGTTGTGAGAAAAGAAACCCTACACAAATATAAAAACATGGGCCGAAAATCAGATCTGAAAATCTGAATTCCCGTAACCTCGACAGATAGTAGGTGTTGAGAAGGTGTCGAGCTTTAAACGTCGACAGATACAGCTATCGAGGAGGTGTCAAGCAGGTGTCGAGGGGACAGAAGCTTTCTCGATCGATTGACCAGCTGTCGAGAAGCTATCAAGATTGCGATAAGAATCAGCTAAAGAGCTCGACAGATAGCCAGGTGTCGAGGAGGTGTCGAGAAGCTATCGAGCTTTAAAATTCAGCACTTTCTCACTTGATTCTTGGATAGACTTGCATGACTTTAACATTTGAGCTAGAAACAAGGTTTCTTGAAGTATTAAACACATCCTAGATTTACCCAATTACAAGTAAAGTACATTTTGTCAAAGGATTAGCCAACTACATAAAATAGTGACATATGTTCCTAACAAGTGAATCACATATGTCCTAACAATCTCCCCCTTTGGCAATCCGTGACAAAACCACAACAAACAAATGAACATATGAGAGAAGTCATAAATCACTCAACTCATACTCACTTGTTGAATACAATAAAATCTATCCTAACGCAAACTCTTGAAAAACTTTGCAAGAAGAGAGTTTATGGCAAGTAGACTTTGACAACCTGTATTTTTGAAATACTTTAAACAAAACTCATCAAGGCATCTTAGTGTGAAACAGAAATAATAGATTGCATACAATTAAAAAAACATGTGTATAAAGAAAGAAAAGAAACAACACATGTAAAGGTAGGTGAAAGAAACATACATTAGCATATAAAGAAGATAAGCACAATGTATGTAAACATGGTCACAAGACCGGTGTACAAGAAGAAGGAAGTAAGCACTCTCCCTAACAAGATGAAACACATCTTCCCCTTATAGAGGCATGCATTTCTGCCCCTAACATGTAGAATCTTCAAAAAGAAACCACAAATTCTCCACAAATTCTCTCCCTTTTTGTCATGATTGACAAAGGGTACAAGAAGCTAGAAAGCTTCCCCCGAAAAACATAAAAATGATCAAAGATGATCAAGGGGGCACAAAGAATCCATATAAATGCATGAATGTAATGAAACAAGATGCTATGGATGACAAGATAATAAAAAGATGCAAAACACGTGAAAGACAAATCTCTCAACAATAATGTTAAGCACATAGATCCCAAAAACACACACACACACACACTAAACAAGTCTAACCAATTTTATATTTCAAAAATAAGTCAAGACAGTTTAGTGAGCATACATTAACACACGTAAACCTAGTGATGCCCAAATCACATTGTACCTACACATGTATCAAGAGTAGCAAAGAATATTGTGTGTTTTATGTGAAAAATATCGCAAGATTGCATAAGTGTATACATGTTATGACAATTTGAGATATGAGAAAATCACTTTAACTCACACACAATCATAATTGTTTGATGGGGACTATCACCTTCGAGGTACATCCTATAACTCCCACATCTCCTAGAATACACGCTTGCAATCATATTTAAAGCATTTTTAATCTTTTTGCTTTTTATTTTTCTTTGCATATTTTCTTTTTAAGCATATCATGCATGGGCAAATAAGAGATAGAAAAGAATTACCCAATGATATTTGACATTCCAATTTTGCTATGCCAAAGCACACAAATGTCATTGACATCACACTTTCGCTATGCCGAAGCATACATATGTCATTCATGATTGGCGGGTAACAATGGTGAGATGGTTATTTATGCCTTTCTCTTAAGATTTTCTAGTGCTACCTATCAAAAAGAGTGATATGAGTGTTAAGTACAAGAGATAACTTAATCTTACTTATCACAAACAAGAGCCACAAAGCTCACTTGCTTAGTTGTGCATAGAGATGCTCATCTAAGCTACAAAAGATACAAAGTTTAGAAAACTTTGTTTCAATGGCCATCCAAGGTACACAAGTACCAATGTATGCAAAACACACATTGTTTTTGTATTTTTCTGATTTTTCAATTTTTTTTTTCTTTTGAAAACAAAAATAAAAAAAATAAAAACTAGATAACCAAACAAAAACAGAAAAACAACATGAAAGTAGAAAGAAAGATGCATATGTATGAAGACATGATAGAAAGGTGCAGATGCATGAAAACATGATTCCAAAAGTAGATGAGAAATCAAGCAAAGAGAGTCCTACTTTAGATAGAAATAATTAAAGCAGAGGACAAACAGAAAAGACAATTAAGTCTTAGGCTCCTTTCTCACCCACACAACACGAGTCTTTGGCCGTGAAGATGAAAAGACACGTGTCCTAGTTTGTCTACTAAAGGACATAGAAGAATTAAAATTCTCCTAAAATTGAGTTAAAAAGCTCAAGACTTTTAATAACTCTCCAAACAAAGGTGTAGGTCCTTGAGAGGAAACCTGTGACTATTTGGTCAATTGCTTATGAGGATACAACTTAAAGCAATTAGGACGAATGTGTCCAGAAACACCACAATGGTGACAAACATGAGCAGTTTAGAGCTACTCGGCTTCCTAGAAGGAGGTCTAACCTTAGATGTTGACAAAGACCTCAACTTAGGATAATTTGGCCTAATATGACCAACAATATGACAATGATGACAAATGGGGACAAATTTAGATTTTTCATTCAACCTAGGAGGAGTTTCAGACATAGGTTTAGAAACTTCAGCGTTAACATCAGAATTTTCACCTTTGTCTATCCTAGCAATATTAGCCTTCAACTCTTGATTACTCCTTCTAAATGGAGGAATATAAAAATCCTTTTCTTTTGAGTTAGGCTCAACAACAAGTTTGGCACTAGTTAATTTTTCAATTTCAGTTTTAGATTCAACTAATTGCTTTTCCAAACTTTTAATTTTGTCCACCTGAGATGAAATTTGATTTTTAAAATTCTCATTCAAATTATTGGCTTCATCCAATTTTGCAATCAAATCATCTTTTTCAAGCTTTACCTTTTTAAATTTAGCTTCTAATTTTGTAGAATATTCAAGAGATTTCATACAAAAATTATAAAGCTTGCAATAGGTATCTTGAATATCATCATCATCATTCAACACAAGATCATGCACATCAAAACAATCAAGAGATTCCATGACAACGGGAGTTAAGGATCACACTCAGGAAATTAATCCAATCAGAGTGAACCTGCTCTGATACCACTTGTTGGGAAATTTAGACCTCGGTTGATATAATTAACAAGTTTTAAACCCAATGTTGTTAATTAGATTTATTATAAATAAAACTTGTTAAAACAAATAAACATCAATATCATGTCAAAATCATGTAGCGGAAAAATAAATAAGACAAGATATGATGACCCAGGAAAACCAATGAAACAAACTAGTTTCACAATAAAAAACCTGGGGGGAAACCTTCTTGAAAAGCAATCCACTATAGTAAAAAGAAGTTTCAGATCTAGTACAAAACCTTTGTCCCTAGACTCTACAATCCCCGTAGATGAACTCACAGCAGAAACCTTCTACCGCTTTAGAACTTCTGAACTTTTCAATATATGAATGCCATCCTTTAATGATGCACAAATCCCAGTACGTGACAAACTAATTGCGCGGATCCTAGTACGCGACTTCAATCAGTAACTAGAAGAAGATGTTGGCTGCAAAGTTCTTCACTTCATCAAGAATAAAGATCAAGAAGCACTTGGTTACAAAACTCTAAGGCGCAAAGACGCAGTAGCTTCTTCCAGAGAGAATAAGGCATCGGTCACTTTTTGCATATGTTCTCCTTGTATTCTCTCATGTGACGGCCTCTAAAATAAGTCTTATATAGGTCTAGGGTTGTGGGAAAAGAAACCCTACACAAATATAAAAACATAGGCCGAAAATCAGATCTAAAAATCTGAATTCTCGTAACCTCGATAGATAGCAGGTGTCGAGCAGGTGCCGAGAAGGTGTCGAGCTTTAAACGTCGATAGATACAACTATTGAGGAGGTGTCAAGCAGGTGTCGAGGGGACAGAAGCTTTCTCGATCAATCGACCAGCTGTCGAGAAGCTATCGAGATTGCGATAAGAATCAGCTGAAGAGCTTGACAGATAGCCAGGTGTCGAGGAGGTGTCGAGGAGCTATCGAGCTTTAAAATTCAACACTTTCTCACTTGATTCTTGGACAGACTTGCATGGCTTTAACACTTGAACTAGAAACAAGGTTTCTTGAAGTATTAAACACATCATAGATTTACCCAATAACAAATAAAGTGCGTTTTGTCAAAGGATTAGCTAACTACATAAAATAGTGACATATGTTCCTAACAAATGAATCACATATGTCCTAACATAAGAGAAGAGGGACGGTAGACGCAGCTTGCATGGCAGATGGAGGATGGTGTACGAAGCTTACACAGTGGACGGCAGATGATGAACGGAGCTCGCACGGTGACCAAAGCTTGCACGGCGATTTGATTCCTCTAGTACTCTCTCTCTCTCTCTCTCTCTCTCTTTGGGTTGTTGAGTTCTGAGTGAGGCTGGAAATTAATTGAAAGTAAAATAACTATGGAATTGGTTTTACAGAGTTCAGGATTCTATTTTACGGTCAACTGAAATTGATTTTCAGTTTGACCGAATTTTCATGCATACCCAAACACCCTCAAGGGTGTAAAATATTTTTCGGATTTCCTTTACAAACGAAACAAATGCAGCCTAAATAGGACATGACTTGCTCTAATGTTTAACATTTTTTTTTATTTAGCAAAAAAAGAAAAAAAAAATAATTATATATCAGAATACCTATCCAAAGAAAATGGTATGAAAAAAATAAATAACAAAATTAAGTCGTAATTTCACATTTGTAAAAATAACATAAGACTAAAACAAACAAACACTAGATGGAGTCGGCCATCTCCATGATAACATATTAGAATTGGGTCAGTCAGAATATATATATATGTATATATACGTATATAAAATATCAAAACACTTTTTCACTTGAGGCAATCAAATATATATATATATATATATAATATGAAAATTGTAACTTTATTAAGACGAATATAAAAACATTACATCTTGAGTCGAAGCGGACTTAATGAATGAAAGATTTTTCCTCTATCCATGTTACATAATTGCTAATATTTTTGGCATGTTGAGCTAACAAATGAGCAAGGCGATTGCCTTGTCTTTTAATATGTGTAACTAGAACCAAGCAAGAGTCTCTAAACTTGTGTTAAATCCTATCAATTGTATTAACAATCGTAGTTGGAATCATTTAAGGCGTTAAAAACAATCTTTGAATCACATTCACACGGCTCAATCAAATTGACACGTACACCTTTAAAGTTTAAACAGAAATCTTCAAATAATCCATATAAAGTAATTTCATCCCATATTATTATTGGGACAATAATCGAGACCTAACTTATCTTTAACTTAGGGTACGTACGTGGCTATATATAAGCCATTTGCATTTTTGTACGAAATAGGTATCGCATAATTCTTGATTCCTCATACTGTAGAGTGTAAACTTTGTCAGTGCCTTAGAGCATTCACATCAGTTCTTTTAAATTTTCTGTCTATTTTACACAAAAAACCCTACTTTTTCTATTTTACACGTCCACTTTTACAAAACACCCACATCAGTTTATCTATTCTACACATTTATTCAATAAAATATTCATTATTTTACAATTTTTTATTATTCACTCTCTCACTGCCCGTCTCTCTCATAGACCCACAACCACCATCACCACCATCATCAGAAACCAAAAGCCATTAAATCAGAAACCGATCTCCAGACACGCCAATCAAAACTCCATCAAAACCCACCCGATCTCCACCCAAAATCAAAGAAAAATCAACATCAGATCAACCAACACCGATCAACCCACACAAAGAAAAATCAATGCTCATCATCCGTTTACAACCCTCCATGATTTTCGATTCCCTAAACAGGTGAACAGTTGATTATTTTTTCCAAAACAACAATATAATATCCACATTAGTGGTCCCCATAAATCCAGCCTATTGGGAAATTTAGACTCCGGTTGATAGAATTAACAAGTTTTAAATCCAAGTTGTTAATTAGATTTATTATGAATGAACTTTGTTAAAACAAACTAACATCAATATCATGTCAAAATCATACAGTGAAAAAGTAAATAAAACAAGATATGATGACCCAGGAAAACCAATGAAACGAACTAGTTTCATGGTAAAAAACGTGGGGGGAAACCTTCCTGAAAAGAAATTCACTATAGTAAAGAGAAGTTTCAGATCTAGCACAAAACTCTTGTCCCTAGACTCTACAATCCTCGTAGATGAACTTACAACAGAAACCTTCTACCGTTTTAGAACCTCTGAACTCTTCAATATATGAATGCCACCATTTTGCACGGATCCCAGTATGTGACTAACCAAAGATGCACGGCTTCCAGTACGTGACTAACACACCAACTTGAAGAAGATGTTGGCTGCAAAGTTCTTCACTTCATCAACAATGAAGATCAAGAAGCATTTGGTTACAAAACCCTAAGGCGCAAAGACGCAGTAACTTATTTTAGAGAGAATAAGGCACTCGATCACCTTTTGCATGTGTTCTCCTTGTATTCTATTATGTGACGACCTTTAAAATAAGCCTCATATATATTTAAGGTTGTGAGAAAAGAAACCTTACACATACATGTTAGCATGGGTTGAAAATCAGATCTGGAAATCTGAATTTCGTAATTCTCGATAGATACATCTGTCAAGCAACTGTCAAGACCTCGATAGATAGAATCTGTTGAGAGTCGTCGAGACTCATTAAACCTCGATAGATATTATATGTCGAGAGCTGTCGAGAATCTATCCAGCTTTAATGAACAGCCCTTCTGCACTTGTTTCTTGGTCCAATCTTCATGGCTTTAATACTTGACTTGAACAACATATTTCTTGAAGTATTAAATATATCCTAGATCTACCTAATTATCAGTAAAGTGCGTTTTGTCAAAGAATTAGCCAAGACTATAATGACATATGTTCCTAACATAATTCACATATGTTTTAACACAACCATTCTTATTAGCATTGAAACTAAGAATATACAGATAAACTATCTAAAAGTAGAGATTAGAAAACCCAAAAGTTAAATACATGATGGTTGATGGAGGAGGAACTTACTAGTAAAAATTGTGGATACTTTTTAGGCCATATGGTAGCTTCTATCAAAACCTCTTTGCAAGTCTCAAGTCCGTCCACATCATTCAACTTCAGGAACGAGTCCATAAGGCGAAGCCCGAATTATGCTGTACGAGTTATAGAGGATTCAGGAACTTTTATAATGGGAAAGAAATTTCTTGCCAAAACTGCTCAAAATGCCTTCAAATAAAGTTCATAAGACTCTTGTTTATCTTGGCCAAAATGGCCAAATACCACATTTTTTAGAAATTTTTAGCAACAAAACACTGTTTCGAAAATAAATAGCAAAGTACCACTATTTCTAGAACTCGAGTTTCAAAAACTCGAGTTCCTCATCAATTCTGCCACCTTGGCACTGCTGACTTGGAATTTGTGTGATTAAAAAAAATTATGTGGTACTTAAGCTTGATAAACTCGAGTTCCATGCAACACTATATTCGAGTATACCAGACTCGAGCACCTTTTATAAATAAAATGAAAAAAAAAAATTAAACATTACTCGAGTTTACCAAACTCGAGTACTGTGTAAATTTTTTTTTTTGTTTGGGCATAATCGACAAATAAACATAAAGATAAAAATAAGTGGTTTTTTTTTTTAATGTTTTTATTTATTTAAATAGAAGCATTGTAAAATATAGAGATTTTAATTTCAAAATATGAATTTAATTTCTACATTAATTAAAATTGTTTATTGTTTTCTCATAAAAATTGTTCACTGTTTTCTGTATAAATTATTTCTACAATTTTGCATAAAATTATTTTTTGTTCAGCATTATTTAAGAAATTGTTCACTCTCTTTTCAGCATAAATTATTTTCTGTTTACTGTTTAAAAAATTGTTCACTGTTTTCTCATAAAACACCTAGTAAAATCGTGTTTTCTAAATTTAAACGCCAAATCTAAATGCTTTTTCATGTTTGAATTTGACAATAATCGAATATATTTTTCTGCATTGATAAAATCTGTTTCTACATTAATAAAATTTGCTCTCTGCACATCATATTTACTGTATATTCAAATCTACTTACTGCATTCATAAAATCTGTTTTTTGCATTAATTAAAATTGTTTGCTGCTTTCTCATAAAAATTGTTCTCTGTTTTCTGCATAAACTATTTCTAGCATTCTGCATAAAATTATTTTCTGTTCAGCATTATTTAAAAAATTGTTCACTCTCTTTTATGCGTATATTATTTTCTGTTCACTATTTAAAAAATTGTTCGCTGTTTTCTCATAAAACACCTAGTGAAATCGTGTTTTCTAAATTTAAAAGCCAAATCTGAATGCTTTTTCATGTTTAAATTTCACAATAATCGAATTTGTTTTTATGCATTGATAAAATCAGTTTCTACGTTAATAAAATTTGCTCTCTACACATCATGTTTACTATATATTCGAAGCTGCTTACCGCATTCATAAAATCTGTTTTTTGCATTAATTAAAATTGTTCACTGTTTTCTCATAAAAATTGTTCACTATTTTCTACATAAACTGTTTTTAGCATTGGCGTAGTTATTGCACTTAAATGGTTTTTGTGTTTTTTTTTTTTTTAAATATGTAACCATATGAATAATGGACAAACTCCATGAAAGAAAAATGAATGATTCGTATAAATCACCTAATGGTAAATGCCTTGAAAATTTTGAATTTGTAAAAAAGTTCAAATTAGTTGAATGTAGAACTGTTCATTAAGTAAAACTGTTTACTGCATTAAGTAAAACTGTTCACTGTTTTCTCATGAACTTCACGATTTGGTACATCTGTACATCTTATGTACAACTTCATGATTTGGTACATCTTATGTACATCTCAACAAGTCGAGACCATCTGTACATCTTATGTATAACTTCACGATTTGGTATGTTCATTGATTTTCCATCGATTTTTCTCAAATTTCTACATTCAACTAATTCGAACATTTTTACAAATTCGAATTTTTCGAGGCATCTACCATTAGGTGATTTATACGAATCATTCATTTTTCTTTCATGGAGTTTGTCCATTATTCATATGGTTACATATTTATAAAAAAAAAAAAAAACCATTTAAGTGCAATAGCTGCGCCAATGCTAGAAATAGTTTATGCAGAAAACAGTGAACAATTTTTAGGACAAAACAGTGAACATTTTTAATTAATGCAAAAAACAGATTTTACGAATGCAGTAAGCAAATTCAAATATACAGTAAATACGATGTGCAGAGAGAAAATTTCATTAATGTAGAAACAGATTTTATCAATGTAGAAAAATATATTCGATTATTGTGAAATTCAAACATGAAAAAGCATTCAGATTTGGCGTTTAAATTTAAAAAACACGATTTCACTAGGTGTTTTATGAGAAAACAGTGAACAATTTTTTAAATAGTGAACAGAAAATAATTTATGCAAAAAAGAGAGTGAACAATTTCTTAAATAATGCTGAACAGAAAATAATTTTATGCAAAATTGTAGAAATAGTTTATACAGAAAACAGTGAACAATTTTTATGAGAAAACAATGAACAATTTTAATCAATGTGGAAATTAAATTCATATTTCGAAATTAAAATCTCTATATTTTACAATGCTTCTATTTAAATAAATAAAAACATATAAAAAAAAAAAGCTACTTATTTTTATCTTTATGTTTATTTGTCGATTATCCTCAAACCAAAAAAAAAAAACAAAAAATTTACACGATACTCAAGTTTGAAAAACTCGAGTACTGTAGAAATAAAATTTTTTGCATTTTATTTATAAAAGGTACTTGAGCCTGGTATACCCGAGTGTTGTGTTGCATGGTACTCGAGTTTAACAAGCTCGAGTACTACTTATTTTTTTTAATTGCCCAATTTCTAGCTCAGCAGTGCCACGGTGGAACTATAAAATAGGGTACTCAAGTTCACCAAACTCGAGTACTAGAAAAAGTGGTAGATTGCCATTTATTTCCGAAACAATGGTTTTTTGCTAAAAATTTCAAAAAAATGTGGTATTTGGCCATTTTGGCCCTGAATACTGATTTACTTTACCTGAGTAAAATATAGGATTTTTTTTTCTCTTAATATATATATATATATATATATATATATAACCGAAGCCTCGGCTGGCACCACAATTTTCAACATCAGCACAACATAATATTTAAAAAATAAAAAATAAAATTATAAACACTATTTTCCTCAATGAAACTTCATATCTCTAACAAGTTCAACTTAAACTCAAACTCAAACTTTGATAATTTAACTCAAGATTAATTATAAACACTATAATTACAATATCACCATCTGCAATCAGCTCTACCCATCTGTGACTCTATTATTAGTTTCTTCCTCTCTCTGCGTTCCAACTTCAAACTCACTAATCACTATGTTAAAGTTAAGTTTGATTTATTATTCTTTTTCCCCTTTTCTTTATTCATTAGCTGTTTATGAAGCAATCAATTGGTCTGCATTGCTCCAATTTCCAAGACAACGTGCACCGCATGTGGTTAAAATTTGATGTTTTCATCAATTGAAGTTGTGGCCAGGTATGACTCCTCTTTCTTCTTTAATTCTTCTTAAAATAATATATATTATACTACATAACATTATAATATATATATATATATATATAACTATTATTAAACTATTATACATCATATAATATATATATATATATATAAATAGAAATATAACAGGATTTTTTGGGCTAAGCAAAACAATTGATCATTATTATTATTATTTTTTAGTAATTGATTATCTAATTAGATTTTTCATATATTGAGATTTGTCTACTTTCTAGCAAATCTTTAATTTATTATTATTTTTTTTATGAATGAATCATTTGTTATCCCCTTCTTTTTCACTCTTATATTTTCTTCTCCTTTACTTTGATAAAAAAAAAAAAAAAAAAAAATTTTATTTGTATGGTTTTTTTTTTTTGTATTTTTTAATAGTGATTTTCGTACATGAACCACCAAACCTTACGTCTGTGACTGTATATGATTTCGTTTAAAGTTTAGATCTGTTAAAATTTAAAACTTATTACTTTATGGGTTCGTGTATTTTTTTTCTTATATTTCTCTTTTAAATAGTCATATTTTTTTGAATTGTTTCAATAACTTATTCTTTAATTATATGTCTTTTTTGGCATTTTAGTAGTTTTAACATCTGAATTTGTGTTAGTTTTTGCAATATTTGAACATGTTTAGCAGATTTCAATGACTATACCATGTATTATTCTTTTGAAGGTAATCAATTTTTCTTTTATATTTCTCTATTGTGAAATCATATACATTTTGTTTTGTTTCAAAATTTATAGGAAGTAAATCTTATGATTCTTTAATAATTTTTGGCATTTCAAAAGTTTTAATATCTAAATTATTTTTTTGATGGTAACACATCTTTCTCTTATGTTTCACTGTTGTGTAGTCACACACACACACACACACACATATATATATATATATATTATCTATAATTTGTAGGCTCTAAATCTTATGATTCCTTTCAATAGTTATAACCACAGATTATTCTTTTGAATGTAACCCATCTTTGTCTTATATTTCTCTATTGTTTAGTCATATATATTTTGTTTTGTTTCAATAATTTCTACGCCATGAATCATCTGATTTTTTAATATTTTTTGGTCTTTCAGAAATTTTAATATTTGGAATTTCATCATTGAAAATAACAAAATCCATGCAAACATTAAAATAAAAGTTAATGTTATATGAATATTAAAAATTTATAAATTAGAACAGTATTCCTAAATACTGATTTACTTTACATGAGTAAAATATGATATATTTTTTTTCTCTTAATGTTTAAATGTGCATTTTTATATAGGATTCTTGAGTAATTAATGTAAATCCTTGCAATATATTAAAATCTCTAAGTTATTTAACAAATTTTTTGTATGTCATTACACATCCAAGCAATGACTTTTTCATCAAATTGTAACACAAATTAAAGTCATACAAGAGCAAATCATGCAATGATGTAGTTTTTTAATCAATTTAGGATTTTATAAAATCATTTTATTCTACCTCACAAATAGGTAGGTTCCTGTGCATAGCACGAGTTAGCGACTAGTTAATTATAAGAATATGCAAAAAGTCCTTAAAAATGCAAATAGGGTTCACTATTCACAAAAACCCTACATTCGGTGAGCCATTTTTCATAATATTTTACCACATGCTACAATTACATCTAAATATTGATGTTACATCCACAACCACAACTAAATATTTAGTAATGTATAATAATACATGCACCCACTTTCCTGTTGAATTGTCTATACCGGGACGTGATGGGTTTCTCACAAAACTGTCTTGTGCTTTGCCCCATACATAATGGTTGTTAACTTCTCAGTTGTGGCTTGTGTGGCAGTCCTGATAGTGTGGTGTTTCAGGTAGTTGATTTCCAGTTGGGTAGTTTTTCGTGTAAATGTCTAAACTCTTTCTTTTAATAAAACAGCTCATTCATACAAGTTCACTAGGTGTAACTTGAAAAAATTATACATTTTTAAGACCATAGTCACAGTGGCAGTTTCATGATATTTTTCTAGGGAGTCAGTAAAAAGATGAATCTTAGGTACTGTAAAGGACATATTTTTATATAATTGGCATATCCTTTGACAAAACGCACTTTACTTATTTTTGGGTAAATCTAAGTAGGTTCAAGATGATCATTACAAGTGGTTACATTGAAGACATAAAGATTACTCAGGAATTGCTCAAGAAAAGTGCAATCTGCAGGTCTTGATACCTCATCGACAGAAGCTTGATTTGTCGAGATTCATTAAAGCTCGACACATGTCTCAATCTATCGAGTTTACGGGATTCAGACTATAGCCAACAACGTTTTTATTCTAAAAGACTATTTGTTTATGGGTTTGTATAATCCTTATTGGACTAAAAATTAGGAAAGCCCAAGGTTTGTGTATACCTATTTGAAATAGGAGAGCCCACTGAGCTTCTATTTAAACAAGGAGGTGGAAAAAGAAAACTTTAACCTTAGAGAGCTTCATAAGTTTTTCTTTTTGAAACCCTAGCCTCCTCCTACAGAAGAAAGAGTTCTTACTGCGTTTTCTGTATGCCTTTGGGTTCTGTAACCAAGCAAAGTCTCTCACACCATCATTGAAGATCTTATTGGTGTTTCTATGTGAAGCTGTTGCAAATCAACTACATCAATCAAAGGGTTGCTGTGGGGTTAGTCACGTATTGAGATTCATGCAAAGGAGTTAGTCACGTACTGGGATTCGTGCATTGAACGGAAAGGTTGCCGCTACAATACAAGTTCAATTGGGTATTAGGGTAGGGGTTCAACTGTAGGTTGGTATTTTGAGATATGCCAAAGGGTTTGGTAAGATTCCTTATACTTATAACCGCTTGTGATTGATAATAGTGGATTATTGGGAGTGGTGACCTTAAAATCACCTAGTGGGATTTTGCCTCGGTAGTTTTCCCCATTCGTAAACAAATCACCTGTGTCAAATTTATTTTCCGCTGCATTTAGTAAAATTGGTGATTTGTTTGTGCTACCATGCTATTGCATGTAATTGAACATAATTAATTAATTTGCAAGGGGTCAATATATTTTATCCCTAACAGGTACACTAGCGAAGCCAAGAAATTTTTCTAGGAATGGCCAAGTTAGTTATATCTACATTGTGTTAATGGGTTAAGCCTACGTCAGTTCAACCTACATTGGCTCAAAATGCAAAAAACTCAAGTTAATTTGGCCCAAATTGTGGCCAAAAATAAATTACTTTATTTCATAAATAATTTTAAGTAAACTTGTGCCTACATTTTTTTCACTGTACTAAATTATTTGCACTTAGGTTTGAACTTAACTTCTTGCATTTTAGAGCTTTTCTAAGGAGTTACATCTAATGTTTTACATTTAGGATAAACAATTGGTTGACTAAGATTATGACTTCAAAGGGATTAAAGAAGAAGAAGAACAAGAAGAAGAAGAATTACACAAGAACCTCTTATCTTGCCTACCATCTCCAAATGCATTTTTGTTTTTATGAGAAAAGCTGAAAATCCAACCGGATATACATTTTACAGCCCTGAGACAAGTCAATATGAATGAAATTTCAATATGGGTATGAAACACCCTTGAACGTTTAGACCCCAAATTATAAAATATCAATTCAAGCTTATAATCAAACAATTAATGTGCAGAACATGAACATAAGCCAATCATAGAATTGATAACTAATCTAAGCCAAATATAAACACATCCACAGTAGCAAATACAAGGCAAAGATAAAGGGAAGGAAGATGCAAACACACGGACAACACACGATGTGTTATCGAAGAGGAAACCAAAGTTCTCGGCGTAAAACCTCTCCACCGCCCTCCAAGCAGTGATATAATCCACTAAAGAATATAGTTGGGATACATGAACAGCAATAGACCCTCCAAGCCTAATCTACCCTGGTACCTAAGCCCTCCAAACTTCTTGCTCCAACGAGGTTGCGCCGAACCTATTTCTTCTTTAGCTTTTTAGATTCCGCTACTAGAACCTAGCATCAACCAATATATATTGGTTCCTTCCAAACTGCTTCCTTTAGCACCAAATGAACCTTCTCATAGACATGGGTGTGGTGAGATAAGGATTTGGACAATAACCTCTCAAGGGTATGACAATAGAGAGGAAGAGAGTAGAGGAATTTATAGAGTCTCTTAGATGAAGATTGGGGATGAGACAGTCTTTTTTTCTCTAGGGTTTCTCTCACAAAAATTCTCTCTAGAAGCTCTCTCAATTTAATGGGTATAAGTGTCTATATATAGTGGTGTGTGTTTGGAATACGAAGAGACAGATTTTGCCAAACAAGGCTGGTTGGCGGCTTGGTCTCGCGGCTTGTCCAAGTCGCGAGTTCAAGTCGCGACGTAACGGCCTGGCCAGCTTGGGACTTTTGTCCTGTAGTGTGATAGCTGGCGCAACCCTTCAGCTTCTCGCATGCTTCTCACGTGCACAGCATTTGGCGGCTTGCAAGCTGCGAGTCAGTCGCGAGTCCTAGCTGCGAGTCTCTGCTTCTTTGCACAAAGATAAGCTTTTCTTCACACTCTCTTCACACACTACCCTTACATGAATCCCACCTAAATACAGGGTTACTAAGTGCTTAAATTACAAGCAAATTGGCACAGAATAAAGCCAACAAGAGATAAATTTCAACCTTACAATCTCCCCCTTTGGCTATTCTGTGACAAAACCCTAAAACAAACTCTAGACTTAACGCGTGAGTTGGGAATAGTTGGAAAACTCACTCACACCTAACTCTAGAATCTGTGAAGCCTTTGAACCATAAGAACAAGTATCTCCTGAAACACAACAGCACAATAAGTTCTTTGTATATAGAAACTTGTAATGCATATAAAGCAAGCACAATGTGATCAAGCACAATGGAGTAAAGCAATAAACCATGGCAAGACCAAAACAGGTAATCACTATAACCAAGTGATCACAATGCTCATTCACACTTGGAATGAACATCCGGACATTCAAGATGACAAACACAAGGCAAATCACTTGAATGACCAACATTCAACCAATGCACAGTACATGATGTATGTGCATCTAGGAAAAATCCTACAAGGGCACAAGAGTGATAGTACTTAGAAGAAAATGCAAAACATTTAGTTAGAAGTACTGATTTAACAAAGCACAAAGGCTGCATAAAGCATGGTACAAACCACAAAGGCCTACAAAGTGCATAGAAACAAACCCTTAAAGCTTACAGAAGCAACGTGGGTACAAACCAGATAATATAAACCTTAACAACCTACAAAGGTACTAGGTTCAAACCAAAAGCATAACAGTACATGTGCTGAATAACATCATGTTATATAAACTGAATGACTACTGAAATAAACAACTGTACCAGTGAACTACAAGTTTTTCAAAAGTATAGAAACCAAATCAACATAGGATAAAACTATAATAAACATAACAAAGTATGTAGTAACTATAAAAGCTTTAAAAACTCCCCCTTTCAGTATGCACCCTCCTTTACATTCTTAAGCTTCATTCCCCCTTACTATGCTGCTCTCCCCCTTTTTGGCACGAATAGCTAAAGGCTGTCGTCCAGCTTCTGTTGTATGTTGTTTAACTGTAACTCAATAGTTTCGAGACGCATTTGAGTTTGACTGTGAAAGGAGTTGAGAAGTCATTCCAAGTCAGAAATTCGATGAAGCACAGTTTCAATGAAGTAACTTTGCTTTGGCATTTGGAAACCAGGAGGAACAGAAGGGATGCCGGTTGATTGTGCAGGAGTAACTGTAGTACAAGCAAATGGAGATGCCTGTGTGGATGGCTCAGTCTTAGGTTTCTTGAAGGAGTGACTCTTGCTTGCTTGGAGAGAGTACTGGGATATTGGTCAAGAGTGAGGCAGTAATCTCTCCTCTGATGAAGGACTAACACCTTTACTAAGAACAATCTTCATGACTAGACTGCAGAA
Source organism: Quercus ilex subsp. ballota (assembly GCA_032727855.1). NCBI lineage: Eukaryota > Viridiplantae > Streptophyta > Magnoliopsida > Fagales > Fagaceae > Quercus > Quercus ilex. The sequence continues at coordinate 85,931,669 of CM064911.1, forward strand.
TGGAAGAATTGTTCGTGTTGCTAAACGAGCCGATGTTTTCCCAATGATTTGGAATATATGATCACAGATGTCAATTGGGACACCAGAAATGAGGTCACACAGAAATTTAGCCATTCCAAGATTGATAAAGGTAGTATTTGATAGTGGGTAGAGATTGGAGAACATGATCAGCTTCAAGGTTGTCAGTTCAGGTGAAAACAATGCAGTGCATATAGATGATCCTGTGCTTCCCACTTCATGTTCATTCCCAAGAACATGAAGGATGTCTTGTGCCTAAAGTTCCTAGTCATCATATGGAGTTCAATCCACATCTTTTGGTCTGGTGATGCGAAGAACCTTAGCAATGGAGTCTGTATTTATGGAAAATTCTATTCCTCATACCTAGCATTTCAACTCAACTCCTGTGTATCTGGCATTTAAGTAGAATTCCTTGACCAATTCTTCAGTTGGATCCTCAAAATTTCCAAATAGGTCAGCCCAATCTCTTTCTTCAAAGATCTTAGGGATAAATGTTGTCCCTAGGGTATAAAACTTGACAACTCTTTCCACAATGGGAGAAGACTCTTTGAAGATGTTTGTGTAGGTATTTGAAGATGTCTGTTTAGGTCTTTGAGTCAGTAGGAGTCCTAAATCTCTTAATGGTAGAGTCCTTGAATGACTTAGATGATAATCGTGTCCGTTTAGCAATCGGGGTTGACAGATCATCAATTACAATGCCTTTGCCTCTAGATGAACAACGAGTTATCTGCAACAAAGTCGACACACAGAAAAGAACCAAAATACAATACCACAAGAAGCGAACATCAGATTGATTAGTTTCAGTTAAATAGTGTGACAAGAGATTTCACAAAATCACAACAAAACATTAACTAAACCAACACCAAGAGGACATAAGCAACACAGACAAAAAACATAGGCACACAGGTAAGATGAATAACAGTAACAACTCAGAGTCAAATGGGCAAAGTGAATCACAAATTCACAAATGACAAAATGCCAAGAGCATGATATGAATGATGCAACACAATCATGAACCACATCATATAGAATAGTCTCTCAATAAACAAACACATGAAAACACACATGAAAAAAAAAGAGACAAAACACAGGCAAGACAAGAACATCAAAACTCAAAACACACAAACCCTTAAACTAAGTTCGAACCCATTAAATCTCAACAAAACAGAAACACTTCACACAACAAAAAATACTTGAACCAAGTACAATGAAGTAAGATAGAAATAACCTATACTTTTTTCTTACTGTTTGATGAAGACATGATGTAAATATGGAATCTTTTCCAGTGAGACTCGGAGTGTGTGAGAGAGAGAAATGAAGAAGACAATGAACAGTCACTGATATTCGAGGGAAAAACTGAAAAACCATTTAAAAACTGTTTTTAAAACGCAAAACACGCGTTTTTCACGACTGGATCAAGTCGCCAGTAAGTCGCCAGGGCAAGCCGCAAAACACTGTGAAGGAAAGAAACTTGAAAATTTTCTCTAAGTGTTTTTCATGACTAGAAGGTCTACCCGTGATATAGTCGCGATAGGAGCCGCGAAAATCCCTGAGTACCCCTCGCGACTGGACCTTCCACCTGCGAACAAGTCACCACACTAACCCACAAAAAACATAAAACACAAATTTTGGAAAAAATTTCTAAGTCTTTTTCGCGATTAGAGCATTGACTCGCTAGTGAGCCGCGAAAAATCTCTGAGTGAGCTCGCGACTGGGGCATGTGACTGGGCCAACCCGCGACTTAGTCGCCAAAACAGGGCAACACTGTTTTTGAAATTTTTTTTGACATTTCGTAAAAACAAAGAACTTTCCAAAAAAAGAATCAAAACACTCAAAAATCTTTTTGTGTTTGACCAACAAAGATTGAGCATGTGAAAACACATTTAATCAAGTACAATCACATAAATGAATATGACATTCATTGAACATAGACTTGTGTATTGTGTGTGGATATCAAAAATGAGATAGTCCTTAGTCCAATGTTAAGTTTCAATGATTAATTCAATTAAGGCATACACAACTAGCACTAGATAATGTGACCTATCTCAATTATAGAAACATGCATATATGACCTCCCACAAGCACTTGATAACAATTCTTTAAAGCTTTTCATTTGGCTCCATATTCAACATATCATTTGCACTTTTTGAGCAAAGAAAATCTCATTGTGAGATAAATGTCTGAAATTTTTGATATTTCAATTGATGAGTTGGCATTTGGCTTTTTGGGCATCATACATTTTATTTTGGTCGCTTTCCCTTTTTCCTAGTCGAATACTAGTATGTGCAACAGGCTTTTGCAACTCTATATCTCTTTTCATTTGGAGATTTACATTTAGAGAGCTCTTTTAAGTATAAAAATAAAAAGTGGGAAGATATATAGGCACGAGTCTATGCATGTCTCAAGATCAACAAAACCATTCACTAATCATTCATGACAAGGTTGAAGATCTATTTACAACAGTCACATAGATTTCAGAATTTCTTCCACAATGATATGAGTGCATGAGAGACAAGCTAAGATCGTTAAATGCACAAAGCCATAAGTACAAAGGTACAAGGCAAAACATGCTTTGAGACAAAACTCAATAAAGTGATCAAACTTTTTGGATTTTCTACTTTTTATGTATTTTTCGATTTTTGACACAAAAGCAGTAAAAGATTGATAAAAAACATAACATAAAGAACAATGTAAAAAAATTTGAACCAAAAACAAACAAAATAACAACCTAAATACTAGCAAGAAGCACACAACCAAGCATATTCACAAACATGGGAAGTATTGATGCATGGACATGTTGTAATGCTTATGCATGAGTACCCTTTGTCACCCACATGTCACGTGCGTTTGGGGTGATATTCTTGACGGATCGGGTATGAGAGTTAGGACTGTCAAACCTTCGTGTGAAGCTTTCCAGGCAACTGGTGAAGGCACCGATCATCTTCATCACGTCCATCGTTCTTGGATCACGGTTTTGACTTCTTGGTTGCTCACCACCCCAAGACCTCATGTCATTTCTTCTTCCTCGTGACCGAGGTGCACTTGCATTGTTGTCCGCTCTCAGCTTTTGACAGTTAGGTGTGGTATGTCCTTGCAATCTACAAATAGTGACAAACATAATCCGTTCTAGGACCTTGTTGGGATCTTGGAAGTGATCTTCTTCTAGCTCCATATCTGGATTCTGATTGATTACGGGACTTAATTAACACCCATTGATCAGCCGCATTCTTATTCCTCTAATCCTTAACTTTCTTAGGAATAGGCTTATCCACAGCCGTCTCTTTGACCTTTACAAACTTCACTTCTTTGGTGACATTTGCTGATGAGCTACTTCCTCCGGTATATCCCAATCCGGACTTGTCTGAGGCATGTTTTTGAGATGAAATAACATTATTTAGCTTCTTGGAGGAGACCCTATCTACCTTGGCATGAGCTTGCACAACTTCTTGCTCAAGAAATCTCACTTTTGTGTAAGCTTCTGATAGCTCACCATTAAGTGCTTCAATCTCACACTTTGCCTCCTTGTATCTGACTAGCAGGCTTTTGTAATCTTCCTCAGCTCTCTTCATTTTCTTCACAGCCACCTTTGCCACCTTTGTATATTCACCCGATTTCTCAATAAGTAAAGCGTAATTCTTTTGAAGACTGGATGTATCTTCTTCTTCTTCAGCCTCCGATTCTTCAACAATCCCAATAGACTCCAAATCAGAATGTTCACCAAGCTCCTTCACAAGTGAACCCGAATCATTCGAGGATTCCACATGTGCAATGGTCATGAAAGCGGAGTAATTTCCTTCTCTGTCACAGCTATCTTCAAAGTCAGAATTTGATGAATTAGCATCACTCAAGGTAGTGGCATAGACCTTTCCTTTTGTCCTCAAATAATTGGGACATTCCTTTTTGAAGTGTCCATGTCCATTACACTCGAAACACATAATGTTCGAAGGAGATTGAGACTCCTTCCCTTCTTTCCTCATAAACTCTTTCCTATCACCTCTTGAAGATGAAAATTTCCCTCTATTAAATGGTTTCCCACTGTTCTTCATCTTTAGAAATTTGTGGAAGTTTTTCGCAAGATATGCTACTTCCTTCTCCACTCCATCTTCTTCAGAGGGATCATCCATTCTTTCGGTGATGGTTTTGAGAGCAAGTGATTTACTCGTCTTGTGGGAAGGCAGTCCCAGTTCATATGTTTGGAGAGACCCAATCAGCTCTTGAATTTTGATCTCATCCAAGTCTTTACTCTCTTCTATGGCTGTGACTTTTGCTTTGAAGCTTTCAGGCAAGGACCTCAAAATTTTTCTCACCACCTTGGTATCTTCAATCTTCTCACCAAGATTGAGCTTAGCAATGACAATTTCATTGAGCTTCCCATAGAACGAATCAAACGATTCATCTTCACCCATTTTGAGCTCTTCAAATTTGGTGGTAAGCATTTGGAGCTTTGTGTCCTTCACCTTCTTAGTCCCCTCATAAGTTGCCTCCAAAATCTCCCAAGCTTCCTTGGCCACTGTCATGTGAGATATCCTATGGAATTCATCTAGAGACACACCACAGAAAATAGCATTTAAAGCTTTACTGTTAGCATTGGCTGTCGCAAGAGCTGCCTTATCCCAAGTAGATTTAGCAGCCTCCGGCCTAGTCCAACTAACTTCAATTGCATCCCAAATGGTGTCATCAATAGAGCATAGAAATGCCCTCATTCTAACTTTCCAGAAGGCATAATTATTACCATTAAAAAATGGTGGAACAGTGAGAGATTGAGACCTATCCATCTCAACAAGGGGTCAAGGATCACACTCAGGTATTAAAACCACAACAAGTGTACTTGCTCTGATACCAAATGAAAGTTCAATATGGGTATGAAACACCCTTGAACGTTTAAACTCCAAATTATAAAATATCAATTCAAGCTTATAATCAAACAATTAATGTGTGGAACATGAACATAAGCCAATCACAGAATTGATAACTAATCTAAGCCAAATATAAACACATCCACAGCAGTAAATATAAGACAAAGATAAAGGGAAGGAAGATGCAAACACACGGACAACACACGATGTGTTATCGAAGAGGAAACCGAAGTCCTCGGCGTAAAACCTCTCCGCCACCCTCCAAGCGGTGATATAATCCACTAAAGAATATAGTTAGGATACATGAACAGCAATAGACCCTCCAAGCCTAATCTACCCAGGTACCTAAGCCCTCCAAGCTTCTTGCTCCAACGAGGTTACGCCGAACCTATTTCTTCTTTAGCTTCCCGGATTCCGCTATTAGACCATGGCATCAACCAATGTATATTGGTTCATTCCAAACTGCTTTCCTTAACACCAAATGAACCTTCTCACAGACGTAGGTGTGGTGAGATAAGGATTTGGACAATAACCTCTCAAGGGTATGACAATGGAGAGGAAGAGAGTAGAGGAATTTGTAGAGTCTCTTAGATGAAGATTGGGGATGAGGAAATCTTGTTTTTCTCTAGGGTTTCTCTCACAAAAATTATCTCTGGAAGCTCTCTCAATTTAGTGGGTATAAGGGTCTGTATATAGTGGTGTGTGTTTGGAATACGAAGAGACAGATTTTGCCAAACAGGGCTGGTTGGCGGCTTGGCCTCGCGGCTGGTCCAAGTCGCGATGTAACGGCCTGGCCAACCTGGGACTTTTGTCCTGTAGTACGAGAGCTGGCGCGACCCTTCAGCTTCCCGCATGCTTCTCACGTGCATAGCATTTGGCGGCTTGCAAGCCGCGAGTCAGTCGCGAGTCCTAGCCGCAAGTCTTTGCTTCTTTGCACAAAGATGAGCTTTTCTTCACACTCTCTTCACACACTACCCTTACATGAATCCTACCTAAATACAGGGTTACTAAGTGCTTAAATTACAAGCAAATTGGCACGGAATAAAGCCAACAAGATGGTTGATAAATTTCAACCTTACAATGAAGAATTGTCATTTTTTTATTATTATTATTTTTTTTGGCTTAGTATATTTTTTTAATTGATGTTGTATGTGATATTGAGTTTGCAATTTGGTACTCTTTTTAGTGAAAATATACAAGTAGTGAATTTAATGGAATGATGTAGCTAAGTTTTATATTTCAGGAATTCAGAATTTGAGGCAACCCCAATGAAGAGGAAGAGTACTTTAGAGTGTTTAAGGATCCATGGGTGATATATTAGCATATATTTGGTATTTTTTCTCTTGTGGTCCAATGCATATTGGCTATGGTATTTGTAAAATTATCTTAATTCTATAGAAAAGAATAGGTTGAAGTGGTTGAAGGCTACTACAACCTGTGAAATGTTTTTAATGTCTAATATTTGTGCGTAGATGCTCCAAAAGTGTAGAGTTTTTTTTTTTTTTTTTTTCATTTTTTTTAATGTTGAAAATTTCATTAATTTTATTTTGGGGTTTAGGTGTACTTCAAATGAAGTTTATGCATGTGCCAATCACAAAAATTAATTGAAGTCTGTGATGAGATCTAGCACCAAAAACTGAACCCATCCACACCCCCACTTATTCTAAAATGGCTTAATTTGTCTATGCAATTACATCGTTTAAGTTACTGTTACAAAATTAATAAATTTAGCATTTACATATTAGGTGCTATAAAATACTTGGAAGGCTCAATAAAAGACATTGCATTATAATCTTCTTTGTCGAACATTGTCATATATATAGGTGGATGGAATTTTTAGAATACATTTTTATAATCCAAATATTGTTTACCTTATGAGTTCATTATATATTATTGTAGATATGTCATTGAACAAAAGCATATTATTTATGGACAAAAAACTAATCAATTAACAATCAAATTAGAAACAACACATTGAAGGTCAATTTGAAAAATTAAGAGCTATCAACTTAAATACTAAGTAATTTTTTAATAGAAGAAAATCCAAAAGAGATAACATATTCTTTTTATTACGTTTATCTATTATATGAATTGAATGATTTTTACTAGTTCAATAAATTCAAATAGCAGTTTTTATAAATTTTTGTTATTTTAGTTACTATATACTCAAAATTTTCTAACCTATATATATATATATACACATGTGTCCCATTTTATTAATAATTTCTTGTTCAGAAAAGCCATCAATATTCCATTCATAAATTTTATCAGCAGAAACAGAAAACTGGATTTGAAAAGGTCTTTCTTCAAACTGAATATCGGGAGGAGTAGGTTTTGAATACCAATTTTTTGTGAGAAACATGGGTTTGGCAGAACTTCCAACAAATCTTTTAATTTTTGGGAAATCATTATCAAAAACCTTTTTAGCGGAAACAGAAGAAACAGTATCAGAATCAGTATTTTCATCAGAAACAATTTCTTTTTCATTTCTTGAAATAGTTCAAGCAGCATGAGTACTTGTAGAAGTATCCTCAGTTTTAACTTTTAAATCAGCAAGCATTTTTTCAACAGTTTCAAGAATTTTAGATTGAGAAGTTTTAAACTTAAATTTGTTATCATGACTAGGTAGATTGATCAAAGGTTCCTCAGTCTTGATAGGTTTTTGAACAGAAGCAGATTTTTCAACATAGCCATTCTTTTCTGGCCGGTGATAGTGTTGTTGTGTCTTCGTATCTTGTCTGTGCTTGTCCGAACCTTTGGTGCTCCGTTGTTGTGTCCCCTTCTTACCGTCGTTGGTGCCACCCTAGACATAAAGTGAATTCCTAGAACCTGACTATAAGGCCCGTTTGAGCCAAGACAGGGCGTGTAGGGCATGTGTGTGGTATAGGGTTGCTTAGGGTATGTGTTACGAAATGTAACGGTTGTGAGAAAAACATGATAACTGAGTGTTAAAACTAGGATAGTATGGATAAGTTGTGGAGATCCAACTCCTCTGTCAGCTCCAGGACTGGTTGTCCTCTTGATAATATAGATAAGGAAGATCACACTATTGAACATAATGAGTTTTCTGCTAGATCTAAGCACTTTAATGATAACGTTCTTGGTATAGATACTGCTTCTCTGAATGATGGTTTTGTTTATTTCAATTGTTCTCCTGATATTACTCTTGTTGAAAACCCTGTTTACCAAAATCAATTAAGAGTTTTAAATGTTGTGAATGAAAACTTTGAAATTGATACGGTTCCCCTGTATAATGAATTCATGCTTGTTAAAAATAGAAATAAAAGAAAATATTTCCAAAACAATTTTTCTCAGTCTGAAAAAGACCGTGTTAAAAGAAAATGGAAAGAAAAAATGCTTCAATTGAAAAAACATATTTTGTTTTTTGATTTCCTTGAAAATTATTATGTTTCAAAAGATGAGGCTTCAAAAAATCATTTGAATGTGATAAAGAAATCAAATTTTGTTAAGAGTGACAAAACCATTGTTAGGTCTAGTCATCCACCTCTTAAGACTATTTTGCTAACTACTGGCAACATTGATGTTAAAGCTTCTCCTTTCAAAATTGCTGATGATCAAACTCCTATTATTAGCCTTATTGAACAAAACAATTTTGCTAATGAGTCTTTGCATGTTATTGGTCAACAGCTTGACCGTATTGAAGAAAAAATTGTTGAAAAAACTATTTCTATTGAAAAATCTGCTTCTGTTCAAAAACCTATCAAGACTGAGGAACCTTTGATCAATCTACCCAGTCATGATAACAAATTTAAGTTTAAAACTTCTCAATCTAAAATTCTTGAAACTGTTGAAAAAAAGCTTGCTGATTTAAAAGTTAAAACTGAGGATACTTCTAGAAGTACTCATGCTGATCGAACTTTCAAGAAATGAAAAAGAAATTGTTTCTGATGAAAATACTGATTCAAATACTGTTTCTTCTGTTTCTGCTAAAAAGGTTTTTGATAATGATTTCCCAGAAATTAAAAGATTTGTTGGAAGTTCTTCCAAACCCATGTTTCTCACAAAAAATTGGTATTTAAAACTTACTCCTCTCGATATTCAGTTTGAAGAAAGACCTTTTCAAACCCAGTTTTCTGTTTCTGCTGATAAAATTTATGAATGGAATATTGATGGCTTTTCTGATCAAGAAATTATTAATAAAATGGGACACATGTCTATGGTTGGTATTGCTTACCAAAATAATCATGATTTTGATCAACCTGAAATTGTTGATTTGCTTGCTACTGGTTTTTTTGGTACTCTTCGTGGATGGTGGGATTCATATCTCATAGAAGAATCCAGAGACTCTATTAAACATGCTGTTAAAAAGAATAATGAAGGTTTGCCTATTTTTGATGATCGTATTGGTCGAGGTATTCCTGATGGTGTTAATACCTTGATTTATACTATTATCAAACATTTTGTTGGTACTCCATATAATGTTTCATCTCGAATTTCTAATTTGCTGAATAATTTGAGATGTCCTACTATGTTTGATTACAGATGGTATCAAGATGTTTTCCTTTCCAGAGTAATGCAACGGAAAGACTGTTTCAAGCCTTATTGGAAAGAAAAGTTTATTGACAGTCTGCCTCCTATCTTCGCTCATAAGGTAAAACAAGAATTAATTGGTAAAAATGATTCCATTGATTATGATAATTTAACATATGGAGATATTCTAAGCACTATTAAAAAACTTGGTATTAATATGTGCAATGATGAAAAACTGTTAAAACAACAATTAACAAATAAAAGAAAAGCTAAATATGAAATGGGTAATTTTTGTGAACAATATGGTTTGCCCCCAATTGCTCCTTCTCGACGAAAGAGTAAGAAACATGATAAAAGTCACAAAAGTTATAACCATAAAAAACATAAAAAATACAGAACTAATTTTAATGATTTTTATGCTAAAAAGAAAAATGTTTCTAAAAAATATGTTATCCAAAGATCAGGAAAAAGTAAATGTTTCAACTGTGGAAAACCTGGTCATTTCAGTAAAGATTGCAAACAAAAACCTAGTAAATTAAAAAATAAATTTAACATGTTAAACATTGGTGATAATGATCAAGAAGAATTGTTCAGAATCCTTGAATCAAACAATTCGTCTGATTCTTTGGAAGATGATTTTTCAACTGATTCTTGTTATCATTCTGCTGATGATTCTTCTGATTCTCCTAATATTAAACTTGGTTGCAGAGATTCCTATTGCAATGTTGTTAAATCGGTTAATACTCTCACTAAAAGTAAAGAAAATGAGAGTTTGTTGGTCAAATTGATAAGTCAAATTGAAAACCCTGATTTACAAAAAGAATATTTGGATAAGTTTAAGAAAAACTTGTTAAAGGAAGAAACTGGTAAAAAACTTAAGTCAACTATAAGTTTTGAAGAAACTTTAGAAAGATTTAATAAAAAGAAATCCAAAGATTTAACTGTTAATGATCTTCAACATGAAATCAATATTGTTAAAAAAGAGATAAGTGAATTAAAACATGAATTTAAAAATATGAAAAGTGATAACCATAATCTTAAACAAGAATTGTTAATGTTAAAAATTGATAAAAATATTGATCAAAATAAGTCTGATGATGAACAAGATGAGCACATAGATGGAGATGAATCCAGTCAACAGGCTCTTCTTTCTGATAAAGGTATTACTAATTCTCAACTTGCTCTTGTTAATAAGATACTTCCCCCAAAATGGTTTACAAAAATTAAAATTGTTGTTTCTCATGATTACCACTTCACTGTTATTGCTATGATTGACTTTGGTGCAGATATGAATTGTATCCAAGAAGGATTGATTCCCTTAAAATATTTTGAAAAATCAACTGAAAGATTGGTTTCTGCTAATGGTTCTCAAATGAAGATTAAATATGAATTGAATAATGCTCATGTTTGCCACAATAATATCTGTTTCAAGATTCCTTCTGTTTTAGTAAAAAATATGACTGATAAAGTGATTCTTGGTTTGCCCTTTATAAATGCTTTGTATCCTTTTCTTGTTGAACATAATGGTATTACTACTGACCCTTTTGGTCAAAAAGTAAAATTCAAATTTGCTTCAAAATTCGAGATTGATACTGATAATGCTTTCAATCTAATTCATGCTAAAATCAAACATCTTAACTTTCTTCAACAAGAAGTTAGATACAAGAAAATTGCTGAACAGCTTTCTAATAAATTGTTGCAATAAAAAATTGATAATTTTCAAAAAATGTTGATTGATGATGTTTGCTCTAATGTTCCCAATGCCTTTTGGCATAGGAAGAAACATATTGTTGACTTGCCTTATATTAAGAATTTTGATGAGAAAAACATTCCCACTAAGGCTCGTCCAATTCAAATGAATGCTGAAACTGTTGAATTTTGCAAAAAAGAAATCCATGATTTGTTGGAGAAAAAACTTATTAGGAATAGCAAGTCCCCTTGTTCCTGTTCTGCTTTCTATGTTCAAAAAAATGCTGAAATTGAGAGAGGAACCCCTCGTTTGGTTATCAACTATAAACCTTTGAACAAGGTTTTAGAGTGGATTAGGTATCCTATTCCTAATAAGAATGATCTGGCCCATAGGTTGAGTGAAGCCATGGTGTTTTCTAAGTTTGATATGAAATCTGGGTTCTGGCAAATCCAGATCAGTGATAAGGATAGGTACAAAACTGCTTTCACCACTCCTTTTGGTCATTATGAGTGGAATGTGATGCCCTTTGGTCTTAAAAATGCCCCTAGTGAGTTCCAAAACATTATGAATGATATTTTCAACAGCTTCAGTCACTTCACCATTGTTTATATTGATGATGTTCTTGTTTACTCTAGATCTATTGATGAACACTGGAAACATTTGTATTCGTTTCTAGATACTATTAAGAGAAATGGTCTTGTTGTCTCTGCTAAGAAAATCAAATTGTTTCAAACAAAAGTTCGTTTCCTTGGCTATGACATCTCTGAAGGACAAATTCGTCCTATTGATAGAGCCATACAATTTGCTGATAAATTTCCTGATGTTATCACTGATAAAACTCAGTTCCAAAGATTTCTTGGATCATTGAATTATGTTACTGATTTCTACAAGGATATGAGGAAACAATGTAAACCACTTTTTGACCGGTTAAAAAGCAACCCTCCATCTTGGTCTGATGTCCATACTTCTCTTGTTAAACAAATCAAATCTCATGTTAAGACACTGCCGTATCTTGGTATTCCCACTGTTGATGCTTTCAAAATTATTGAAACCGATGCCTCTGACATTGGTTATGGTGGTATTCTGAAACAGAGAGTTTCCCCTGAGTCACCTGAACAAATTGTCCATTTCTATTCTGGAATTTGGAATAATGCACAATTAAATTATAGTACTATTAAAAAGGAAATTTTATCTATAGTACTATGTATTTCAAAGTTTCAAAGTGATTTGTTAAACCAAAAATTTTTGTTACGTATTGATTGCAAAAGTGCTAAGTATGTCTTCAAAACACATTTTTGCCAGATGGCAAGCTATTTTAAGTGTTTTTGATTTTGATATTGAGTATATTAAAGGATCTCAAAATTCCATCCCTGATTTCCTTACCCGTGAATTTCTGCAATGTTCCAATGGCAAGTAGAAGGTCGAAAGACAAGACACCTGCCACTGTTAATCCAATTGTTAAAACAGAACCTGTTTCCTCTTTGGACATTGTTAACCGCTTCACCCCATTAGGTACCATCCCTAGGCCCAATTACTCCTCTGTTCTAGCTTCGTGTTATGATCCTTATGCTTTAACCCCTGTTCACCAACCTATTAAGACTATTTTCCCCAAAAGCTCCAACATCCCTCAATACATCAAGAAACAATATTTTCAAAACATGTTTTATATTGAACCTAACAGAGCCTCAATTTCTGATCCTCTCAAACTTGCTAAAAGCTATTTCCCTCCAAGATTTCACTGGATCCCTGAGCATAAAGATAAGAATTTAAATTATTATTCTGATCTCTTGCGTAATGAGAAATCTATCATTATTAACACCATTTCTGACAGAATTGATACCCCCAAGATTATTTACCACAATGTTTACATTGTCAATGTTATAACTGAAGAAAAATGGGGTCCTTCCCCCAGTTTTACCAGGATAATGTCCTCTTCTCCCATCCCCTATTCCTATTATGATTACATCACTGCTTGGTCAAGATTTATGCTTCACCAGAATGAAAACATGTCTCATTCCGTATTTGTTAACTTTGATAAAAATTTCACTGGATCTCTGCCTCTTTGGTTCATCTGTTGGTGGTCTCAATATGGCCCTCTTAATGACATATTTCCTGAACCATTACTTAATGCTTTTGAATGTTTCAAGAAGTTTTATAAGGTTGATGCTCATGGTGCTAAGTTCCCTCCTTTGCTTCACTTTGTTAAACGCTTCAAGATACCCTGGATATTAAAAGGGCAGTATGAAAAAGATGGTGATGTTCTCTCTAGACATTGGTATGTAAAATGGTGGGGTAAATTCCCTCATACTCAGAAAATTATTGCTGCAATTTCTAGAGATTCTTCATCTCCTGCTGCTCTCCCCATTGCTAAGGACTGTTCACACGGTCAATCCCCTATCCTTAATGCACCTGCTTCCTCCTCTAAATCTGTTAAATCATCTGCTAAACCTAGAAAAGTGAGTTCTCCTTTGGATGAAATCCGCAAAGACCCTGAAGCACTGAATGCTCTCATTAAAATGTTAAAAGGAGAAAGAGCTGGTTCGGTTGATGAACGGTCCTCTGAAGCCTCTGTTACGAAAGAACCTTACTACCCTTACAATGAGGAGTGGTTTGGACATGATGATGATGATGCTGATGACTTAGCTCAAAATTGATTGATTCACCCTATTTGTCTGGCCTGCACAATGGCCAAGATGCTACTGTTCTTTCCCATGCTAAAAATGCTACTGTTGTCTCCTATGCTATACGAATGTCCTGAAAAGGAGATTCTTTCTGTTTTCCAAGACTGCTTTTAAATATTCTGAGTTCACTTTCGGCATGCTTTGGTCAAAGGTTCTACTGACCACTATTTACTTTTACTGTTCATGTTACTTTTACTGTTTAATCAGAACTTTGCCTATTTAAGGGGGGTTGTCCCTTATGTTTAAATCAGAATTTTCTTTAGAATTCTCTCTAGTATTTCCTACTTAGAACTCCCTTCTTTTAGAAAGCTTTCTTTGAGAAAGAGTTCCTTGTTTTTGGTATTCAAAACCTACTCCTCCCGATATTCAGTTTGAAGAAAGACCTTTTCAAACCCAGTTTTCTGTTTCTGCTGATAAAATTTATGAATGGAATATTGATGGCTTTTCTAAACAAGAAATTATTAATAAAATGGGACACATGTCTATGGTTGGTATTGCTTACCAAAATAATCATGATTTTGATCAACCTGAAATTGTTGATTTGCTTGCTACTAGTTTTTCTGGTACTCTTCGTGGATGGTGGGATTCATATCTCATGGAAGAATCCAGAGACTCTATTAAACATGCTGTTAAAAAGAATGATGAAGGTTTGCCTATTTTTGATGATCGTATTGGTCGAGGTATTCCTGATGGTGTTAATACCTTGATTTATACTTGATGATGAACAGAATCAGTAGGCTGGACAACTCGGCTTCGATGGGCTGAAAGTGGTAGCGAAGGCCTGAAAAATAAACAAAATATCAAAGGGGACCGGGGTGGACCAGCCTAAGACCCTCCGATGACTAAGTTAGTACCTTCTCACGAATGGAGTTCTAACTATATTGGGAGTAAAAATCTCAGAATCTCGTACCTTTGCCTGATTCAGACCGGTCCTTATATAGGAAACCTTGGGGCAGTTATTTGGTTTAGTAACTTCCCCAAGATTCATGGAAGTCCGAAATTATGGAAATTAGTAACTACTCAACGAATTAAATCACGACTTGTGGCTACACAGGGAATTAAATCCGCACAATATCCTTGGATGACACCCTGGACAAGGGGGCAACTGATGGGATAACGAAAATTACCATCTATGGTTCATCCAGAGAAGTTGTCCGTGATCACCAATTAGCCAAATGGCCAGACCGTCTCTGATTCGTCCAGATGTGTCTTCCCTGAGTATTGATCAATTGAATAAGCCTCAGGGAATCAGGTCGAAAGAGTCGACCTTCTGCAGAGTGCATGGACGACCACACAACAATCTAACAAAGGGTCGTCCATGGGCATTGCACATGGACGACCACGTAACACTTAGCAAATTCTGGAGCGGTTAATCAACCCGTGTTCATTGCCAGCAATTTCTCTTAAGTATGTAACTTCTATCGGCGGTTACTACTTCTATAGTCGTTGGGGAAGTTATTTTCGTAATTTCGGACTTCCACGAATCTTAGGGAAGTTACTAAACCAAATAACTGCCCCAAGGTTTCCTATATAAGGACCGGTCTGAATCAGGCAAAGGTATGAGATTCTGAGATTTTTACTCCCAATACAGTTAGAACTCCATTCATGAGAAGGTACTAACTTAGTCATCGGAGGGTCTTAGGCCGGTCCACCCCGGTCCCCTTTCATATTTTGTTTATTTTTCAGGCCTTCGCTACCACTTTCAGCCCATCGAAGCCGAGTTGTCCAGCCTACTGATTCTGTTCATCATCAATACTATTATCAAACATTTTGTTGGTACTCCATATAATGTTTCATCTCAAATTTCTGATTTACTGAATAATTTGAGATGTCCTACTATGTCTGATTACAGATGGTATCAAGAAGTTTTCCTTTCTAGAGTAATGCAATAGAAAGACTGTTTCAAGCCTTATTGGAAAGAAAAGTTTATTGACGGTTTGCCTCCTATCTTTGCTCATAAGGTAAAACAAAAATTAATTAGTAAAAATGATTCCATTGATTTTGATAATTTAACTTATGGAGATATTCTAAGCACTATTAAAAACTTGGTATTAATATGTGCAATAATGAAAAACTGTTAAAACACCAATTAACAAATAAAAGAAAAGCTAAATATGAAACGGGTAATTTTTGTGAACAATATGGTTTGCCCCCAATTGCTCCTTCTCGACGAAAGAGTAAGAAACATGATAAAAGTCACAAAAGTTATAACCATAAAAAACATAAAAAATACAGAACTAATTTTAATGATTTTTATGCTAAAAAGAAAAATGTTTCTAAAAAATATGTTAACCAAAGATCAGGAAAAAGTAAATGTTTCAACTGTGCAAAACCTGGTCATTTCAGTAAAGATTGCAAACAAAAACCTAGTAAATTAAAAAATAAATTTAACATGTTAAACATTGGTGATAATGATCAAGAAGAATTGTTCAGAATTCTTGAATCAAACAATTCGTCTCATTCTTTGGAAGATGATTTTTCAACTGATTCTTGTTATCATTCTGCTGATGATTCTTCTAATTCTCCTAATATTAAACTTGGTTGCAGAGATTCCTGTTGCAATGTTATTAAATCGTTAATACTCTCACTAAAAGTGAAGAAAATGAGAGTTTGTTGGTCAAATTGATAAGTCAAATTGAAAACCCTGATTTACAAAAAGAATATTTGGATAAGTTTAAGAAAAACTTGTTAAAGGAAGAAACTAGTAAAAAACTTAAATCAACTATAAGTTTTGAAGAAACTTTAGAAAGATTTAATAAAAAGAAATGGTTTCGGATGATGAACAGTCCTCTGAAGCCTCTGTTACAAAAGAACCTTACTACCCTTACAATGTGGAGTGGTTTGGACATGATGATGATGATGCTAATGACTTAGCTCAAAATTGATTGATTCACCCTATTTGTCTAGCCTGCACAATGGCCAAGATGCTACTGTTCTTTCCATTTTCTTTTAACACGGTCTTTTTCAGACTGAGCAAAATTGTTTTGGAAATATTTTCTTTTATTTCTATTTTTAACAAGCATGAACTCATTATACAGGGGAACCATATCAATTTCAAAGTTTTCATTCACAACATTTAAAACTCTTAATTGATTTTGGTAAACAGGGTTTTCAACAGGAGTAATATCAGGAGAACATTTGAAATAAACAAAACCATCATTCAGAGAAGCAGTATCTATACCAAGAACGTTATCTTTAAAGTACTTAGATCTAGCAGAAAACTCATTATGTTCAACAGTGTGATCTTCCTTATCTATAATATCAAAAGGACAACCAGTCCTGGAGCTGACAGAGGAGTTGGATCTCCACAACTTATCCATACTATCCTAGTTTTAACACTCAGTTATCATGTTTTTCTCACAACCGTTGCATTTTGTAACACATACCTTAAGCAACCCTATACCACACACATGCCCTACACGCCCTCTCTTGGCTCAAACGGGCCTTACAGTTAGGTTCTGGGAATTCACTTTACGTCTAGGGTGGCGCCAACGACGGTAAGAAGGGGACACAACAACAGAGCACCAAAGGTTCGAACAAGCACAGACAAGATATGAAGACACAAAATTTTCTAACCTATATATATATATATATATAGGTTAGAAAATTTTGAATTAAATTTACTTGTGTTGCTTTGACCCGTATCCTTGGATTCTCTCTTGCCCTTGTCTTGGCTTATATTGAGAGAAAGTAGTTTGTTTGCGATCCTTATCACCAGCATTGACATTTGCATTTTTGATGAACTTCTTGAATTGTCTGGTGATATATGACTTTAGCTTGGTATCCTCATCATTGTCATCATTCTTGGTTTTCAAGGCCATATTCTTGCCTTTGCCACTTTTGCCAACCCTTGCTAACCCTAGTTCATAGGTTTGCAAGTTACCAATCAATTCAGTCAAAGGAATAGAGTCAAGATCTTTTGATTCTTCAATGGCGGTGATCTTGGCATGAAATCTCTCTGGAAGAGATTTGAGGATCTTCTTAACAATCTTGGGCTCCAGAATCTGCTCTCCAAGATTGAATGTTGAATTCACTATGTCTTTAAGCTTGGCATAGAATTCATTTGTTAGGACATATGTAGTTCACTTGTTAGGACATATGTCACTCTTTTATGTAATTGGCTAATCCTTTGACAAAACGCACTTTACTTGTATTTGGGTAGATCTAGGATGTGTTGAAATACTTCAAGAAACTATGTTTCAAGATCAAGTGTGGAAGCCTTCAAGTCTGTCCAAGAAAACAAGCTGAAAGTGCAAAATCATTAAAGCTCGACAGCTGCATCTATCAAGCTTAAGTAAGTTGTTCCAGCTCGTAAGCTCGACACCTGCTCAACAGCTTCTCGACAGCTTCTATCTGTTGAGGTTTATAAAAATCAAAATTTCTGATCTGATTTCTTGGGATCTGCGAATGTGTCTTTAGGCCTTCTTTTCTCCTAACCCTAGACATATAAAAGGATTGTTTTAAGGGCCGTCAACAAGTATGCAAGTTGCTCAAGCATTGAGAAAACTCTGGTCAAGCAAATTGTGACTGGAGACAAAGTTCTACCCTTGCTCATCTCTTCTGAAGAATTTGTTGTGTATGTGCACCTTTGGATTTTGTGACCAAACATCTTCTTGATCTTCATCGTGTAGGATGAACTGAAGAACTTTGTAGCCAGCCTTTCTTTGTAGTTGGTGTTGAAGTCGCGTACTGGGATCCGAGCAAACTGGTTAGTCACGTACTTGAGAGCCGTGCATCAAAAGGGGAAACTGTCACTACAGAACAAGTCCAATTGGGTATTGGGGTAAGGGTTCAACTGTAGGTTGGTAAGGTACTTGGGATTCCTTTACTTGTAACTGCTTGTTGTGATAATAGTGGAGTTTCAGGAGTGGTGACCTGAAAATTACCTGGTGGGGTTTTTGCCGTTAGGTTTTCCCCATTCGTAAACAGATCACCGTGTCTTTTATTTTCCGCTACATATTTTAGTTTTGATGATTTGTTTGTGCTACCATGCTCATTGCATGTAATTGAACCTAATTAATTCACTTGGCTAATTAATTGGTTAATTCATCACAAGGGGTCAATTTGCGTTTGGCCTATCATTATCAAACGATTCATCCTTATCCATCCCAATTTCCTCAAAGCTAGTAGTAAGCCTTTGAAGATTAGAGTTCTCAACAGCTTTAGTGCCCTCACAAGTGTTCTGAAGAATTTTCCAAACTTCCTTGACATTGTTAGTCGAAGAGATATTTTCTTGAATTCTTCATTTGTTACAGCACTAAAAAGAGCATTCAGTGCCCTACTGTTGAAGTTGGCAGCCTTGATCTTGGTGTCATCCCATGTTGCAAGTGGCTCTTTAGGCTTTGTTCAACCTACTTCAATTGCTAGCCAGACTTTCTCATCTAAGGACTGTAAAAAAGCTCTTATGCGTACTTTTCTGTATGCATAGTTAGTCCCATCAAATAAAGGAGGAATAATCAAAGATTGTTCACGATTCATAACAACAGGGGTCAATGGATCACACAACAATTATTAAAAACTAATCAGAGTGTGCCTGCTCTGATACCACTTGTTGGGTTAAGATAGCTTGACCCCAGTTAATTAATTCAATTACCTAAGTTGATTAATTATGTCAAATTACATGAAAATGGTGGAGGCACCAACAAATCACTAAATAAACTAAATGCAGCAAAAAATAAATTGAACACGGTGATTTGTTGACAAATGGGGAAAATCTCGCACGGCCAAAAACCCACCGGGAGATTTTAAAATCACCACTCCCAATAATCCACTAATCAACAATCAAGCAGTTACAAGTATAAGGAATCTTACCAATTACCCTTGGCCAATCCCAAAATACCAATCTACAGTTGAACCTTTGCTCCAATACCCACTTAGACTTGATTTTGTAGTAGCCTTCTTTCCCTTGATGCACTGAAAGCTCGAATTTGTGTGAAAACACAAGAGCTGTTTAGACCCCCCAAATTAAAGATTACGGCTCGGTTGATTTTACTCTAACTTAAACTAAGTGTGAAATAGAGTAAATGCGAGTGAATAAACAATGAAACTACTCTAAGCCATATTCATTAAAACACAGCAGTAAAATGAAAGCTAAAAGAATAGGGAAGAAGAATAGGGAAGAAGAATACTAACATAAGATAACATGCCAATGTGTTATCGAAGAGGAAACCAAAGAACTCAGCAAAAAACCTCTTCGCCGCCCTTCAAGCGGTAAATCGATCCACTAGAGAACAAGTTGGAGTACACGAATAACAAAAGACCCTCCAAGCCTAGTCTACCCCATGTACTCAATCTCTCCAAGCTCCTGCTACCAACTGACTTCGCCAAGCCTTGTCTTCTCTAACTCTTTGGATCACGCAATTCAGCCGGATTGCATCCACCAAACAAATGGCTTCTTCCAATGCTTCCCAGCAGCACCAAAACCTCACTTGACACTCAGAATGAGTGTGGTAAGTGTTTGGGCTATCAACCTCTCAAGGATTTGGAAATGGAGAGGTAGGAGTTGAGGAAAACCACAATGGATTGTGTAGAGGATTGTGGGTATAACAATCTCTAACTCTCAAAGGTTGTGGGTAGGGTTTTCTCTCTGAAAAGCACCCCTCTCAATATATGGGTAATGATGGTATATGTAGTGGGTGTAGAGACATGATGTATCAGATATGACAAAATAGCAAAATAAAATGTTTTACGGGTATCTCGCGGAAAGGCCTTACCTGTGAGACACTCGCGAAAACCAACTATTACCATCTATCATGACTTTTCACATTCCAGTCATGTGCTGAGCACATGCTTCACTTTGCGGGAAGGCTACTTGTAAGCTACCTGCGAAAACTCCTTGATCTTCAATTTGCCTTGAGTCTTCACACTCTCTCTACATACAACCCATACAATGAAATCCCACATAAAATACAGGGTACAAAAGATTGAATATAATTACAATCAAATTTGGCACAAAATTAAAGTCAACACAAAAATAGTTGTAAATCACAACTTTACATGCACAAACCTCCAATTTGTGACTAACTCTTTGCACGGATCCTAAGTACATGACTAAATCTTGAACAGATGTTGTTGCTGCAAAGTTCTTCACTTCATCAATAATGAAGATTTGGAAGCACTCAATTACAAAACCCTATGACGTACAAATGTAGTAGCTTCTCACAGAGAAAATAAGTTTCTCGATCTCTGTATCCATGCATGATGGTCTTTAAAATAAACCTTATATTTGTTTAGGGTTGTGAGGAAAGATACCCCAAAAAATATGCAAGGCTGGGTCAAATTTCAAATCTGAAAATTTTGAAATCGTAATTCTCGATAGATCAAGCTACTGTCAAGCTATCTCTCGAGCTTCACATTAAGTCTCGATAGCAAGCTTCTATCGAGCTATCTATCAAGACTTAATGAACAACTTTTCTTCACTTATTTCTTGGACCAATCTTCATGTCTTTAATACTTGACTTGAACAATATGTTTCTTGAAGTACTAAACCCATCTTAGATCTATCAATTACAAGTAAAGTGCATTTTGTCAAAGGATTAGCCAATTACACAAAATATGACCCTAACACTCTCCACTCACATTCACCGTTAGGTAGGAAAGTATCTGTCGGGTTATCCAATACCGACGATAGATCACACTTAGTCTCATGCCATTTGTGTGTTCTCCACTCATACATCCCTACATGGAAAGCACTTGCACACCACATCCAAAGATCATTCTACATATTTGTATCCTCTCATATCTTTCCTACAAGGAAAGATCCTACGTTTATAGGATCTTCGTCAACCCTACACCCCTATGTAAGTACCAAGTCTCCTCTTCTCCACAGTACATGAATTTTCCTAACTCTTCCACTTTTGAGTTATTGGAGATTATTCTATTATTAACTTGACTTTCAGAGGGTTTTTAGCTAGCACCCCACTGATGCTCTCTATAAGGGTAGTTTTTTATACCCATACAGCCAGGTCTGAGCATTGTGGACTAATGAATGAAGGAAAATTGGGGTTTAAAAATTTTGGTAATTTTGTTTTGCTAGGGAAGCTTACATAGAGGGTTTTGTGTTTGTCCTGGAAAAATAGATTATGTATTAAAGTCCTCACTGCTAAGTATAAGGTGGGCAATAATTGGGTAAGAGCAGGGGTAGCTAAGTTTGGAAAAGGTTAACCTATTTTGTTTGGAAAAGAGCGTTTGTAAAATTGTGGGAAAGATAGACAAAAGGTTGCAACTAAATGAAAATATTTTCTTATTTCCAAAAAGGATAAAATTGTTTGATTTTAAATTTTAGGAGAAAAATTGTAACATACTCCCAAACATAAAAAGAAAATGCATTTTTCTCATAATAATGATAGAATTTTGTAACGAATATACGAAGGTTGTGTTTGGAAACTTGGATTTAGATTTGGATTTGAATTTTAAATTAATAGATTTGAAATGTCTTGATTTCAAATTCATTAATTTAGGAATTATTTTAAATTCAAGCATTTCAAAAGTTTAAAATTCTTAGTAGATTTGTCAAATTCAAATCCTTGACAATTTTTAAACTGTCCAAAAAGATATTTGAATTTCAATCACCTAAATCCAAATTCAAATGTCCAAATCATATCATTCAAACACACCATTAAGATATTGATTTAGAAAATAATTTTAAAAAATGATATTAAAAAGTGATATTAAAAACTTTTTAAAAATAATTTATTAATAATTTTTCTAAAAGAACACATTAACCTACTCGTGATAAGATATAATAGTATTATAATATAACATTATTATAATATATGTTAATGGATTTCATATTAGTTTAGGAATTATTTTAAAAAATTTTCTATAAAAAAAGTAGCTAATTTTTTTGATAATTTTTTATACCTTTCATAAAAATGGTATCAAAACTTTTTTAAAATAACTTATTAATGAATACTAAGAGCACCAAATACATAAAATATATCCCTCTGCATTGAGCCACGTGTTTTATTACCTGTGCTGCACCTACAAAAAGTGATTGCTGTCTAAGAATTCTAGTTCAACAAGCACTATTGTTACCTTCAATTTAGCCAAATAAAAAATACTAGTTATGCCTTCCGGATAGCTATACATGTGGAAGTGGACTGTGGCCGTGGGACATTTTGGGCAGTCTATAATTTGGGGACTAAGGAAAGAGGCTTTTAAGACCATCTCCAAGAGCATGACCATCCGGGTATATTAGCTATAATTTGGAGACGTTGTGCATTGTGAATGCTCCAGCGGCTTCTCTATATCCCTTTTTTTTATTTTGGCTTATGAACAGTAGCCCATCAAGTCTGATGGGCTACTGTTCATTCTTCAAATATATTTTTCATGTTATAATAATGATGTGTTGAATAAAAAAATGTTGGAAGATGTGTAATTGTTAAAAAAATAATAAATAATGAATAAAAAATAATATTTAAATGAGATAGAGAATCTATTAGAATGTGTATTTGAAAAAGTGGGTAAATAAAGGTAAAACTCACTGTACATTCTCCAAACAGTACAAAAATTTGATGAATCTGCTGGAGATGCTCTAATGAGACATTAATATAGATTTCCTGTCTCTGCTGCAAAAGAATTCTTATTTTATTTATTTTTTAGTTTCTTTTTGGGAAAATTTAACTAATGTACCAGATTTAAAAATTATTTTTAAAATTTTTTATGTAAAAATAAAAATAATTATTTTTTAATGATTTTTTAAAGTTAAGTTTTGTTTGGGATCTACTTATTTTGCTGAAATTAAATTTTTTTTGCTGAAACTACTGTAGAAAAAGGTAAAAATTAGTTGAAATAGTACAGTGGGATCTATAAACAATACAAAAATGTACAATAGAGCCTATAAATAATAGCAAAAATAAGTTGAGTAGTAAAATAAGCTAGTTTTTTAAGCTGGAGCCAAATGCACTTAATGAAAGTTTTAAAAACATTAATTAAAATATATTTTTATAAACTTTTTATGAAAAAAGTAAAAGTAATAGTTTTTTAAAAAATTATTTAATGTATGCCTTTAAGGCACAAATTAATTATTCATTTTACAAAAAATTTTATGAAAAATTAAAAAAAATATTTAAAAAGTTAATCACTTTTTTTTTTCATAAAAACTTTTCTTAACATGGCTTAGTGACATATGCCCTAAATAAAATATGAAACTTTATTAACAATTGGAAAATGTTATAATGCCCTGATAAGAATGAAACTTAAAAAATATTTATTTTTAATGTAGCGATGGTTAGTGCCTCACTACAAGTAGCGAGGATATTGTGCATTGTTAAAACTTTTGTTAACTTAGCAAGACTAATGCACACTTACTTTGGTTAGGTTTAGACAAAAATTTGCTAAAATGTTAAATTGGAGAGGCTAATATAAATGCTCTTAAAATACAACTCTAACCATCTTTCAAAAATGTAAAATTTTTTTTGTTCATGAATAGTCACTCTCTTAGTTTGTAGAGTTACTGTTCATTAACAAATGAAATTTTCAAGACAAAAAATTGTTGAAGTCAAAAAAAATATTTGTTTTTATTTCCTCGATTCTTTCGGGAATGGAGAAAGATTATAAAATAGAAGCAAAGAAGATTAAAGTAAGAATAAAGAAATAATAGTTAAATAGGATTGAGAAAATAAAAAGTCGGTTAGAAGGTTTTTTGAAAAAGTAAGCAAACAAAATTAAAAAATAACTTTTGCTTTGAAAATTGGATGAATATATGATACTCTAATATACGCCACCGACACAAAATTTCGGAAGTGTGCGGTGACAATTATCTTAAAAGTACTAGTTTTTGTCGATATTCTTTGTTCAAAAAAATTGTTGAAGTAAAAAAAAAATATTTGTTTTTATTTTCTCTATTCTTTTGGGAATGGAGAAAGATTATAAAATAGAAGCAAAAAAGATTAAAGTAAGAATAAAGAGATAATAGTTAAATAGGATTGAGAAAATAGAAAGTCAGTTAGAGGGTTTTTTTGAAAAAGTAAGCAAACAAAATTAAAAAATAACTTTTGCTTTGGAAATTGGATGAATATACGATACTCTAATATATGCCACCGACACAAAATTTCGGAAGTGTGCGGTGACAATTATCTTTAAGTACTAGTTTTGTCCATATCCTTTGTTCAATGTCTTTCCTCAATTCTTTCTCAAAAAAAAATGTCTTTCCTCAATAATTGAATAGATCAAATCACAGTTTTTATTACCCAATGTGACGTGTGGTATTGTGACGTGTGATTGGGAGAAGAGAGAGACGCAACTATTGTAGGTCAATATATAATTGGTAACCTTTTTTAATAATGTTTTCATGCAAAAAGAAAAAAGAAAAAATCTTATTACAATACCATGGGCGCCATCATTTGTCTTGTTCGGCAATCAAGCACCCTTCTTCCAATCAACTTTAAGCATCTTTCACGTTCTTGGATTATTAGATGAATGATTAGGGTCTATACTTTGATAATGACACGAATATGCATAGAACATGAACATGTATTGATGCATAGGTGCTATGATGTAGTAAGGTAAGTCATATATATGAATATGAACATGCATGATGGCATGATTAGATATGAGGATGCCATGCTTGAGTGATTGGATGTGTTTGTCATGATGAATATGCATGTGATAATTCTTGATTATTGCCTTGTTAATGCTACTGTCTTGTGACATGCTTGCTGCCTTTGGAATATACTTTTGAATGCCATGACAAATGAATGTTTAGGGTTTGGGAATGATATGCCATGTTAAATTCTCTATATGGATATTAGAGCGTGCGTGTGTGTGTGTATTTAGAATAATATGTTAGGAGACCCTTTTATAAGACTAGGATTTGGAACGCACCCACAGGTCAGGTGGGGTTGGGTGCCTAACACCTTCCCATCCCCATTTCTAAACTCCGAATAAGTGCTCTGGTAAAGATTAGTCATTCCACAAGAGCTCTATAGAGATGGTTTCTAGATCTAATCTAGGTGATAACTACATTAACACTCTCTGCTTGGTCCGCCCTAAGCCAAGGTGTACTTTCCTATGAGGAAACCACTACAGCCCAACCCGGTGGGGGTGCTTACGCCCACATTGTATAAGTTTTTTTTCAAAAGTGTTAGCTTATGAATTAAAGAAGGTTGTACCAAGGGTCATCATAAAGCACCATTTGACTTTTGCGAAAGACCGTCTTATTTTTTATAACATTCTTGCTATTTTTGAGACTTTGCATTGCATAAGGACTCACAATTCAAGCAAATTTGGTTGTATGACACTTAAGCTAGGAATGAGTAAGGCCTATGATAGAGTCGAATGGGCTTTTCTTGAGAATCTTATGAGGAGAATGAGTTTCAATGACCACTAGATTAATCTAATTGTGTTTTGTTTGAAAACAGTTACTTATTCAATCCTTGTTAATGGAGAGCCCAAAGGTTTAATTCATCCATCAAGGGGAATAATACAAGGAGATCCATTGTGCCCTTTTTTTGCTCTTATGTACTAAAAGTTTGCATGGGATCATTAAACAAGTAGCTAGAAGGGGTGAGACTAAAGTTGTTTGTTTGTTTAGACCTCTTAAAATAGATTGTTTAACCCTGGTGAATTAGCCAAATAGTTACTTAGGTTAATTATCAGATCTAGGTTAAATAGCAAAATATCATATCATACAGTGCAGAAAAATAAAGAAGACAACGATATGATTACTTAGGAAAGCCAATGAAACAATCCAGTTTAAAGGTAAAAAACTTAGGGAGGATTTAACCTAACTATCTTCAAGGTAAACAAATTCACTATGATAGAATGGAAGTTTACAATAGATTTTCTCCCTAAAATCTAAAGCTACCTCTTGTAAAACTAACTCACATGACTACGTGCAGCTCCAAATCCATGAACTCTTCTATCTTGAATCTGCAACACACAAACACCCACGTTTGTGACTTTGAGATCCCACTCCAATGTTTAGATCATCAACAGTAGTTGATCTTGTTATGGCAGCAACTTCTACAACATTGGATCTTGAGTTTCTTCAAGGAATAACATGGTAAAAGAATTAAGAGAGCTTTGGATACATAATAAAAAATAATTTTTTTTAATTTGGGAGGGGGGCCAATGGTCCCTCAAGCCTTGCTATAGCTCCCCCCCCCCCCCCCCCCCCCCAGGACTGCCACACAAGCCACAACTGAGAAGTTAACAACCATTACGTACGGTCTAGAAAATTCAACAGGAAAGTGGGTGCATGCATGTATTATTGTACTTGCACCGAAAATAGGAAGGTCCATGTCGCATGGGCCCATGGCTCTTTTTTATTTTTTATTTTTGGGTTATTTTTGATTTCGGGAAAAATAACAAAATAAAACAAAAGAGGTTCATGCAAAAATTTAGAGGGTGTTTGGTAAGTCTTTTTAAACAATAATTTTCAATTTTTAAATAACATTTGACGCATTTTAATGCATTTTTTCATCCACATATATTTTCACAAATATTTTTAAATAAGTGTACCAAACGGGCAATAAGTTTGGCCAAGTCTGAGACTGCCTAAGACTATCTACCAAACGATGATGATCCAAGCAACTATAAAAGCATGGCTTTGTGGGTATTTCAGAGCAGACGGAGCTTCACCTCCAACTCCAAAATCCAAATATTTCAACCATGTTTGCCGTGTTGTTCATGTTGTTTACCGCCATCATCGCATCACTAATTCCACCCCTCTCTTCGCAACCATCACCACTAATTCCAACCCTCTCTTCACAACCACCACCACCCTGCCCCCCGTTTCCCCCCTTCACTCCGCCTCCACCACCGCCAGTGCCAGCATTTGAGTTTACTCCAATCCAATATTTTCCCCCATCTCCCCCTTTCACTCCATCACTACGAGATGACAACACATGGACTGCACCCAATCAACCAAAATCAGTATCCGTGTGGTTCGTGCTAGGGTGTATCTTGGCTTCAATAATATTACTTATCTTAATCGTAGTGGCGATTTGCTGGCAAAAAGGGTACCGGCCGAAAGGGCCGAAAGGGGACAAAGGAGAGAAAGGGCCGAAAGGGGACAAAGGAGAGAAAGGGGAGAAAGGAGAGAAAGGGGACAAAGGAGGGGACAAAGGAGAGAAAGGGGAGAAAGGGCCGAAAGGGGACAAAGGGGAGAAAGGAGACAAAGGGGACTGCCATTGCTGCAAGAGCCACCCGGGCTGCCAATGCCGCATTAGCTGCCAGGAAGTGATAATAGTAATTTTTTTCCTATCTGTTTGGATTTTTATATTTTTTTTTCCCCCCCAGTTTTTACCATTTGGTTCGGTCTGAGTATTTGTGTGTTAGAGTTTCTGTAATGGACTTTTCTTTTCTTTTCTTTTTGGGATAGTTTCGGAGTGCTTGTATTTGGGTGTTAGAAATGCTTTCTATTAATGGTTTTGAAATTCAGACCGGGATCGGACCGTACAGTCCAACTCAGTTAACCGGAAACTGTTGTTCTTTAAACCCAAAATCCGCTCTACACAAAAAATACAGTGGCTGTCCACAAAATAAAATAGAAATGAAAAGCACAAACCTTATCGTTACCCTGCTTCTTCTGCGTGTTCCAGTTTTCCTTCTTCCCCAATCTTCTATGTTTTCTTTCTGCAATTATTCTTCTTGCTTCTTTGGGTTTCCTTTCTTCCTCCATCACTGGTACCCAAAACGGCAAAATTTTTTTTCTTTTACCAATAAAGTTGTCTACCAATATGGCAGACACAACCCCTTCCCCATGAAAAGGTTGGACATGTGGCCATGTTTCCACCATTAATTTGCTTTTAAATTTTTTTAAACTATTTTCATTTAATTGCATTTTTTATAAGACATTTAAATATTTAATTGCAGTAATTTATTGGTACTACAAACCCACGTATTCATATGTTAAATTCGCGTGTTATTGTAAATTAAAATTTATATTATAGATTAAAAAAGTTAAAATATTATAAATATTTGCATAAAAATATATAATTTTGTAAACATTTGTTTTGTTTATAATATAATTCTATCTTGTCTTCATAGTATAATGTGAATTAATAATTTTTCTTTTTATTATTATTTTTTTAACAATTAATAATATTTCGTTGATATAAAAAATACATTTGAAAGATGGTTTTTATTTTTATTTTTTGATATTATCTTAGTCATTTTTTCCATTTATACTAATTATTATATTTATTTATTTTAAATAATTTTTAAATTAATTATGACATCTTCATGTTCGATCTCAGTTAGACCTCTATCCAACCTCAAAAACCTTAAACCCCTTTGTCTTTGTTTTCTGGTTTTTTGAACAATCTGGATTTCAAAACCATTATATAGGTTTGACAAGGTGTGTAGAAGTTAGATGATCTTTTGTGTTGTTAAGTAAGTTCTTTCCTAGGAATTTCTATTCAATTCGTATATGCTGTTAGGTTCTTCTAAGGAGAAATTATTAGGACCTAGGTCTCGAGTAGTCCCAACCAATAATAAAAGGCCACACATTTAAAAACAACTCTGATTCAACTTCCTAAATGAAAAAACAAAACAAAACCACATAAATTTAACTCTAGTTAAAAAAAAAAAAAAAAAAAAAAGAGAGAATTAATTGGAAAAACACAAATAAATTTAATTTATAAACAGGCAAGATTCAAAAACTTGAAATAAATTTGAAATCCAAAAGCTCAATCTCATCAGTTTGTATTTAGTTTTAGTGACCTTAGTCTTTCCATATAAGTCTTTTTCTCTCAAAAATCAAGATTAGTTTCCTTCTTCCACTCCATAACCATCACCGATCTGTCTCAAACTTTTATGGCAAAGAATATGGCCGATGAGAATAGGTGCTTACACAGTCCATAGCCATGTATTTAAAAAGAATGATGAAAATGAAGGCATGACGAATTTTCTTCAAAGCTGCAGAGCAAATTTTTCTTTTTCATCAAGATTTTTTTCTTGTGTGTATTTTTTTTTCCCAAATAACTATTTAACCACTGACTTTCTTTTTGAATTTATTTTTACATTAACAGTGTGACCATAGGAGTTGGCCTTGGTAACTGATGTGCATGTGCGAATATTGCGGAATCAGCTATCATTTAATAGCAAAGATTGATGTCAAAGTTTCGAACTGAAGATTGCAAATGTTATATTCGGTCGTGGATTTGATTTGAACTTTAAACATTGGTTCTAATGTGATGTACTTGTGTAGTTTGGAATAGTTGTTTTAATTTGGAATTGTAATGTTTTTGGCTTATATATAAGGTTAGTGGTATTTGTGGAAGTTTGGAGGTTAGTATTTGCAAATGATTTGTGTTTTAGGGACTAATTTTGTTTTGGTGTTTGGATTTCATTGTAAATTGTGTTTGTTTTAATAATAAAATATCTCCTTTATCCAAGCAAATAGGTTTGTAAATGGCATGTGTTGTCTGTAAAATGCTTTTAACAGGGCAGTTTGTTGTGCTTGGCCATATCCTTAGCTATATTCAAAAAGTGACTCTCATTGAATAAATGAATTGTATTGAATACTAGATTTGGCAAAACTCTTGTATACGTTCGGCGCATGAGATATCTTTTCGGGATTTGGAAATTAAAGTTAGTTTGTGTTGTAAATGAATAAACTATTGCAAAAATCAACATTTTTTTTTTATCTCTTTCCAGATAAAATGTTGGCTTTTTCCTTTTAAACACTTATTGTTTTTCATTGATAGTGTAATATAAACTAATAATTTATTACATAATGCCAACTAGGAGATTTAGAACTCACTTGGGATAAATCTTAGATTTATTTTTTACTATATAAATGGTTAAATATGTAGTGAGGTTTTTAGAAAGTTAACCATTGCTCATTTGCTTCTCTCTGGCATTGTCAGAGATCTATAAGTTCTTGATTAGATGATATATCAGTATTTCAAGGACTCTAATCATTCTCCTTTTTCCTCTCTCTCTTTTAGTTGATTGCCCTCTTGTTTGTTTTTTGTAAGATAGTCTTCATTCAACAGGCAAAAAAGCCATTACTCATTTGCTTCTCTCTGGCATTGTCAGAGATCTATAAGTTCTTGATTAGATGATATGTCAGTATTTCAAGGACTCTAATCATTGTCCTTTTTCCTCTCTCTCTTAGTTGATTGCCTTCTTGTTTGTTTTTTGTAAGATAGTCTTCATTCAACTGGCAAAAAAGTTGCATCCGCCACTAGTAATATACCAATGTTGCATTATTTAGGAAGACCTAAACAACTAAACTTAACAAAGATGCCAAGGACTTGGGGTCAATGGTGCTTTCCCTGCACCTTATATTTGGCTTTCTTGGATAATCCTTGCATAATTTGAGAAGAGCTAGCTAGACTAACAATAGTCGAATACTTCATGTCTTTCCACTTTACCAACCACGATGACTTTTGCCAACTTTTGTTTTCTGACAAATTAACCTATTTGCTTAAATGTGATTCCGGCTTTTAGCCTTTTAATCTCCTCCCTTTCGGGTTTGGTCTTAGTAGAAACCCATGCATGCAATTTCAGCCCCACAAGCTTGGATTTGGACTTGATGTGCATGAAATATATACAATAAAGTACTTACATATTTACATATTTAATCTTACTTTTATGTTATTTTGTAACTGATTATATAATATCTTTGTATTGCAAATAACAAAGATTTTACATGCAAAGTGGGGCTAGACCAATTGAATCAAGCCAACTTACATCCAGCTAGGTATGAATTCAAGAGAAAACCAGAAAGTAAAGAATGAAAAGTGAGGAGTGAAGTCAGCATGTGAAGTAAAAAGAAAGAAATAAAAAGCAGGGATTAAGAATAAAGAGAAGCAGCCTGAAGTCATGTCACACGTGAAGGAGCAAGGAGAAGAAAAAAACGGAAGAAGAAATAATTGATTGGAGGCTTGTTTTCATGAACCCACATGTGGGGCGCAGGCAGCACGTAGTTTTTTTTATGACTTTTCTCTAGCACTTTAGCTATTTCTTTTTTTATTTTATTTGTCTAGTGAATGTTTAGTATTTTATTTTTATGTTTTATCTTAAGTACAATGAATAGCTAAATTTTCAATTAAGGTTGAGAATGAAATCTTGTTAAGGATTATCTGTAGCATTTTAGCACTTTAGCAATTTAGCACGTAGTTTCTTTTATGACTTTTCTCTAGCACTTTAGCTATTTCTTTTTTTATTTTATTTGTCTAGCTGAATGTTTAGTATTTTATTTTTAAGTTTTATCCTAAGTACCATGAGTAGCTAAATTTTCAATTAAGGTGGAGAATGAAATCTTGTTAAGGATTATCTGTAGTATTTATGTGATTTGATTTTTCCCACAATAGCTATTCTTTAATGATTTAAATTGTTCTTGCTTCACATCAATTAACTAAGATAAGATTCTAGATATGAGTTCAATCATGTTTTTCTCATGATTTAGGATTTATTTTAATTAATTGAATGCTTGGATTATGACTGTTTGATTTTAAAATTGGATATCTTTTGTGATTTGTTTGTTAATAGATACAATTGATGATTTGATTTTAAACTTAAGAATCAAAGAAGAACATGCTTTAGACATTTAAATAGAAGTTTTAATGATAATATTTTCCATGGTAGCAAGATTGATTTCTAGATTATTATGTAGTGGTTGGGAAAAATTAATGATCATAAATATGCTGATATGACTTACAAGGTGGATTCCAAAACCTTAATTCATTTCTCTTGATTGTTTACATCTTTTTATTGCTTTATATCTTTTGCTTAGTTTAACTATTTGCTTAATTTTATTATTTTTTTAGTTTATTTAATCTCAGAAAAACCAATTTTTATTAAATTAGATTAGGATTAATTTGGTTAAGGTTTAATTAATTTTCCTATGTTTATTCAAGTGCCTATGGGTTCGACCTCGTTCTTGTCAAAATATACTTCGGTACGGTTTGTACACTTGCGAGTACTCTACAATTTCACAACAAGTTTTTGGTGCCATTGCCGGGGACTTGGTTAGGAAAATAAATTACGTCTTAATTGAATTTTTCCTTCTACTAGTTGTAGTTAAAATTTATTTATTTTTAAATAGAAAAACAAAAAAACAAAAAAAAATTCTTTGTGCTTGGTGTATGAGAACTTGGCTACATGATAAAGAAAATTGTCTTGTTAGTTTTGATTATTCATCCACAATGGGAGAAATAGGAGAAGATTAAAAAAATCTTAGGGAGTTGTTCTCTTCCATAACCACCAACCCTCCATCTTGCATAATATTGCCTACAACTATTACTACACATTTCGAGTGAAGCCACAGATAACCCACCTTCTTCCTACTTTTCATGGATTGGATATAGAAGATCCTTATATGCATGTGAAGGATTTTCTTGAGATTTATGCTACTTGTAAGTTCTAGAATTTCATTGATGACTCTATTCACTTGCGTTTATTCCCTTTTTTCTTGAAGGATAAGGCAAAAGCATGGCTTAATTCTTTGTCACCTGGATCTATCACTTCATGGGAACTATTGGTCACAAAATTCCTCTCTAAATTTTTCCCAATGGCCAAGACCAATGCTTTGAGGAGAGAAATTGCATATTTTTATCAGGATGAACAAAAGAAATTTTATGAAAGTTGGGAGAGATTTAAGGACTTGATCTTAAAATGTCCTCATCATGGTTTTGAAACATGGAGACTAGTACAATATTTTTATAATGGTTTGACTCAGACAAATTGTAACATGATTGAGTCCATGAATGGTGGTGGATTTTTGAGTCTTGTAGATGATGAGGCATACAAATTTCTTGAGAATTTATTTGAAAGTTCACAACAATGGGATTTTTCAACCGTAAAGAGAGATCTAACCCTACAATTAAGAAAGGAGGATTGTATGAAGTCAGTGAAGATTTAGACATAAAAGTTAGGTTGGACAATCTCAATCGTAAGGTTGAGGCTTTAGCTTTAGGTAGAGGGACGGATTCTATCAATCAAGTTCAAAGTGAATCATGTTCTATATGTGCAAGTCCTATGCATACAACACAAATGTGTCCTTCCGCAGCTGAGTACCCTGATTTTTATACTAAGTAAGCAAATGCACTGAACAATTATGGAAAACCATTTGCTAGTCCATTTTTAGAGACATACAATCCAAATTGGAGGAATCATCCTAATTTCTCATGGAGGCAACATTAGCCTCCCACAAATGTAGGTGGACAACAAGTGCATCAACAAAGTCAATGTCATCCACCTACCCAAGCTTATCCTCCCATTCCTCAATCAACACCTCAGTTTGTAGCACCATCAAGACAACAACCATCTTTGGAGGAGTCTCTCAAAACTTTCATGCACTAAACTATGCAAGCCATTCAAGAGATGAAAAGTTCCACCCATTTGAATACTCAAGCTATTTCAAAGTTGAAAAATAAAGTTGGCCAGTTAGCAAACCAAGTTGGAGAAAGGGAAAAAGGAAAGTTTCCTAGACAACCTATATCTAACCCAAAAGGACAGTATGCCATCAATGGTTTTTCTAGTTCTACTCATGGACAAGAACATGGTCAGTCTATTACTACCCTTAGGCCTGGTAAGCAAGTTGATAATCAAGTGAAAATACTAGAAGTGGAGGATGATGAAAATATTGTGTTAAAGGAAAAAGGAACTCATAGTTCACATGATGATCATGGAGAAAAGAAGGACAACCCACCCGCCACTCCAATTCAAGATCTTAGTTCTCCCCTTCATAAGAGGTTTGTTCCTAAAGCTCCATTTCCTCAAAGGTTAATCAGTCCTTAGAAAAGTGCACAATTTGGAGACATTTTAGAAGTTTTAAGCAAGTGCAACTAAACATTCCATTTCTTGATGCAATTCAACAAGTTTTTGCTTATGCCAAGTTTCTAAAAAATCTTGTGACAATGAAGAGAAAGACAAATGTCCCTAAAAAGGAATTTTTGACCGAGCAAGTCAGTTCAATAATTCAAATTAAATATCCAGTGAAATGTAAGGACCCTGAATCCCCTAAAATTTCATGCAAGATTGGGGATCATCTCATTGAGCGAGCTTTGCTAGATTTAGGGGCAAGTGTGAACTTATTTCCATATTCAGTATACTTATAGCTAGGTTTAGGGGAGTTAAAACCAACAACCATGACACTTCAATTAGCTGATAGGTCTATGAAAATCCCTAGAGGTATTGTTGAGGATGTGCTGATTAAGGTGGATGCATTCTATTTTCCTGTTGATTTTGTTGTGTTAGACATTGAACCTACTCTAAATGCCAGTACACAAATCCATGTCATTTTGGGTTGGCCTTTCTTAGCCACATCCAATGGCTTGATCAATTATCGGAGTGGTGTAATGAAGATTTCTTTTGGAAATATGACTTTTGATCTTAATATCTTCCATATAAGTAAACAAGTGCTAGACAAGGAGGATATCTATGAGGTTGACATGATTGAGAGTCTAGTCCATGATACTTTCCTACAATCGAGTTATGAGGATCCTCTAGAGGCTTGCTTAAATCTTTTTGGGTGCAATTTTGATATTGAACACTCAATTGAAGAGGTCAATGCATTGTTAGATTATGTTCCTCTCTTAAGTACTGATAGTTGGCAACCAAAAGTGATTCCTCTTCCACTTTCTTCATGCCCACCCCCATCTGCTGTGGAACCACCAAAGTTGGAGTTGAAACCATTACTTGACACACTTAAGTATGCCTTTTTAGGTTCTTCTGAGACCTTACCTATCATTATAGCTTCAGATTTGGATGACCTTAGGGAACGCCAATTGATAAGCGTACTTCAAGAGCATAAGGAAGTTATAGGTTGGTCAATTGCCGATATCAAAGGTATTAGTCCATCTGTGGTTATGCATAGAATTCACTTGGAAGAGAATGCTAAAACTTCACGTGAACCGCAGAGACGTCTAAACCCTATTATGCAAGAGGTAGTGAGAGTTGAAGTTTTGAAGCTTTTAGATGTGGGTATTATTTACCCAATTTTTGAGAGTAATTGGGTGAGTCCAGTTCAAGTTGTACCAAAAAAAAATCTGGCTTAACAATTGTCAAGAATGAGGATGATTAGTTAGTCCCAACTCATGTGCAAACGGGATGGAGAGTATGCATTGATTACGGTAAGTTGAATGCCATGACAAGAAAAGATCATTTTCCTCTTCCTTTTATAGGCTAAATGTTGGAAAGGCTAGCTGGTCATGCTTATTATTGTTTTCTTGATGGATATTCTAGATATAATCAAATTCCCATTGCACCAGAGGATCAAGAAAAGACTACCTTCACCTGCCCTTTTGGGACATTTGCCTACCGTCACATGCCATTTGGTTTATGTAATGCTCCTAGTACATTTCAGAGGTGCATGATTAGTATTTTTTTTTTTTGGATATGGTGGGACAATTTTTGGAGGTATTTATGGATGACTTTTCAGTATTTGGATCCACTTTTGAAGAATGTTTGCACCACCTATCCTTAGTGTTAGTGCGGTGTAAGAAGAAGAATCTTGTTCTTAATTGGGAGAAATGTCATTTTATGGTGAGAAAGGGAATTGATCTTGGGCATGTCATATCAGAAAGTGGTATTGAGGTTGGTAAGGCCAAAATAGATTTGATTTCTAACCTTCCACCTCCTCGATCTGTTAAGGAAATTAGATCATTTTTGGGTCATGCAGGATTCTATCGAAGGTTCATCAAGGATTTTAGTAAAATCTCAAGGCCCTTATGCAACTTACTTGCCAAAGATGCCCCATTTGTGTTTGATGATGAGTGTCTCCATGCATTTAAGAGACTAAAAACTAAGTTGACTTCTGCACCTATCATTCAACCACCTAATTGGAAAATACCTTTTGAGATTATGTGCGATGCCTTTGATTATGCAATTGATGCTGTTTTAGGACAGCGGGTTGGAAAAGTTCCCCATGTGATTTATTATGCTAGTAAGACTCTAAATGATGCTCAAATGAACTACTTTACAACAGAAAAGGAGTTGTTAGCAATTGTTTTTGCCTTGGATAAATTTAGGTCCTATTTGTTGGGGTCTAAGGTATTAATTTATTCGGATCATGCTGCACTGAAGTATCTTTTCTCCAAAAAAGATGCTAAAGCTCGACTTATCCAATGGATTTTATTGTTACAAGAATTTGATCTTGAGATTCGAGACAAGAAGGGAATCGAAAATGTAGTAGTTGACTATTTGTCTAAATTAATCGTTGAGCACACTGATGATAGTTGACCTATTCTTGAATCTTTCCCTAATGAACAGTTGTTGCATGTATCCCATAGACCTTGGTATGCTGATATTGCAAATTATCTTGTCACTAATCAAATGCCTTCGCATTGGACTAAACAAGATAGGTCTAAATTTTTGGCTGAGGTTAAGTATTTCTTTTGGGATGATCCATACTTGTTTAAGTACTATTCTAATAAAATAATTAGGAGATGCATATTTGAGAGTGACCAACAAAATGTTATATCCTTTTGTCATGATCATGCTTGTGGAGGTCACTTTAGTTCAAGAAAGACTGTTGCCAAGAATTTGCAATGTGGATTTTATTGGCCTTCCATTTTTCATGATTCCCACGTATATTGTTCAGCCTGTGAGAGATGCCAAAACTTGGGGAGTATTGGAAAAATAAATATGATGCCATTGAACCCTATTTTGATTGTTGAGGTATTTGATGTTTGGGGTATTGATTTCATGGGTCCTTTTCCTAATTCTTTTGGTAACTTATACATCCTTGTTGCTGTTGATTATGTTTCTAAGTGGGTTGAGGCCATTGCATGTAGAACTAATGATCACAAGGTTGTAGTAAAGTTTTTGAGAGAGAATGTGTTTATAGGGTTTGGTACACCACAGGCCATTATTAGTGATGGAGGAAAACACTTTTGCAATAGAGTTTTTCAGCAACTAATGAAGAAATATGGCATCACTCCTAAGGTTGCAACAACTTATCACCCACAGAAAAGTGGTCAATAGAGATATCTAATAGGGAAATCAAGAGAATATTGGAGAAAACAGTTAACCCTACTCGGGAAGATTGGTCTTTAAGACTCAATGATGCATTGTGGGCATACTGTACAACTTTTAAGACTCCCATTGGAATGTCCCCCTATCGAATTTTGTATGGGAAGACTTGTCACCTCCCTGTTGAGTTAGAGCATAGACTTATTGGGCTATTAAGCGGTTAAATTTTGATCTTGACAATGCAGGTGTTGAAAGGAAACTCCAAATCAATGAGTTGGAGGAAATTCGCAATGATGCATACAATTGTGCCAAATCATATAAGGATCAAATGAAAAGGGTTCATGATAAAAACATCTTTCAAAATAATTTGAACTTGGTCAAAAAGTTCTTCTTTATAATTCTTGTTTGCACCTCTTCCCAGGTAAGTTACGGTCTCGATGGACTGGTCCATTCATAGTTCACACTATTTATCCCCATGGTGCTATTGAGATTGAGAATCATAAAATGGTGATATGTTTAAAGTTAATGGCCAATGTTTGAAACCATTTTTAGAACTTGAGCCTCTAGAAGTTGAAGAAGTCCTCTTAGATGATCTTGTTTATCAGGATTGATCCCAGTTGTGTTTATCAGGTTTGCATTTTTTTTCTTTTCTTTTCTTTTTCTCTTGTTTATTTTTTGCTTCTAGATTAGACTTTGTGTTTATTTTCTTGTTTAGTTTTATTTTCTTTTGTTCTAGCTAATATTTGATAGAAATTAAAATTTATAACAATCAGCTTGATCAAGGTACGTCTCCTCCTTCTCCTTACCTTACTTGTTTCTACTTGGTTCTCATGTTGCATATTAATATTTTGCTCTCTTTTCATTCAAGACATATATTTGAGAGTATCATTTTTAACATTGAGGACAACATTTGGTTTAGGTTTGGGGGAATGTATATAGATTTCTATCTTTTTGTTTTGTTTTGTTTAGTTGTGTTAAAATATATATATATATATATATATATATATATTTTTCCCAACTTGAGGTTTATGTTTTGAGTTTGTTATACTACTCTTGCTTAAAGAATTTCATTGCTTTCATGCTCTATTCATTGCACATGCACGTAGCCACTCAGACACAACTCGTTGTTAAAGGATAAAAATGATTAGAAAATCTTGATGATAACAATCTGGAGACTATAACCCCTATGAGTTTTGAGCCAATCATTATTTTTGGAGGGTTATTTATTGTTTCTAATCTTAAAGTTCATTTGGAAGTGTGTAACACATTTACCTTGTTGTAGTCTCATTGTTCTTTCTTTTGGCCAAGAAATATATATATATATATATATATATATATATGTATATATATTTTATGCCACACTTGAATCTTTTGAAGTCATTGATATTGAATGAACTATACTAGTCTTTGAGAGATGAGATTAGGCCATTTTTGTCTACTTTGTGCCATATATGTGTTTTTCTTTTTCTTTCTTGATACATTATCGCTAGTCACCCCATTGAGCCTTTTAATTAGCCTTTCCTTCTTAAAGCCCTTATTCGTAGTGTTTCAAGATGGAATTTGATCAGTTTGTTTCAATGTGGTGGTTTGTGCGAGAATTCAAAGAAGAAGAAAAAAAACATTCAAAGAAAAAAAAAAGAAAAAAGAAGAAGAAGGAAAGTGTCAAAAAGAAGAAAATAAAAAGGGTTCTCATCAAATTTTGAGAAGTGAAATGTAAGGAAGGAGTACTACTTTAAAGAAGAAGAGTTAAAAAAAAAAAAAAATTTGTTGAATGGAAATTCCAAAAAGAGTTGACATTCCGACAAATCTTGAAAACACTTCTTATTATTTACCTTCACCCATTTTATTCCCTTTGCTTTTACCCTACATTACGTCCTAATAAAGTCCTTATTTGATCTTGAAGATTGTGTAGTTCAGATATTGATATGACTGAATAAAAAGTGTGGTATAAATTCTTTTTGGCATCCTTTCATGAGACTACTTGTTCATTCTTGGTTAAGCATTTTTCATGCAATTTATATGTGAGGTATTTGATTTTGTTTAACTTATTCCGCTGACATATATTGTTGAGAGTGTTATACCCTATTTCAGAGTGATTTCATTTATTGAGTGATAACACTAGAAAGATTTGAGTTGAAGCATACTTTCAAATAGAGATTCGAGACAAATTTATTCTAAAACTAAGAGTATGTTTGGGTTGGCTACCACTTTTCACTCACATTGAGCTTTGATGGCATGAGAAATTTCTTTAGCATTTGTAGTATTTTTGAACTTGAACTAATCCTCTTTGCAAAAGGCAATTGAAAAAAAAAAAATGTTTGATTTTCTTTGTTTTGTTTATTTTAGTATTCATTCTCAGAATTTTGTGGGTATATTCCCTGCAAACCCTCACAAGACTACAACTCATCCACTAGTGTAAGCTAGGGGTTTAAAGGCTTGTTGCATACGCTAAATGCAATCGAAATTTCTAGCAAAAGTGGATTAGTTAGGATTTCATTCTTTTTTTTTTTTTTTTTCATTTTAATTATTTGGTTTGTTTTGCTTTTTATCTTTTTTGCTCGAAGACTAGCAAAATGTAGGCTTGGGGGTATTTGATGTGCATGAAATATATATATAATAAAGTACTCACATATCTACATATTTAGCCTTACTTTTATGTTATTTTGTGACTAACTGTATAATATCTTTATGTTGCAGGTAATAAGAGTTTTACCTGCAAAATGGGGTTAGGCCAATTGAATCAAGCCAATATACATCCAGCCAGGTGTGAATTTAAGAGAAGACCAAAAAGTAAAGAATAAGAAGTGAGACTTACTATTCAATCTGACATGGTAAAAGTGCCAAGGAAATATTTAATTACGAGGTAGTGAAGTCAACATGTGAAGTAAAAAGAAAGAAATAAAAAGCAGGGATTAAGAATAAAGAGAAGCGACCTGAAGTCATGTCACACGTGAAGGAGCAAGGAAAAGAAAAAAGAAGAAGAAGAAATAATTGATAGGAGGCCTATTTTCGTGGACCCATGTGGGCTTGGCCTTTCGTCTTACTCCACCGAACCACAAATAAGAGAGGCAAGGTCACTGTGGGTGTTTCTGGAGGCTTTGGGTTGGCTGTATGTGGGCAAGTATATAAAGGGAGCAAAACAGAAAAATAGGGGGGCAGCTAGGACTAGAGCGCAGGCAGCAGAATGTAGTTTCTTTCTCTATTTTATTTGTCTAGCTGAATGTTTAGTATTTTATTTTTATGTTTTATCTTAAGTACTAGGAGTAGCTTAATTTTCAATTAAGGTTGAGAATGAAATCTTGTTAAGGATTATTTGTAGTATTTATGTGATTTGATTTTTCCCACAATAGCTATTCTTTAATGATTTAAATTGTTCTTGCTTCACATCAATTAACTAAGATAAGATTCTAGATATATGTTCAATCATGTTTTTCTCATGATTTAGGATTTATCTTAATTAATTGAATGCTTGGATTATGATTGTTTGATTTTAAAATTGGATATCTTTTTTGATTTGTTTGTTAATAGATACAATTGATGATTTGATTTTAAACTTAAGAAGTAAAGAAGAACATGCTTTAGATATTTAATAGAAGTTTTAATAATAATATTTTCCATGGTAGCAAGATTCATTTCTAGATTATCATGTAGTGGTTGAAAAAAATTAATGATCATAAATATATGGTGATATGACTTACAAGGCGGATTCCAAAACCTTAATTCTTTTCTCTTGATTGTTTACATCTTTTGCTTAGTTTAACTATTTGCTTAATTTTATTATTTGCTTAGTTTATTTAATCTTAGAAAAACCAATTTTTATGAAACTAGATTAGGATTAATTTGGTTAAGGTTTAATTAATTTTCCTACGTTCATTCAAGTCCTTGTGGGTTCGACCTCGTTCTTGTCAAACTATACTTCGGTACGGTTCGTATACTTACGAGTACTTTAAAATTTCACAACAGTTCCCTACACCACTCAAACCTGGACTGCCACAGCCACCATTTGTCCATGCTTCAGTCACACAAAGTCTACCCACAGTAACCGGTTCTCTTCAAACTTGAAACCATTAACCCCTCTTCCTCTAACCCGCCATCATTCATAGTTTTCAAAAGGATAGGAAGGTGATCAGAAGCATGGCTGAATAGATGAGAGACCGAACTTGTAGGAAATTTTTCAATCCACACCCTATTGGCCGTAGCTCTATCTAGCCTTTGTTTTGTATGAGCTGAACCTGGCCTCCTATTTGTCCATGTAAATTTATGCCCAATGAACCCCAAATCAGCTAGCTCGCATTCCTCTAAGGTGTTAGGGTTTGTGCCCTAAAATCCAATTTATTGGCATGTCATGAATAATTAAGTTGTTTAATTATATAAGACTATTTATGAACTAATGAGACATTATCTTAGTCCATGAGATGCATAGTATGTGATTTATGTGAAAAGTCATAGAAAGATATAAATCACAAGTTCTTTGTAAACTCAGAATTTTAGTTCATAGTCGGTGATGAAATTGGGCGTTTCATCTGCGAAGACTATAACATATCAACTAAGATGATTTGTCTTGATCATGGAAGTGGAGACTTCTAGTTGGTATGTTGATATGTTTTAAGAGTTAAGACATATTGAACTGGACCGCTGTGAGATTTATTATTCTCCAGAAGACTGTCAATTGAATAATAAATCTCACGACTTCTATTTACATCAATTCTAAATCCTGAGAGAATAATGGACCTAATCATGAGATGTAGGTTGCTTTGATATATTAGGAGTGAGATCTATAAGTTATGGTCAAAACCTTAGTATGTTGGGCAGCCGCATTTAGTGTTGATGGAACATATATTCTCAAGATGGAATTCATAATCTCTTTATGGAGATATAAAATATTCCCTTGAGATAAGTTTAATGGGTTTGGTTATTCAGAGTGTTGGGCCCAACTACTTTAGTAAGGAGTTACTAAAGTATATATTTATGGAATTGGATTTCATAAATATATGATGAATAACATAAATGATTAAACCGGGTACTCAAGGATTAAGATGTAGTAATCTTCAAAGTAGCAGTCTATATTTATGACTTTGTATTACTACGAATATTTTAATGAAGGGGTTGTATGTATAATAAAGTCTTGGGATATAATTTATAGATAAGGCCTAGAATGCAATTATATTCTTATAGTGGTATTGAATATAATTAATAGTAATTTTGGACTTGTCAAGAGTTGATGGAAAAGCCTAAGGCCCATTAGAGCTAGTGTCTTATTGGTCCCTTTGGTCCCATCTCAAGCCACAAACTAAAACCCAATTGGGTAGGCCCAAAAAGCTAACCCAATTAGATAATCAGTCATTATTTAATAAGTGTTATTAAATAAAAGAAACTATGAGAATGGTTTAATGTACGTAAGATAAAAAGAAAAGAAATCAGTTTTTCTCTACAAGGAGAAGAAGACAGATTTTTCTTTGAGAGTCTATGTACAAAAAAAACTGATTGAGAGACCACACATCTTGGGCACCATGTGGAATTGAGATGAAGATTAAAAGTATTCTCAAGTCAAGGTTTTGAAATTCACTGCATCAAGGTACGATTTCTATTCTTTATTCTAGAATTCATGGTTACATGTTTATCTTTCATGATTGAAGAAGATCCGTGTTTTTGTTGCTTCTGCTGCGTGTGTTTTTGTATGAGATACAAAAACCAGATTTTAACCAACATAAGGCAACCCGAAAATCTTCCATTTGGTTATAATAAGGTGCATGGACGCTTTGCTTCTCAGATGCATGAAGTATGGCATTGAAATCACCTATATAATCCACACAAAACCATTATCTTCCACTACATTCACTAAAATATGGTTATTAGT
This sequence comes from Quercus ilex subsp. ballota, assembly GCA_032727855.1. NCBI lineage: Eukaryota > Viridiplantae > Streptophyta > Magnoliopsida > Fagales > Fagaceae > Quercus > Quercus ilex. The sequence continues at coordinate 85,975,133 of CM064911.1, forward strand.
AAAGTTAATAACATCCAATATCATCTCCTCCTTCCAAAGTAAAGCCAACCCACCACCCAAATTTGGCTTTTTCACTATCAATTTATTTTTAAAAGGTAAATCACCACAATGCTTCTCAAACCCACTTCTATCCAACCTTGTTTCCATCAAGAAGCATACATCAGAAGCTTGTCCCCTCACTAATTTGTGAAGGCTTTGAACTGTCCAAAGGTTCCCAAGCCCTTGGCAGTTCCAACTTAAAAGCCTCATTGCTCTCGGCAAGGGTGATTCAACACCCCTGCCACTTCATTCATGATTGAATCCTCACATACCTTCCCCCCTTTTCCTTTACTATATTCATCCTCTGCCTCCCCAATAGCAAACACATCCAACATATTTCTTTTACCCACCTTATTTTATTATTCCCACAAGCCCAACATCCATATGGACAAGCCTAGTCCATGTATTTTTCTTTTCATTATTGCTTAACCCAGCCCCTTCTTCATTACAGTGCACACGCTCTTAGTGTATAGTTGGTGCCAAATCAGTCCCCCATCTAGACTTGAATTCTGAACACCTAAATCAACGGAGCATGATACTCTGCCTTCCTTATCCACTCCCCTAAGCCCATGATTCTCGGCCCCATTTCCGTGACCTGCCAAATCATCTCCCACCAATCCGGTTACACCTTCCCCAACTTCCATAACTGTTTTATTAGGGTTACTCTCTTTGCCGCCGCTGTATTCATCTACCTCCGCCGTGCTCTGTGATTCACTTGGTCCCTTCATTATTCATTTATCTCCATCATTGCTATCTTCCTTCACAAACCCCCGTTTCTATGGTGATCGTGCCTTCCACCTGTTGCCTTCAGTCAATCCCCATAGCCACATTCCACGGCAATCCCATTTTTCGTTTTGCTAAAATACTTAGCACAGTAACGTAGATCATGCCCTAGGAGTCCACAATAATGGAAAAAGACAGGCAACCGTTCATAGTTAAATTCACCTAGTGTTTCTCCCCATCCGACCCTGCTAGGAAAGCCCCTCGACGTATTTCTTTTTCTAAAGGAACAGCTACCTTGACCCTCATAAAGAAATTTTGGCTATCATTATTGTGCTGCTTCTCCACTTCCAAAACCTTGCCTAACCGGTTCCCCACCTCCTCTGCTACCTGAGAAGATCTCATATCAAAAGGAGCCCCTTAGATTTGTACCCATAGAGAAATTGAGTCAAACTTGACATTCGTTGCCGTCATCCCCACCGTCCATCTGGTTAGCAACAGTGCTTGATTATCAAAACACCAGAGGCCTCCTTTATATACTTTGTCCAACTCAAATTCGGATCGAAACTTGAACTGAAACAAGTTGGACTCCACTTCAACGACTTGCACTCCATCTTCCAAACCCCATGCCTTTTTGAGTGTAACCAGAGCTACTCTTTTATTAAAAGATTTGCAGGTTAAAAATTTTCCAATAAGACTCAAAGCACAGCTCTCTAATTCCTCTCTTCAACCTTCATCAGAAATAGTAATAGTCTCTTCTTCCTCCAAAGTTAATGTCATCTTCTCTAAAATCTTTGAGATGTCATCTGCCATGATTGAGGAATCCGCAAAATAAAAGGAAAAAAGAAAGCAGCCCTGTAGGAAACCCTAAGGGAGAGAGGTCTCGTATTAAGTGAGAGAGAGAACTCCTACAAAATGAGGAGAGCAAGGTGCCAAAAAAGAATTTTTACATTGGGAAGCCTTTAAATGAGTAGTTAATTTAATATAGGTAGAAATGCATTTTTCGTCTCTACATTTTGGCCTCATTCCCATTTTGAGCCTTTTACCATAAAAGAAAAAAAAATGGTATTTGCTAAATTTTAAATATAAAACATTTTTAACTTTTTGTTATGGATGTGTAGTACATGGCTAAATGTCAGTATTAAAATACTACATTTTAGGATTAAATACAACTTGATAACTGTCATAAGTAAAATTATTAAAAAAAAAAATGTCAGCCTTTTACCGTTTAAAAAAAAAAAAAAAAGGTTGTTGTTAAATTTTAATTTAAGCTCTTTTTAACTTTTTGTTATAAATGAGTAGTACATAGCTAAATTTTATGATTATAACACTACATTTTAAATAAAATTAAATTTAAAAAAAAAAACAAAAAACAAAAAACAAAGACCTACGACAACACTCAAACAAAAACAAACATGGACCTTTCATTTAACAAAAATAAAAGACAATAAAAACATAACAAAAAAATGGCAGCCTTTTACTGTAACAAAAATAAATAAAAACTATTAAAATTTTGGCAAAAATCTAAAACTGATCCTCTAACTTTTAGTTTTTTTAATTTCAGTCCTCTAACTTTTAGGTTTGTCACTTCAATCCTTTAACTTTCAATTGTTGTCAATTCGGTACTTTGTTAGACCTCAGTTACTTGTTGCTGTTAAGTGAGCCAAAATGACGTCTTTTTGGCTTTTTTTTTTTTTTTTTTCTCATAAATTTTGGAAAAAAAAAAGAAAAAAAACTGATATTAAAAAAAAAAAAAAAAAAAAACATGTGACTGAGGGCCTTGGCTCAAAGCAAATATTGAGAGAGACCCAAATCCCTAACTCAAAGCAAGCCAGTTGTGCGCACCTAATATATCCTTAATGGCCGCAACCTATATTTGGGCTCACAATTTACTTGTATGGTGGGTTTTGAGTTTCCTACTATGGGTAGTCCCTTACTCTGAGACCATATTGCACGCTCTAGTTTTTGTGAACTCCTCTATTTTTCATTCTTAGGTTGCTCTCTTCACTACTGATATTAATACCTTTTACCCTCTCTTTTCTCTCCAGAATTGCTAACCCCCCCTACTTATCACTTATCCTCCTATTTATAGCTAGATATAAGTGGAGGTGTTATGATTACTTCATAATCTCACTCGTGTGAATGGGGGTCCAATTCCATCATTTCTAAGTAGATGTTCTGTTGGGAACTGTGGTAATGGCCTTGGAACTGGTTCCTGCCTCCAAAAGGCTGTTCGGTAGTGATATTCCCCAAGGCAATACCGGGCCACCGAGACCTTGTATCCCCGAGCAGTCACACTCCCGACCAAGTTGAAGTTGATTGGGAAGGGCTCGCTTTTGACGTTCAAGAAGAATGGTCTCATTATGGTTTTTGGGCTCAGAATGGGCCTCAAGGTGTGCCTGGATCAAGGTCATAGGTTAACGGGGACAAGGTCATGTATTGTATCACAAGGTTAGGGCCCAAGGCCCAACGGGCTTGGGGCCCTACCCCGTGCGGCACCACAAGGCTAGGGTCCTAGGAACAATGGGCCTAGGGCCCTGCCCCGTACATCAGTCTTGGTTCTACCTCTATACACCAATTCTAGGTGGATTGCAGACGAAGCAGGAGGGCAACGAGTGAAGCTGGCATGCGTGAATTGGGTGTCACATTTGGAACCCATGGTGACTGAAGACCTTAGCAAGCAGCCCATGGATGCCATCTCCAAGAAGATTGCTTCCATGGGATTCAACTGTGTTAGACTCATTTGTCCACTTTTCTTGGTCACCAATGACTCACTAGCTTCTCTCACTGTGAGACAGTCTTGTCAGAGTCTTGGGCTGTCTGAATCCATTGCCGGAATCCAAGCCAACAATCCTTCCATCATATATTTTCCCCTCATAAAAGCTTACCAGGTAAAATACCTATTCCATTATTTTTCTAGATTTTATAAACTGAACAGCCATACTTATGTTTTGGGCTGTGTCGTTTTTTATATAAATAGATCCTAAGCAGAAATGAGAATTAATTACATTAGGCTTCTTCATGGGTATGGTTTGATCTAAGTTAGGGAAAGACCACGGAAAGGCCAGTTCATTCTTTTCCCCAAATTCTCTAAGTTAGGGATTTAGGTCTCTCTCAATATTTCTTTGTTTTTGATTTCAAGTAAGGTTGTCATTCCCCTAAATGTTTTCTTTTTTTCTTTTTTTAATAACAGTATTTTTCTTTTCTTTTAATTCCAAAATTTATGGGAAAAAAAAAAAAAAAGCAGGGCCAAAACAAACTTAACGGCAGAAAGTAACTGACGTCTAACGGAGTATCGAATTAACAACAATTAAAAGTTAGAGAACTGAAATGACAAACTTGAAAGTTAGAGGACTGAAATGAAAAAGGCTGAAAGTTAAAAAGCCAGTTTTGGATTTTTGCCTAAAATTTTATACTTTGTTTTGTTATGGCTAGATACTAAGTGGCTACATTTTAGGACTATCATAAACATACTAGACTCTAAGTACGCGCTCACGTGCGGACTTAGAAGATCTTCTCTTTTTTGGGGTAAAGATGAATAATTTGTGTCCATTATAATTTGGGACTGTTATATTTTTTCAATCACAAAAAAATCTAAGGATGTGATGAGTATTATGTGTTTGTAAGTGAAATAATTTTTTTATCACACCGCTAGTTTTTTATTTATTTAAAAATTATAGTAATTCCAAATAATAATGGATGCAAATTATTAACATTTACCAAAAAAAATAGAAGAGCCTCTAAGCACGTGCTTAGAGGCTAGTGTTATTTTTAAATTTTTTTGTGAAAAAAAAAAAAAACTGCTCCCAAGTTAATTTTTTATGCGTAAAGCAATTTTTTTTTTTTTTTTTTTTTTTTTTTTTTTTTGTATATAAATCTCATCATGCATGCTTAGGGGCTAGTTTTATTTAAGAGGGTTTAAAATCTGGTATGGGATTTTGGAAGAGGTTTTGGGCTTCGCTTTCTTGTGAAGGACTTAGGTTGGTTTTCAATAACATGGGCTTGTTGGGCTCTTTAGATGAGGTTGGGCTGGTATAAAAAATCGGGTGGGTAAGTTTGATGCTTTTTGGGCATTTTTTAATATGCTTTCAGATTGGGCTATGGTTGGATTGACCTTGGGTTTTTAATTTTGAGTGGGCTAAATCTATTTAGATGTGGGCTTGTGGAAAATTTAGGTTTGACTTAAATAGGTTTCATCTGAGAGCAATAAGTCTAAAGACACAAATCATTTGAAAAAATATTCACAACTATTAAAGTGACAAGTTGTTATTGATAGAATAAAATGTGTTGTCAATTGTTGGCCCAGATGCAAACAAGTCAAAACTTGTCAACTTAACTTTTATGAAAAATAGTGGAAATTGTTGTGTTTGTACGTAAGAGAGTCAATCTTGTACTAGAGGCTATACCAATTTGGCCAACAGAACGATATATTTTGATATCGGTCAATATCAGTGTACAATTTCGGGTTACCGCTATTCTCTCTCTCTCTCTCTCTATATACATATATATATATATATATATATATATATATATATATATATATATATCACTATCACTATCGGTGTACCATTTCAGTTTCTCTTTTAAAAAATGATAACGAACATCTAGACAATATAAGTATAACAAATAGTTGATATATAGTCAACTCAAATCATAACACACACAATACTACAAAGTATTGTATCACCAAAATCACGCCAAACTTGTATCTGAAATATAAAAATTTGCCAAAAGCTGAATGAAGAATTTTTTAAAACTCTCACTTGCATTTGACAATAGCAAATTCATAAACAAAGCCATTAATGAAAAACTAGCCTCTGAGTACACGTGTCTATTTCTTGGGTAAGGGTTAATTTAAAGTATTTATTATAATTTGAGATTACTATATTTTCCAATCACAAAAAAACCTAGGGATGTGATGAAAAAATTATTTCACTTGCAAATGCATAATACTCATCACACCCCTAGATTTTTATTTTTTATTTTTTATTTTTTTGGTGATTGAAAAATGTAGTAATTTCAAATTATAATAAATACTCTAAATTAACCCTTATCCAAAAAATAGAAGAGTCTCATACGCGTGTTCAGAGGCTAGTATTTTACTTGTAACTCCATTGATTGAAATTTCCCTACCCCAAATATTAAATAGCATTAATTTTTTTTAATAGGATAGGCTCTCATGTTATGAAGGTTTTTTTTTTTTTGGGGGGGGGGGGGGGGGGGGGGGGTGGGTAATAGAAGTTGTGAAGTTATCTTTAAAATTGTATCAAACTTTTTTAAACAACATGAATACTTGAAAAGTCCACCTATTCTCAAAGTTAAAATCAAGTCACATAAATTTTTTATTTTTTATTTTTTTTATTTTGGTGCATCTATTATTTTTTTGAACCCAGGCCTAGAAGTTTTTTGTATTTCTTATAAACCGTCACAATTCTAAAGCAAAAGTTTCAATTGCCCAAAAATAATAATAAAAAATTTAAAAGTATTAATTTTTTAAAACACCAAGAATATCGTTTGAGAATGCCACCTATTCTCAAAGTTTAATATCAAGCCACATAATTTTTTTTTTTTTTTGGTGCATCTATTATTTTTTGAACCCAGGCCCAAAAGATTTTTTTTTTTTTTTTGAACTGGCACAATTCTAGTACAAAATTTCAAATGCCTAAAAAGAAAAAAAAAATTGTATTAATTTTTTTTTATATCGGAAAGGCTCAATATTGTGATTTTTTTTAAAAAATTTTTAATGATAGTTATCAAAGTTTTTTTTTTTTTTTAATTATTCCTAGAAGGTAGCCACTTAGTCCTAAAATATAGCCACGTAGTACATATCTATAAAAAAAAAGTTTGAAATGCCTAAAAAAAATATAAATAATAAATAATAAATAGTATTATATTTTGTTTTTTTTAATGAGAACACCTCTCAGGCTCTCACGAAGTTTTTTTTAATCCTAAAAGGTAGCCACTTAGTCCTAAAATGTAGTCATTAAGTACACATCCATAACAAAAGTTTCAAATGCCTAAAAAAGAAAATAATAAATAAATAAATAGTTTTAATTTTTTTTATGGGTAAAGCTTGCACGTGAGCAATATTATCTTTTAATTTTAAAAATGAATTTTCTTGTAAAAAATGAAAAGAAGTTGTAGTGAAAGGCACAAAATTGTTAGGGATAATTAATATCATATGGAAAAGGTGTGATTGATAAAAATAAAGTTAAATTGTAGGAGTTTCAATTAATAATGATATGTACATTACCATTCCAAAAAACAGTAAATTGAATCCAATGTAGAATTGCACAAATTGACAATATAGACATATTTAGGATAATTTATTTTACAAAAAAAGTTCTTAAACAACCAATTACTACCACTTTATATGAGCCTTGAATCATACAATATGTTTCTAAAGTCTTTCACCCGAATTCATCTAATATATCCAGTATGCAATCCAACAAAATTGTTGATATGTGACCCGAAAAAAGAGACAAAAAAAAAAAAAAAAAAGAGTAAGAATTAAAAATAAGAAAAACAACAAACATTAAATAGGAGGCAACATTGGTATTGCACCATTGTTACTTCGTAATTAAGTAAGATATTCAATCTCATTAACCATTGCAGTCCTACAGTAGTCAAAAAAAAAAAAAAAAAAAAAAAAAAAAAAAAAAAAAAAAAAAAAAAACTGTTCTACCAAGAATAAATTTCAAAACTTGATAATATTTAAAATAACATAGTCCTAACAAAGAATAAATATAAAAACTTGATAACATAATGTGAATGCTTTGTTAAAGTAACATTACCAATATTCAACAAAAACTAATTGTGAATTGTGAAATCCTCGTCAAAAGACAGGCTGCCAATAGCTGTGATAAAGAAGTCCTTTGCTTTTGTAAATAGAGTTTATTCTTCTTGAATTTTGATGACGGTGTATTTTATTAGACTCCAATGACAATGCAAACTCACTCACAACCTGTTCATAAAAATTAAATCCAAATTCAAATCATTTATTCATTTGTGGACATGTTCAATAGTTGACAAACGTGTAACATCAATGGGCAAATGCAAAATCCTCAAAATTTATATGAATACAAATATTTAACATAAATCCATATAAGAAAGAGCCTAGTTTAAAACATAAAATCATAAATAATATAGACTCTGAATGTTCAAATATTGTGTAAAAACACTATGAATGTTTAGACCCCAATTTACAAATTACCAATTCGAGCTTAATATCAAACAATGTATGTGCGGAAAATGAACATAAGCTTATAACAAAATTGATAAACAATCTAAACCAAATAAAATCACATCCATAGCAGGAATTAAATGGCAAAGATTAAGGGAAGAGAGATGCAAACACAAGGACAACACAACGATGTGTTATCGAAGAGGAAACCGAAGCCCTCGGCGTAAAACCTCTTCGCCGCCCTCCAAGCGGTCAATAATCTACTAGAAAATGAAGTTGGGATACATGAACAGCAATAGACCCTCTAAGCCTAATCTACCCAGTGTACCTAAGCCCTCCAAGCTTCTTGCTCCAACGAGGTTGTGTTGAACCTTTGTCTTTTCTAGCTTATCGGATTCCGCTATAGCCCATAGCATCAACCAATATCAATTGGTCCCTTCCTAACTGCTTCCCAAAGCACCAAATAGTCTTCTCATAGATGTGAGTGTGGTGAGAAAATGATTTGGCTAAGAACCTCTCAAGGATGTAACAATGGAGAGGGTGAGAGTAGAGGAATTTGAAGAGTCTCTATATAAAGATTGTGGATGAGTCAATCTTGTTTTTCTCTAGGGTTCCTCTCTCAAAATTCTCTCTGGAAGCTCTCTACATTTTGTGGGTGTAAGGGTCTATATATAGTGGTGTGTGTTTGGATTGTGAAGAGTCATTTTCCAAAACAAAGCTGGCTGGCGACTTGGCCTCGCGACTTGATTGAGTCGCGAGTTCAAGCCGCGAGTTAATTGAATGGCCAGTCTGGAATTTTTGTCCTGTAGTGCTACAGTTGGCACGACAGTTCAACTTTTTTGCATGCTTCACTCGTGTGCATCTTCTAGAGACTTGCCAGTCGCGAGCCACCTGCGAGATCCAGTCGCGAGTCCCTGCTTCATTGCACAATCTTGAGCATTTCTTCACTCTCTCAGACACTACCCTTACATGATTCCCACCTAAATACGGGGTTTCTAAATGCTGAATTACAAGCAAATTTGATACGGAATAAAGCCAACAAAACGGTTGATTAAATTCAATCTTACAATTTCTAATTTTTTAAAGAAATGTTTCCATACAACAATAAGTAGTAAATAACATAAGTATATATGTAGTATTGAATCCAATTGATGAACAATTTTAAAATTTAACTTTTACGAATAAAAAATGCACTATGACCCATGGATAAATAGAACACACACGCACGAACACTTATACAAAGACCAATAGTTGATAATGGTATTATTCCCTTTTAATGGAATTGAAAAGGGCCCTCTAATACACGCATCAGAATTCTGAAATGACCATACTGGAGAAATTAAGGGTCTGTTTGGTTTGAAGATAACTCAAAACTCAGTTCTCTTTTCTCAATTTTCATTACTCAATCTCAGTTTCCATAACTCACATCTCATATATCTACTATTCCCTTACTCTATCATACTTTTGTTTGGTTCTTGTTCTCAACTTCATATCTCACTTCTTAAACTCAGATTTTTGATAAAATTTGCGAAACAGTCTATTTTTGGGAAAAAATTAGGCGCGTGGCATGCGTTCAAAGTTATTTAGTAAGTTGGACTCTTTTTGAAAGTCGAGTTTGGCAAACTCGACTTTGGGCTGGAAAACGAACACTATAGTGGCGTTTTTTTAGTGCATATAGCAGCGTTTACAGAAAACGCCACTATAGTGTTCGTTTTCCAGCCCAAAGTCGAGTTTGCCAAACTCGACTTCCAAAAAGAGTCTAACTAATCAAATAACTTTGAACGCATGCTATCCGGCTTAAAATTTTCGAAAATTGCACTGTTTGGCAAATTTTGCCCAAATTTTTGATAAATTGGTGGAGCCCACACACTATGGTTAGTCAGACTGGTAACCCTTTACCCGCGTGCTTCTCCTCTCTCCTCTTTCCCATTCATTTTTAGTTTTGTCTCACCTCCTCACTTCCTCCAACAACCTTGCCAAAGATGAGTATAGCAATTATACAGTACACAGGAATTTCATATAAAGAATAGCATTGATTTTCAAAAAAATTTTTACATTCATTTTTAGCTCTAGTAATGTTAAACACTACTGCATAGCTCAAACATGAAGCACACAATACCCAGATATTTTCAGTAATGTGAATAAGGTAATAAAAACGAAAAATAAATAAAAAATCCAAACAAAATCTGGTTTATAATAACAAATTACATAAAGTAAATAGAGATCACACAAACTAGAAAATTTGCACAAAGCAACAACTCTTTACTCTACAAAGACCCAAAAAAAAAAAAAAAAATCATAACAAAAGTTAGGATAGGACAAGAGAGAGAGGGAGAGCTTCGGTTAGCTGATGGGTTTCGGTCTTCACAGCTGCTGCTGGGTTTTTGGGTTTTCTTTCAAATGGAGAGATTCGGGTAGTCTTTGGTTGTTGGGTTTTGTTCTTCACAATTGCTGGGTTTTTGGGTTTTCTTTTAGATGGAGTGCGTCGCCTGGGTATTGTTGTTCTTTAGATGCAGAGCGGAAAAGTAAAGATAAGACAAGAGAGAAAGGAGTAAAAAATTTATGAAGAAATGTTGGTTTGCTACTTTGTTGCTGGGAGAAGGAGAAAGGAGAAAGAGAGAATGCTGCTGGAGAAAGGAGAAAGAAGAAAGAGAGAAAGAGAGAGTCGTTGGTGTTGTTGACTTGATGTAAACATGTCCCTGACGTGGGTCCTACAAAGATGCATGTATTTACAATAATGCCACTGTTACTCGTTTTTCATAACTTGAAAACATCTTAAAAATGTTTTCAATTTTCATAACTCAAACTCAATTTTTTGGAAATTGAGTTAGGAAACTAATCCAAACAAAGAAACTTGCTGTGGGGCCCACAAAATTTAGAAACTGAGTGATGAAAATTGGGTATTGGATGATGAAAACACTTAAACCAAACACCCCCTAAATCACTTCCAAAATCATTTTAGTTTTTCACCGGCACCGCTTTGCATATTATGCACTTCTTTGCCTGCAGAAAAGAAAAGCTATGGTATGAAAAAACCTGCTGATGACCATAAAAAGGAAAAGACTTGCTGATGACCATAAAAAAGTCTTAAGGGAAAAAAAAAAAAAAAAAAAACTTAATATGATTAGAAAGGAAAAGAAATTAAGCATTTTTACCAAGTTTTGCCTCTACTTAAACGTTGGCTGCAGGGGTATTTTTGACCCAAAAAATCTGGTCCAAATAGGGGAAGTCTCTTAAATAGTAGTATAGATATTTAATAATTTGTTGTCATATGCCTCCTTGTCCCCCTACTCGAAAAAAGTATTAATATCAAATTTAAATAGGTTTCTTTAATTCTTTTCCTTTATCATATCCGAAACAATTTTCTTCCCAAATATAAATAGTTTTTATAATAAATCAAATAATGGGTTAAAAAAATGATACGAATGATTGAAGCCAGCATACAAAAACATTTTTCATTGTTCATTATTTTTGTGTTACCTAAAATGAAAAAATTTTCAATAATGAAAATTAAAAAAAAAAAAAAAAATTCATACAGATGATTGAAGCCAGCATACAAATATTTTTGTGTTACAGATATATCTATACTACTATTTAAGGGGCTTCTCCTATTTGGACTAGATTTTTTTTGGGTCAAAAATACCCCTACAACTTACATTTAAGTAGGGGAAAAACTTAGTACAAATGCTTATTTAACTCCCACATAAAACATTATCTACAAAAAAAAAAAAGACTACCTTTGAATAACCTCCTTCACGCCTTCAACTTCCCACCTAGGTTGCACCGACATGCCATTTTTGGCAAATTACCGATGTCCGACACATGTCAGAATCGATACCAGTAATACTCATTGGACTTCGGTGTCTGAGTGGTGTCTTTTTTTTTTTCCTCCGACACAGCGCCAACACGGCGTGGACAAAGTGGACACGCTAGCAATGAAAAAAAAATTCACTAATTTTGACAGATGGACAAATCATTACTGTTGATTTTGTGATATACCCTGAAACAAAAAATCTTGAGTCTGAGAAATGAGAAGTGAGAAATCATTATCGTGAAACCCTCCTTCTGCCTGTTGCCATTGCTCCCTTGCTGGTGCTAGATCGGGCTGATCAACAAGTCGGCGAGCTCCATAGGTAATCGCCGTGCCCTCTGTCCCTTTCAATATCTCTCTCTCTCTCTCTCTCCCTCTCTCTCTTGGCGTGGACAGGTTTGATCTCTCTCTCGCCATGCCCTCTGTCCCTTTGTGATTTTTCTTCCTTTTTTTTTTTTTTTTTCCCTTTCTTTTATCTACTTTGGGTGTACTGTTACTGTGTTACTTATAACTTTCTTTCTCACGCATTTTTTTTCTTAACCCCACTCTCACTATGTTATACTCTGTGTGTGTATATATATATACATTTTTTTTTCTTTACTCAGCCTTTTGGTTTTCGCCTTATAAATTATAATGTTTATTATGAATTTAGTGATTTTTGTTTTTGTGTCCTGCTCTAGTTTTATTTATTTATTAAAGTTAAACATTGTAGGTGATTTTACTAAAATGAGTACTGAAAGTGAAAAATCAACTGAGTCAGCTGCTCCTCTATGGAAATATGTTACTAAGTTAGAAAAAGCAAGTGGTGGTGGTGGGAATGTTACTTTCAGATGTAACTATTGTGAAAAAACTTTCTAGGAGTCTTTTTCAAGGGTGAAGGCACACATGTTAAAACTGCCTAATTTTGGAATACAAGCATGTGTTAAGGTTGGAGATGAGTATCAGAATGAAATGCAGAAATTAGAAGATGTGTATGAGGAATATTTGCGTAGACCAAAGAAGCCTAAGCTAGCGTCTTTACCAACTGATTCTGCTAGTAGTCCTAATTTGGGTCCTACTAAGAATAGTACAGCTACAAGTCATCCATTTTTTCAGAAAAAAAAAGGGGTTGGGAATTCTCCTTTGGAGAAGGCTTTTAACAATCAATGTCGAGAGCAATTAGATTCTCTTATTGCTAGGACATTTTATTCTGCTAGTTTACCCTTTCACTTTGCTAAGAACCCGTATTGGATTAAGATGATCAAATTTGCAACTAATAATAATTTAGTGGGCTATGTTCCTCTGGGTTACAATAAATTAAGAACAACTCTGTTGCATAAAGAGAGGGCACATATTGAGAAGTTGTTGAAGTCAATTAAAGAAACTTGGAAAGAAAAGGGTTTAAGCATAGTAAGTGATGGGTGGATAGATATTCAAAAAGGGCCACTTATCAATTTTATGGCTACATCAGAGAAAGGGCCACTTTTTATCAAATCCATTGATGGTACCAAAGAGTGCAAAGACAAGCACTTCATTTCTGACTTGTTTCTAAAGGTCATTAGTGAGGTTGGGCATTAACATGTTGTCTAAATTATTACTGATAATGCATCTATTATGAAGGCTATAGGATCTATTATTGAAGCTGAATATCCTCATATATTTTGGTCACCTTGTGTTGTGCATACCCTCAATTTGGCCTTGAGGAATATATGTGCACCTAAGAACTCTTTGCAGAATGAGGTTCCATATAATGAATGTAAATGGATTGCACAAGTTGCAGATGAGGCAACTTTCATTCGTATTTTCACCACAAATCATTCTATGAGATTGGCAATTTTTAATTCATATTCCCCTTTGAAGTTACTTGCTGTTGCTGAAACATGATTTGCTTCAATAATCATCATGCTTAAAAGATTGTTTCAAGTAAAACAACATCTTTGAAATATGGTCATTAGTGAGGAATGGATGTCATATAGAGAAGATGATGTAGGAAAAGTTCAAAGGACAAGGTTGCATATATTTTGAGATTCATAGGACCTATTATGAGATGCTTCGAGTGGTTGACAAGGATGCACCTATTCTCCTTAAGGTTAATGAAATGTGGGATTCCATGATAGAAAATGAGAAGAAAGAAATATATTGGCATGAAGACAAGGAAGACTATGAGGAGTCTCCATTCTATAAGGTGGTACACAATATACTCATTGAACGGTGGACTAAAAATTGCACACCACTTCATTGCCTAGCCCACTCCTTGAATCCGAAGTAATTTTTCTATCTCTTTAATCTTTTCTTTTATATTCTTTTAGGCATTTTTAAACAAATAAACTAAACTCATTAGTTGTACTTATTTATTTTCTTTTAACTAGGTATTATACTAATTAATGGATTGAGGAAGTCAGAGGCCGTGTTGCGCGACATAAGGATGCTAAAATTTCTGGGGAGAGAAACAAGTGCCTCAAAAGATTCTTTCCTAATCTTGATGATAGGAAGAATGTTGCTTTGGAGTTTGGTTTGTTTTCAAAAATTATGACTTATGATGATGATAACATGGATGATAGGTGGACATTCAATCCAATGCTTTGGTGGTCAAATTATGGATCCAAGTTACCAATGCTTCAAACTGTAGCTCTAAAGCTTCTTAGATAGCCTTGCTCATCATCATGTGCTGAGAGGAATTGGAGTACACATGGCTTCATCCATTGTATGAGGAGGAATAGAATTACTCCTAAACGTGTTGAAGATTTAGTGTTTGTTCATTCTAATCTTCGACTTCTTTCAAGGAGGAGGGAAGAGTACACTAAAGGAAACTCTAAGAAGGGGGACATTGGTGGAGATACTTAGGATGAACCATTTGGAGGACCTGGGTTGCTTGAGATTGCTCATCTCACACTAGATGAGCCAGAGATGGAAATAAGTCTTGTTGAGAATGATGACTATGTTGATGACGATGATGTTGTTGTTCTGTGATAATCTTGAAAGTTTAAAACTTGTTTTCCTTTTATGTTCTTAGTTTGATGTTGAACTTGTTGTTCTATGGTAATCTTGAAAGTTTAAAACTTGTTTTCCTTTTATGTTTTTAGTTTGATGTTGAATGTAGCCTATTTAAACTTTTGGTTTGTACTCTAAACATTTTATGTGTATTATTGTACTACTTTGGGTGTTAGTTTACTTATTTGTAGTTCTTACATAATTTTATTCTAGACATAAAATATAAAAATATTAAAAAATTATACCTAAATATAAAATTTAATTATTTATTTAATTGTCGTACCCACGCCGTGTCGTACCCTTATTTTTCAAAAATTGTCATACCCTCGTATCCTTACCTATGTCGTATCTGTACCTGTGTCCATGTCCGTGCAACTTAGCTTACCACTACTGAAAGTTCAATATAGGTATGAAACACCCTTGAACGTTTAGACCCCAAATTATAAAATATCAATTCAAGCTTATAATAAAACAATTAATGTGCGGAACATGAACATAAACCAATCACAGAATTGATAACTAATCTAAGCCAAATATAAACAGATCCACAGCAGTAAATATAAGGCAAAGCAAAGATAAAGGGAAGGAAGATGCAAACACACAGACAACACACGCTGTGTTATCGAAGAGGAAACCGAAGTCCTCGGCGTAAAACCTCTCCGCTGCCCTCCAAGCGATGATATAATCCACTAAAGAATATAGTTGGGATACATGAATAGCAGAAGACCCTCCAAGCCTAATCTACCCAAGTACCTAAGCTCTCCAAGCTTCTTGCTCCAACAAGGTTGCACCGAACCTATTTCTTCTTTAGCTTCCCGAATTCTGCTACTAGACCATAGCATCAACCAATGTATATTGGTTCCTTCCAAACTGCTTCCCTTAGCACCAAATGAACCTTCTCACAGACGTTGGTGTGGTGAGATAAGGATTTGGTAAATAACCTCTCAAGGGTATAACAATGGAGAGAAAAAGAGTAGAGGAATTTGTAGAGTCTCTTAGATGAAGATTGGGGATGAGGCATTCTTGTTTTTCTCTAGGGTTTTCTCTCACAAAATTCTCTCTGGAAGCTCTCTCAATTTAGTGGGTATAAGGGTCTATATATAGTGGTGTGTGTTTGGAATACGAAGAGATAGATTTTGCCAAACAGGGCTGGTTGGCGGCTTGGCCTCGCGACTTGTCCAAGTCGCAAGTTCAAGTCACGACGTAATGGCCTGGCTAGCTTGGGACTTTTATCCTGTAGTGTGACAGTTGGCGCGACCCTTCAACTTCCCGCATGCTTCTCACGTGCACAGCATTTGGCGGCTTACAAGCCGCGAGTCTTTGCTTCTTTGCACAAAGATGAGCTTTTCTTCACACTCTCTTCACACATTACCCTTACATGAATCCCACCTAAATACAGGGTTACTAAGTGCTTAAATTACAATTAAATTGGCACGAAATAAAGCCAACAAGATGGTTGATAAAACTCAACCTTACAATCTCCCCCTTTGGCTATTTCGTGACAAAACCCTAAAACAAACTCTATACTTAACGTGTGAGTTAGGAACAGTTGGAAAACTCACTCACACCTAACTCTAGAATCTGTGAAGCTTTTGAACCATAAGAACAAGTATCTCCTGAAACACAACAACACAATAAGTTCATTGTATACAGAAATTTGTAAAGCTTTAAAATAGGAGCAACTAAAAGTCCATAGCTTTAAAATTTGGAGTTAGAAAGAGCATAAAATATTAAAATAGCAGCAACTAAAAGTCCATAGCTTTAAAATTTGGAGTTAGAAGATTGCATAGCAAAGATCACTTGCTGAACATCTGTTTTGAAAATAACAGAAAAATGCCAACATTAAGACCAAATTAGAACACAACTAACAGTTCTAATATTTTTAGAAGAACCTGCAATTATTTGCACAAAGCTACCCTTTATAAATTTTTCTGAAACCAACAATGTCAGTATTTTGCAAAAAATGAACAGCCCAATATACTTTAAACTATATAACAGTTGGTGTATTACATCTACTCATGCCTAGCATGGCGATAAATTAGTTTCGTAATCTGGTCGTGAACATCCTAAAAAAAATCCAGCAAAAAGAAAAGGCAACATAACAATTTACCACACCACAACACTACACGAAGAAATCAGAGTCAAACATAGTTGTTGAAATCACAGAGGATAAGATTCGCCCAAAATACTAAAAGCAAACCCACAACACAAAAGAGATAGTAATAAAATATAAAATGCAAAAAAAAAAAAAAAAAAAAATAGCAATCTAAAGAGACAAATCAGCACTACCATTGTTGGCACACTGTAAGTGTGCTTATTTAATAGTATTCTTCTTATTCTTCATAACTTCTAGTCGGGTATTTAGAACTTGAATTCTTTTGAATCATTCACTATACCAACAAATACTCTCTCTTGTTAATGCTTGAAAGAGGTTACATGGCTCTTGAATACCTTGCTCAAGGAAGACTAACTGAAAAAGTAGATGTCTAGAGCTTTGGGGTTCTAGTACTTGAAATAGTTAGCGGTGTGAAGAACAGTGTATATATATATATACACACACACACATACATACACTGTCTAGTGTCTGGATTATTTATTACATATTGCATGTTAGGTTGTTGTCTTGTTTATTGATCTTTGATTTTTTATTTTTTATTTTTTTTATTTTTTTATTTTTTTATGGGGGATCATTGATGTTTAGAGGGGAAAAATAGTGTTCATTGATGATTAGGGGTGAAAAAAAAAACTGAAAAGAAATTAAAAATTGTTGAGAGTTTTTTATTTTTTTTTAATTTTTAATTTTTATTTTTGAGAAGAAAAAGAAAAAAAAAATTGTTGAAAGTTGAAACAGACTGCTGCTGTGTCAATCTCCAGATTGTGACCATGACCAAACAGATCAAACATAATAATAAAGATCCATGGACTAATCAAAAACATTAATCGAAGACAATTAGAGAATTAGTGGATCAATAGAAGTATGTAGAATATTGTTGTTCTTTGGTCATTAGGTGGAACCAAGAATTAAAGATGTTTGCATAATATTTTATTGGCTTTTAAAATAAAAAGCTTTTTCTAAAGATTGACAAACTAATTGAAACATTAATGTGTACACCACACAACAATCTTTAGTAAATAGTCCCTAAATATTCAACGACATAATTTTAAGCAATATGTTGGCTATTTAATCAAATTCAATAAATGAAAAAGGAACATAATTTTCTGCCAAAAAAGATTCAAATAATAGATGCTCAGAGCAGCAAGATTGAGATATCAACCATTATTGAATGGCAAACTAAATATACAAAACTGGCTTAAAATTGAGTAAAACCTCACAAACACAAATAAGTCAAATTGATTACAAAGCATAGTGAACAAAAATTTGAGGAGAATTCTAGCCTTCTATAAGGCTGAAAGAAAAAGGGTAAAAAAAAATTAAAGCAATTCCAAATTTCCAACAATTTTACGGACTAATCTATAAAAATAGAATGATACCACATAAATTAAGCTAGAAGGTGCAAAATGATGAAAATATATATCAATAGAGAAATAATAATAAAATTAAATATCAAGAAGAAAAAACAACAAAGGCGATCAGAGAAAATGCAGTTCAATCTACAAAAACTTAGTAATTAACATAAAAAAATCCAATAATTTTACTTATAAAAATTATAAATAACTGTACTCTTAGTAATCAAATTTTTTTTTTTTTTTTTTTTAGAACAATTCAGCAAAACATAGATCTGCACAAAGCATAAATCAATTCAAATTTGAGGGTCTAACAAAAAAAAAAAAAAAAAAACACAAACCTAACAAAAATCTACCAAACAAAAACAAAATTTAATCAATACAACAATCGAACAAAAGAGAACTCAAGAAATTGTAAAAATAAATGGGAAATTAGGTAGAAATAAAAATAAATGGATTTTCTTTTTTCCTCTGTCTGTTGGTCTTGAACGGAACATGCAAATAGTAAAAAAGTGGACCAAATCATCAGAGAGTATCCGAAAGAGGGAAATTAACCACGCTATTCTGATCTTATATGTATGGAGTTGCAGAGAAGAAACAAAACAGGGTAGAAGAGCAGATCTCAGTTACAATGACTTTGAAGTTTTCATTGGGAAGTGATGTGGCTTATGTCACCATTAGCGAGTAACACAATCGTTCTGATTCCGAAATCTAGAATGTGAACAATTAAGGGAGAAATACATTGAAATCAGAACATTCAAAGTAGAGTACTAACACCACCAATAAACAAAAGCAATATATTCATCCAAAGAGCAAATGATAAACCCTAGATCCGACAAAAACTAAAAAAATCAAACTAGATCTAAGCGATCTGGAATCTGATCAATTCAAAATTGGTACCTGGTTGAACTTGAGGGCGTGCAGATGAGAATGTCAAACTAAAAAGTGAAGAGAAAAACTAAATTAAAATACCAAAATTGAAAACAATCCAAGCAAAATATCAAAACCTAATCATAATTAACAAACAAACTTAAATCAAAGATAAAAACTCATCGATAAAAGAAATTAATGGACAGTTAAATGAAGAAATCTGACAGGAAAGTGAGAGACATCTTTTCATTCTTGATTGCAAACTGTGGAAATATTTCAATGGGCTTCTGTTTTTTTCTTTTTCATCAGCAAGGAAAATCTTTTCTTTTGGCTATTTGTGTTAACAAATGGAAAGAATGGATGATTGTGTGTTTTGGGTTTCAGTTTTTAGAGCGTGTAGTTTTTGATCTCTCTCTCTCTCTCTTCTCTCCTTCTCCGTTCACTGCCTCTCTATTTCTCTGTCTCTCTTTTCTCTTGGTCTCTCTTTCTCCTTTTTTTCTTTGTGTAGCAATCTATAAGGTTGAATTTAATCAACCATCTTGTTGGCTTTATTCTGTGCCAAATTTGCTTGTATTTTAGCAATTAGTAACCCTGTATTTAGTTGGAATTCATGTAAGGGTAGTGTGTGAGAGAGTGTGAAGAAAAGCTCAAATTTGTGCAAGGATGCAGAGTCTCACGGCTAGGACTCGCAGCTGACTTGCAACTGGCAAGCCGCCAACTGTAGCACATGTGAGAAGCATGCGGGGAGGTGAAGGGTCATGCCAGCTGTCGCACTACAGGACAAAAGTCCTAGACTGGCCAGGCCGTTAACTCACCGCTTGAACTTGTGACTCAGACAAGTTGCGAGGCTAAGCCGCCAACCAGTCCTATTTGGGAAAAACTGACTCTTCGCATTCCAAACACACACCACTATATATAGACCCTTATATCCACAAAATGTAGAGAGCTTCCAGAGAGAATTTTGAGAGAGAAACCCTAGAGAAAAACAAGATTGATTCATCCACAATCTTCATCTAAGAGACTCATCAAATTCCTCTACTCTCACCCTCTTCATCTAAGGAATTGATGTATGTAATATGTGTTTCAATTCCTAGGAGTTGACATTATATATTATAAAAGATTGCATATAGAATCCCAAGAGTTAGCTCAATGGGTGATACTGTAGAAAAATGTAAATAAATAAATAAATATATGATGCAAGTTTAACAGAAAATAATGGCTACAAGTTTATGAAACAGGAAGTCTGAAAAATATTAGTAAAATAATAATGCATAATTAATAGTACATGGGAATCTCAAATTTTAAAGCCAAACCAATACATAACCCTTCTATAACCCTTAAAAGGGACATTGAATCCAAATTTTTAATTGCAAAAGAAAAAAGAAAAAGCTGTACTGCATCCCGAATCCACAATTCCAAAAAAGCTGCAATGATAGACATAAAATCTAAAAACAAAACAACAACCCTCAACCCACAATATATAATCAATATAGAATTCTACCTGTCACCTATAAAATGCATTATCAATTAGATGGGAATCTCAAATTCTAAAACCAAACCAATTCGTAACCCTTCACTAAAATCCATGGCAATATGTACAAAGAAGATGACATACAATAACTTAACAATACACTATCACAACCTTATTAAAGTAAACAATTCTTCCCTACAAATATTTATAAACTCAAAATTTTAAGTGATGCCAAACAGCCAAAAGAAGCAAGAAGCTTCAGAGATTTTGCAATATAGGAATAATATAAATGATCAAGGTAAAGAATATGCAAATACTGGCAAGCTCAAGACCATTTGAATGTATCCACGTCATTGTAGCAATGACGATGGAATCATTTAGCCAATACTCTATCTTTGTGTGCAAAGCTAGGATTTCAATTTGCACACAAAGCTAGGATTTCAATTTAGGTGGGTAAAATTAGAAGACAAGATTGAAAAAAAAAAATCTCAAAAATATTAATCGACAATAACAAAGATAAATAAACAATAATATAATAATGTATACGCCAATATAATTTGATTTTTATACCTAAAAAAAAAAATTGATCAAGGTAAAGAATTGAGAGACCATTGTAATAATTTAAACAGATGTAGAAGCTAAAATTTAGGTAAAGATGTGAAGAAAATGTAAAAGACATGCAAACAAAAAGCTCATTGTAGCTGTGTTATTATTATTTTTTCATATCTAAAGTTTGTTTGAAATCAAATTAGACAAACATGATAGAAAATCAACACAAACAGCAAACACCAGTATCTAAAACCTGTAACACCTAACCAAAAAAAAAAACAAAGCAAGCAAGAAACTAAATAAAAGCTGCAACTAAACTTAAAAAGAACTTAATGCCTCCTCATACTTGACATTATTGCAGAATAAATAATGAAAAATAACAGAGTCAACAGACACAGGAATACCCCCAATATCACGATAAATTTCAAAATCACAAATAGTAATAAAAAATTCCAACCAAATTTAGAATTATAACCCGGTTATAATAGAATTTTTTTTCTCCAAAGCCAAAACTTATCAACAAAAATAAATGAACTTATGTTGGGGGTATTGGTCTCTTTTTTTCTTTTCTTTTTTTCTCTTCCCTTAAACTAATCAAAGATAACTTGTATTAAATACTATTTATATTCATTACATCAATGTTTGCCAATCAATAAGCAAGCCATACCAATACATATGCATGCTGATTCGCCTCTCACCTAGAATAGCTTACCTTCCATGGCTTGAACAGATTCATTCTTAGTATTGCTTCCTCCACCACAGCTCCTAGCATGAATCATCTTCCTACAAACAAATGACCTCTTGATATGCTTCACCTAATACCTACAAACATAAAAAATAATGAATGAACTTGGACTTTTAAAAATAATCCCTTTCCGTGGTTTTAATATTGAGAACAAAGTTCTGAGAATGAAAAAAAAAAAAAAAAATGAAGCAATAGATGACAATGCAGTACACTTTGCATCAAGCATATGAAATTCTAATTCTACTTTAAATAACATATAAATTTTTAAGCAACTTTTGGAGTTCCATTCAAGCAAATTTATTATAATTTACACCAAGGACCGTTCATCGTATATTTATGATGGGTTATATTATTTTTTTATGATCAAATTGGTCCCACTAATACACCAATGGTCATTCATCATATTATAAATTATCTATGAAGACAAGTGGTTGTCCCATTGAATATAAATCTAACAAAATCATTGCTGTGAAATAATTTTCATTAGAGACCTAGAGAGAATTCTAATAATATTTTGTCTCACTGAAATTTGATAAATGCTAAGTAAAGGCTCAATTCCCCAATTCACTCTATAATAATATTAAATCAATCATAGGAACCAATCAATATAGGAGAAATTATAATCAATTAAGTAGGATGGAGTGGGAACCTGTAGGTAGATCACTTTCTGAAATATAAAACCACAAAGGTAATTTCAAACAATAAAGAGTAGCCCCTTTCTCATTAAAAATATAGTTATAAGCAATATACCAATCAAAACTTACTCCAGACCGATCAAGCTTGCAAAGGACAGAGATGGTCTTAGTAGATCACTTCGCTGAGTTACCATTATCTATCAAATCATAAAAGAGAAAAAAAAATCAGAGGAAATTAACATGGTCAAAATTACACAGGTTGTGAACATATTTATCATCTCCGTATTTGTTCCATCTTTTAATCAGTCATGGATAAAAGCATTCCGATTTCTTTTCTCCACCATGCTTTCCTCTTCCAGCTTTGATTTTTCACAAAAAACAGATGCACTTCATCTGCCATGTACTGATGTCCAATACCCAACAATAAGTATAAAATTTTCAACCCAAAAATAGATGCGCTACATCTTCCATATACAATATCAAAGGAATATTTCCACAGAATTTGCTTTACTTTTTGATTTCTCACACAAAATTTGAGTGATGGAGAAGAATACACTAGATTATGCAATCCCACAAAAACAGTTGTCAAAATATAAATATGGAGATTAAGCCAAAAACTCAAAAGAAAACTAATTCTAAACAAAGCAGAAGAAGATTTAGCCAAAACTACTCCCCTCCTTCCCCATCTTCATCCAACACCTAAGAAAGAAAATTGCAACCACAAATGAATTGAAACTTAACTTAATATAAAAAAGAAAAGAAAGAAAGAGAGAAAGAAACAATGGTGATTTATGAGTTAAAAACACCCGGTTATATTCTTGCAAAAGGATACAGTTAGGAGATGCAGTTTTGATTGAATTATTGAAATATGAAAGAGAGAGCAATGCACCCAATCAAATTAGTACATGCTAAAGTGAGATCAAAACCCACTACCTCTGCTAATCATTCAAAAGAACAAATACATATCCAAACGTAACTCTAAGCCAAAATCAAGTCAACTGAAAATACAAAAGCCTAAATCATATTTAACTGGCAAGTGTATAAAACAAAAGAAAGAAATTTACTTGTAATATTTTGGAGAAAGGTTGGTCTAACAATGGATTTTTCTCTCCCTCTCTGATAGTCTGACTCTTGCTGCCCCTTATTGGCGATCTCAATAATAGTGAGAGGCAATTATGAATATGTCATTTTTTTTAATAGAGAAACCTGAAAAGGTTAGAGCATCAATTCACAACAACGTACATAGCAACAACAAAAAAAAAAAAAATGTAATTTATATAGGCAACAGAACACCAATTGGTGGGAAAAATTTAATTGAAACGGTTTGTTTAAACAAAAGTAGATAATGTTAAATTAGATAGATATAGATATAGATTATTTAAAAAAAAAATTAAATTAACCCAAAACATAAATCTAACCCAAAAACCTAAGTTAAAACCAACCCAACCAAAATACCCAAAACTAACTCATAAATTCAGAACCAAATCGAAGGAAAAAAAAAAGCATGGCAGATTTCAGAAAACAAAAAAAATATTTGAAGAGGAAAAAAAGTATACAGACCTTCAAAATATGCTTTTGCAGAGATGAGCTGGGCCAGAGAACGAAATGGGGAAATTTGATGCATCTGTTGCATTCTTACAATGAATCAAAGTCACCGTTGAGACTGTGATTGAATGAAGCCGGAGATGGGTGGTGTTGGACCAAAAACGTAACCCTAAACCAAAATGAAGTCCTTCAAAAGCCTAAATCATATTTAAAATTGAAAAAAAAAACATTTTGATAGAGAATCCGAAAACCCAAAACAAAAATGAATCAAATCTAAACCTATCCAACAAAAAAACTAAATCAAAAGTAACATTTCATACCCAAATCTAAAAAATGGAAAAAAGTAATGTACCGATGCTGTACTTCGTGTCGGAATCGACGGTGGTTACAGAAGGCTGATCGGAAGCCTCATTGATTGGTTCTTTCTCTCCTTCTTCGAGGCAATCTAGTGGACGTGACAGCAGTAGTAGTAGGGTTGAAGTTGAGTTGGTCTGATGAATCGGTGGCCATTGTGTGAGAGAATCGGATCGGTGGCCATTGTGTCAGAGAATCGGAGATTGCGTGAGAATGGCACCTCTAATCGCTTACTTCTTTCTCATCTAAGTTTTGGATTTTGATTTTAGGGGAAGGATATGGTTTTGATTTTTGGGTTTCTGAGAAGAGAGAGGAGTTACGGGTTTCTCTCCTTTCTCCTTGAAACGTGTCGCCATTGTTGGTATCTCTCGCTCTCGCTCTCGGTCTCTGTGTGTGTCTTCAGCGCACCTCATCTCTCTCTACTTTCTCTGCGTACCAATCTTTCTTTCTTTTTCTTTTTCTTTTTTTTAGTTTTAATCGGTTCATTTCTTTTTATACCCAGAGGCTCCAAACAGTGTTTTACATAGTGAAAGATTGTAATGTATTGCCTTTTAAATTGTAAACGTATCAGCACCTCCTTAAAAGGCTTCTGCTATTATATATAGTATATGATATATATATATATATATCTATATATCCCTAACAATCTCCTTTTTTGGTAATCCGTGACAAAACCACAACACAAATAATCATGAGAGAAGTCTTAAATCACTTAACTCATAACTACTTGTCGAAATACAACATAAATCTAACCCTAACATAAACTCTTGAAAAACTTTGCAAAAAGAGAGTTCATGGCATGGTAGACTTTGACAACCTGTCTTTCTGAAACACTTAAACAAAACTCATCAAAGCATCATATGTGAAACAGAAATAAAGATTGCATACATAAAGAACATGTGTGTAAAGGGAGAAAAGAAATAGCACATGTAGAGATAGGTGAATAAAATGAACATACATCATCATCAATATATAAGAAAGTGAAATATAATGTATGTCATAATAAAATGGTCACAAGACCAGTATACAAGAGGTTAATGTAAAGATAAGAAAATAAAATACATGTAAACCTCACTACATCCCTCAAAACTATAAACACTCCCTTTATAAAAAATGTCCTATACTAACTCTCCCCTTAAGTACAAGACTACTTCAAACCAAAACTACTCCCCATTTTTATCACGAATGACATAGGGCAAGTCACCAAGAGGTCGTCATCTCATCATCACCAGAAGAGCTAGCATCATCCTAATCATCATCATCATCATCCTTATCAGCCGACGCCTTTGGAGGAGAGGGAGAAGGGACAAAGCTAGCCATGCGAGCCTGTTGGCGAGCAATGCAACCAACTCGGGTGTTCATCTGAGACATCTCATCTGTGAGATAGTTAAGACAACCACCAAATTTAGCCTCCATCCACTGAAGTTGCGCCATGATGGCCTCCAGAGTCACTCTACTAGCTATGGAGGTAGAAGGAGTCAAAGAAGGAATAGTAGAAGTTGCGAGATCGATCATCTCCACACGTGGCCGCTTCGATCAAAGCTGCTTCTCACTCTACCGAATGAAACTGGCACTGATGGCTCCCATGGTGGTGAAGAAAGGAGAGGAAGGAATATCAATAGAGAAGTTCTGAAGGATTCGCGTGATAGCCAAAGAAAAGATGAGCTTATCACGGGTGGCAGTATCTAAGTACACATCCAGAATAGATGTAATGAAGTGAGAGGGAAAGTCAATAGAAAGATCCTCCATCAAAGCAAGAAGAAAATGAGCATGAGGCTCAGTGATGGAGTTATAGTTAGACAATGGGGTAAGAGTAAATGTCATCACCATGTTAAGGAACCTCGAGCCTTTGGCAAAACCCGAGCATGGAGTGTTTAGCTTACCACCCCATGTAGAAGGAGTCTCACAAAAGTGAGAGAGAAGCTCATCTCTAAACACAATCCAAAGATGCTCATAGCCAGGGTAGTCAGGATGCACTACCCTTGGAACATGTAGTACCTCAGATATAAGATCTGGAGTAACTACGATACGTGTACCTTGGATGTAAGTAGCAAACTGAGGGACAGAGGTATCGATGCCGTGTATATTAGAGTAAAACTCTTGTATAAACACGATGGGACACCTCAGAGGACTTTCACAGAAAGAAGCCCAACCCCGAGTCCTGATAAGCCAAGAAAATATTGACCCCTTATGATAAATTAACTAATTAATTAGCCAAGTTTATTAATTAATCAACTTAACATGCAAAGCGCGTGGTAGTACAAATAAATCACCAATTATCTAAAGTATGCAATGGAAAATAAATTGACACAGTAATTTGTTTACGAATAAGGAAAACCTATACAGCAAAAACCCTACTAGGTGATTTTAAGGTCACCACTTCCGAGAATTTACTATTATCAAAACAAGCGGTTACAAGTAAAGGAATCTCAGTACCTTATACCAACCTACAGTTGAACCCTTACCCCAATACACAATTAGACTTGTTCTGTAATGACAATCTTTCCTTTTCAATTCATGGCTCCTAGTACATGACTAACCAATTGCGCGGATCCCAGTACGTGACTTGATCACCAACTCGAGAAGGATGTTGGCTACAAGTTCTTCTGTTCATCACACGATGAAGATCATGAAGTTGCTTGGTCACAAAACCCTATGGTGTACAAACACAGCAGCTTCTTGAAGAGGAAGAAGAACTAGGGCAAACTAGGTTTCCGGTTACACTTTTCTTCACACTAGTAGAATTGTGCTCTTGTGCAACTGTGCATAACCTTTTACGGCCCTCAAAATAATCCTTATATATGTTTAGGGTTGTAAGAGAAGAAAGCCCAAACATACATTCATGGATTGGATGAAAATCAGCTCTAAAAAACTGAACTTCATAAATCTCGACAGATACCCTAGTTGTCAAGTAGCTATCAAGCCTCGGGCTGAAACAGTTATTTTAAACCTCAATAGATACTAGCTATCGAGTTTTAAAGAACAACACTTCTTCACTTGATTCTTGGATAGACTTGTATGACTTTAACACTTGAACTTGAAACAAGGTTTCTTGAAGCATTAAACACATCCTAGATCTACCCAATTACAAGTAAAGTGCGTTTTGTCTAAGGATTAGCTAATTACATAAAATGTTAACATATGTTTCTAACATTGAATCACATATGTCCTAACAATCTCCCCCTTTGGCAATCCATAACAAAACCACAACAAACAAATGAACATATGAGAGGAGTCATAAATCACTCAACTCATACTCACTTGTTGAATACAATAAAATCTATTCTAATACAAGCTTTTGAAAAACTTTTCAAAAAGAGAGTTTAAGGCAAGTAGACTTTGACAACTTATATTTCTGAAACATTTTGAACAAAACTCATCACGGCATCTTAGTGTGAAACAGAAATAAAAGATTGCATACATTAAATAAGAAACATGTGTATAAAGATAGAAAAGAAACAACACATGAAGAGATAGGTGAAACAACTGTAATAACAACCTCAAATGTATATATATCAACTAGTACAAGGTTTACTATCACAATATGATCACAAGATCTAAGGTACATGAACAATGTATCTAAAATAGAGAGAAAAGAAAAAGATACATAAAATCCTCACTACATCCCTAAAAAATACACTCCCATTAACAAAAAGCTCTTATACTAACCCTTCCCCTATGAGTATGACTACTCTCATATCCAAAACTACTCCCCCTTTTTGTCACGTGTGATAAAGGGTAAGTATATCAAGTAGACATCTCGTCATCACTGGGTAAGCTAGCATCCCCATCCTCATCATCATCATCATCATTGGGGTCATCATCGATGTCGAATGCCTCGGGAGGAGGAGAGGGAGACTCTACAAAGCCACCAAGGCGAGCCTGCTATTTGGCAATATGACCAACACAGGTGTTGACCTGACACAACTCATCACTAAGAGTGTCAAGGTGAGCATCCATGCGTTGAAGCTGCGCCATGATTGCATCAAGAGTCACACCACCCGCAGAAGAAGAGGGAGCGAAGGTGGATGGAGTTGAAGAAGTGGGAGGAGCTGCTGTCCCAGACCGCCTCGAACGTAACTGCGCCTCGCTCCGTTTAACGGTAGCAGCGTCTATGGCACATATGACATGGAAGTGGTCGGAAATGGGAAAGGGGACAGAAAAATGGTGTAGAATCCTCGTGATAGCTGAAGGGAAGATGAGCTTTTAACGGGTTGCCGTATTTCTATATACATCTATGATGGAAAGAATAAAATGAGAGGGAAAATCTATAGTAAGATGCTTTAAAAGGGAAAGCAAAAAATCAAGAACGGGGCTCGGTAATTGAGTTATAATGAGATGAAGGATGCAAAACAAAAGTGATAACCATGTTAAGAAACCGAGGACCTTTAGCAAAGGACTTACAAGGAGTGAACTATTGATCACCCTAATCAAAGGGACTCTCACAAAAAGCTATAAGGTCGTCTTTAGACACAGTCTTAAGATGCTCACAACCATGGTAGTTAGGATGCGCTACCCTGGGGACATGGAGCACGTCTGATATAATATCCGAAGTGACCACGATGCGCGTACCTCGAACGCGAGTAACAAAGAAAGGTACTGAATAATCAAATCCATGTATGTTAGAGTAGAACTCCTGTACAAGCATGGATGGACAAGTGACCGGGGCATCACACAGTGACTTCCAACCCCTACTGTGAATGATAGTGGGTAGGTCAGTGTCGTAGAAGTCTGACAAAATGACTTGGTGTTCCGAATGAACGCCTCATAGAGAAAAGTTCTTTGAAAAGTCCTATCAGGCTTTATCATCACAGAAATGATATGTGAGGGAGTAAGATCAGAAAAAGTGGATGCTCCAGAATGAAGAGGGTTCCAGGATGGAGTAGATTTTCATTTAGGTGTCATAGAGCAACTAACTGAAAGAAGGAGGGGGAAAGAGAGAGAGAAAATTAGAAAAGTACCAATAAAGTCAATATATAAGAATATAGAGAATGTAAAGTATGTATGCATGAAAATGCATGAGCATGTGATATGTAATAGTAAAAAAACATTATGGGCTCAACCTAATCCAATCCTACCAGCACACATTCATTTCAACAAAGTAAACACACATCTAAAATGCATGAAGCAGTGTTGTAATGCACATGTGATGCAATGCATGATGTTTTAAGATCAAATATACAAAACCCATCCCAAAATATTGCAAAAACCTCTTTGATTTGGAAAAGCCCCAAATTTTTCAACAAACCCCAAAAGTTAGGTCACAAAAGATGAAATGCATGAAGAAATGAATAAGAAAGAGTCTTACCAGAGAAAAGAATTGAACTTGAGACTGAAGAACACTTGGGAAAGAGGTTTAGAGTGAGTGAGAGAGGTTTGTGAGGGGAAAAGACACAAAGTAGTCAAGAGAGATCGAGGAAATGAGATTTGAAATAGCGTGGACCCTATATATAGAATCTCTTAAATCTCGACAGATCGAGAGGTGTCGAGGTTCATAAATCTCGACAGATGCATCTATCGAGAAGCTATCTATAAGTGTTCACAGCAAAAACAAGCTCGATGGATAGAGGAACTATCAAGCAGCTATCAAGGAGACAAAAACTTTCACAATGGATTGAGGAGCTATCGAGAAGCTATCGAGATTGCGATAAAAAGAAGCTGAAAAGCTTAATAGATAAGCTAGGTGTTGAAAGGTGTCAAGGAGCTGTCGAGATTGCTTAAAAACAGTTTTCAAGAAGAGAAAAACACAAATATGAATGCAATCAAACATGTAACTCAACCAAGGATCCAAACAACATTTTAATCTCTCAAAAATATCTCTAAATCAAGAAAAATGTAAGCACATAGATCCCAAAACACACACACACACTAAACAAGTTTAACCAATTTTATATTTCAAAAATAAGTTAAGATAGTTTAGTGAGCATACATTAACACATGTATTCCTTGTGATAGCCAAATCACATTGTACCTGCACATGTATCAAAAGTAACAAAGAATATTGCGTGTTGTGTGTGGGAAACATCGTAAGATTGCATAAGTGTTTGCATGTTATAATGATTTGAGATATGAGAAAATCACTTTAACTCACACACAATCATAATTGTTTGATGGGGACTATCACCTTCGAGGTACATCCTATAACTCCCACATTTCCTAGAATACACGCTTGCAATCATATATAAAGCATTTTGTTCTTTTTGCTTTTATTTTTCTTTGCATATTTTTCTTTTAAGCAAACCATGCATGGGCATATATGAAAGAGAAAATAAATACCCAATTATGTTAAGCTTTTGACATTGCACTTTTGTTATGCCAAAGCATACAGATGTCATTTCATGATTGGCAGGTAACAGTGGTGAGATGGTTATTTATGCCTTTCTCTCAGGATTTTCTAGTCCTTCCCATCAAAAAGAGTAATACGAGTGTTAAGTACAAGAGATCACTTAACCCTACTCATCACAAACACGTGCCACAAAGCTCACTTGCTTAATTCTACATAGAGATGCTCATCTAAGCTACAAGAGATACAAAGTTTAGAAAACTTTGTTTCAATGGCCATCCAAGCTACACAAGTACCAATGTACACAAACACACTGTTTTTGTATTTTTCAAATTTTCAAATTTTTTTTTATATGAAAAACAAAATAAAATAAAACTAAAAAATAACTAAACAAAAACATGTTGAACAAGACAAAGCAATGCATAAAACTAGACTGACTCAAAACATAAAAGCAAAACACACAAGTAATGCAAAAACAAAAACAAGAAGGGGAGAGAGAGAGAAGAAGTGACAGAATCACTTGGAGCCCTTTTCCTTCCACACCTTGGAAGAACCTTTCCGTTTATCAAATCCTTGATTTGGTGGTGAGGGGGAAGAGTTAAAACCGTTCAAGTTCGAAAGGAACATGAGGGCTTTGAGAAGATCTCTAAGAGGAGCAAAAAAGGATGAAAGCTGATTCTGGTTTCCTAACGTGATCTTGCTATTGCTCTATTGAGTGGCTAGCCACTTATAGCAATTTGGTCAAGTATGACTAGCTGCGCCATAGTGATGACAGAAGTGTTGCTTTTTCTATTTTGGCTTTTAAGAGTTTCCTTTCTTAACCATAGGGTCTTTAACTTCTTTCTTATCCTGCTTAGGGGGTGCTCCTAAGATAAATTTACCCTTGTCTAGGTTCTCACTTGCTAATTCATTCTTAACATTATTGTTCTCAGTTTCAACATTATCAGTAGGATGAACAAAAATAGTGGTACTAGTAGAAGCAATACTAGGAGAAGAGAAATCATACCTTAAATCAGTTTGATCGGAAGTAGATTTCTAAAGACTGAGCATCTCATCGAGCTTAGCACTTGACGTCCTTTCCAACTGAGCTCTGACTTAGAACAGTTCTGCCTCAAGCTTCTTGGTCTTCTTAGCCAAGAAATTGTTCTCAAATCTTAGTGCTCCAATAGACTAATTGGCTTCATCAAACTTTGTAGAGATTTCTTCTCGCTCGAGCTTCACATCACTAAGCTTCTTGGTGGCCAACCTATACAACTTCTCATGCTTTTCTGAGACCTTGTACAACTTTGCATAGGTTGTGTGGATGTCATCTTGCTCATCCATCTTTTCAAACTTAGACTCCACCAATTCCTTTTCTTCATCCACATCTTCAACAATCCCCTCAGTAGGATTTATAGTGGCAGTGAAGGCATTGAGGATTCCATCATCCTTATTATCGGAGTCATCCTTAGGCTTGGTGTTGCTCAATTTAGCAGCATGTGCCTTGCTTTTTCCAATGGTCTTAAGATAAGTAGGGCACTCTTGTTTCATGTGACTGAAGCCTTGACACCCAAAGCACTTTGGTCCTGAAGAAACAGTGTACTGACCGCCATCCCTAGCATCATTTTTCCTTTGTCTTAGCTCTTAGACTACGAAGAACTCGACTGTCTATGGTCCTTGTCAAAGCCCTTTGCATTGGCATTCTTCATAAACTTCTTGAATTGCCTGGTGACGTAAGACTTCATCTTAGAATCTTCATCATTAGAAGGCTCATCAGTATCACTACTCTTGGCCTTCAATGCCATACTTTTACTCTTGCTTAATTTCATGATCCTTGTCAAACCCAACTCATAGGTCTACAGATTACCAACCAACTTTGTCAAAGGAATTTTGTCAATGTCCTTTGATTTCTCAATGGCAGTGATCTTGGAATGGAATCTCTCGGGTAGAGATCTAAACACCTTTCTCACAATCTTGGGTTCAGGAATGGTTTCCCCAAGATTAAAGGCTGAGTTCACTATGTCCTTGAGCTTGGCATAGAACTCATTGAATGACTCATCCTCCTCCATCTTGATCTCTTCAAAGCTTGTAGTAAGCCTCTAAAGCTTTGAATCCTTGATAGCCTTGGTTCCTTCATAGGTTGTCTGGAGAATGGTCTATGCTTCCTTAGCAGTTTCAGTAGAGGATATCTTCTTAAATTTCTCATTTGTGACTGCACTGAATAGAGCATTCAATGCCCTGCTGTTGAAGTTTGCCACCTTGATCTTTGCATCATCCCAGTCAA
This sequence comes from Quercus ilex subsp. ballota, assembly GCA_032727855.1. Classification (NCBI taxonomy): domain Eukaryota; kingdom Viridiplantae; phylum Streptophyta; class Magnoliopsida; order Fagales; family Fagaceae; genus Quercus; species Quercus ilex. The sequence goes on from CM064911.1 coordinate 86,008,036, forward strand.
CTGGTGCTTCTGTAGGTTTGGTTCAGCCTATCTCCACAACTTGCCACACTTTCTCATCTAAAGACTACACGAAATCTCTCATGTGTACTTTCCAGTATACATAGTTAGTGCCATTAAATAAAGGAGGTATAATAAGAGACTGTCCTCTATCCATGACAAACAAGGGTCAATGGATCACACAGCAAAAATTAACCCTAATCAGAGTGTGCCTGCTCTAATACCACTTGATAGGCCAAGAAAGTATTGACCCCTTGTGATAAATTAACTAGTTAATTAGCCAAGTTTATTAATTAATCAAATTAACATGCTAAGCGCAGGGTAGCACAAACAAATCACCAATTATCTAAAGTATGCAGCGGAAAATAAATTGACATGGTGATTTGTTTACGAATGGGGAAAAACTACACGGCAAAAACCCCATTGCTTGATTTCAAGGTCACCACCCCCAAGAATCCATTATTATCAAGACAAGCGGTTACAAGTAAAGGAATCCTAGTACCTTATACCAACCTACAGTTGAACCCTTACTCCAATACCCAATTAGGCTTATTCTGTAGTGACAATCTCTCCTTTTCAATGCACATCTCCCAGCACATGACTAACCAATTATGAGGATTCCAGTACGCGACTTGATCACTAACTTGAGAAGGATGTTGGCTACAAAATTCTTCTGTTCATCACCCGATGAAGATTATGAAGTTGCTTGGTCATAAAACCCTATGATGTACAAACACAAGAAGTTCTTGAAGCGGAAGAAGAACTAAGGCAAACTAGGTTTCCGGTTACACTTTTCATCACACTAGTAGAATTGTGCTCATGTGCAACTGTGCGTAACCTTTTACAACCCTCAAAATAATCCTTATATATGTTTAGGGTTGTGAGAAAAGAAAGCCCAAACATACATTCACAGATTGGATGAAAATCAGCTCTGAAAAAACTGAAATTCATAAATCTCGACTGATACCCTAACTGTCGAGCAGCTGTCGAGCCTCAGGCTAAAATAGCTCTTTTAAACCTCGATAGATACTAGTTGTCGAGCTTTAAAGAACATCACTTCTTCATTTGATTCTTGGATAGACTTGCATGGCTTTAACACTTGAACTTGAAACAAGGTTTCTTGAAGCATTTAACACATCCTAGATCTACCCAATTACAAGTAAATGTCGACATATGTTCCTAACATTGAATCACATATGTCCTAATAAGTCCAAATGACACCGGGTAGAAGAGTCTCAGTAAAGTTTGATAGGATAACTTGACGCTCCAGATGAACGCCACATTTCTAAAAGTTCTCCGAGAAGTCCTTCTAAGCCTTCCAAACATGGAACTAGATATGAAAGGGAGGATCGAAAGAAGAAGAAGACCCAGAGCCTCAAAGAGGGTTTCGAGCCAGAGTAGATTTACACTATTTGGGTGCCATAGCACAGTCTATCTGAGAGAAAGAAAGAGAGAAAATAGAACACATCACAACCAGAAAAAGAAAGAAAAGAAAGAGCGTATGCATGAAGAATGCATGAACATGTGACGTATAAACAACACTCACAATTTTAAACAAGCACACAATCCTAAAATGCATGAAACATAGTTATAATGCATAGAGAAGGCAATACATGATCATATAACAACAAAATCAAAAAGCCTAACCCAAAAATTTCAAGAAAATTCAAAAACCCCAAAATGTTTTAAAAAACATCAAAAAGATCCAAACCTAGGTCTAAAATACATGAATGCATGTAGAAAGAGAGATTAAGAAATCTTACCAAGTGATTTGAACTTGGATAAGGCCAAAAACTTGATAGGTAAAAGGATTTTAGAGTTAGAAAAGGTTTTGGGTCGAGAGAGAAGAGTTTTCTATCGAAGAGAGAAGGAAGAAATGAAGTCTGAATTATGTCTGTACTATATATAGAAATCGCAGCTCGATGGATCAAAGATTCTATCGAGATCTATCGAGCACTAAATCTCGACCGAAATGAATCTGTCGAGGTGTTGTCGAGGAACTGTTGACGGCAAAACACTTCGATGGATCGAGAAGCTGTCGAGAATTAATCAGTCACATAGAAGGCTCAAAAAAATTGGCTCGATGGATCGAGAAGCTGTCGAGATGCAGTCAAGATTCCATCAAGAATAAACCCAGAAATCTGTTGAGATGCTATCGAGGCTGAAGAAAGAAAGCTTTGATAGAAATGGAATCTATCAAGGATCTGTCAAGAAGCTGTCGAGCTTGAAGAAAAAGAGTTTTTCAAGGAGGAAAAATACATAAAGATGAATGCAACAAGAAAGCTACTCAAACAAAGATCCAAGCAACATGTTAAGCTCTTAAAACATCTCTCAACATATAAGCAAAGCATCCATAGATCCAAAAACACACACACACACTAAACAAGTCTAACAAATTTTATACTTCAAAAACAAGTTAAGACAGTTTAGTGAGGATATATTAACACATATATTCCTTGTAATGGCCAAATTACATTGTACATACACATGTATCAAAGTTAGCAAAGAGATTTTGCATGTTGTGTGTGAAAACATAACAAGTGTGCACAAGTTTCTCATATTATAACAATTTAAGATATGAGAGAATCAACAACACTCACACATAATCATAACTGTTTGATGAGGACTATCACCTTCGAGGCACATCATATAACTCTCACATCTACTAGAAACACACTTGCAACCATATTTAAAAGCATTTTGATTCTTTTTTGCTTTTATATTCTTTGCATGTTTTCTTTTCGAACATATCATTCATGGGCATATAGAGAGAGAGAGAAGAAATACCCAATTATGTAGGACAAAACATCACAATTTTGCTATGCCGAAGCACATAGTTGTTATACATGATTAGTGGGATTTACTGCTGAGATGGTTATTTATGTCTTTCTCTTAGGATTTTCTAGTCCTTCCCGTCAAAAAGAGTGATATGAGTAGTAAGTGTAAAAGAGACAAACTTAATCATACTCATCACAAACATGAGCCACAAAGCTCACTTGCTTAGTTGTGCATTAAAGTGATACAAAGTTTAGAAAACTTTGTTTCATTGGCCATCCAAGGTACACAAGTACCAATATACACAAACACACATTGTTTTTGTATTTTTCTAATTTTTTTTATATAAAAAAAAAAAAAAAAACTGAAAACAAACAAACAAAACATGTTAAACAAACAAAGCATAAAACTAGATGCAAATGCATGAGAAAGAAGAAAAAGTGACTGAATCACTTTGAGCCTTTTTCCTTCCACACCTTGGAAGGACCTTTGCTTTGTGTGAACTTTTGAACTAGAGGAGAGGAGGTAGAATTGAAACTATTCAAATTTTAAAGGAACACGAGGGCTTTGAGAAGATCTCCAAGAGGACCCAAAGATGGTGGAAACTAACCTTGACCACCAGATGATAACACACTATTGATTTATTGACTAGCTAACCACTTACAACAATTTGAACGAGTGTGTCCCGAAGCTCCACAGTAATGATAGAAATGCGACTTCTTTGGTTGAGACTTCTTATTATTGTTCTTCTTATTCCTAGGGTTTCTAGTCTTTTTCTTTTCTATCTTAGGGGGTGCTCCTAGAATAGATTTGCCATTGTCTATATTCTCACTAGTTATTTCAATTTTAGATTCATTGTTCTCAAAATTAACATCATTAGCAAGTGAGAAAAAAATAGTTCTACTAGAAGAGGCAATATGAAAAGAGTTAAAGAGTTCATACCCCATGCCAATTCTGTTAGAAGTTGATTTATGGAGGTTCAGCATTTCATCCAGCTTTGCACTAGAAGTCCTCTCCAATTGAGCTCGAACTTGGAACAGTTTGCTTCAAGCTTCTTGGTTCTTTCAGCCAAGAAATTGTTCTCAAACCACAATGCTCCAATGAGTTGGTTGGCTTCATCAACCTTGGTAGAGAGCTCCTCTCGTTCCAACTCCACTTCACTAAGCTTTTTAGTGGACAGCCTATACAATTTCTCATACTTTTCAGACACCTTATATAACTTTGCATAGGCTATATGGATGTCATCCTGATCATCCATCTTTTCAAACTTTGATTCCACCAAGTCCTCTTCTTAATCCACTTCTTCTATTATCCCCTCAGTAGGACCCACTGTGGCAATGAAAGCACTCAAGATTCCCTCGTCATCACTATCATCTAACCCAATCTCAGGCTCGGTATCACTCAAGGTAGCAGCAAATGTCTTGCATTTCCCAGTTGACTTGAGATATGTTGGACATTCTTGTTTCATGTGTCCAAAACCTTGACATCCAAAGCACTTTGATCCGGAGGGAATAGTATATTGACCGCCATCCCTAGCATCCTTCTTCCCTCTATCTTGACTTTTAAATTGAGAGGAACTTGATTGCTTATGGTCCTTGTCAAAACCTTTCACATTGGCGTTCTTCATGAACTTCTTGAACTACCTAGTGATGTAGGACTTCATCTTAGAAGCTTCATCATCTGAAGACTCATCAATCTCATTACTCTTGGCCTTCAGTGCCATCCTCTTGCTTCTGATTCCTTTCCCAAGTCTAGTTAAACCCAATTCATAGGTTTGCAAGTGGCTAATTAGCTCCGTCAAAGGAATGGTGCCAATATCCTTTGATTCTTCAATTGTTGTTATCTTGGCATGAGATCTCTCTAGTAAAGAACTTAGCACTTTTCTCACAACCTTGGGTTTGGGAATAGTTTCCCCAAGATTAAAGGCGTAGTTGTTTGGCATAGAACTCATCAAATAACTCATCCTCCTCCATCTTGATTTCCTCAAAGCTTGTAGTAAGCCTTTAAAGCTTAGAATCTTTAATGGCCTTAGTTCCTTTATAGGTCATTTAGAGAATGGTCCATGCTTCTTTTGTAGTTTCAGTCAAGGATATTTTCTTAAACTCCTCATTCATGACCGCACTGAATATGGCATTCAATGCTTTGCTGTTAAAGTTTGCCACTTTGATCTTTGCATCATCCCAATCAGCTGGCGCTTCCTTTGGTTTAGTCCAGCCAATCTCCACAGCTTGCCAGACTTTCTCATCTAAAGACTGCAAGAAAGCTCTCATGCGTACTTTCCAATATGCATAATTAATTCCATCAAATAAAGGAGGTATAATTAAAGACTGTCCTCTATCCATGACAAACAGGGATCAATGGATCACACAACAAAGAATAAAACCTAATCAGAGTGTACCCGCTTTGATACCACTTGTTGGGTCAAAATGAATTGACCCCTTGCAAATTAATTAATTACCCAAGTTAATTAATTAGTCAAATTACATGCAATAGTGTGGTAACACAAATAAATCACCAAATAAATAAATGCAGTGAAAAATAAATTTGACACAAGTGATTTGTTTACGAATGGGGAAAACCACCGAGGCAAAACCCCACTGGGTAAATTTAAGGCCTATACTCCCGAGAATCCACTATTATCAATCACAAGCAGTTACAAGTATAAGGAATCTTACCAGACCCTATGGCCTATCCCGAAATACCAACCTATAGTTGAACCCTTACCCCAATATCTAATTGGACTTGTATCTTAGCGGTAATTACTCCATTCAGTGCATGAATCCCAATACATGACTAACCAATGATGCACGGATCCCAGTACGTGACTAACACACCAACTTGAGGAAAATTGTTGGTTGCAAAGTTCTTCAATTCATCAACAATGAAGATCAAGAAGCTCTTTGGTCACAAAACCCTTGGCGTAAAGACGCAGTAGCTTCTATAGAGAGAATGATGAACTAGGTCATAATATGCTTGAATTATGTTTGCAACACTTTGTAACAATTTTGACGGCCTTTAAAATAAGCCTTATATATGCCTAGGGTTATAAGAAAAGAAACCCTACACAAATACATAAGCATATGTGTGTAATCAGATCTGGAAAATCTGATTTAATAATTCTTAATAGATACGCTTGTGTGAAGCTTCTATCTAACTTCAACTTTAATTATTGATAGAAAGGATTCTGTTGAGAATTCTGTCGAGCTTTAATGACCAACACTTCCTTCACTTGTTTCTTGGCTAGACTTGCATGGTTTCAATATTTAACTTGAACACTTGTTTCTTGAAGTACTAAACCCATCCTAGATTTACCCAATTACAAGTAAAGTGCGTTTTATCAAAAGATTAGCCAATTACATAAAAATGTCCCTAACAATATGCAAAGCGGTGCTGATGAAAAACTGAAATAACTCTGGAAGTGATTTAATTTCTCTAGTATGGTCATTTCAAAATTCTGATGTGTGTACTAGAGGGCCCTTTTCAATTCCATTTAAATGGAATAATACCATTATCAAGTATTGGTCTTTGTGTAAGTGTTGTGCATGTGTGTTCTATTTATCTATGGATCATAGTGCATTTTTTAGTCATAAAAATTAAGTTTTAAAATTGTGCATCAATTGGCTTCAATACTGCATATATATATATGTTATTTACTACTTATTGTTGTATGGAAACATTTCTTTAAAAATTAGAAACTATATTATTTATGATTTTATGTTTTAAACTAGGTTCTTTCTTATATGGACATATGTTAAATATTTTTATTCATATAAATTTGAGGATTTTGCATTTGCCCATTGATGTTACGCATTTGTCAACTATTGAACACGTCCACAAATGAATAGATGATTTGAATTTGAATTTAATTTTTATGATTTGTGAGTGAGTTTGCATTGTCATTGGAGTCTAATAAAATACACCATCATCAAAATTCAAGAACAATAAACTCTATTTACAAAAGCAAAGGACTTCTTTATCACAGCTATTGGCAACCTGTCTTGTGACGAGGATTTCACAATTCACAATTAGTTTTTGTTGAATATTGGTATGTTACTTTAACAAAGCATTCACATTATGTTATCAAGTTTTGATATTTAGTCTTTGTTAGGACTGTGTTATTTTAAATATTATCAAGTTTTGAAATTTATTCTTGGCAGGGTGGTTTTTTTTTTTTTTTTTAAACTACTGTAGGACTGCAATGGTTAATGAGATTGCATATTTTACTTAATTACGAAGTAACAATGGTGCAATACCAATGTTGCCTCCTATTTAATATTTGCTATTTTTCTTATTTTTAATTCTTACTTCTTCTTTTTTTTTTGGGTCCCTTTTTTGGGTCACATATCAACAATTTTGTTGGATTGCATACTAGATATATTAGATGATTTCGGGTGAAAGACTTTAGAACATATTGTATGATTCAAGGCTCATATAAAGTGGTAGTAATTGGTTGTTTAAGAACTTTTTTTGTAAAATAAATTATCCTAAATATGTCTATATTTATCAATTTGTGTAATTTTACATTGGATTCAATTTACTGTTTTTTGGAATGGTAATGTACATATCATTATTAATTGAAACTCCTACAATTTAACTTTATTTTTCTCAATCACACCTTTTCCACATGAAGTTAATTATCCCAAACAATTTTGTGCCTTTCACTACAACTTCATTTCATTTTTTACAAGAAAATTCATTTTTAAAATTAAAAGATAATATTGCTCACGTGCAAGCTTTTCCTACAAAAAAATTTAAAACTATTTATTTATTTATTTATTATTATTATTTGCTTTTTTTAGGCATTTGAAACTTTTGTTATGGATGTGTACTTAATGGCTACATTTTACGACGAAGTGGCTACCTTTTAGGATTAAAAAAAACTTGGTGAGAGCCTGAGAGGCGTTCTCATTAAAATAACAAAATAGATATTTACTAAGTGGCTACCTTCTAGGAATAATAAAAAATAAAAACCTTGATAACTCTCATTAAAAAATTTTTAAAAAAAAATCACAATGTTAGGCCTTTCCCATATAAAAAATAAAATAAAAAATTAATACTATTTTTTTTTTTTCTTTTTAGGCATTTGAAATTTTGTACTAGAATTGTGCCAGTTCAAAAAAATAAATAAATTACATTTGGGCCTGGGTTCAAAAAATAATAAATGCACCAAAAAGAAATTATGTGGCTTGATATTAAACTTTGAGAATAGGTGGCCTTCTCAAATGATATTCTTGGTGTTTTAAAAAATTAATACTTTAAATTTTTTATTATTATTTTTAGGCAATTGAAACGTTTGCTTTAGAATTGTAACAGTTTATAAGAAAAACAAAAAACTTCTAGGCCTAGGTTAAAAAAAAAAAAAAAAATTAATAGATGCACCAAAATACAAAAAATAAAAAATAAAAATTTATGTGACTTGATTTTAACTTTGAGAATAGGTGGACTCTTCAAGTATTCATGGTGTTTAAAAAAGTTTGATACAATTTTAAAGATAACTTCACAACTTCCATTACAAAAAAAAAAAAAAAAAAAAAAAAAAAAAAAAAAAAAAAAAAACCTTCATACCATGAGAGCCTATGCTATTAAAAAAAATTAATGATATTTAATATTTGGGGTAGGGAAATTTCAATCAATTGAGCTATAAGTAAAATACTAGCCTTTGAGCACGTGCTCAGAGGCTCTTTTATTTTTTGGATAAGGGTTGATTTAGATTATTTCTTATTGTAAGGACAAATCTTTTAGTCAAAGCCCAACGGACTTAGGGTGCGTTTGGATACCGCTTATTTTGTTGAAAACAAAAAGCTGAAAACATTGTAGCAAAATAATTTTTAAATGTGTGAATAGTGCTGTGGGACCCATTTTTAATGAAAAAGTTGCTGAAACAAGAGGTTTGTGAGTCCTGTGAACAGTGCACAGGACCTACTTGAAATGCTGGAAAGCCCTTTTCCAAAAAAAAAAAAAAAAAAAGTAAACGCAGATGTTGGATACGTGTAAAACACTTATCCAAACGCATACTTAGACAATGAAGCAATAGGCCTAGAACAATGAATTTGTTAGAGAGTGGGCTAGAAGTAGAATGCTCAATGAGTCCAATAAGAACCAAGTTGTGTTAGTTTGAATTAGGAATGATTGAAAAGCGCAGGTTAAGAAAGAAAAGTTATCCTCAGTCAAGTATGAGGATGATTTGTTCTTGAATATATTTCAAACTTGTTCAGAGTAAGTTGTTGATTACAAAAAGAATATTCTCTAGGATTTTTCTCCCCCTCTCTCTTGGAACTCTTCCCTCATATATTCCCTTTTTCTCTTTCATCTCAGCCCTCCACGTGTAGATCAGATTGCCAATTTTCTTGATACTCGTTCCACCAGCACCTTCATGAAGCGTTCTTCGTGTTCTTGGTTTGTGGTGGAAGTTCTTCGGGGCTTTAGGAGCTTGGATCCGTAGAGCTTCACTGATTTGTGATTTGTTGATATTTTCGGACACTTTAGGCTTGATTCCCGCAAACTTTTGGATCTAGGCGGATGATTTGGATGATTTTTCTTCGAATGTTCTTCGTATTCGAAGGTTGAAGTTCTTGAAGTTCTTGAAGGCTTTAGAGCTTGGTTCCGACAGAGCTTCTGGACTTCTGAATCTTCTCTGATGCTGCTTGTGCTTCAGATGGCATGATGTCCTCCTAAATGTCTTAGGAAGGCTTCTATTTATAGGAGTTTTGGGGTGAATGAGTGACACGTGGTGGAGTTTGATTGGTGACACATGTCACAGTCTGGTTGGTCCGCTTATATCATCGCTTACACATGCGAGGTTGCTTAGGTCATCGCTTACACGTGTGAGGTTGCTTGGGTCATCGCTTACACGTGCGAGACTGCTTGTGTCATTGCTTGCACGAGCCGATGCATGATTGGTTCTCGCATGACACTTGGCAAATTTCTGTTGGCTTCTGAATGGCAACATTAAAACCTAGCAGCAGTATGTGGCGCTTTGTAATTAGCTGTATTTTGTGGTCTTGGTAGTGTGACGTGTCAGCTTGTGATAGGTCGGGAATTTTCCCTCTCTACAAATGCCCCCTTGAGACTTGTTCACGCACACGGTTTTAGAGTGTGGTGTGGGAATGAGTTTCGAAAACAGATTTTTACACTTGGTTCTTCAAATGAAGTAATTGAAGGTGGTGGAGCTTTCAGCAGGATGAAATAATTTCCGAGGAGTAGACCCACCCATATGAAAGGTTTTGATGAGACTGAAAAGAGGTCTGCGAGTATTTGAATGTACTTGCGTGACCGAGCCTTCTCAGGAGAGGTTAAGTTGAAGTAACTTCAAAAGAGTATTTTTGGATTGTTGGCGGCGATCACAGGGTGTAGAAGATGGGGAAAATGCGAGGATGGTGGCTGGGTACAGCCTGTAGAGTCATGGGGCTAGCCTCGTGTTTTTGAAAACTTCTGGTGAAGTTATATCGGAAGAGTATACTTCGGATTAAGGCGAGGCCATGTGGGAAAGTGGTTGAGTGCGCATGTGTCATCGTTTCACTTAGGTTAAGTTGAGGTAATTTCAGAAGCTTATGGATTCTGGGGATGATGGTGTTGGTGGTGAAAAAGACGGGGATGAAGCAAAGTGAATGGGTGAAACACACGCCACCATGGTGCTGGCCCTGTACGTTGCATGGGTTTTGACAGTGAGTCATCGAATATGCGTGTGTAATGGGACCATGCCGACGGACATTAAGTTGAAGTAATTTCAGAAGAGTACCTTCTGAAATACTTCAAGCTAGATTTAAGTTGGAGTAATTTCAGAAAATGTATTTTGAGGTACCAGCAACGATGACCTTTGAGTCCCATAGTGGTGGGGACATGGAATAAGGCTCTGGTAACCATTTACCAGCCCCAAAGGCTGAACTCTGATGAGCTGGTGCCTTGAAGGTTGCCTCAAATGTTGGATGAAAGACAATTTGTAGAATACCCCAATACTTTTTACCATCTTCACTTACTGCTTCTTGTTGGAAAAGTACAAAAAAAAGAAAGATGAAGCTAACTTGTGATTCTGGTCTTAGAAACCAGCCAAGTTGCTGTTTGTTCCAAACTACCGCTTTTATTGGATGACCAAGCAATTAGAGAGAGACTACAAGAGACCTGAGGTTAGGAACAGGTGTCTCTGCTGGACTTAGATTTCCTGGCCAACCAAATCCACGGAAGCATGGAAGGCCGATACAGACCTTGTTATGAGTAATTTTATGAACAAAGGTGGATGTTAAGTGGAGAAACAAAATTTGTTTGGATCTCAAAACTACAATGATGTTGTGAAGAGGGTTTCTACCGAACCATGAGAGGGTTGATTTCAAACTGACTATGAAGCAATATTGGTTGCTAAGTGTTGAGAATGATGAAGTCATAGTGAGAAATGGCTGTGAGAATGAGGACTTGAAAATTTGAAAGAAGCAAATCTTCATTTCATGACTCAGTGTATTTTCCTTTATGAGTTCTTGATGAATCCGGCCCTTCTATTTATAGTGGAGAGACGAAGAATGGTAGATGGATAGTTGAGAATGGTGGATGTGAATTTTTGGTGAGACTGGTGGATGAGAATGGTAGGTGAGAGACCGGTAGAGAACGAGAATGGTAAATGAGAGAGATGAAGAATGGTAGGTGGGAATGTTTGGCACCGAAAAGGTAATGGTGGGTTGGACGGGTGACCCGATATAATTTCAAGCTCAAGACACACTTGTGAGAGTTCATTTGTACTTTAGAAGGAAAGCCTTGATGAAGTCTGGGGAATAACCCTGAGGGGATCCAAACTAAATGGATGAATCTCAAATTTTGATATTGAGAACTTTAGTTTTGGATACTGTCAGTACTCCACCGATGTGGGTTAGATTGATGATTTCCAAGTCGTAAAAAAAAACTATGCAAGACAAGTCTGGCTTGAAAATCTTGACTTTGAGTTGATTTCAACATAAAAGTCAACTATCTTGGAATTGAGTCGTTTTGTGCAATTTCTGAGTCTCAAATGATGGAACGGACTCCAAATTTGGAATGTATGCGAAAAATTGAGCAAGATAGGTCCCTCTTAAAAATTTTGATTTTTGGTCAAAATTTTTGCAAAAGTCAACTTTCTGAAGATTGGACGTTTGCGCAATTTCCGAGTTTCGAATGGAGAAACGGATCTCAAAATCGGAATGTACGCAAAAAATCGAGTGGGACAGACCCCTTTTGAAAATTTCGACTTTTTGGTCAAAGTCAAAGTTCAACTTGGTTAAAGCATTTTATTTCTCAAATTTTTTTTTTTTTTCAGCGGTTCAGACCGGGTCAGATTTTCGGGTCGATCAAACCGGTGAGATGACGTCATGCATGACGTCGCAGAGCTGAGGTGTGTGGCGCGTATGGCGCGTGAGGGAGACCAGCGCGTGTGGGCGCGTAGACGTAAGGCGAGGCGCGTGGCAGCGCGTGTGACTGAAGGATTTTGACGCCGAATCTTCTGGTGGCTCGTGGCAGCTCTTTTGATCCCAAAATTTTTGGGTTTTGTCGATCTAAGGCCGTAGATTACTCCTGTAGGGTTAGTTTTGTGAAATTATGATCAGGTTTGCACAGATTTGAAGGACTAGGCCGCGGTTTGTTGAGAAATTGTGGCGGCGCGTGGTGGCACGTGGCCGGATATCTGGGTCTGGCATTTTCAGGTTTGGTGAATCGAAGGCCGTAGAAGTCTCCTGTGATGTCGGTTTCATGGATTTATGGTCTTGGGCGGCCCTGACAGTGCTTGACATTGGTTAATCTGCAATTGTTTCTGCTTTCAAGGTCGACTGCACAAGGAGCTTTGAACAATCATGCGGCCTGGAGGTATTTTTCTGTGATATAGTGTAGTATTTTCTTGACATGTGTACTTCTTTTTGCAGGCCTATAGGTATTTTTCTGAGATCTAGTGCAGTATTCTTTGACAATCCTTTTAACCATTTTCACACTTCTTTCCTTTTGTCTATTAGCTTTCTAGGGATCCCTATATAAAGCCCTCCGGGGCATGCATTAATCAATACAAGGAATTTTCAGTGGGTAGTATCTTTAAGTGTAGAGAAATTATGCAGAGAAATTATGTGTTTTTTTTTTTTTTTTTTTTAGTTGGCACGCTGGAGATTAAAATTGAAGCTCTCTCTTTATCGATTTTTTTTTTTTGGTTGAGACGTGCCATGAGATTTTCTACTGACAAGTTCTTTGTTGTTGCTTATTTTTGTCATGCAGCATGCTTTCTTTGGCAATTGAGCCGCACCAACACTTGTCTTTTCAACGCAGCTATCTCAAGAGTCTTTGCAATGTAGCCACATCAAGAGTCTTTACCATGAAGATATGCCAACATTTGTCCTTGTACTGAAGCAATATTTGCACTTACATATGTCATGAAGTCGCACCACCATTTGCACTGAAGCCGTGTCAACATTCATCTTTGCCATGCAGCCACGTCAACACTTCAGTTGCATCGAAGTCGTGCTAACATCCATCTTTGCCATGTCAACACTTCATTCGCACCAAAGCTGTGCCGACCTTCATCTTTGCCATGTCAACACTCATCTCAACCATGAAGCCATGTCATTCATTCGCACCAAAGCCGTGCCGACATCCATTTTGGCCATGAAGCCACGACAACACTTCATTCGCACCGAAGCTGTGCCAACCTTCATCTTTGCCATGTCAACACTCATCTCAGCCATGAAGCCATGTCAACAATTCATTCGCACCAAAGCCGTGCCGACATCCATTTTGGCCATGAAGCCACGACAATACTTCATTCGCACCAAAGCTGTGCCAACCTTCATCTTTGCCATGTCAACACTCATCTCAGCCATGAAGCCATGTTAACAATTCATTCGCACCAAAGCCGTGCCGACATCCATTTTGGCCATGAAGCCACGACAACACTTCATTCGCACCGAAGCTGTGCCAACCTTCATTTTTGCCATGTCAACACTTATCTCAGCCATGAAGCCATGTCAACAATTCATTCGCACCAAAGCCGTGCCAACGTTCATCTTCGTCATGAAGCCACGTCAACAATTTATTCGCATCGAAGCTGTGCCAACCTTCATCTTTGTCATGAAGCCATGACAACACTCCACACTAGCACTTGCACTCACATTTGAAGTTGCACCCATATTTGCCTTTATAATAAAGCTACAACAGCATCAATTTTCAGAGGCAACGTAGCTCAGACATCGAGGTGCATAGCACTGTAGCTAGACATCAGGATTTCAAAGATGCCAACAAGACGTTGAAGATGCAAGGAAAGGCCAACAAAACCTTGAAGATGAGGGAAAGAATGATGCCAATACTTTGAAGATGTCAGAACATGCCACCAAGAATCTGACAATGCATGAACATGCCTATAGAGGAGAGATGATGCAACACCGACTTCGGATATATAATCTATCATCATTCTGGAGGAAGTTGACGTCATCTAAATTTCAGAGACATGATGTAAAACGACACCACTCAGAAGGAAGATGATGTAGCTTAGACTTGCAAGGTAGAAGAAGATGCCCCCAGGAGATAAGTGATGCAAAGCATACTTCAGAAACGTAGGAGAATGTCCATAGAAAATGAGCAATGCCATGCAGACTTTGTTTCTTGCAAAAGAGGTTGAAGACTTTATTTTGTTCCATAACCAAGAATCAACTTATGCTTATCATCATTTCAAGGAAAGCTAAGCAACGTCAACTCTTTACAGTCTTCATTTTCGACTACAACGATCTTCGATCATCCTATTGAGCAGTTGACTACCTTTAAGCAATGTCTTGCCAACCAAAGGGACCTTAAAAGCATATTGACAACCGTTGCAAAACTCTTCAAGCCAAAGTGGAAATCCTTCTTCTTTTCATGTGACTGAACTTAGTGACAAGTACTAAGCTGCCTACGTACCCTGGAAAGGGATCAAGTCATCACGTAGTTCAACATAATTTTTTTTTTGATATTTTTTTTTTTGATATTTTTTTTTTTGATATTTTCTTTTTTGGATGATTTCTTTTTTCTTTTTTTTAATTTGATAACTTTTTTTTTTTTTTTTTTTGCAAAAAGGGGGGCTCAGTGTGTAATGATGGGTATCACCACTAATTGAACCCGAGACCTCTCAAGGGCGACTTGGGCATCCAACCACTACGCCACACTAGCAATTGGTGACATAGAGTGGGATTAATTTCTCCTTATTGGTACGCTTTCAGAGGTAATGGGAAGACATCATGTACTCTTGTAGCATTACAGTGGGTAGTTTAAGCTCTTGCCGAGGAGAAATCCTCGATGTTCAAGCGTAGAAGTGTTTAAGGAACTTCCCATTGATGGGGCCGATCCTTGCATCATCATTGTTGATCAACTTGTACGCTTTGTTGGTGTTTGCCCCCTGCTTGAGAGTTGGAAGTACATCACAAGCAACGGTCACATGGTTTGACCCGACAACTTCATTGAAGTCTAGATCAATCTTGTTTTCTTTGGCAAGCTTCATGATTTGTTTTTTGAAGATGAAGCATTTTTGGATTGGGTGGCCAATGATGCGATGATATTTGCAATAGTTAGGGTCATCAATTTTCCCTATGTCTTCTGGTCGCTTACATTCTAGCAATTCAATCAATTTCAATTGCAGTAGTTGTTCTAAGATGTTTGGCACATCTTCATCGGGGAACGGATATGCTTTTTGCTCACGTTCTTTAAAAGTCAGGCGACGCACTTCGTTCCTTTGCCATCCTTCAAGCTATTTTTCATTTGCCTTCACTCCTCTTCTTGGAACCTTGATTTCGACAGTATTAACAACCATTGGGTCTTTGAGGTTGACTTTTGCATTTCTATCATTCTTTCTTACTTCCTTTTTGCTTTCCTCAAGTATGGGAGGATTTGTACTTTCATGGCTAGCAATGCTCAACTCCATATCATGCGCACGAGTTGCTAACTCTTCAAATGTTTGAGGCTTTATCCCTTGAAGGATGTAAAGAAGTCCCCAATGCATGCCTTGGATGCACATCTCTACAGCAGAAATTTCAGAAAGTCAATCCTTGCAATCCAAGCTCAAAGAACGCCATCGATTGATATAATCGACCACCGGCTTATCTTCCCATTGCTTGGAATTAGTAAGCTCTATCATGCTCACTGTACGACGTGTGCTATAGAATTGGTCAAGAAACTCTCTTTCGAGTTGTTGCCAACTGTCGATTGACTCGGGTTCTAAGTCTGTATACCAATCAAAGGCATTTCCCTTGAGCGAACGGACAAATTGCTTTACAAGTAGGCCTCCTTGAGTCCCTGCGATCTCACAAGTTTCTACAAAGTGAGCAACGTGTTGCTTAGGATTTCCATTGCCATCGAACTGCAAGAACTTCGGGGGTTGATACCCATTTGGCATCCTCATGTTGTTGATGCGTTTTGTGTAGGGTTTTGAATATGTGAGAGAACTTGTAGAAGAACCTCCATATTGTGCTCGGATGGTATTTGTTATCATGTCTTGTATTTGTTGGACTGACAACGAAGCAACCGAAGTAGATTGTTCTCGTCGGGGAGTGTTTTCAATTTCTCTCCCTTCGTCATCCTTTGCGGATGTAAATTTATGACTATGGCTTGATTTACCAAGATCTTGTACTTCGAGTTTGTTCATTAAAGTTGCAATTTGGAGGTCCTTATCTTCAAGTGCTTTTGTGAGAAGGACAACCCTTTGTTCCATTTCAGCCATCTTTTCTTCCATGGTAGAGGTGTTAGTCATCATGACTGGCACAACTTCCCAGGATGATAGAGAAGGAAGTGAATTGAAGTGAGCACGTGAAATCTCATTTTTTGGGTTCCCTTTGATGAGAGAGAAATCGTGCGACCAACTTCTTGTGAAGGAAGAAGGGGATTTGCCCCCATACTTGAGGTGTTCCAAGGTGGAGATATCGTTGTTGATGACCTTGTTTCTTGTAAGAGAGTCTAAGGAGATGATTGTCTGGACCTTGGCTTCCTTGGTTGATTGAAATTGAAATTGATTGTTTGCTTTGGGTTGGCTACAATTGATTGCACCAATGTAGTTGTTGGTGGTAGTTGTACCAAGTTTAGTTGAAGTAGCTATTGTTGAAGCTTGAATGTTCTTGCTAGAGGCCATTGAAGTTGGTAGCAAGATGATGTCGAATTTCTTTTCTTTTGAAGGAGAAAGAGATGAGAGGCAGAGATGTCCCACTGGGCGTGCCGGAATATGTGGACGACTAAATTTCTCAGTTCGAAATGAGTCAAACAAGTAAAATAGTTTCACAAATGCGATTTTGTATTGATAATTGTGTGGTACAATTCTCTGTGATTACAAAAGAGTGATCCTCTGATTCGATCTCCTTGCAAGATTTGTTGATTGGAATTGTGGTAATGTGATTTTGATTTAAACACCAAATATACTTCAATTTGGCTGAAGAATGGATCGAAGACTTTTGAAACAGAATTACAATGAATCTCTGGCTATAAGCTTGTTAGAAATTCTTTGTTCTTCGTGTTCTTCGTACGTTCTTCGTGTTCTTGGTTTGTGGTGGAAGTTCTTCGGGGCTTTAGGAGCTTGGATCCGTAGAGCTTCACTGATTTGTGATTTGTTGATGTTTTCGGACACTTTAGGCTTGATTCCCGCAAACTTTTGGATCTAGGCGGATGATTTGGATGATTTTTCTTCGAATGTTCTTCGTATTCGAAGGTTGAAGTTCTTGAAGTTCTTGGAGGCTTTAGAGCTTGGTTCCGGCAGAGCTTCTGGACTTCTGAATTTTCTCTGATGCTGCTTGTGCTTCAGATGGCTTGATGTCCTCCTAAATGTCTTAGGAAGGCTTCTATTTATAGGAGTTTTGGGGTGGATGAGCGACACGTGGCGGAGTTTGATTGGTGACATGTCACAGTCTGATTGGTCCGCTTATATCATCGCTTACACGTGCGAGGTTGCTTAGGTCATCACTTACACGTGCGAGGTTGCTTGGGTCATCGCTTATACGTGCGAGGCTGCTTGTGTTATTGCTTGCACGAGCCGATGCATGATTGGTTCTTGCATGACACTTGGCAAATTTCTGTTGGCTTCTGAATGGCAACAGTAAAACCTAGCAGCAGTATGTGGCGCTTTGTAATTAGCTGTATTTTGTGGTCTTGGTAGTGTGACGTGTCAGCTTGTGATAGGTCGGGAATTTTCCCTCTCTACAGACCCATTAAGCCCAAATGGTAGGAATAATGGGTCATAGGCCCATAAAGCAAATAAATGGGCCTAAAGGAGTACAGAGAAAAAAGTAGTAAACCTATGGGTACTATGTGATGTGGAGAGTAAGAATGGGCCACAGCATGCTTGAAGTAATGAATTAAGAAAGTAAGAGGTTGATGGAAAGCCCATGAACCCCAATGATGAAAGATATGGTAATTGGGCCAGGGAAGCCCAAAAGAGTTAGTAAAAGCCCATGGGAATGCAGAATTAGAAAATGGGCCGAGAATGCTCAAGGAAAGCAAATGGGCCAAGGATGCCTAAGAAAAAAGAAATGGGCCAAAAGAGCCCACAAGCAATGTAATGGGTCAAGAAAGCCCAAAGTAGCATAAGTAAAAATCCAATGACCAAACTGGGACATTGTAACCAATAAGAGAAGAGTATACAGTAGGCCCGAAAAAGGCCTAACAAGCATGGATCAAATGGCGCCGCAATGGGAATAGCAGAATGGCATGGCAAGAATACTGGCAGGCCAACGGAAGGAACAAACAGTAGGCTAAAAGGGAGAAAAGCCCACAATCAAGCAAAGCCCAACCCTTGGAGAAAGCAAGCCATAAAGAATGGAGGATCAGAAAACAATTCACGCCATAAGAGGTCAAGAATAAGCAGCAGAATGCGTAGATGAATCTCCAGTCCATGGCAAATGCATGAGCAGCAGGCAAGCTTTGAACATACACGAAAGTGGAGCACGCACAAGGCCTAGGTACCACCAACCTGTACCCAGCCAATACAAGAGTGGTGGGTCATGGGTCAGAGGTAAGAAAGGGTATAGTCTAGCAGTGGAGAGAAGGGGAAAGCTTATTCTAGGGTTCCCACTCAAACTCTTTTAGGGAAATGTCCTACTGGGATGACATACCACCCAAAAGAGGGAAGAATGAGTTTGAACCACTAGGTGCATGCCATGAGGGATAGCAAGAGAGAATACCCAAGCTGTGGTGGATAAGAATGCCACAGTGAACAAGTAAACAAAACAGTTTTCTTTGTCTGGTAATGGAGAGTGGCATAGCCAGCACAGGTAAATGGTGGTAACTGGGCAGCTGACAAACCAAAGGGTGGTCAGGAAAGACACCTAAATCCAGAAAAAAGTAGTTAAAGGGTAAAATGGTAAAAAAAAAAAAAATCACGGCAAGCAGTATATAAAGGGCCCTCGCCACGCACAGTATCATCATGGCAATAGTAGCAACCACTAAGAGAAAATTACAGCACCATCATCACCATAATACTACATGAGTAAGCACTAAGAAAGAAAGAAAGAAAAGAGTTGGAAATAATTTAAGTAAAAAAATGGGAGAAAAAGGAAAAGAGAACCAGGAAGAGAAATAGAGAGTGTAGAATGGCAGGCATGCACCAATAAGCTAATTCATTCTCTCCCTCTAAAAGCCTACCCTCTGTTAAGGATAAAGGATTCATTTGGGCATAAGTCATTCAGGCTCGTTCCCTCAAAGTGGATAATTTCTACAGCAAGATCCTCCTGCAAGGTTACCCACGTTGAGGAAATGGTTCTCTCCTTGATCTTAGTCCCGTAACACAACTGAACATGGCAGACTAACATTTTCCTTCTTTGATTTCATTACTTATCGTTATTATTTCTTTTCCCATCTTTGCAATTTTGCTTATAATGTGTTCCTCATTGCTATATCGTTCTTTTCCTTATTAAGGATCCCTTATTTGTCTTGCCTGGCAGTAAGCACATTTCTTTTATTATTGTTTTATTATGTGAGGGATTTCACAATTCGCTCCAATACCAATGAGCTTGGTCTGCGATCGAATGCTATAAAAGATTTATGCTCCCTCATCCTTCACCAATTTGTTGTTGGATAGATCGGTAAAGTACATGGTCCAACAAGTAGTATCAGAGCTAAGGTCATAGGTTTGAGTCATTGGAGCCATATTGTGAGGGAGCGATTGTGAGGGATTTCGCAATTCGCTCCAATACCAATGGGCTTGGTTTGCGATCGAATGCTATAAAAGATTTGTGCCCCCTCATCCTTCACCAATTGGTCGTTGGATAGATCGATAAGGCATACGGTCCAACACATTATATTAATCTGCCGTAACTCTTTTGCACTAGTTTCAGCAAAATAACAGGAGGCAGCCTAGTCCAAGAGTGCAAAAAGACCCACCACATAGGTTAAACTCTTTCATTGTTTTCCATAAAGAAACGAATACAAAATTTGGTCCATTACATAGGCATTTTGTTAAAAATATATTAGATTAACACCGTCAACCTCCATTTTAAACTAATTTTTCACCTAAAAAATCAATTAAACTAATTTCTCCCAAATCAAACGATAGACCCAAAATAATTAGGAATTTTGTTAATGTGTACTCTAAGGGCACACAATAATTTTTATTTTTAGAAAAAAATTTCTCGTAAATTGAAAAAATATTAACAACTTTTTCAATTCTCAAAAAAATATTTTCAAAAATAGATAATTTAATTTGTGTACCTTAAAGACACACATTAACCGAACCCAATAATCTGTAACCCAAAAACACGTGAGTACAAGCGTTGCTTAGTTTAGTTTAATATATACTGAGTACTGGGTAGCTGGGTCCCATTGGCAATCTTGGGCGTCATTGCGTCAAGCCTAGAAAGGAAACTTCAAATTTGGGTTCTTTAATTGAACTTAAAGTTGTCCACATCACTGTTTTTGCCACAAATTTGGAATCTATCAGAAGTTGCAGCCCACCAACTTGATCTGGATAATGGATTAAATCACTCAGTGCGGGGGGCACTATATTTATAGCTGATATTAACATATTGGACAGTCCGGTCAACAATTCAAGCGACGAAAGCCAGTTTCTTGTTTAGGGGGAAAAAAATGTTTGTTTTGTGATTTTTTAAAGTGAAGAATTAGTTTTAAAAAATGCCATTTAAGGGGGTTAAAAAGTAAATCGTACTAATTTAACCAAAATTAACAAAGGGATTAAATTGAGAAAAACTAAATCTCATAGACTAATTTGACAACTGGAATAAAAGTGAAGGTACTAAATTAGATTTTAGCTTGTTTTTAGAATATACATTACGCATATTTACTAGCTGAGCTTGGGACAATATATTAGCCCAACAACAATGAATACTCAACATGTGTTTGCGCTCTACGACAGGCCAACAGCCCATCGTTGTTTTTAATGTTAAAAACATAGGAATTTTGTAGTAACTGCGCATAACATGCAAATGTACACGGACATGTCACTGCATAGTATGCTAGGAATACTCAAAAGTATATGAAATATTGAACAAGGCAACTCATACATTGCAGCGACCAGCACTCAAGCTTGTTACATCCTACATCTATGGTGGCACACTAAGACACAAGCAAAGATTGATACTAGTGAATGCAAATCAAGTTGAGAAACAGGATTTCATCTAGCTTGAGCTAGTTGGGAAAAACAACACAGTTCAAATTCAACAACTATCATTGACAAACCCATTTATGATTCCCAGCTATGCCTCAAACACTCACACAACACACGATTATTAAATAAACAACAAAGGGGGAAAAAACTTAAATGACATCAGGGATTGTCGGTCTACACAACTGAAATTCTCATCAAAGTTTTAATTCTCAGTCATCCAAAACGCTTAACATTGTTCCATAATACAAGCACATAATAGCATATAAACTACTACCATCCAATAGCATAGCCCCCCAACTAAGGATTGATGAAACTGCGCGGTGGCTCTGAATTTTTTGTGATCCATCTACATAACAAAACCAAAACAATGGAGTATTAGAATCAATACCACATTCTCTAGTACCTGAAACAAATACCAAGCATAGTAGACTACAATGGACATGTGATTATTGCATTTTACAAACAAAAAGAACCAAATTGCTGATGTGTTGATTATCATGTGGTTCAAGCATTTGGGAATAGGCCAAGTCCTAGATTTTGTAGTTTTTCCCTCACCCCCAGTTCTGTTTTGGGATGTTTTGTAATGGATAATTCAGCGATGACTTGCTCTCACCTTGTTCTGCTTTCTTAGCTTAATATAAATCCGTATTTACCAACAAAAAAAAAAATAGTTCAAGCATTTTATCATGTAACATCCATTAGAAATGAAATAAATCAATAAAATGGAGCTCCAAACAGAGAATTAAGTCAAATAGATATACAATGGCAAGTTAGCAATACTATTCGTTATTGTTTGCTCCTAACCTCAAGAACAAACTATGAACCTCAACAATGCAATAACAAACCAATACAGAACAGAGATAAGAAACAGTTCATTCATTCCCTTAAACAACTAGCACGCATGAAAAAAAAAAAAAAAAACTCATTACAGAGACTTAAAAACACCCAAATAGTCAGATCAGACAAAATGTTAAAGACTGGAAAAACAAAATCCGAACAGATGGGAAAAAGTAAGTTCACACACCCCAAAAGAGAACGCAAAACGCAGCCTAAATCAGAATCTCTAAATTGTAAACTAGACAATGCGATCCCATTTTGATAAATCTTAATCCAAACCAAACAAAACATTTAAAGAAAGAAAAAGAAATTACCTTTCACTACTTATACACCGAGACCCTCAACGCAGGAGTAGGACTCTTGATCGGCTCTGGCAGGTCTGCAACACGATTAGATTCACGCCTCACAGTCACACCGCCCAATTCGTAAGGCTCAGGTACCCTTCCGTTTGAGTTCTCCAGCTGAGATAACCTCTCCGTATTCTCCTCCTCGCTACGAGGCCGGTTGTAGCGAGCAATGGCAAAGACGACTAAGAGGCCGCCTGTTAGAGTTAAGATACCCAACACCGCGAGCGGCACGAGTGGTGGTCGACTTGGTGGTGGTGGTGTGATGTCTGGTGGTTGCAGAGGTTGTGGTGGTGGTGGTGGTGATGGAGTGAAAGGGGGCGATGGGTGGAAAGGTGGGAATGGAGGAAACTTTAGCGGCGGCGGTGGCGCTGGTGGAGTAAGGGGGAAGGGAGGTGGAGGTGTAGGTGTAGGCGAAGTGAGAGGAGGAGGAATAGGGGGTAAGGCTGGTGGAGCAAGGGTTGGATCTGACCAGAAATGAGTGATTGGTGGTGGCGGAGGCGACGGTGGGGTTGGTGGTGCGATAGTTAACGTTAACAATATGATCAACATGACAGCCATGGTGGTGAAAGTATATTTGGATTTCGAGGGTAGAGGAATTTGAAGTTTGCTTTGAAAATGAAATAGCCATATAAAGGCAGGCTTTTTAAGACTTATAGTTGCTTGAAGCACCACTGTTTGATACTTGGTGGTGAAGACTGAGCTGCGGTTAGAACAAGAAGAAAGCAGTTTGCCATTACGAACTTGGCACCGACCTTTTACTAGTCTTACCGCTCTGCACTCTTTTTAGTGTTCTGGCCTCTCCAGTCTCCACTACTAGAAAAAGCCTAAAATACCCCTACTCTTAATACCTACTTGTGACTACTAGTGGCTACACCTACTGCTTATTCTTCACGCCGTGATATTTTTCGTGGAAGACTTGGCTTCTCTGCAGCACTTTTTAGCCCATACCGCTCATACTTATCTCATTCCAGCGGATTAGAGTAAAGCTTTCTAATTTTTCTAAATTAGAAAACTATCTCATACCGCTGAATCTTAAAAAAAAAAAAAAAAGTTATTATTATTTTTTTAATATTGAATATATCATTTTTCATGTCAACATCTAAAGAAATATAATTATAAAATATTTTAATGGTGTTGCACATCAGTTTTATATTTCTCTTGGTGTTTATGGGTCACGAAAAGCACCAAGTTGGTGGCACCTACCACCTAGCCAAAATGTCAAGTTTTCAAAACTGGGTTAACGTAATTGTTTCTTCTCGCTAGAGGCCACACAATTGGTGGTGGTGGTAAACAATGTGAACAACAAGATAGCCATGGTGAAAGTATATTTGGATTTTGGGTATAGAGGTTTGGTCGTTTGCCCTGAAAGTGGGTCTCGAGCACTATTTATAGGACTTACAAATTTCTTTTTTTAGTAAAATTTTCATTAAAAATGGGTCACATAGTACTATTCACACACTTACAAATTATTTTGCTACATTATTTTCAGTTTTCAATAAAATAAACGGTATTTAAACACACTCTTAGGCAAGTTTGGATACTGTTTATTTTGTTAAAAACTGAAAAATTATTACTAAAAGCACTATAGGTAAAAGTAAAAATTAATTAAAATAGTACGATAGAACTCATAAATAGTACCAAAAAATATAATAAAATCTATAAATAATAACAAAAATAAAAATAATTTTAATTTTTCTGTCCAAACAGAGGCTTATAAACTCCACCCAGGTGCGTTATTGTTTTACTTTTTTTTACACTACCAAAAAGTCTAAAATACCCTACTTTTAGTGACTACATCACATGACTAGTGTAGCGGTTACATCGACAGCTTTTTCTTCACGCTGTGGAGGACTTCGGCTTCTCCGCAACTTCCTTTTTTTTTTTTTTTTTCATAATCAATTAATCATACTTATCTCATCTTGGCGGATTAGATTAAAGTAAAGTGAAGTAATGTGTTTTTGGGTTAAATAATTTGAACTTGATGAAAGAGTATTATGTGTGTTTAATAATTAGTTTGTCTATAAAAAAAAAAAAGTAAAGCTACCTTAGAAATAAATTAGAAAAATGATTATGCATTTATTATAATTTTTTTGTGCAAAGATGAATTTTATTTAAAAGAAAACAGATGACAAAAAAAAAGCTATTGACACTTCTCTATGAGGGTCTATTTGTTTGCTTTTTTCCTTGAATCATTGAAAAAGAGGACAAGTACTTTCCTGAGAAAATTAAGACTGAGAAGAAGAAGAATGTGGCTGATCAACGGGTGTTAAATAAGTCTTGTAATCAATTAGAATCTAGATATGGAGCTAGAGGAAGATCAATTCTAAGATCACAATAGGATCCTAGAACGAACTATCTTTGTCACTATTACGGAGTGCAAAGACATACTAGACCCAACTGCCATAAGCTGAGAGCATTGAACAATGCAAGCGCTCCTCGATCACAAGGAATGAGAAATGACGAGAGGTCTTGGGGTGGTGAGCAACCAAGAAATCAAAACCGTGATCCAGGAATGATGGACATGATGAAGATGATTGGTGCCTTCACAAATTGCTTGGAAAGCTTCACAAAGAGGTTTGACAGTCCTAACTTTCGTACCCAATCCGTCAAGGATATCACCCCAAACGCACGTGATGTGTGGGTGACAAAGGATACTCATGCATAAGCATCATAACATGTCCATGCATCAATTCTTCCTATGCTTTGTGTTTATGTTTGCTTGTATGCTTTTTGCTTCTATTTGTTTGAATTGCTGTTTGTTTATTTTTTTTTTTTTTGGTTTTAAAATGTTTTTACATTGTTTTTTATCAATCTTTTATTACTTTTATGTCAAAAATCCAAAAACACATAAAAAGTAGAAAATCCAAAAAGTTTGATCAACTTTGTTGTGTTTTGTCTCAAAGCATGTTTTGCCTTGTACCTTTATACTTATGGCTTTGTGCATTTAACGAGCTTAGCTTGTCTCTTATGCACTTATATCATTGTGGAAGAAATTCTAAAATCTATGTGACTGTTGTAAATAGATCTTCAACCTTGTCATGAATGATTAGTGAATGGTTTTGTTGATCTTGAGACATGCATAAACTTGTGCCTATATATCCTCCCACTTTTATTTTATTGCTTTACTCAAAGAGCTCACCAAATGTAAATCTCCAAATAAAAAGAGATATTGAGCTGCAAAAGCCTGTCGCACATATTAGTATTTGACTAGGAAAAAGGGAAAGTAACCAAAATAAAATGTATGATACCCAAAAAGCCAAAGGCTAACTCATCAAATTGAAATATTAAAAATTTCAGGCATCGATCTCACAATGAGATTTGTTTATTCAAAAAGATCAAATGATTTGTTGAAAATGGAGCCAAATGAAAAGTTTCAAAGATTTGTACTCAAGTTTATGTGGGAGGTCATATATGCATACTTCTATAATTGAGATTGGTCACATTATCTAGTGCTACTTGTGTATCCCTTGACTGAATTAATCATTGAAGCTTCACATTAGACTAAGGACTATCTCATTTTTGATACCCACACACAACGCACAAGTCTATGTTCAATAAATGCCATATTCATTTGTGTGATTGTACTTGTTTAAATGTGTTTTCACAAACACAATCTTTGTTGATCAAACACAAAAAGATTTTTGAGTGTTATACTTTGTTTTTGGAAAGTGTTTTGTTTTTACAAAAATGTCAAAACTTTCAAAAACAGTGTTGCCCTGTTTTGGCGACTCAGTCGCGGGTAGGTCCAGTCGCATGCTCCAGTCGTGAGCTCACTCCGAGATTTTTCGCAGGTCACTGGCGAGTCAAGGTCTCAGTTGTGAAAAATACTTAGAAAATTTTTCAAAATTTGAGTTTTTATGATTTTCGCCACTCAGTGTGGCGACTTGTTCGCGAGTGGAAGGTCCAGTCGTGAGAGGTACTCAGAGATTTTCGCGGCTCATCTCACAACTATATCGCGGGTAGACCTTCCAGTCACGAAAAACACCTAGAAGATTTTTTGAAAATCTTGGTTTCATAGTGATTCGCGGCTTACCCTAGCGACTGACTAGCGACTTAATCCAGTCACGAAGAACACGTGTTTTGAGTTTTAAAGACAGTTTTTAAAATTGTTTTTCAGTTTTTCCCCCGAATTTCAGTAACTGTTCATTGTTCTCCACATTTCTCTCTCTCAAACACTCTGTGTCTCTCTGAAAAAGTTCCATTTTTTGCATCATGTCTTCATCAAACACCAAGAAAAAGGTATGAGTTTTCTTGTCTTCACTTCATACTTCATGTTTTTATTGTTGTTTTCTCGTTTCTGGGTGTTGTGATGTTGGTTTGTGTTTTGAGGGGTTCGAACATGGGTTTGCCTAAATTGTTAGGTTTATTTGTTTGAGGTTGTTTTCTCTTGTTGCAAAGGTGTTTCAGTGGTATGTGTTTTCATCAAGTTGCTAATCTTTAGTCTGAGCATAGAAATTTGATAGATTTTTGCTCTTTAGGCCTATGGGTTTGGGGTTTCTATATTTCACTCTGAATGTGTTTTACAATGTCATATTTTTTGCTTGCTTATGTCTGCATACATACAGATTAAACTTGTTTGATTTGATCTATCCATCTTTTGGTTATCAACTGTGCTTGATCTGTGTTCTGTCTGGTCATTCTAATACTCTTTTTGTAACTAACTTGTTACTAATATGTGTGCACTTCCACATTTTGTGTTTTGTTCTTGTTGTGGCCATTTCTGCTTGTTTACAGATGGCTGCATCTCCTACAAAGAAAAAAACTGCTGCTAAGAAATCTGACAAAAGGCTGAAAATGGATCCTAACTTATTTAGGTCGGTTCAACACTTTGAGAGATATAGGGATTTTTTCTTGAAAGGAACCATGATTCAGGAAAGATTTGTTAATCTAAATGAATTGAAAGATACTTTCATTCCAGAATGCTTTGAAGGCAGGGGATGGGAGAAGTTGTTGGGTGACCTACCCCTTGTGTGCGAACCCTTGATACGGGAATTCTATGCAAATGCTGTTATAAAGGAGGATGAGCTGAACTGTTGGATTAGAGGATGTGAGTTCACCATAGATGCTCATGATATTGATAAGGTCCTGGGGCTTGAGGGACTAGAGGATTATGAGTTCACCAACTACAAAGATAGGATGCTATCTTTGGACGTTGTCCAGTCTCGACTTGGTGGTGTTAAAGAAAAGAGATGTCTCAACACTACTGACTTTTCTACTGAATTGAGGTGTCTAACCACTATCATGATGTTTAACTTGTATCCTATAAGAAAGATAACCACTCTTATGAATGCCAGAGCTATCTTCCTCATGGAGCTCAAGGAGAAAACCTTCATTGACATAAGTTCTCACATATATGACACACTTGTGGATGAGACTAAAACCACCTCAAGGGCCAAGTTGATCTTCCCCAGTCTTCTTATGAGGATTTTCAGAGCAAAAGGTGTTGCAATCCCTCAGGATATCAGTCCCTTGCCTCTTCTATCAGCCATAAACAAATTCACTCTCACAAGAATACAAAGTCGTCTTCCAGGTGAAGAAGATGAGGATGTCCAAGAAGAAGGTGATTCAATGGAGACTGAAGCTGAGGCTGCAGGACAGACAACAACTCCTAAGAGCAGAAGCAAGAGGAGCAGAGCTTCTACTTCATCAGATGTACCTCCTGATGCATTTCAGATCATCCTGGAGAGGCTTGATGGACTTAGAGAGCTTCAAAATCAGCATACTGAAAGGATGAGAGCAATGCAAGATCATCTTGATGTACTTTCAGCTAAGTTTAATAGCATCCACACCAAGCAAGAGCACTGACCCTTTGGCCATTCTAGTCAAAAAGGGGGAGAATTTTTGGGTTACACTTGAGGGGGAGCGACTGTTTTGAGGGGGAGCTTTCTTTATCATATGATGTTATGTTTATAGCTTTGATACTGGTTTTGGTTATTGTTTGGCTTAAACTCATATCTCTTGGATAGTTTTGAATCTTTGGTGGAAGTTATTCAGTATATATTTTGTTGTTATTCAGCATATCTTACTTTAGGTTTTGTTTGTACCTGGTACCTTTGTAGGTTTTTAAGGTTTCTGTTTATGGTTTGTACCCATATTGCTTTTGTAAACTTTTAGGGTTTGTTTCTATGCACTTTGTAGGCTTTATGGTTTGTACCTTACTTTATGTAGCCTTAGTACTTTGTTAAATCAGTACTTCTAACTAAATGTTATGCATTTCCTTTTAAGTACTGTCACTCTTGTGCCCTTGTAGGATTTTTCCTAAATGCACATACTTCATGTACTGTGCATTAGTTGAGTATTGGTCATTCAAGTGATTTGCCTTGTGTTTGTCAACTTGAATGTTCGGATGTTCATTCCAAGTGTGAATGAGTATTGTGATCACTTAGTTATAGTGATTGCCTGTTTTGGTCTTGCCATGGTTTATTGCTTTATTCCATTGTGCTTGATCGCATTGTGCTTGCTCCATATGCATTACAAGTTTTCTGCATACAATGAACTTATTGTGTTGTTATGTTTCAGGAGTTCTTGTTCTTATGGTTCAAAAGCTTCACAAATTCTAGAGTTAGGTGTGAGTGAGTTTTCCAACTGTTTCCAACTCACGCGTTAAGTCTAGAGTTTGTTATAGGGTTTTGTCAGGGAATAGCCAAAGGGAGAGATTGTAAGGTTGAAATTTATCAACCATCTTGTTGGCTTTATTCCGTGCCAATTTGCTTGTAATTTAGCACTTAGTAACCCTGTATTTAGGTGGGATTCATGTAAGAGTAGTGTGTGAAAAGAGTGTGAAGAATTGCTTATCTTTGTGCAAAGAAGCAGAGACTTGGGGCTAGGACTCGCAACTGACTCGCGGCTTGCAAGCCGCCAAATGCTATGCACGTGAGAAGCATGCAGGAAGGTGAAGGGTCACGCCAATTGTCGCACTACAGGACAAAAGTCCCAGGCTAGCCAGGCCATTACTTAGCTACTTGAACTCGCGACTTGGACAAGCTGCGAGGCCAAGCCGCCAACCAGCCCTGTTTGGCAAAAACTGACTCTTCGTATTCCAAACACACACCGCTATATATAAACCCTTATACCCACGAAATGAAGAGAGCTTCCAGAGAGAATTTTATGAGAGAAACCCTAGAGAAAAGCAGATTGCCTCATCCCCAATCTTCACTAAAAAACTCTTTAAATTCCTCTACTCTCTTCCTCTCCATTGATACATCCTTGAGAGATTCTTGATCAAATCATTTTCTCATGACACCCACGTATGTGAGAATGTGCATTTGGTGCTAAGGGAAGCAGTTTGGAAGGAACCAATATTCATTGGTTGATGCTATGGTTTAGTAGCGAAATCCGGTAAGCTAGATAAGAAAATGATTCGGCGTAACCTCGTTGGAGCAAGAAGCTTGGAGGGCTTAGATACCTGGGTAGATTAGGCTTAGATACCTGGGTAGATTAGGCTTCCTCTCCATGTATCCCAACTATATTTTATAGTGGATTATTGACCACTTGGAGGGCGGCGGAAACGTTTTACGCCGAGGGCTTCGGTTTCCTTTTCAATAACACATTGCGTGTTGTCCTTGTGCTTGCATCTCTATTCATTTATCTTTTCCTTTTATTTTCTGCTGTGGATGTGATTATAATTGGCTTAAAGTGTTTATCAATTCTGTGTTTGGCTTATGTTCATGTTCCGCACATTAATTGTTTGATTATAAGCTTGAATTGATAATTTGTAATTTGGGGTCTAAACGTTCAAAGGTGTTTTATACACATATTGAGTCGCGAGTTCCAGTCACCAGTTACCAAACTAGGCCAGACTGTATTTTTTGTCTTGTAGTGATCCAACTGTCTTGACTCTTCATCTTCCTGCATGCTTCACACGTGTGCTTCATTTTGGCGAGTCACCACTCGCGAGTCAGTCGCGAGTCACCTTCTTGTTGCACACTTTGGATTAAATCTTCATGGTTTCTCTCTCAAAATTCTCTCTGGAAGTTCTTTACATTTCATGGGTATAAGGGTATTTATAGTAGGGTATGAGATGGAATGTGAAAAGTCACTTTTCAGCAAAACAGGGTGCACTGGCGAGTCACTTCGCGACTGGGATGAGTCACGAGTTCTAGTCGCCAATTACCAGACTAGGCCAGATTTTATTTTTTGTCTTGTAGTGATCCAGCTGTCCTGACTCTTCATCTTCTTGCATGCTTCACATGTGTGCTTCATTTTGGCAAGTCACCACTTGCGAGTCAGTCGCAAGTCACCTTCTTGTTGCACACCCTTGATCAAATCTTCACACTCTCTCACATACAACCCTTACATTATTCCCACCTAAATATAAGGTTTCTAAATGCTGAATTACAAGCAAATTTGGCATGAAATAAAGCCAACACATAGTTGAATAAATTCAACTTTACACAAGATAAAGAAATTAAGGTTTCAAAATCTACTTTGTTAATTCATATAAGTATATATTCATGATCATCAATTTTTTCCAGCCCATTGCATGATAATCTAGAAGTCAATCTTACTATCATGGAAAATATTATCATTAAAACCCTTATTTTAAAAATCTAAATCAAGCTCTTCTTTGCTTCCTAATTATAAAATCCAATCATCAATTGTATAAGTTAACAAATAAATCAAAAAAGATATCTAATTTTAAAATCAAACAATTATAAACCAAGTATTCAATTAATTAAGATAAGTCCAAAATCATGAGAAAAACATGATTATATTGAACTCATATTAAGAATCTTATCATAGCCAATTAGTATGAAGGAAGAACAATTTTAACCATTAAAGAACAACTATTGTGGGAAAATTAAATTACATAAATAATACTGATAATCTTAACCCTAATTGAAAATTTAGCTACTCTTTTTTGTTGAAATAAAACACAAAAATAAAATAATAAGAATTAAGCTAGACAAAAAAATTAGAGAAAGAAATAATCACAATACAGCCCTAGCCTTCTTCTTTTTTTGTTTTCCTTTTTTTTTTTTCTTTTTTCTTTTTTCTTTTTTCTTTTCCCTGGTTAACGTACAAACTGACCTAGGGACTTATATAAGAAAAGTGCCGCTTGACACACTATGCTATAATCCTAATACAAGTAGAACAACGAATTCATATTTCCAAGCCACGCACATGCAAGGGATTCCTTGCTTTAAACGCTGACTTCTATTTCTTTTGTGACACGCCCCATTGCTTGATTTTAGGAGGTTATTTCCATGCAAACTTCATCCATGTTGAATTGAATCTTGGACTTCTTATTTTTTTTCTTACTTCGTTTTTGGTCTTCTCTTCAATTCACGCCTGGGCTGGATGTTTACTTTGGGCTGAATCTTTATTTCATGCTTCACACTTGGGTCTTAACTTTGCTTGAAAATTGCCTAGTCTCACTTTGTATGTAAATCCTTTATTACCTATAAACAAAGACAACTTATAATCAGTCACAAAATAGCATAAAAGTTAGGCTAAAATACAAATATGAGAGTACTTTTTTGTATATATTTCGTGCACATCAATCTTCCATGTCATGTGATGGCATGGGACTGTTCCAGAAAATGTTAGAGAAACAGTAAATAACATATATGAATCATTGGATGACATGAAGTCTATAGATACAGATATGAAAAGGTATTTAGGATGGAAAGATTTTTGGTGACTCAAAATGAATAACGTAAGGCAACACCATTGAGGAAAAGAGAGGAAAAAGCAAATTCCATATATCTCAATACTATCCATGTATTCAGCTGTGTCAAAATGACGGATAACGAGTCCCTAAAATGCAGGCCTTAGAATACTAGAAATAGTATTTGTTCTTAATTTTCCACTCAGGATCTTTTTCACGTTACTTGTAAGCTGTATTCCCAAGTTCATGATGGGAGAAAACACCATGATGGTGTATATAATTAATCAGAAATGAAACATAAACAACTGGATAGTGAACATACTATCATCATCCGTAACTCAATTTTTCTTCTTTTCTTTTCTTTTCTTTTTTTTTTTTTTTTGGTTCTTATATGCTGAAAGCAATTTTTATCATCATCCGTTTACAAAATCTTGTGACTACCAAGTGCAACTATAGAATTTGCACTAGTGGTAAAATTATTTCAAGTAAGGCAACCACGAAAAGTAATTAAAGAAAAGGTTTAACCATTCTAATCCCTTCACGTTTACAACATACAAAATATATATATATATATATATGCATAATTCTTTTATATCTCTTGCCATGTATAATTCTTTCATCATCAATTATTGTAATCCAATTGCTTGATATGTATTGGTATTGGTTTTGGTAAAAAAATATGCATATATATTACCTAAAGAAAGTTTACTTTGCTTCTGCTGCAATTGCCTTTGCTACAAGGTTCTTCCCTGTTGCAGGTGGACCATATAGTAATACAACCCTCCATGGTTTTCGATTCCCTAAATAGGCGAACAAATGATTATTTTTTTCAAAACAACAATATAATATCCACATTAGTGGTCTCCATAAGTCCAGCATATTGGAAATTTAGACTCCAGTTAATAGAATTAACAAGTTTTAAATCTAAGTTGTTAATTAGATTTATTATGAATGAACTCTGTTAAAACAAACTAACATCAATATCATGTCAAAATCATGCAGTGAAAAAGTAAATAAAATAAAATATGATGACCCAAGAAAACTAATGAAACGAATTAGTTTCATGGTAAAAAACCTGGGGGGAAACCTTCCCGAAAAGCAATTCACTATAGTAAAGAGAAGTTTCAAATCTAGTATAAAACTTTTGTCCCTAGACTCTACAATTCCCGTAGATGAACTTACAACAAAAACCTTTTACCGCTTCAAAACCTCTGAACTCTTCAATATATGAACGCCACCTTTTTGCACGGATTCCAGTATGTGACTAACTAAAGATGCACGGCTCCCAGTACGTGACTAACACACCAACTTGAAGAAGATGTTGGCTGCAAAACTCTTCACTTCATCAACAATGAAGATCAAGAAGTACTTGGTTACAAAACCCTAAGGCGCAAAGACGCAGTAACATCTTTTAGAGAGAATAAGGCACTCAGTCACCTTTTGCATGTGTTCTCCTTGTATTCTATTATGTAACAGCCTTTAAAATAAGCCTTATATATATCTAGGGTTGTGAGAAAAGAAACCTTACACATACATGTCAGCATGGGCCGAAAATCAGATTTGAAAATTTGAATTTCGTAATTCTCGATAAATACATCTGTCAAGCAACTGTCAAGACCTCGATAGATAGTATCTGTCGAGAGCCGTCGAGACTCATTAAACATCAATAGATATTATCTATCGAGAGCTGTCGGGAATCTGTCTAGCTTTAATGAACAAACCCATCTTCACTTGTTTTTTGGTCCAATCTTTATGGCTTTAATACTTGACTTAAACAACATATTTCTTGAAGTATTAAACACATCTTAGATCTACCCAATTACAAGTAAAGTGCGTTTTGTCAAAAGATTAGCCAATACTATAATTACATATGTTCCTAACATGATTCACATATGTCTTAACAATCTCCTCCTTTGGCAATCTGTGACAAAACCACAATAAACAAATGAACATATGAGAGAAGTCATAAATCACTCAACTCATACTCACTTGTTGATTACAATAAAATCTATCCTAAAGCAAACTCTTGAAAAATTTTGTAAGAAGAGAGTTCATGGTAAGAAGACTTTGATAACTTATATTTCTGAAACACTTTAAACAAAACTCATCACGGCATCTTAGTGTGAGACAGAAATAAAAGATTGCATACAATAAAGAAACATGTGTATAAAGAGAGAAAAGAAGCAACACATGTAGAGGTAGGTGAAGAAGACATACATTATATATATATCAAAGATAAGCACAATGTATGTAAACATGGTCACAAGATCGGTGTACAAGAAGAAGAAGCTAAAAGAAGCTCCTACAACAACAAGGAGGTAAACACTCCCCCTAACAAGATGAAACACATCTCCCCCTTACAAAGGCATGTATTTCTTCTCCTAATGTGTAGAATCTTAAAAAAAGAAACCACATTTTCTCCACAATTTTTTCCCCTTTTTGTCATGATTGACAAAAGGTACAAGAAGCTCGAAAGCTTCACTCGAGAAACATAAAGATGATTAAGGATAATTAAGGGGGCACAAGGAATCCATATAAATGCATGAATGTTATGAAACAAGATATTATGGATGACAAGATAAAAGAAAGATGCAAAACATGTGAAAAACAATGCATGCAAGAGGATCTCGATGGATCGAGAGCTATTAAGCTATTATCGAGCCAACCTCGATGGATTGAGAGTCTATCGAGGATCTATCGACCAAACAAAAAGTTTCTCGATGGATCGAGAAGCTATCGAGATGAAATCCTCAAGAACTTTTATGGATCAAAATTGCAATAATGGCTATCATGAAAGGAAGATCAGAGGCTCAATAGATAGCCTAACTGTTGAGAGGTATCGAGAAGCTCTCTAGATTACTCAAAAACAATTTTTCAAAGGAGAGAAAAATACAGAAATAAATGCAATCAAACATGCTACTCAACCAAAGATCCAAACAACATTTTAAGCTCTCAAAATCATCTCTCATCAAGAAAAATTACAAGCATTTAGATCTCAAATACACACACACTAAACAAGTCTAGCCAATTTTATATTTCAAAATTAAGTTAAGACAATTTAGTGAGCATACATTAACATATGTATTTCTTGTGATGGCCAAATCACATTGTACCTGCACATGTATCAAAAGTAGCAAAAAATATTGCGTGTCGTGTGTGAAAAACATCGCAAGATTGCATAAGTGTCAACATGTTATGACGATTTGAGATATGAGAAAATCACTTTAACTTACACACAATCATAACTACTTGATGGGGACTATCACCTTTGAGGTACATCTTGTAACTCCCACATCTCCTAGAAAACATGTTTGCAATCATATAAATAGCATTTTGATTCTTTTTACTTTTATTTTTCTTTGCATATTTTCTTTTTAAGCATATCATGCATGAGCATATAAGAGAGAAGAAAAAATACCCAATTATGTTAAGCTTTTGACATTGCATTTTTTCTATAACGAAGCATACAGATGTCATTTTATGATTGGCAGGCAATAGTGGTGAAATAGTTATTTATGTCTTTCTCTTAGAATTTTCTAGTCTTTCCCGTCAAAAAGATTTATACAGATATTAAATACAAGAGATTACTTAATCTTACTTATCACAAACATGAGCCACAAATCTCACTTGCTTATAGAGATGCTCATATAAGCTACAAAAGATACAAAGTTTAGAAAATTTTGTTTCAATGGCCATCCAAGGTACACAAGTACCAATGTACACAAACACACGCTGTTTTTGTATTTTTCTGATTTTTTTTTTTTTTTTTTTATAATTTTGAAAACAAAACAAAATAAAAACTAAACTACTATACAAAAACAGACAAACAACATGAAAGTATGAAGATAGATGCAGATGCATGAAAGCATGATTCCAAAAACAAATAAGAAATCAAGCAAAGAGAGTCCTACTTTAGACAGAAAGAATTAAAGTAGAGGACAAACAGAAAAGACAATTAAGTCTTAGGCTTCTTTCTCACATACACAGCACGAGTCTTTGGCCGTGAAAATGAAAAGGCACCTGCCCTAGTATGTCTACTAAAGGACATAAGAGAATTATAATTCTCCTGAAATTGAGTAAAAACCTCAAAACTTTTAATAACTCTCTAAACAAAAGTGTAGGTTCTTGAGAGGAAACCTATGACCATTTGGACACTTGCTTTTGAGGATACAACTCAAAGCAATTAGGACGAATGTGTCCAGAAAAATCACAATGGTGATAAACATGAGGTTTAACAAAGGATTTAGAATTAGAAAAATCAATTATGGATTTCATACCTTTATCACCTTTCTCAGATTGGGGCACAAAAAAAGTCCTTGATCTAGGAGCCGTGGAAGAGGGGGGGTCGGAGGAAACAACATATCCTAAGCCAGTCTTATCCAAACTAGACTTTTGAGCACTCAATACCTCATCAAGTTTTGCACTAGACATCCTCTTTATTTGAGTTCCAACTTGACTAAGCTTAACCTCAAGATTCTTGACCTTCTCTTCTAATGAGGTGTTCTCCACAATAAAAGTCTCAACCAACCTTGTAGTCTCATCTAATTTGACTAATAGATCAGCTTTTTCAGTTTTTACCTCATTAAATTCTTTTCTACAAACATGAGAGGTCTTTTTAGATTTTATAAATTCAGTGCATAGCTAATCATAGGCTTTTTGAAGTGTCATCTTCTTAGGTACTTCATCATCAGAAGAATCCTCACTGTCACTAGCACTCTCCACAATCACCTTATCGGTTGTGGCAGCAAAAGCTATAAAATGACCACATTCATCCATATACTCATCGAAAGAGTCATTCTCAGTATCACTCCAAGTAGCAACCAACCATTTATCTTTTGAATTCTTGGTCTTTACCTTTATAAGATAGTTTGGACAATCTATTTTCATATGACCAAAACCTTTATACTAATGGAACTAAATAAGGGGTTTCTCATTCTTACCCTTCCTAGAGGATTTAGATTTCCTAGGAGGTTTGTCCTTATCCTTTTTCCTAAATTGAAGAAGCTTGATAATCTCATCAGCTATGAAGGTTAAATCTTCATCCTCATCTTCATCTTTAGAGTCATCACTCTCTTCCTT
Source organism: Quercus ilex subsp. ballota (assembly GCA_032727855.1). Lineage (NCBI taxonomy): Eukaryota > Viridiplantae > Streptophyta > Magnoliopsida > Fagales > Fagaceae > Quercus > Quercus ilex. The sequence goes on from CM064911.1 coordinate 86,045,240, forward strand.
TATACCCTTAAGAGCTAAGTTTTTACTCTTTCCACCTTTTCCCATTAAACCTAATCTCATCTCATAGGTTTGAAGATTCCCTACAAGCTCAGTCAAAAGAATATAATCAATGTCCTTTACTTCTTCAATGACAGTGATTTTGGTATGGAATCTTTCAAGTAATAACCTAAGGATTTTCCTAACAATTTTGGATTATACTATAGATTCTCCAAGGTTGAAGACAGAATTCACAATATCCTTGAGGTTAGCATAGAACTTATCACAGGTCTCATCCTCCTCCATCCTTATTTCTTCAAAACTACTAGTGAGTCTTTGAAGTTTCACAGTCTTTACTGTCTTGGTACCTTCATAGGTAGTCTCAAGAATGGTCTATGCTTCCTTGGCAACTTCCGTGGATGATATTTTCTTGAATTTCTCATTGGTCACCCCACAAAACAAAGCATTCAAAACCCTACTGTTGAAATTTGCCGCTTTAATTGTTACTTCACATCCCAATCCACCGGTGCTTCCTTTGACTTAATCCAGCAAATTTCAACAGCTTGTCATACCTGTTCACCTAGAGCCTACAAAAAGACTTTCATACGAAATTTTCAGTACATATAATTAGTGCCATCAAATAAAAAATGAATCAAAAGAGATTGTCCATGATCCATGACAACGGGGGTCAAGGATCATACTCAAGAAATTAATCCAATCAAAGTGTACCCGCTCTAATACCATTTGTTGAAAAATTTAGATCTGGGTTGATAAAATTAACAAATTTTAAACCCAAGTTATTAATTAAATTTATTATGAATGAACTTTGTTAAAACAAACTAACATCAATATCATGGCAAAATCATGCAGCGAAAAGTAAATAAGACAAGATATGATGACCCAGGAAAACCAATGAAACAAACTAGTTTTATAGTAAAAAACCTGGGTGGAAACCTTCCCAAAAAACAATTCACTATAGTAAAGAGAAGTTTCATATCTAGTACAAAACATTTGTCCATAGACTCTACAATCCCCGTAGATGAACTTACAGTAGAAACCTTCTACTGCTTCAGAACCTCTAAATTCTTTAATATTTGAACGCCACCATTTTGCACAGATCCCAGTACGTGACTAACCAAATATGCGCGGCTCCCAGTACGTGACTAACACATCAACTTGAAGAAAATGCTAGCTGCAAAGTTCTTCACTTCATCAACAATGAAGATCAAGAAGCACTTAGTTACAAAACCCTAAGGCGCAAAGACGCAATAACTTCTTTCAGAGAGAATAAGGCACTCGGTCACCTTTTGTATATGTTCTCTTTGTGTTATCTTATGTGACGGCCTTTAAAATAAGCCTTATATATGTTTAGGGTTGTGAAAAAAGAAACTCTACACATACATGTCAGCATGGGCCGAAAATCAGATCTGGAAATCTGAATTTCATAATTCTCGATAGATACATCTGTTAAGCAGCTGTCGAGACCTCAATAGATAGTGTCTATCGAGAGCTGTCGAGACTTATTAAATCTTGATAGATATTATCTGTCAAGAGCTATCGGGAATCTGTCCAGTTTTAGTACTTGACTTGAACAACATGTTTCTTGAAGTATTAAACACATCTTAAATCTATCCAATTACAAGTAAAATGCGTTTTGTCAAAGGATTAGCCAATACTATAATGACATATGTTCCTAACATGATTCACATATGTCCTAACATAGTCATTCTTATTAGCATTGAAACTAAGAATATACAGATAAACTATCTAAAAGCAGAGATTAGAAAACCCAAAAGTTAAATACAATGATGGTTGATGGAGGAGGAACTTACTAGTAAAAAATTTTGGATACTTTTTAGGCCATATGGTAGCTTCTATCAAAACCTCTTTGCAAGTCTCAAGTCCGCCCACATCATTCAACTTCAGGAACGAGTCCGTAAGGCGAAGCCCGAATTCTGCTGTACGAGTTATAGAGGATTCAGGAACTTTTATAATGGGAAAGAAATTTCTTGTCAAAACTGCTCAAAATGCCTTCAAATAAAGTTCATAAGACTCTTGTTTATCATAGTCGTTACTGTTTTCATCTGTCTTAACTGCCGTAGGCAGTTTACAATGAAACTATTCTCTTAAATTATTCTCCTAAAGGCCAAAGCGCTATTTTTAATAATAAATAATAAAAATAATACTATTTTTTGCAAAAAAAGGTTTGGGGATTATTTTTTTTTTTTTAAATCCTTTATATTATTTTTAAAGATATAGTCTATCAAAATAAGTTTGGCCCTAAAGAAATTTTTAGTTACGCCCTGTGACATTGGTAATGATCATATTTGTTATGTTTATGATCTTAGAATAAAAGTATGGAACTAACGGTGTAAGAGGAGATAAATTAGATAATAAAAAAATTATGATCAAGATCACACCTAAATCAAGCACTCAAAGTCCACTAAAGATCATGAACATCACTCAAAATTTAGATACAATATTTAAGTGTTGTTTTATAGATTTATCTTTTAAAATTCAGCCACGTGATTACTTAACTTAAAATATATTTCCATCCCATGAGAAAAAAGCCACATGACTGAATTTTAAGAAGGATGCCTAAGAAACAACACTTAAGGTATTGTGCCTAAGTTTTGTTCGTTTGTAATTGTGATGTGGGGTGGGATCGATATTATTTTTTAGGAACAAAACTAAAATTCTACTAAGAAAAACCGGCTATATCAACCTGAATTAAAGAATAAAGTGGTGAAGGAACATTTTCTATCCACGCAACACATTCCAAACTAGTTATAACATACCTAGTCAAACTATGAGCAACCTTATTACCTACTCTTTTAGCATGAGGGTAAAGTAGTTGAGTAAAAAACCTAGAAAAAAATCCTTGCATCTTGAACCAAAAGATCATAGGGAGCCAAAGACTTACCCTTCTCAACTAAACCCTTTATTATCACTTTCGAATCGCCTTCCAAAATGGATTGAGCAAACTCAAGAGCCCAAACAGTTGCCAAAGCCTCAATTTCCATAGCTTAAAATGCTTGAGGAACCTGTTAAGATAGAGATGCTATGACCTTACCTTGATTATCCCTAATGATCACACCAATGCCTGATTTATTTTCAACTTGGAACATGATGTTGTCAAAGTTTATTTTATATAAGTAAGCTAGGGGAGGTCATCACCGGACATGAGGCTTAGGAGGCAAAGGGAGTGGGGGAGGCTGGATTAGTATGAATTCATCATACCTTTCCTTTGAAACTCGAGCAATCTGATCAATTCTACAACTAGGTTGGTGTAGTCTAACCTGGTTTCTTAATTTGAGTCCAAATTGACCATGCTGTCATAGTAAACCATTCTAAGTTCTTTTACTTTTGCATAATCCAAGAGACCAGTTCGAAAAGCAAGTAGAGATGCAAAAATCTCAGGAGTTAGAGGCATCCCACACATCATCTAACATAGGATAGGACCAAAGAGCACGAAGTGGAGCTTCTAGGGCTGAGTTACATCAATCACAAGATGGACTATCAATCACAAACCTGTGAACTAGGTTACCTTTGCTTGGCATAGAATTTTGGCAAGCTCTCCAAATAAGATTCTTCACCTTGTTCAAAGAATGTAAAGCCCATATATTCTTCCAAAGTCTAGTATCATGTGTATGAGGATACACTCTATGGTCAAGCTCTATCTCCATCCTAAGAAAATGATAGCCAGACTTACAAGAGTAATTCTCATCCTGTGCTAGATGCCTAAAGAGAGAATCGATTGTTGTATGGTAGGCTAAGGTTATTTTCTTGATAGCTTCGACCTCTTGTGGAACAAAGATGTCATCAATCATACCTGTGTTCTATTGTCTCATAGAGGGATCAATTAACAAGTCAACTAGAGCCTCCTACAAAGATTCCACAACAAGGGAAGACATCATAGTAGGATTCTTAACTAGCAACCAAAGATGTTTCTAGATTTTCATTGACTTACCATCACCAATCCACCAACAAGTACCCCGTGCAATGACATCCCTACATTTTAATATACTTTTCCAAGAATAAGAGCCACTCTTTGAATCTTTAGCCTTCATTATTGAGCCATTTGGGAAAAATCTTGCCTTCAAGACTCTATTAAACAAAGAGTCCCTATTATGCAAAAGCCTCCAAGCTTGTTTAGCCAACAAAGAATCATTAAACAGGGCTAAATCTCTAATACCCATACCACTCACCATTTTAGATTTTGTCATCTCATCCCATTTGAGCCAATGACTTTTTCTCCTGTCACCACATTGTCCCCACCAAAACTTTTTAATTAGGAAAGTAAGTTTGAAGTAACCCATGGCATGTGTTGGAATAGCTTGAATGAAAGCTTTAAGCAAGACGTCTTGCCCTGCTTGAGATAACAACTTGCTCTCCCAGCCTTGTAGCTTCCTCCAAACTCTCTCCTTAATGTAATTGAAGCTTGCTTTCTTCCCTTTACCCATCAGAGATGGAAGACCAAAATATATTGTTTAATCTCTTGGACCCCTAAAATACCTTTGATAATTTGTCTTGTAGCCTTTGCAGTAGACTTGCTAAAGAAGATGACAGTATTATTTCGATTCACTTTCTGACTAAAGGCACCCTCCTAAGTAGATAACATATCCAGGACTTAGTCACACTCTTCAATTCTAAGGTTGCCTTGCCCAAAAAAAAAAAAAAAAAGGCTATCATCTGCGAAGAACAGATGTGTTAGTCTTGGTCCCCTTTTGCATAGAGAGAAAACTTTTGTTGGGTTCTAAAAGCTTAGAACAATTGGCAAACCGTGAACACTAAGTTTTCTAAATATAGATTTCTATGTCTATAGGTTTGATTAGAAAATGCTCAAGGTGCTACAAGTCTGAATACAAGAATTTGCAAGCTGCAGAAAAGAAAATTTCAATTTTTGAAGAGTTCGACCGATTGAAAAACAGGTTCGACCAATCAAAAATCGCAGACATGAAATTTCTACAGAATTCTATTTCAGCCTAAACTCTGCTTTAGATTTAGGTTTCAAGTGAAACACTTCTAGAATATAAAGGAAACCTTAAGGCACGTTTTAGAGAGATTTTGAGAGAGAGAGAAGAATGCATTTCATGTCTCCTATTGTAGATCTAGGGTTTTTGTACCCAAAGCTCTCTTAATTCTTTTACCGTGTTATTCCTTAAAGAAACTCAAGATCCAATGTTGTAGAAGTTGCTGCCATAACAAGATCAACTACTCTTGATGATCTAAACATTTAAGTGAAATCTCAAAGTCACAAACGTGGGTGTTTGTGTGTTGCAAATTCAAGATAGAAGAGTTCATGGATTCGAAGCTGCATGTGGTCATGTGAGTAAGTTTTACAAGAGGTAGCTTTAGATTTTAGGGAGAAAATCTATTGTAAACTTCCAAATCTATTGTAAACTTCCATTCTATCATAGAGAATTTGTTTACCTTGAGGATAGTTAGGTTAAATCCTCCTCAAATTTTTTACCTTTAAACTGAATTGTTTCATTGGTTTTTCTAAGTAATCATATCGTTGTCTTCTTTATTTTTCCACGTTGTATGATATGATATTTTGCTATTTAACGTAGATCTGATAATTAACCTAAGTAACTATTTGGCTAATTCACCAGGGTTAAATAGTCTATTTTAAGAGGTCTAAACAAACAAACAACTTTAGTCTCACCCCTTCTAGCTACTTGTTTAATGATCCCATGCAAACTTTTAGTACACAAGAGATAAAAAAGGGCACAATGGATCTCCTTGTATTATTCCCCTTGATAGATGAATTAAACCTTTGGGCTCTCCATTAACAAGGATTGAATAAGTAACTGTTTTCAAACAAAACACAATTAGATTAATCTAGTGGTCACTGAAACCCATTCTCCTCATAAGATTCTCAAGAAAAGCCCACTCGACTCTATCATAGGCCTTACTCATACCTAGCTTAAGTGTCATACAATCAGATTTGCTTGAATTGTGAGTCCTCATGCAATGCAAAGTCTCAAAAATAGCAAGAATGTTATAAAAAATAAGACGGTCTTTCGTAAAAGTCAAATGATGCTTTATGATGACCCTTGGTAAGACCTTCTTTAATTCATAAGCTAACACTTTTGAAAAAAATCTTATACAGTGCCCACCGTGTTGGGCGGTAGTGGTTTCCTCATAGGAAAGTACACCTCGGCTTAGGGTGGACCAAGTGGAGGGTGTTAATGTAGTTATCACCTAGATTAGATCTAGAAACCATCTCTATAGCGCTCTTGTGGAAGGACTAATCTTTGCCAAAGCACTTGTTCGAAGTTTAGATATGGGGATGGGAAGGTGTTAGGCACCCAACTCCACTCGACCTGTGGGTCGGCCTCCACTTATTGTGTTCCAAATCCTAGTCTTATAAAAGGTTCTCCTAACATATTATTCTAAACTCACACACACACACACACACACTCTCTCTAATATCCATCTAGAGAATTTAACATGGCATATCATCTCCAAACCCTAAACATTCATTTATCATGGCATTTGAAAGTATATTCCAAGGTCAGCAAGCATGTCACAAGACAGTAGCATCAACAAGGCAATAATCAAGAATTATCACATGCATATTCATCATGACAAACATGTCCAATCACTCAAGCATGGCATCCTCATATCCAATCATGCCATCATGCATGTTCATATTCATATATATGACTTACCTCACTACATCACAATACCTATGCATCAATGCATGTTCATGTCATTATTAAAGTATACCCAAATCATTCATCTAATAATCCAAGAACGTGAAAGATGCTTAAAGTTGATTGGAAGAAGGGTGCTGCTAGGCTAGGGTGCTTGATGGCTACATGAGAGGCAATTGATTGCCGAACAAGATAAATGATGGCGCACATGGTATTGTAATAAGATTTTTTCTTTTTTCTTTTTTCTTTTTTCTTTTTGCATGAAAACATTATTAAAAAAGGTTACCAATTATATATGGACCTACAATAGTTGCGTCTCTCTCTTCTCCCAATCACACGTCACAATACAACACGTCACATTGGATAATAAAAACTGTGATTGATCTATTCAATTATTGAGGAAAGACATTGAACAAAGAATATGGACAAAACCAGTACTTTCAAGATAATGGTCACCGCACACTTCCGAAATTTTGTGTCGGTGGCATATACTAGAGTATCATATATTCATCCAATTTCCAAAGCAAAAGTTATTTTTTAATTTTGTTTGCTTACTTTTTCAAAAAACCTTCTAACCGACTTTCTATTTTCTCAATCCTATTTAACTATTATTTCTTTATTCTTACTTTAATCTTCTTTGATTCTTTTTTATAATCTTTCTCCATTCCCGAAAGAATAGAGGAAACAAAAACAAATATTTTTTTTTGACTTCAACAATTTTTTGTCTTGAAAATTTCTTTTGTTAATGAACAGTAACTCTACCAACTAAGAGAGTGACTATTCATGAACAAAAAAAACATTTTGCATTTTTGAAAGATGGTTAGAGTTGTATTTTAAGAGCATTTATATTAGCCTCTCCAATTTAACATTTTAGCAAATTTTTGTCTAAACCCAACCAAAGTAAGTGTGCATTAGTCTCGCTAAGTTAACAAAAGTTTTAACGATGCACAATATCCTCGCTACTTGTAGTGAGGCACTGACCATCGCTACATTAAAAATAAATATTTTTTAAGTTTCATTCTTATCAGGGCATTATAACATTTTCCAATTGTTAATAGAGTTTCATATTTTATTTAGGGCATATGTTACTAAGCCATGTTAAGAAAAGTTTTTATGAAAAATCAAAAAAAGTGATTAACTTTTTAAATATTTTTTTAATTTTTCATAAAAAATTTTGTAAAATGAATAATTAATTTGTGCCTTAAAGGCATACATTAAATTTTTTTTTTAAAACTATTTCTTTTACTTTTTTTCATAAAAAGTTTATAAAAATATATTCTAAATTAATGTTTTTAAAACTTTCATTAAGTGTATTTGGCTCAAGCTTAAAAAGTCAACTTATTTTACTACTCAACTTATTTTTGCTATTATTCATATGCTCTATTGTACTTTTTTGTATTATTTATGGATCTTACTGTACTATTTTAACTAACTTTTACCTTTATTTACAGTAATTTCAGTAAAAAGTTTTTAATTTCAGCAAAATAAGTGGATCCCAAACAAAACTTAACTTTAAAAAATCATTAAAAAATAATTATTTTTATTTTTACATAAAAAATTTTAAAAACAATTTTTAAATCTGGTACATTAGTTAAATTTTCCAAAAAGAAACTAAAAAATAAATAAAATAAGAATTCTTATGTAGCAGATACAAGAAATCTATATTAATGTCTCATTAAAAGCCTCTTTCCATAGTCCCCAAATTATAGACTGCCCCACTTCAAAAAAAATAAAATAAAATAATTATAGACTGCCCAAAATGTCCCACGGCCACAGTCCACTTCCACATGTACAGCTATCCGGCAGACATAACTAGTATTTTTTATTTGGCTGAATTGAAGGTAACAATAGTGCTTGCTGAGCTAGAATTCTTAGATAGCAATCACTTTTTGTAGGTGCAGCACAGGTAATATAACACGTGGCTCAATGCGGAGGGATATATTTTATGTATTTGGTGCTCTTAGTATTCGTTAATAGGTTATTTTAAAGAAGTTTAAATACTATTTTTATGGAAGGCATAAAAAGATTATCAAAAAAATTAGCTATTTTTTGTATAGAAATTTTTTAAAAATAATTCCTAAACTAATATAAAATTCATTAACATATATTATAATAATGTTATATTATAATACTATTACATCTTATCACAAGCAGGTTAATGTGTTTTTTTAGAAAAATTATTAGTAAATTATTTTAAAAAAATTAATATCACTTTTTAATATCATTTTTTTAAAATTATTTTCTAAATCAATATCTTAATGGTGTGTTTGAATGATATGATTTGGACATTTGAATTTGGATTTGGGTGATTGAAATTCAAATATCTTTTTGGATAGTTTAAAAATTGTCAAGGATTTGGATTTGAAAAATCTACTAAGAATTTTAAACTTTTGAAATGCTTGAATTTAAAATAATTCCTAAAATTAATGAATTTGAAATCAAGACATTTCAAATCTATTAATTTAAAATTCAAATCCAAATCTAAATCCAAGTTTCCAAACACAACCTTCGTATATTTGTTACAAAATTCTATCATTATTATGAGAAAAAAAGCATTTTCTTTTTATGTTTGGGAGTATGTTACAATTTTTCTCCTAAAATTTAAAATCAAACAATTTTATCCTTTTTGAAAATAAGCAAATATTTTCATTTAGTTGCAAACTTTTGTCTTTCTTTCCCACAATTTTACAAACGCTCTTTTCCAAACAAAATAGGTTGACCCTTTCCAAACTTGGCTACTCCTGCTCTCAGCTAATTATTGCCCACCTTATACTTAGCAGTGAGGACTTTAATACATAATCTATTTTTCCAGGACAAACACAAAACCCTCTACGTAAGCTTCCCTAACAAAACAAAGTTACCAAAATTTTTAAACCCTAATTTTCCTTCATTCATCGGTCCACAATGCTCAGACCTGGCTGTATAAGTATAAAAAACTACCCTTATAGAGAGCATCAGTGGGGTGCTAGCTAAAAACCCTCCTAAAGTTAAGTTAATAATAGAATAATCTCCAATAATTCAAAAGTGTAAGAGTTAGGAAAATTCATGTACTGTGGAGAAGATGAGACTTGGTACTTACATAGGGATGTAGGGTTGATGAAGATCCTATAAACGTAGGATCTTTCCTTGTAGGAAAGATATGAGAGGATACAAATATGTAGAATGATCTTTGGATGTGGTGTGCAAGTGCTTTCCATGTAGGGATGTATGAGTGGAGATCACACAAATGATGGTGAATGTGAGTGGAGAGTGTTAGGGTCATATTTTATGTAATTGGCTAATCCTTTGACAAAATACACTTTCCTTGTAATTGGTAGATCTAAGATGGGTTTAGTACTTCAAGAAACATGTTGTTCAAGTCAAGTATTAAAGACATGAAGATTGGTCCAAGAAACAAGTGAAGAAAAGCTGTTCATTAAGTCTTAACAGATAGCTCGATAGAAGCTTGCTATCAAGACTTAATGTGAAGCTCGATAAATAGCTCGACAACAGCTTAATCTATCGAGAATTACGATTTCAAAATTTCCAGATCTAAAATTTGACCCAACCTTGCATATTTTTGGGGTATCTTTTCTCACAACCCTAAACAAATATAAGGTTTATTTTAAAGGCCGTCATGCATAGATACAGAGACCGAAAGACTTATTTTCTCTGTAAGAAGCTACTACGTTTGTACATCAAAGGGTTTTGTAATCAAGTGCTTCCAAATCTTCATTGTTGATGAAGTGAAGAACTTTGCAGTCAACAATATCTATTCAAGTTGTTGGAGTTAGTCACATAATTGGGATCCGTGCAAAAGGTTAGTCACAAATTGGAGGTTGGTGTATGTAAAGTTGTGATTTACAACTATTTTTGTGTTGGCTTTAATTCTGTGCCAAATTTGATAGTAATTATGTTCAATCTTTTGTACCCTGTATTTTATGTGGGATTTCATTGTATGGGTTGTGTGTAAAGAGAGTGTGAAGACTCAAGGAAAATTGAAGATCAAGGAGTTTTTGAGGGTAGCTTGCGAGTAGCCTTCCTGCAAAGTGAAGCATGTGCTCAGCACATGACTGGAATGCAAAGAGTCATGGCAGATGGTGATAGCTAGTTTTCGCGAGTGTCTCACAGGTAAGGCCTTCTCGCGAGATACCCGCAAAACATTTTGTTTTGCTATTTTGTCATATCTGATACATCAAGTCGCTACACCCACTATATATACCCTCATTACCCACATATTGAGATAAGTGCTTTTTAAAGAGAAAACCCTAATCACAACCTTTGAGAGTTAGAGACTGTTATACCCACAATTCTCTACATAATCCATTATGGTTTTCCTTAACTCCTACCTTTCCATTTCCAAATTCTTGAGAGGTTGATAGTTCAAACACTTACCACACCCATTCTGAGTCTCAAGTGAGGTTTTGATGCTGCTAGGAAGCATTGGAAGAAGCCATTTGTTTAGTGGATGCAATCGAGTTGAATTGCATGATCCAGAGAGCTAGAGAAGACAAGGCTTGGCGAAGTTAGTTGGTAGCGAGAGCTTGGAGGGATTGAGCACATGTGGTAGATTAGGCTTGGAAGGTCTTTTGTTATTCGTGTACTCCAACTTATTCTCTAGTGGATCGATTTACTGCTTGAAGGGCGGCAAAGAGGTTTTTTGCCGAGTTCTCCAGTTTCCTCTTCAATAACATATCAGCATGTTACTTTGTGTTAGTATTCTTCTTCCCTACTCTTTTAGCTTTCATTTTACTGCTGTGTTTTAGTGAATATGGCTTAGAGTAGTTTTATTGTTTATTCACTCGCATTTACTCTATTTCGCACTTAGTTTAAGTTAGAGTAAAATCAACCGAGCCGTAATCTTTAATTTAGAGGTCTAAATAGCTCTTGTGTTTTCACACAAATTCGAGCTTTCAATGCATCAAAAGAAAGAAAGCTACCACAAAATCAAGTCTAAGTGGGTATTGGAGCAAAGATTCAACTGTAGATTAGTATTTTGGGATAGGTCAAGGGTAATTGGTAAGATTCCTTATACTTGTAACCGCTTGATTGTTGATTAGTGGATTATTGGGAGTGGTGACCTTAAAATCACCTGGTGGGTTTTTGGCCATGCAAGATTTTCCCCATTTGTCAACAAATCACCGTGTTCAATTTATTTTCTGCTGCATTTAGTTTATTTAATGATTTGTTGGTGTCTCCACTATTTTCATGTAATTTGACATAATTAATCAACTTAGGTAATTGAATTTGTGCACACCCAAAACGAGATCAACAGTCTGGCTTTCTCTTGGGCTCACAATCTATTTGTAATGTAGGTTTTGAATTTCCTACTTTGGGCGATTCTAGCTTAGAAACCCAACCATATCTCATCCACCATTGTCTTCTTTCCCTCTCAGTCTTATGACTCTATTGCTCTCAACTCTAAACTTCTTTCCCCCACCTTTCAACCCTCTTTCCCTTCCTCAGCTTCTCATATTTATAGCCCCAAATTAGTGTAAGTATCATGATTACTTTGATGGCTAGTGGGAGAGGAGGTCCAATGCTGTTATTGCTAAGTGGTGTTTAGTTGGGAGTGGGATGTAGAGAGAATGGCATTGGAAATGGTTCCCCCTTGGCAGAGGTACTTCTAAAGACGATGCCGAGCATCCGGGGTATGACCTTTCCGAGCAGTTACACTCATGGGAGACGAGATTTATCGGGCAACCCCCAAGCCATGAACTAATGAGCATATATTACAATGACCTACCTAGTAGTATTTGGGCCAAACACAATGACAGAAGGCCTATATTCGTGACCCTAATAGGCCTTAAGCCTAGTTTTTGATAGGGGCGTTAGGACTATGGGCCACACTATAGAGTTGGGGTTCAAGGCCCAAATGACCCTAGGGGTTCGTTGTCGTATAGAATTAATTAACCGGGGTCAAGCTATCTTAACCCAACAAGTAGTATTAGAGCAGGCACACTTTGATTAGTTTTTAATATTTGCTGTGTGATCCATTGACCCCTACTATTATGAATCGTGAACAATCTTTGATTATTCCTCTTTTATTTGATGGGACTAACTATACATACTGAAAACTACGCTTAAGAGCTTTTTTGCAGTCCTTAGATGAGAAAGTTTGGACTAGCAATTGAAGTAGGTTGGACAAAGCCTAAAGAGCCACCTGCAACATGGGATGACACCAAGACCAAGGCTGCCAACTTTAACAGTAGGGCACTAAATGCACTTTTTAGTGCTGTAACAAATGAAGAATTCAAGAAAATCTCTTCAACTAACAATGTCAAGGAAGTTTGGACAATTCTTTAGAACACTTGTGAGGGCACTAAAGCTATTGAGAACTCTAATCTTCAAAGGCTCACTACTAGCTTTGAGGAAATTAGGATGGATAAGGATGAATCATTTGATGAATTCTATGCCAAGCTTAAAGACATAGTGAATTCAACATTCAATCTTGGAGAATAGATTCTGGAGCCCAAGATTGTTAAAAAGATCCTCAGATCTCTTCCAGAGAGATTTCATGCCAAGATCACCACCATTAAAGAATCAAAAGATCTTGACTCTATTCCTTTGATTGAATTGATTGGTAACTTGCAAACCTATGAACTAGGGTTAGCAAGGGTTGGCAAAAGTGGCAAAGGCAAGAATATGGCCTTGAAAACCATGAATGATGACAATGATGAGGATACCAAGCTAAAGTCATATATCACCAGACAATTCAAGAAGCTCATCAAAAATGCAAATGTCAATGCAGGTGATAAGGATCACAAACAAACTACTTTCTCTCAATATAAGTCCCAAGACAAGGGCAAGAGGGAATCCAAGGATGCAGGTCAAAGCAACACAAGTAAATTTAATTCAAAATTTTCTAACCTATATATATATATATATATATATAGGTTAGAAAATTTTGAGTATATAGTAACTAAAATAATAGAAATTTATAAAAACTGCTGTTTGAATTTATTGAACTAGTAAAAATCATTCAATTCATATAATAGATAAACGTAATAAAAAGAATATGTTATCTCGTTTGGATTTTCTTATATTAAAAAATTACATAGTATTTAAATTGATAGCTCTTAATTTTTCAAATTGACCTTCAATGTGTTGTTTCTAATGTGATTGTTAATTGATTAGTTTTTTGTCCATAAATAATATGCTTTTGTTCAATGACATAACTACAATAATATATAATGAACTCATAAGGTAAACAATATTTGGATTATAAAAATGTATTCTAAAAATTCCATCCACCTATATATATGACAATGTTCGACAAAGAAGATTATAATGCAATGTCTTTTATTGAGCCTTCCAAATATTTTACAGCACCTAATATGTAAATGCTAAATTTATTAATTTTGTAACAGTAACTTAAACGATGTAATTGCATAGACAAATTAAGCCATGTTAGAATATGTGGGGGTGTGGATGGGCTCAGTTTTTGGTGCTAGATCTCATCACAGACTTCAATTAATTTTTGTGATTGGCACATGCATAAACTTCATTCGAAGTACGCCTAAACCCCAAAATAAAATTAATGAAATTTTCAACATTAAAAAAAATAAAATAAAAAAAGCTCTACACTTCTGGAGCACCTACGCACAAATATTAGACATTAAAAACATTGCACAGGTTGTAGTAGCCTTCAACCACTTCAACCTATTCTTTTCTACAGAATTAAGATAATTTTACAAATACCATAGCCAATATGCATAGGACCACAAGAGAAAAAATACCAAATATATGCTAATATATCACCCATGGATCCTTAAACACTCTAAAGTACTCTTCCTCTTCATTGGGGTTGCCTCAAATTTTGAATTCCTGAAATCTAAAACTTAGTTATCTCATTCCATTAAATTAACTACTTGTATATTTTCCCTAAAAAGAGTACCAAATTGCAAACTCAATATTACATACAACATCAATTAAAAAATATATACTAAGCAAAAAACTAAAAAAAAAAAAACTAAAAAAATGACAATTCTTCATATTGACTTGTCTTAGGGCTGTAAAATGTATATCCGGTTGGATTTTCAGCTTTTCTCATAAAAACAAAAATGCATTTGAAGATGGTAGGCAAGATAAGAGGTTCTTGTGTAATTCTTCTTCTTCTTCTTTAATCCCTTTGAAGTCATAATCTTAGTCAACCAATTGTTTATCCTAAATGTAAAACATTAGATGTAACTCCTTAGAAAAGCTCTAAAATGCAAGAAGTTAAGTTCAAACCTAAGTGCAAATAATTTAGTACAGTGAAAAAAATGTAGGCACAAGTTTACTTAAAGTTATTTATGAAATAAAGTAATTTATTTTTTGCCACAATTTGGGCCAAATTAACTTGAGTTTTCTGCATTTTGAGCCAATGTAGGATGAACTAATGTAGGCTTAACTCATTAACACAATGTAGATATAACTAACTTGGCTATCCCTAGGAAAATTTCTTGGCTTCGCTAGTGTACCTGTTAGGGAAAAATATATTGACCCCTTGCAAATTAATTAATTACCCAAATTAATTAATTATGTTCAATTATATGCAATAGCGTGGTAGCACAAACAAATCACTAATTATACTAAATGCAGTGAAAAATAAATTTGACATGGGTGATTTGTTTACGAATGGGGAAAACTACCGAGGCAAAATCCCACCAGATGATTTTAAGGTCACCACTCCCAATAATCCACTATTATCAATCACAAGCGGTTACAAGTATAAAGAATCTTACCAAACCCTTTGGCCTATCTCAAAATACCAACCTACAGTTGAACCCCTACCCCAATACTCAATTGGACTTGTATTGTAGTGACAATCTTTCCGTTCAATGCACAAATCACAGTACGTGACTAACCAATGATGCACGAATCTCAGTACGTGACTAACCAATGATGCACAAATCCCAGTACGTGACTAACTCCTTTGCACAAATCTCAGTACGTGACTAACTCCACAACAACCTTTAGATTGATGTAGTTGATTTGCAACAGCTTCACATAGAAACATCAATAAGATCTTCAATGATGGTGTGAGAGATTTTGCTTGGTTACAGAACCCAAAGGCATACAAGAAACGCAGCAAGAACTCTTTCTTCTATAGGAGGAGGCTAGGGTTTCAAAAAGAAAACCTTATGAAGCTCTCTAGGGTTAAATTTTTCTTTTTCCACCTCCTTGTTTAAATAAAAGCTCAATGGGCTCTCCTATTTCAAATAGGTATACACAAACCTTGAGCTTTCCTAATTCCTAATCCAATAAGGATTATACAAACTCATAAACAAATAGCATTTTAGAATAAAAATGTTGCTGGCTATAGTCTGAATCCCGTAAACTCGATAGATTGAGACATGTGTCGAGCTTTAATGAATCTCGACAAATCGAGCTTTTGTCGATAAGGTATCGAGACTTGCAGATTGCACTTTTCTTGAGCCATTCTTGAGTAATCTTCAAGTCTTCAATGTAACCACTTGTAATGATCATCTTGAACCTACTTAGATTTACCCAAATATAAGTAAAGTGTGTTTTGTCAAAGGATATACCAATTACATAAAAATATGTCCCTTACAGTACCTAAGATTCATCTTTTTATTGACTCCCTAGAAAAATATCATGGAGTTGCCACTGTGACTATGGTCTTAAAAATGTATAATTTTTTCAAATTACACCTAGTGAACTTGTATGAACGAGTGGTTTTATTAAAAGAAAGAGTTTACATTACACATGCACACGAAATACTACCCAACTGGAAATCAACTACCTGAAACACCACACTATCAGGATTGCCACACAAGCCAAAACTGAGAAGTTAACAACCATTACGTACGGGGCAAAGCATAAGACAGTTTTGTGAAAAACCCATCATGTCCCGGTATAGACAATTCAACAGGAAAGTGGGTGCATGTATTATTGTACATTACTAAATATTCAGTTGTGATTGTGGATGTAACATCAATATTTAGATGTAATTGCAGCATGTGGTGAAATATTATGAAAAATGGCTCATCGAATGTAGGGTTTTTGTGAATAGTGAACACTATTTGCATTTTTAAGGACTTTTGCATCTTCTTATAATTAACTAGTAGCTAACATGTGCTATGCACGGGAACCAACCTATTTGTGAGGTAGACTAAAATAATTTTATAAAATCCTAAATTGATTAAAAAAACTACATCATTGCATGATTTGCTCTTGTATGACTTTAATTTGTGTTACAATTTGATGAAAAAGTCATTGCTTGGATGTGTAATGACTTACAAAAAATTTGTAAAATAACTTAGAGATTTTAATATATTGCATGGATTTACATTAATTACTCAAGAATCCTGTATAAACAAATTTAAACATTCAGAGAAAAAAAATCCTATATTTTACTCACGTAAAGTAAATCAGTATAGAATACTATTCTAATTTATAAATTTTTAATATTCATATAACATTAACTTTTATTTTAATGTTTGCATGGATTTTGTTATTTTCAATGATGAAATTCCAAATATTAAAATTTCTAAAAGACCAAAAATATTAAAAAAATCAGATGATTTATGGCGTAGAAATTATTGAAACAAAACAATATATATATATATATATATGACTAAAAAATAGAGAAATATAAGACAAAGATAGGTTATATTCAAAAGAATAATATATGGTTATAACTATTGAAAGGAATCAAAAGATTTATAGCCTACAAATTATAGATAATATATATATATATATGTGTGTGTGTGTGTGTGTGTGTGTGTGTGTGTGACTACACAAACAGTGAAATATAAGAGAAAGATGTGTCATCATCAAAAAAATAATTCAGATATTAAAACTTTTGAAATGCCAAAAAATATTAAAAAATCATAAGATTTACTTCCTATAAATTTTGAAACAAAACAAAATGTATATAATTACACAATAGAGAAATATAAAAAAAAAAAAAAAAAAAAATTGATTACCTTCAAAAGAGTAATATATGGTATAGTCATTGAAATCTGCTAAACATGTTCAAATATTGCAAAAACTAATACAAATTCAAATGTTAAAACTTTCAAAATAACAAAAAGATATATAATTAAAGAATAAGTTATTGAAACAATTCAAAAAATATATGACTATTCAAAAGAGAAATATAAAAAAAAAAAAAAGTACACAAACCCATAAAGTAATAAGTTTTAAATTTTAATGGGTGTAAACTTTAAACGAAATCATATACAGTCACAGACGTAAGGTGTAAGGTTTGGTGGTTCATGTACGAAAATCACTATTTAAAAAATACATAAAAAAACTATATATATATATATATATATTATCAAAGTAAAGGAGAAGAAAATATAAGAGTGACAAAGAAGGGGATAACAAATTATTCATTCATAAAAAAATAATAATAAACTAAAGATTTGCTAGAAAGTAGATAAATCTCAATATATGAAAAATCTAATCAAATAATCAATTACTATAAAAAAAATAATGATCAATAGTTTTGCTTAGCCCAAAAAATCCTGTTATATTTCTATTTTTTTATATATATTATATGATGTATAATAGTTTAATAATAGTTATATATATATATATATATATATATAGGGTCATGCTAACGAGTGCCCTTGGGGCACTCCTTAATAATCCATTTTAGAAAAATTTTGATACCACTTTTATGGGAAATGAAAAAAGCTGTCAAAATATTAATTATTTTTTTCATTTTTCATAAAAATTTACTTTAAATAGATTATTAATGAGTGCCCTAAAAACACTCCTTAGCATTTCTTATATATATTATAATGTTATGCAGTATAATATATATTATTTTAATAAGAATTAAAGAAGAAAGAGGAGTCACACTTGGCCACAACTTGAATGGATGAAAACATCAAATTTTAACCACACGTGGTGCACATTGTCTTGGAAATTGGAGCAATGCAGACCAATTGTTTGCTTTATAAACAGTTAATGAGTACAGAAAAGAGAAAAAAGAATAGTAAATCAAACTTAACTTTAACATAATGATTAGTGAGTTTGAAGTTGGAATGCAGAGAGAGGAAGAAATTGAGAATAGAGTCACAGGTGGGTAGAGCTGATTACAGATGGTGATACTGTAATTATAGTGTTCATAATTAACCTTGAGTTAAATTATCAAAATTTGAGTTTGAGTTTAAGTTGAACTTGTTAAAGATATAGAGTTTCATTGAGAGAAAAATAGTGTTTATAATTTTATTTTTTACTTTTTAAATATTTTGTTATGCTGATGTGAAAAATTATGGTGCCAGCATATATATATATTAAAAGGTTTTTTCTAATCAGTTTGATTAGAAAAACCTTGTTAAAGATTGATAAAAATATTGATCAAAACAAATCTGATAATGAACAAGATGAGCACATAGATGGAGATGAATCCAGTCAACAGGCTCTTCTTTCTGATAAAGGTAATATTGTTGATGATCCTCAACTTGCTATTGTTAATAACATACTTCCTCCAAAATGGTTCACAAAAGTTAAAATTGTTATTGCTGATGATTATTGTTTCACTGTTATTGCTATGATTGATTCTGGTGCTGATAAGAATTGTATTCAGGAAGGATTGATTCCCCCTAAATATTTTGAAAAATCAACTGAAAGAATGGTTTCTGCTAATGGTTCTCAAATGAAGATTAAATATGAATTGAATGATGTTCATATTTGTCATAATAATGTTTGTTTCAATATTCCTTCTATTCTCGTCAAAAATATGACTGACAAAGTGATTCTTGGTTTGCCATTTATAAATGCTTTGTATCCCTTTCTTGTTGAACATGATGAAATTACTGCCGATCCATTTGGACAGAAAGTAAAATTTGAATTTGCTTCAAAACTTGAAGTTGACATTAATAATGCTTTAGATTTGTCTTGTGATTTTCCTATTAATAATTCTGTTCATGAACCACAGATAAGTTTGTGTTTTCAAGGTAATGATGATAGTACTAGATTATCAACTATTACCAATATTCCTAATATTCCTAATGATTCTTTGCAGGAATCTGACAATGATGCGAGGATAAATACCACTAATAAGTGGGATAATAATAATATTTATATTTATACCACTAGTAAGTGGCTTATTATGGCTCCCTCTTCCTCTGACAGGAAAAACAAGGGAAAAGCTTCTGTACAGGACTATTCCCAAAATAAAAGGCTCCCAGCGGGAAGACCTTTTAAAATGCATGAAGGCGCATCTTCTGGGATAGAATCCAGTGGATCAACATCCCTTCAAGAGTATGTCCCGGCAACGGTGACGTATTCTAGTGGTGATATGGCAATTGCTCTACAGGAAGTTTTATCTAAAGAATTACAATTCCATAATGAAACCTATTCAGAACTTCCAGATTCTATTAAATTTATTCTTGATAACCTTCAAGCTTCCTTTGTTGAAAACCACCATAATCTTTTTAAAAGAACTCTCAGAGCCCTTGAAACCCACCTTGTTAATCTTACTGCTCAAAATGAGGCTTACATGAGCCACTATGCCGACCTTGTTTCGGAAGATAACCTTGTTTCAGAAAATGACCTTGTTTCAGACCTTGCTTCCTTAAATAACCTTGTTCCAGATAATAATCCTGATCCAGAAAATGAGGCTTTTAGAAGCCATCTCAAAGCCTACATTAGTCAACTCTTTGGCAAAGAGGATATCCATTCAAAGGATAGAATGACTTTAATGGGCACTGATTATGCTAGATTGAGTCTTAAGACCCAATCTATGTTAAGAAGTGCTGTTGCCAACTTGCCAACAGATATACGATTGCGTATTCTGAGAAGCAAGGCTATGTTTAGGTCTTTTGACCTATGGTTCGAATATTTCAAAACACTTGTTACAACTGTTGTTCCTGATCCTGCTAATTCAGATGATATTAGTGATATCCTTGACCAAACTGATTGGAAAAAACACTTTGGAACCAGTCTCAGAGTGTATGAAAAGAAACACCCATTTCCTGGTCTCTTAATTAATTATGATAGTTCATTTGTTGCTGATGATTCAGAAGATAATGATGATAGGGATCCTAACTAGCTTTCCCAAATGTTTGAGTATGGCTTTATCAGACTCATAAAATTAACAAGTCTTGACCAAGCCAGCCAGCTTCCACAAATCATTCAGACTGCTATTAAAAATGTTGAAAGTCCTTTTGTTTCTATCAGATGCTGGAGCACCCTGCCAATATGGGAAAGAGATAATTGGATGAATGTCCAGCCATCAAAACATCTCATTCTCATTAATGGGTACACCCACCAGGGACAATGGTATGAAGGAGATTCTCACTTATCCTTCCAAAGCCCCTATGCTCTTGCTGAGTGCTGGCGGAACTATTTCAATAATCAAAATTCTTGAAGTCATTCAAAACCTGTGGAAACATTATCATTTCATAGGAAGTACAGAAAGAATTTTTGTTTTTGGACCCAGGCCTTATGCTCCTGCCATCACTCATATGCACATAGCATATTATTGTAATCCAAGAAGTTTTATCACTTCAGGGAAAACTCCAGAGTTCGAGCCACTGCTATACTGCGGATCTTGCAATCAGTATGTTGTTTACAATAAGCATGGATGCAATGATGATCCTCCATGGGATCCATTTGATGATTACTCATCCGATGCTCCTTCTACTGATTAAATTTGTGTCACTATTGTTCTCACTGATAAAGTTGTTTTCTTGATACTCCCACTATCAGGAACTGTTTTAGTCAAGATTCTACTGACCTCTTGTAGCTTATTATTGATTGATTGATTGGTTTTCTATTTTCCTGTGCATTGCCATGCGTCTGACAAAGTTGGGGTTCTTTTGTGACATGTTTCTGAAGTCTCCCACTCATGGTAAACAAGATGACAACATAGTGGCTCAAGGAATCTACGTACTATTATTCTTGTAGCCATAATGCTCCTACTCCTACATGCTCATGCCCTATTACTTGTTCTTTTTGCTTTTTGTCATCTCCAAGTCAGAAGCCCTTCTTTTGACTATGCCAAATTTGCTGGAGACTTCAAGGCAAAAAGTGGGAAAAATCACTGTTCACTTGTTACTGTTCATGGATTACTGTTCACCGACACTGTTCACTTTTTACTGTTCATGACACTGTTCACTCCGAATTTTGCCTATTTAAGGGGGGTTGTCCCTTAAGTTAAAATTAGAACTTTTTTGTTAGAATTCTTTCTAGAGAGAGTTTCCTTTCCTAGAAGCCTTCTTTGAGAGAGTTCTCTGTTATCTACTACTACCTTGTTCACCTTATTCCTACTACTACTTTCCCTACAAACCTTGTAACTAAGACTAGTTCAAGCTTTGTAACTGTTAATCTGTTCTGAGATCTTGTATTTACTACTACTACTGTAAGTGTTTAACTCTACTTTCAATAAAGAAGTATTTTCAGTTAACTTTATGTTCATTATACTACTTGTTGCTACCGCCACCTTGGACGGATTACCGCCATACCAGACGGTTCTAAATTGCTTTCATTTACTTTGATTATTTACTTTAAATTACTTTGATCTATACTGTTGGCTGGTTCTACCGCCTTATTATTGTTCTTACTTGTGCTTACATTACTTTCAACATATATTATACTGTGCTTCCGTCTCTCCCCTTCAGCTGTGCGTCCCCCTTCCCCCTTTATGGTATCAGAGCCAACAGTATATATATATATATATATATATATTAAAAGGTGTTTCAAGTGATAAATCCCAAATCAGCTCTGTTTACTATTCTACTAAACCTGAATCTTCCTCTCCATATGGTAAAGCTGCCAATGAAGATGATTCAGATACTGGATCTATTTGTCCATCTGATTCTGATTTTCCTCCTATTGACAATAATGTTAACCGATTGAGAGTTTTGACTATTTTAAATGAAAATTTTGAAATTGATATGGTTTCTTTGTTCAATGAGTTCATGCTTCCAAAAAATAGACCTAAAAGGAAATATTTCCAAAATAATTTTGCTCAGTCTGAAAAAGACCGTGTTAAAAGAAAATGGAAAGAAAAAATGCTTCAATTGAAAAAGCATATTTTGTTTTTTGATTTCCTTGAAAATTATTATGTTTCAAAAGATGAAGTTTCAAAAAATCATTTGAATATGATAAGGAAATCAAATTTTGTTAAAAATGACAAAACCATTGTCAAGTCTAGTCATCCACCTCTTGACACTATTTTGGTAACTGTTGACAAAACTGATGTTAAAGCTACTCCTTTCAAAATTGCTGATGATAAAACTCCTATTGTTAGTCTTATTAAACAAAACAATTTTACTAATGAGTCTTTGCATATTATTGGTAAACAGCTTGACCGTATTGAAGAAAAAATTGTTGAAAAAACTGTTTCTATTGAAAAACCTGCTTCTGTTGAAAAATCCATTTCTGTTAAGACTGAAAAGCCTTTGATTAACTTCCCCAGTTTTGATAACAAATTCAAGTTTAAAACTTCTCAATCCAAAACTCTGGATACTGTTGAAAAAATGCTTGCTGATTTAAAAGTTAAAACTGAGGGTACTTCCACAAGTACTCATGCTGCTTGCACTATTTCAAGAAATGAAAAAGAAATTGTTTCTGATGAAGATACAGATTCTGATACTGTTTCTTCTGTTTCTGCTAAAAAGGTTTTTGATAATGATTTCCCTGAAATCAAAAGATTTGTTGGAAGTTCTTCCAAACCCATGTTTCTTACAAAAAACTGGTATTCAAAACCTACTCCTCCTGATATTCAGTTTGAAGAAAGACCTTTTCAAACTCAATTTTCTGTTTCTGCTAATAAAATTTATGAATGGAATATTGATGGTTTTTCTGAACAAGAAATTATTAACAAAATGGGGCATATGTCCATGGTTGGTATTGCTTATCAAAATAATCATGATTTTGATCAGCCTGAAATTGTTGACTTGCTTGCTACTGGTTTTTCTGGTACTCTTCGTGGTTGGTGGGATTCATATCTCACTGAAGATTCCAGAGACTCTATTAAACATGCTGTTAAAAAGAATGATGAAGGTTTGCCTATTTTTGATAATCGTATTGGTCGAGGTATTCCTGATGGTGTTAATACCTTGATTTATACTATTATCAAACATTTTGTTGGTGCTCCATCTAATGTTTCATCTCGAATTTCTGATTTACTGAATAATTTGAGATGTCCTACTATGTCTGATTATAGATGGTATCAAGATGTTTTTCTTTCCAGAGTGATGCAGCGGAAAGATTGTTTCAAGCCTTATTGGAAAGAAAAGTTTATTGACGGTCTGCCTCCTATCTTTGCTCATAAGGTAAAACAAGAATTAATTGGTAAAAATGATTCCATTGATTATGATAATTTAACTTATGGTGATATTTTAAGCACTATTAAAAAACTTGGTATTAATATGTGCAATGATGAAAAACTGTTAAAATACCAATTAAAAAATAAAAGAAAAGCTAAATATGAAATGGGTAATTTTTGTGAACAATATGGTTTGCCCCCAATTGCTCCTTCTCGGCAAAAGGGTAAAAAACATGATAAAAGTCACAAGAATTATAAAAAACACAGAACTAATTTTAATGATTTTTATGCTAAAAAGAAAAATGTTTCTAAAAAATATGTTAACCAAAGATCTGGAAAAGGTAAATGTTTCAACTGTGGAAAACCTGGTCATTTCAGTAAAGATTGCAAACAAAAACCTGGTAAACTGAAAAACAAGTTTAACATGTTAAACATTGGTGATAATGATCAAGAAGAATTATTCAGAATCCTTGAATCAAACAATTCGTCTGATTCTTTGGAAGATGATTTTTCTTCTACTGATTCTTGCTATCGATCTGCTGATGATTCTTCTGATTCTCCTAATATTAAACAAGATTTGTTAATGTAAAAAATTGATAAAAATATTGATCAAAACAAATCTGATAATGAACAAGATGAGCACATAGATGGAGATGAATCCAGTCAACAAGCTCTTCTTTCTGATAAAGGTAATGATTCTCAACTTGCTTTTGTTAACAACATATTTCCCCCTAAATGGTTCACAAAAGTGAAAATTGTTGTTTCAAATGATTATTGTTTCACTGTTATTGCTATGATTGATTCTGGTGCTGATAAGAATTGTATTCAGGAAGGATTGATTCCTCCTAAATATTTTGAAAAATCAACTGAAAGAATGGTTTCTGCTAATGGTTCTCAAATGAAGATTAAATATGAATTGAATGATGCTCATATTTGTCATGATAATGTCTGTTTCAAAATACCTTCTGTTCTTGTCAAAAATATGACTGATAAAGTAATTCTTGGTTTGCCATTTATAAATGCTTTGTATCCCTTTCTTGTTGAACATGATGGAATTACTGCTGATCCATTTGGACAGAAAGTAAAATTTGAATTTGCTTCAAAACTTGAAATTGATATCAATAATGCTTTAGATTTGTCTTGTGATTTTCCTATTAATAATCCTGTTCATGAGTCACAGATGAGTTTGTATTTTCAAGGTAATGATGATAGTACTAGATTGTCAACTATTACCAATATTCCTAATATTCCTAATGATTCTTTGCAGGAATCTGACAATGATGAGGATAAATACCACTAATAAGTGGGATAATAATAATATTTATATTTATACCACTAGTAAGTGGATTATTATGGCTCCCTCTTCCTCTGACAGGAAAAACAAGGGAAAAGCTCCTGTACAGGACTATTCCCAAAATGAAAGGCTCCTAGCGGGAAGACCTTTTAAAATGCATGAAGGCGCATCTTCTGGGATAAAACCCAGGGGATCAACATCCCTTCAGGAATTTGTGCTGGCAACGGTGACTTATTCCAGTGGTGATATGATGATTGCTTTACAGGAAGTCTTATCCAGATCCTTACAGTTTCATAATGGTGTCTATAGTGAATTACCAGATTCCATTAAATTTATTCTTGATAATCTCTATGCTGCCTTTACCAAAGACCACCATTCCCTGTTTGAAAAAACCCTTCAAGCTCTCGAAATCCACCTTGTTAACCTTACTGCTCAAAATGATGCTTACCTGAACCTCTATGCCAACCTTGTTTCCGAAACCAACCCTATTTCAGAAAATGATCTTGTTCCAGAAAATGCGACTCTTAGGGTTCGCCTTGATAACTACATTAGTCAACTCTCTGGCAAAGAGGATATCCATTCAAAGGATAACATGACTATTATGGGCACTGATTATGCTAGATTGAGTCTTAAGACCCAATCTCTATTAAGAAGTGCTTTTGCCAACTTGCCTACAGACATACAAATTCGTATTCTGAAAAGCAAGGCTATGTTTAGGTCTTTCGACCTATGGTTCAAATGTTTCAAGAAACTTGTTACAGCTACTATTCCTGATCCTGATGAACTTGATGAAGGTGATAATGTGTTTATCCAGCTAGACTGGGAAGAACACTTTGGGAGTACTCTCAGAGTGTATGAAAAGAAACACCCATTTCCTGGTCTCTTAATTAATTATGATGATGGCTCATTTGCTCCTGATGATTCAGATGATGATGATGATAGGGATCCTAACTGGCTTTCCCATATGTTTGAATATGGCTTTATTAGGTTTCTAAAATTAACAAGCCATCGCCAAGCCAGCCAGCTGCCACAAATTATTCAAGATGCTATTAAAAGATTTGCGAGCCCTTTTGTTTCTATCAGATGCTGGAGTACTTTGCCAAAATGGGAAAGAGATAATTGGATGAATGTTCAGCCTTCAAAGCATCTCATTCTCATCAATGGCTACACTCATCAAGGACAATGGTTTGAAGGAAAGTCTCACTTGTCCTTCAAAAATCCTTATGCTGTTGCTGAATGTTGGAGAAATTATTTTAATAATCAAATTATTGAGGTTGCTCGGAACCTATGGCAGGATTATCATTTCATAGGGAGCACTGATAGAATTTCAATTTTTGGTCCTAGGCCCTATGCTGATGCCATTGCTTACTTGCAAATAACTGATCATGTTAATCCAAGAAACCTTCTCATCCCTGGAAGAAGACCAGAGTTTGAGCCTATTTTATATAGTGGATTCTGTAATCAATATGCTATTTACCATGACCATCCATGTGATTCTCCACAAGGTCCTTTTGATCCATTTGATGGATACCCATCCGATGCTCCTTCTACTGATTAAAATTGTGGTACTATTGTTCTCACTGATAAAGTTATTTTCTTGATATTCCCACTATCAAGAACTGTTTTGGTCAAGATTCTACTAACTCCTTGCAGTTTATGATTGGTTCTCTATTTGTGTTATCACTGTGTATTCCCATGCGTCTGCGGTATGTGTACTATATTCCTCTCTTTATTTTGGCTTGCCATGCTCCTTCTGACAATGTCCACTCTTTACAATCTTCGCAATATTCTTGGAGGATTCTTTATGTACCTTTTTGGACTAAAGTTTCAAGTATTCCAAGACTATTTTGGACTAGAGTTTAAAGTGTTTCAAAGCTATTTTCTGCATGATTTGGACAAGCAAAGGACAAGCTCTATGCTACGGATGTTTGGAAGACAATGATGAAAGTTTCACTATTCACCTGTCACTATTCACCTGTCACTATTCACTGTCACTATTCACCCGTTACTGTTCATGACACTGTTCACTCCGAATTTTGCCTATTTAAGGGGGGTTGTCCCTTAAGTTAAAATTAGAACTTTTTTGTTAGAATTCTTTCTAGAGAGAGTTTCCTTTCCTAGAAGCCTTCTTTGAGAGAGTTCTCTGTTATCTACTACTACCTTGTTCACCTTATTCCTACTACTACTTTCCCTACAAACCTTGTAACTAAGACTAGTTCAAGCTTTGTAACTGTTAATCTGTTCTGAGATCTTGTATTCACTACTACTACTGTACCGGGTATTCCCCATGGTCAGAGTTCTCACGTCCCTGACGGGGATTAAGGAACAGCTCTTGTATGACCGGCGCCTTTGTGCGTGATACAGTAGGGTACCAGGTTAGATCCTCTGTCGGCATGAGCCCTAAAGGCAGTGCTGATTACGGCCCAAGCGGGATGGCGGAGCCTTGGAACGATAGGTATGCCTCCCCGCCTAAGCCGTGTCTAATCGTGGGGAACCGCCCCCTTTATGGCTCTGATACCATAAAAGGGGGAAGGGGACGCACAGCTGATGGGGAGAGACGGAAGCACAGTATAATATATGTTGAAAGTAATGTAAGCACAAGTTAGAACAATAATAAGGCGGTAGAACCAGCCAAGCAATATATAACAAAATAATTCAAAGTAAATAAAAGCAATTTAGAACCGTCCGGTATGGCGGTAATCCGTCCAAGGTGGCGGTAACAACAAGTAGTATAGTGAACATAAAGTTAACTGAAAATACTTCTTTATTGAAAGTAGAGTTAAACACTTACAGTAGTAGTAGTGAATACAAGATCTCAGAACAGATTAACAGTTACAAAGCTTGAACTAGTCCTAGTTACAAGGTTTGTAGGGAAAGTAGTAGTAGGAATAAGGTGAACAAGGTAGTAGTAGATAACAGAGAACTCTCTCAAAGAAGGCTTCTAGGAAAGAAAACTCTCTCTAGAAAGAATTCTAACAAAAAAGTTCTAATTTTAACTTAAGGGACAACCCCCCTTAAATAGGCAAAATTCGGAGTGAACAGTGTCATGAACAGTAACGGGTGAATAGTGACAGTGAATAGTGACAGGTGAATAGTGAAACTTTCATCATTGTCTTCCAAACATCCGTAGCATAGAGCTTGTCCTTTGCTTGTCCAAATCATGCAGAAAATAGCTTTGAAACACTTTAAACTCTAGTCCAAAATAGTCTTGGAATACTTGAAACTTTAGTCCAAAAAGGTACATAAAGAATCCTCCAAGAATATTGCGAAGATTGTAAAGAGTGGACATTGTCAGAAGGAGCATGGCAAGCCAAAATAAAGAGAGGAATATAGTACACATACCGCAGACGCATGGGAATACACAGTGATAACACAAATAGAGAACCAATCATAAACTGCAAGGAGTTAGTAGAATCTTGACCAAAACAGTTCTTGATAGTGGGAATATCAAGAAAATAACTTTATCAGTGAGAACAATAGTACCACAATTTTAATCAGTAGAAGGAGCATCGGATGGGTATCCATCAAATGGATCAAAAGGACCTTGTGGAGAATCACATGGATGGTCATGGTAAATAGCATATTGATTACAGAATCCACAGTATAAAATAGGCTCAAACTCTGGTCTTCTTCCAGGGATGAGAAGGTTTCTTGGATTAACATGATCAGTTATTTGCAAGTAAGCAATGGCATCAGCATAGGGCCTAGGACCAAAAATTGAAATTCTATCAGTGCTCCCTATGAAATGATAATCCTACCATAGGTTCCGAGCAACCTCAATAATTTGATTATTAAAATAATTTCTCCAACATTCAGCAATAGCATAAGGATTTTTGAAGGACAAGTGAGACTTTCCTTCAAACCATTGTCCTTGATGAGTGTAGCCATTGATGAGAATGAGATGCTTTGAAGGCTGAACATTCATCCAATTATCTCTTTCCCATTTTGGCAAAGTACTCCAGCATCTGATAGAAACAAAAGGGCTCGCAAATCTTTTAATAGCATCTGGAATAATTTGTGGCAGCTGGCTAGCTTGGCGATGGCTTGTTAATTTTAGAAACCTAATAAAGCCATATTCAAACATATGGGAAAGCCAGTTAGGATCCCTATCATCATCATCATCTGAATCATCAGGAGCAAATGAGCCATCATCATAATTAATTAAAAGACCAGGAAATGGGTGTTTCTTTTCATACACTCTGAGAGTACTCCCAAAGTGTTCTTCCCAGTCTAGCTGGATAAACACATTATCACCTTCATCAAGTTCATCAGGATCAGGAATAGTAGCTGTAACAAGTTTCTTGAAACATTTGAACCATAGGTCGAAAGACCTAAACATAGCCTTGCTTTTCAGAATACGAATTTGTATGTCTATAGGCAAGTTGGCAAAAGCACTTCGTAATAGAGATTGGGTCTTAAGACTCAATCTAGCATAATCAGTGCCCATAATAGTCATGTTATCCTTTGAATGGATATCCTCTTTGCCAGAGAGTTGACTAATGTAGTTATCAAGGCGAACCCTAAGAGTCGCATTTTCTGGAACAAGATCATTTTCTGAAATAGGGTTGGTTTCAGAAACAAGGTTGGCATAGAGGTTCAGGTAAGCATCATTTTGAGCAGTAAGGTTAACAAGGTGGATTTCGAGAGCTTGAAGGGTTTTTTCAAACAGGGAATGGTGGTCTTTGGTAAAGGCAGCATAGAGATTATCAAGAATAAATTTAATGGAATCTGGTAATTCACTATAGACACCATTATGAAACTGCAAGGATCTGGATAAGACTTCCTGTAAAGCAATCATCATATCACCACTGGAATAAGTCACCGTTGCCGGCACAAATTCCTGAAGGGATGTTGATCCCCTGGGTTTTATCCCAGAAGATGCGCCTTCATGCATTTTAAAAGGTCTTCCCGCTGGGAGCCTTTCATTTTGGGAATAGTCTTGTACAGGAGCTTTTCCCTTGTTTTTCCTGTCAGAGGAAGAGGGAGCCATAATAATCCACTTACTAGTGGTATAAATATAAATATTATTATTATCCCACTTATTAGTGGTATTTATCCTCGCATCATTGTCAGATTCCTGCAAAGAATCATTAGGAATATTAGGAATATTGGTAATAGTTGACAATCTAGTACTATCATCATTACCTTGAAAATACAAACTCATCTGTGACTCATGAACAGGATTATTAATAGGAAAATCACAAGACAAATCTAAAGCATTATTGATATCAATTTCAAGTTTTGAAGCAAATTCAAATTTTACTTTCTGTCCAAATGGATCAGCAGTAATTCCATCATGTTCAACAAGAAAGGGATACAAAGCATTTATAAATGGCAAACCAAGAATTACTTTATCAGTCATATTTTTGACAAGAACAGAAGGTATTTTGAAACAGACATTATCATGACAAATATGAGCATCATTCAATTCATATTTAATCTTCATTTGAGAACCATTAGCAGAAACCATTCTTTCAGTTGATTTTTCAAAATATTTAGGAGGAATCAATCCTTCCTGAATACAATTCTTATCAGCACCAGAATCAATCATAGCAATAACAGTGAAACAATAATCATTTGAAACAACAATTTTCACTTTTGTGAACCATTTAGGGGGAAATATGTTGTTAACAAAAGCAAGTTGAGAATCATTACCTTTATCAGAAAGAAGAGCTTGTTGACTGGATTCATCTCCATCTATGTGCTCATCTTGTTCATTATCAGATTTGTTTTGATCAATATTTTTATCAATTTTTTACATTAACAAATCTTGTTTAATATTATGGTTATCACTTTTCATGTTTTTAAGTTCATGTTTTAATTCACTGATCTCTTGTTTAACAATATTAATTTCATGTTGGAGATCATTAATGGTTAAGTCTTTGGATTTCTGTTTATTAAATCTTTCCAAAGTTTCTTCAAAACTTATGGTTGATTTAAGTTTTTTACCAGTTTCTTCTTTTAACAAGTTTTTCTTAAACTTATCCAAATAATCTTTTTGTAAATCAGGGTTTTCAATTTGACTTATCAATTTAATCAACAAATTTTCATTCTCTTCACATTTAGTGAGAGTGTTAACAGAGTTAATAACATTACAACATGAATCTCTACAACCAAGTTTAATATTAGGAGAATCAGAAGAATCACTAGCAGATCGATAGCAAGAATCAGTAGAAGAAAAATCATCTTCCAAAGAATCAGACGAATTGTTTGATTCAAGGATTCTGAATAATTCTTCTTGATCATTATCACCAATGTTTAACATGTTAAACTTGTTTTTCAGTTTACCAGGTTTTTGTTTGCAATCTTTACTGAAATGATCAGGTTTTCCACAGTTGAAACATTTACCTTTTCCAGATCTTTGGTTAACATATTTTTTAGAAACATTTTTCTTTTTAGCATAAAAATCATTAAAATTAGTTCTGTGTTTTTTATAATTCTTGTGACTTTTATCATGTTTTTTACCCTTTTGCCGAGAAGGAGCAATTGGGGGCAAACCATATTGTTCACAAAAATTACCCATTTCATATTTAGCTTTTCTTTTATTTTTTAATTGGTATTTTAACAGTTTTTCATCATTGCACATATTAATACCAAGTTTTTTAATAGTGCTTAAAATATCACCATAAGTTAAATTATCATAATCAATGGAATCATTTTTACCAATTAATTCTTGTTTTACCTTATGAGCAAAGATAGGAGGCAGACCGTCAATAAACATTTCTTTCCAATAAGGCTTGAAACAATCTTTCCGCTGCATCACTCTGGAAAGAAAAACATCTTGATACCATCTATAATCAGACATAGTAGGACATCTCAAATTATTCAGTAAATCAGAAATTCGAGATGAAACATTAGATGGAGCACCAACAAAATGTTTGATAATAGTATAAATCAAGGTATTAACACCATCAGGAATACCTCGACCAATACGATTATCAAAAATAGGCAAACCTTCATCATTCTTTTTAACAGCATGTTTAATAGAGTCTCTGGAATCTTCAGTGAGATATGAATCCCACCAACCACGAAGAGTACCAGAAAAACCAGTAGCAAGCAAGTCAACAATTTCAGGCTGATCAAAATCATGATTATTTTGATAAGCAATACCAACCATGGACATATGTCCCATTTTGTTAATAATTTCTTGTTCAGAAAAACCATCAATATTCCATTCATAAATTTTATCAGCAGAAACAGAAAATTGAGTTTGAAAAGGTCTTTCTTCAAACTGAATATCAGGAGGAGTAGGTTTTGAATACCAGTTTTTTGTAAGAAACATGGGTTTGGAAGAACTTCCAACAAATCTTTTGATTTCTGGGAAATCATTATCAAAAACCTTTTTAGCAGAAACAGAAGAAACAGTATCAGAATATGTATCTTCCTCAGAAACAATTTCTTTTTCATTTCTTGAAATAGTGCAAGCAGTATGAGTACTTGTGGAAGTACCCTCAGTTTTAACTTTTAAATCAGCAAGCATTTTTTCAACAGTGTCCAGTGTTTTGGATTGGGAAGTTTTAAACTTGAACTTGTTATCAAAACTGGGCAAATTAACCAAAGGATTTTCAGTCTTAACAGAAATGAATTTTTCAACAGAAGCAGGTTTTTCAATAGAAACAGTTTTTTCAACAATTTTTTCTTCAATACGGTCAAGCTGTTGACCAATAATATGCAAAGACTCATTAGTAAAATTGTTTTGTTCAATAAGACTAACAATAGGAGTTTTATCATCAGCAATTTTGAAAGGAGTAGCTTTAACATCAGTTTTGTCAACAGTTACCAAAATAGTATCAAGAGGTGGAT
Source organism: Quercus ilex subsp. ballota (assembly GCA_032727855.1). Lineage (NCBI taxonomy): Eukaryota > Viridiplantae > Streptophyta > Magnoliopsida > Fagales > Fagaceae > Quercus > Quercus ilex. The sequence continues at coordinate 86,078,190 of CM064911.1, forward strand.
GACTAGACCTGACAATGGTTTTGTCATCTTTAACAAAATTTGATTTCCTTATCATGTTCAAATGATTTTTTGAAACTTCATCTTTTGAAACATAATAATTTTCAAGGAAATCAAAGAACAAAATATGCTTTTTCAATTGAAGCATTTTCTCTTTCCATTTTCTTTTAACACGGTCTTTTTCAGACTGAGCAAAATTATTTTGGAAATATTTCCTTTTAGGTCTATTTTTTGGAAGCATGAACTCATTGAACAAAGAAACCATATCAATTTCAAAATTTTCATTTAAAATAGTCAAAACTCTCAATCGGTTAACATTATTGTCAATAGGAGGAAAATCAGAATCAGATGGACAAATAGATCCAGTATCTGAATCATCTTCATTGGCAGCTTTGCCATATGGAGAGGAAGATTCAGGTTTAGTAGAATAGTAAACAGAGCTGATTTGGGATTTATCACTTGAAACACCTTTTAATTTTAAATCAGAAGGTTTTTCAAAATTCTTTTGCAAAAAATCATTGAGATCTTGATCTCTTTTCGAAATACTTTCAGATCTAGCAAAGGAATGTCTTCCTTCGTTGATCCTCAAAGGTGGTTGAATATTTTGAAAACTTATTTTAACAGTACCATCAAGATATTGTTGAATATTCGTGAGATCTAGCTCATCAAAAACAGGTTTAGGAATAGGGGATTCTTGTTCCAACAACCATTCAGTGGGAGGCTTGATATCTTGCCATTGAATCATTTTTGGAACTTGAACTTTAGCATCAGGAGTTGAACATTGAATTAACATAGTTTTACCAGAAGGTTCTCTATGATTTAAACAACCAGGATTTAACTGAGTACCCAACAATCTGTAATAAATGCGGTAGATCAAAGCAAAAGGTTTACTACCTTCATCCATGATATAGCCAGAAGAGGCAACATTCAAAGTCAAAGCTTTAACAATATTAGGATCATCTAAAGCAAGAGTAAGATCAGGATAACAGTTAAAATAAACAGGACCATCATACAAAGAAGCAGTAATCATACCAAGAATGCTGTCTTTAAAGTGTTTAAATCTAGCATCAGGCAGACACATGAGGACAGAAGCATTGATACCCTTTCGGGTGAGTGGTTTAATAGCAACTTGAACCATACCAATATGCAAATAACTTTGTTTTTTAGCAATGAAATCATTAATATTTCTTTTGGAAAACAAGCAACATTTTTCATGAATTTTCGAAATAGAATATATTTGTTCAACAGTTCTCACTTTGTAAACGGGATGAAAAGTGGTTTCAGCCCAACTAGTTTTGTAAATAGTTTTAGTATCAACTTTGGGAATGTTCCATTTTCGGAAATCAGGAAGCTCATTATCTTCAACAGTGTGATCTTCTTCATTTACAATATCAGGAGGACAACCAGTCCTGGAGCTGATAGAGGAGTTGGATCTCCACAACTTATCCATACTATCCTAGTTTTAACACTCAGTTATCATGTTTTTCTCACAACCGTTGCATTTCGTAACACATACCCTAAGCAACCCTATACCACACACATGCCCTACACGCCCTCTCTTGGCTCAAACGGGCCTTACAGTCAGGTTCTGGGAATTCACTTTACACCTAGGGTGGCGCCAACGACAGTAAGAAGGGGACACAACAACGGAGCACCAAAGGTTCGGACAAGCACGGACAAGGTACAAAGACACAACAACACTACTAAAGGGGGCGGTTCCCCACGATTAGACACGGCTTAGGCGGGGAGGCATACCTATCGTTCCAAGGCTCCGCCATCCCGTTTGGGCCGTAATCAGCACTGCCTTAAGGGCTCATGCCGACAGAGGATCTAACCTGGTACCCTACTGTATCACGCACAATTGCGCCGGTCATACAAGAGCCGTTCCTTAATCCCCATCAGGGACGTGAGAACTCTGACCACGGGGAATACCCGGTACAGTAGTAGGAATAAGGTGAACAAGGTAGTAGTAGATAACAGAGAACTCTCTCAAAGAAGGCTTCTAGGAAAGGAAACTCTCTCTAGAAAGAATTCTAACAAAAAAGTTCTGATTTTTTCATAGGGGACAGCCCCCCTTAAATAGGCAAAATTCGGAGTGAACAGTGTCATGAACAGTAAAAAGTGAACAGTGTCGGTGAACAGTAATCTGTGAACAGTAATCCGTGAACAGTAATCCATGAACAGTAAAAAGTGAACAGTGATTTTTTCCACTTTTTGCCTTGAAGTCTCCAGCAAATTTGGCATAGTCAAAAGAAGGGCTTCTGACTTGGAGATGACAAAAAGCAAAAAGAACAAGTAATAGGGCATGAGCATGTAGGAGTAGGAGCATTATGGCTACAAGAATAATAGTACGTAGATTCCTTGAGCCACTATGTTGTCATCTTGTTTACCATGAGTGGGAGACTTCAGAAACATGTCACAAAAGAACCCCAACTTTGTCAGACGCATGGCAATGCACAGGAAAATAGAAAACCAATCAATCAATAATAAGCTGCAAGAGGTCAGTAGAATCTTGACTAAAACAGTTCCTGATAGTGGGAGTATCAAGAAAACAACTTTATCAGTGAGAACAATAGTGCCACAAATTTAATCAGTAGAAGGAGCATCGGATGAGTAATCATCAAATGGATCCCATGGAGGATCATCATTGCATCCATGCTTATTGTAAACAACATACTGATTGCAAGATCCGCAGTATAGCAGTGGCTCGAACTCTGGAGTTTTCCCTGAAGTGATAAAACTTCTTGGATTACAATAATCTGCTATGTGCATATGAGTGATGGCAGGAGCATAAGGCCTGGGTCCAAAAACAAAAATTCTTTCTGTACTTCCTATGAAATGATAATGTTTCCACAGGTTTTGAATGACTTCAAGAATTTGATTATTGAAATAGTTCCGCCAGCACTCAGCAAGAGCATAGGGGCTTTGGAAGGATAAGTGAGAATCTCCTTCATACCATTGTCCCTGGTGGGTGTACCCATTAATGAGAATGAGATGTTTTGATGGCTGGACATTCATCTAATTATCTCTTTCCCATATTGGCAGGGTGCTCCAGCATCTGATAGAAACAGAAGGACTTTCAACATTGTTAATAGCAGTCTGAATGATTTGTGGAAGCTGGCTAGCTTGGTCAAGACTTGTTAATTTTATGAGTCTGATAAAGCCATACTCAAACATTTGGGAAAGCCAGTTAGGATCCCTATCATCATTATCTTCTGAATCATCAGCAACAAATGAACTATCATAATTAATTAAGAGACCAGGAAATGGGTGTTTCTTTTCATACACTCTGAGACTGGTTCCAAAGTGTTTTTTCCAATCAGTTTGATCAAGGATATCACTAATATCATCTGAATTAGCAGGATCAGGAACAGCAGTTGTAACAAGTGTTTTGAAATATTCGAACCATAGGTCAAAAGACCTAAACATAGCCTTGCTTCTCAGAATACGCAATCGTATATCTGTTGGCAAGTTGGCAACAGCACTTCTTAACATAGATTGGGTCTTAAGACTCAATCTAGCATAATCAGTGCCCATTAAAGTCATTCTATCCTTTGAATGGATATCCTCTTTGCCAAAGAGTTGACTAATGTAGGCTTTGAGATGGCTTCTAAAAGCCTCATTTTCTGGATCAGGATTATTATCTGGAACAAGGTTATTTAAGGAAGCAAGGTCTGAAACAAGGTCATTTTCTGAAACAAGGTTATCTTCCGAAACAAGGTCGGCATAGTGGCTCATGTAAGCCTCATTTTGAGCAGTAAGATTAACAAGGTGGGTTTCAAGGGCTCTAAGAGTTCTTTTAAAAAGATTATGGTGGTTTTCAACAAAGGAAGCTTGAAGGTTATCAAGAATAAATTTAATAGAATCTGGAAGTTCTGAATAGGTTTCATTATGGAATTGTAATTCTTTAGATAAAACTTCCTGTAGAGCAATTGCCATATCACCACTAGAATACGTCACCGTTGCCGGGACATACTCTTGAAGGGATGTTGATCCACTGGATTTTACTCCAGAAGATACGCCTTCATGCATTTTATTTTGGGAATAATCCTGTGTAGGAGCTTTTCCCTTGTTTTTCCTCTCTGTCGAGGGAGCCATAATAATCCACTTACTAGTGGTATAACTACAAATACTATTATTATCCCACTTATTAGTGGTATTTATCCCCGCATCATTGCTTGATTCCTGCAAAGAATCATTAAGAATATTAGGGCGAGTGGCAACAGTTGATAGTTTGGCACTACTAGCATCACCTTGAAAATTGTTTGTGAAGTACAAACTCATTCGTGGTTCATGAACAGGTTCATTAACAGGAAAATCATAAGACAGATTTAAAGCATTATTAATATCAATTTCAAGCTTTGAAGCAAATTCAAATTTTACTTTCTGTCCAAAAGGATCAGTAGTAATTCCATCATGTTGAACAAGAAAAGGATACAGAGCATTTATAAAAGGCAGACCAAGAATTACTTTATCAGTCAGATCTTTGACAAGAACAGAAGGTATTTTGAAACAGACATTATCATGACAAATATGAGCATCATTCAATTCATATTTAATCTTCATTTGAGAACCATTAGCGGAAACCATTTTCTCAGTTGATTTTTCAAAATACTTTGGAGGAATCAATCTTTCCTGAATACAATTCTTATCAGCACCAGAATCAATCATAGCAATAACAGTGAAACAATAATCATCAGCAATAACAATTTTAACTTTTGTGAACCATTTTGGAGGAAGTATGTTATTAACAAGAGCAAGTTGAGGATCATCAACAATATTACCTTTATCAGAAAGAAGAGCCTGTTGACTGGATTCATCTCCATCTATGTGCTCATCTTGTTCATTATCAGATTTGTTTTGATCAATATTTTTATCAATCTTTAACATGAACAATTCTTGTTTAAGATTATGGTTATCACTTTTTATGTTTTGAAAGTCATTTTTTAATTCACTTATCTCTTGTTTAACAATATTAATTTCAAGTTGGAGATCGTTAATAGTTAAGTCTTTAGATTTCTTTTTATTAAATCTTTCCAAAGTTTCTTCAAAACTTATGGATGATTTAAGTTTTTTACTAGTTTCTTCTTTTAACAAATTTTTCTTAAACTTATCCAAATAGTCTTTTTGTAAATCAGGGTTTTCAATTTGACTTATCAATTTAATCAACAAATTTTCATTTTCTTCACTTTTAGTGAGAGTATTAACAGAGTTAATAGCATTACAACATGAATCTCTACATCCAAGTTTAATATTAGGAGAATCAGAAGATTCATCAGCAGATTGATAGCAAGAATTAGTTGAAGAAGAAAAATCATCTTCCAAGGAATCAGATGAATTGTTTGATTCAAGGATTCTGAATAATTCTTCTTGATCATTATCACCAATGTTTAACATGTTAAACTTGTTTTTCAGTTTACCAGGTTTTTGTTTGCAATCTTTACTGAAATGACCAGGTTTTCCACAGTTGAAACATTTACCTTTTCCAGCTCTTTGGTTAACATATTTTTTAGAAACATTTTTCTTTTTATAAAAATCATTAAAATTAGTTCTGTGTTTTTTATAATTCTTGTGACTTTTATCATGTTTTTTACCCTTTTGCCGAGAAGGAGCAATTGGGGGCAAACCATATTGTTCACAAAAATTACCCATTTCATATTTAGCTTTTCTTTTATTTTTTAATTGGTATTTTAACAGTTTTTCATCATTGCACATATTAATACCAAGTTTTTTAATAGTGCTTAAAATATCACCATAAGTTAAATTATCATAATCAATGGAATCATTTTTACCAATTAATTCTTGTTTTACCTTATGAGCAAAGATAGGAGGCAGACCGTCAATAAACTTTTCTTTCCAATAAGGCTTGAAACAATCTTTCCGCTGCATCACTCTAGAAAGAAAAACATCTTGATACCATCTATAATCAGACATAGTAGGACATCTCAAATTATTCAGTAAATCAGAAATTCGAGATGAAACATTAGATGGAGCACCAACAAAATGTTTGATAATAGTATAAATCAAGGTATTAACACCATCAGGAATACCTCGACCAATACGATTATCAAAAATAGGCAAACCTTCATCATTCTTTTTAACAGCATGTTTAATAGAGTCTCTGGAATCTTCAGTGAGATATGAATCCCACCAACCACGAAGAGTACCAGAAAAACCAGTAGCAAGCAAGTCAACAATTTCAGGCTGATCAAAATCATGATTATTTTGATAAGCAATACCAACCATGGACATATGTCCCATTTTGTTAATAATTTCTTGTTCAGAAAAACCATCAATATTCCATTCATAAATTTTATCAGCAGAAACAGAAAATTGAGTTTGAAAAGGTCTTTCTTCAAACTGAATATCAGGAGGAGTAGGTTTTGAATACCAGTTTTTTGTAAGAAACATGGGTTTGGAAGAACTTCCAACAAATCTTTTGATTTCAGGGAAATCATTATCAAAAACCTTTTTAGCAGAAACAGAAGAAACAGTATCAGAATCTGTATCTTCCTCAGAAACAATTTTTTTTTCATTTCTTGAAATAGTGCAAGCAGCATGAGTACTTGTGGAAGTACCCTCAGTTTTAACTTTTAAATCAGCAAGCATTTTTTCAACAGTATCCAGAGTTTTGGATTGAGAAGTTTTAAACTTGAATTTGTTATCAAAACTGAGCAAGTTAATCAAAGGCTTTTCAGTCTTAACAGAAATGGATTTTTCAACAAAAGCAGGTTTTTCAATAGAAACAGTTTTTTCAACAATTTTTTCTTCAATACGGTCAAGCTGTTGACCAATAATATGCAAAGACTCATTAGTAAAATTGTTTTGTTCAATAAGACTAACAATAGGAGTTTTATCATCAGCAATTTTGAAAGGAGTAGCTTTAACATCAGTTTTGTCAACAGTTACCAAAATAGTGTCAAGAGGTGGATGACTAGACTTGACAATGGTTTTGTCATTTTCAACAAAATTTGATTTCCTTATCATATTCAAATGATTTTTTGAAACTTCATCTTTTGAAACATAATAATTTTCAAGGAAATCAAAGAACAAAATATGCTTTTTTAATTGAAGCATTTTTTCTTTCCATTTTCTTTTAACACGGTCTTTTTCAGACTGAGCAAAATTATTTTGGAAATATTTCCTTTTAGGTCTATTTTTTGGAAGCATGAACTCATTGAACAAAGAAACCATATCAATTTCAAAATTTTCATTTAAAATAGTCAAAACTCTCAATCGGTTAACATTATTGTCAATAGGAGGAAAATCAGAATCAGATGGACAAATAGATCCAGTATCTGAATCATCTTCATTGGCAGCTTTGCCATATGGAGAGGAAGATTCAGGTTTAGTAGAATAGTAAACAGAGCTGATTTGGGATTTATCACTTGAAACACCTTTTAATTTTAAATCAGAAGGTTTTTCAAAATTCTTTTGCAAAAAATCATTGAGATCTTGATCTCTTTTCGAAATACTTTCAGATCCAGCAAAGGAATGTCTTCCTTCGTTGATCCTCAAAGGTGGTTGAATATTTTGAAAACTTATTTTAACAGTACCATCAAGATATTGTTGAATATTCGTGAGATCTAACTCATCAAAAACAGGTTTAGGAATAGGGGATTCTTGTTCCAACAACCATTCAGTGGGAGGCTTGATATCTTGCCATTGAATCATTTTTGGAACTTGAACTTTAGCATCAGGAGTTGAACATTGAATTAACATAGTTTTACCAGAAGGTTCTCTATGATTTAAACAACCAGGATTTAACTGAGTACCCAACAATCTGTAATAAATGCGATAGATCAGAGCAAAAGGTTTACTACCTTCATCCATGATATAGCCAGAAGAGGCAACATTCAAAGTCAAAGCTTTAACAATATTAGGATCATCTAAAGTAAGAGTAAGATCAGGATAACAGTTAAAATAAACAGGACCATCATACAAAGAAGCAGTAATCATACCAAGAATGCTGTCTTTAAAGTGTTTAAATCTAGCATCACGCAGACACATGAGAACAGAAGCATTGATACCCTTTTCGGGTGAGTGGTTTAATAGCAACTTGAACCATACCAATATGCAAATAACTTTGTTTTTTAGCAATGAAATCATTAATATTTCTTTTGGAAAACAAGCAACATTTCTCATGAATTTTCGAAATAGAATATATTTGTTCAACAGTTCTCACTTTGTAAACGGGATGAAAAGTGGTTTCAGCCCAACTAGTTTTGTAAATAGTTTTAATATCAACTTTGGGAATGTTCCATTTTCGGAAATCAGGAAGCTCATTATCTTCAACAGTGTGATCTTCTTCATTTACAATATCAGGAGGACAACCAGTCCTGGAGCTGATAGAGGAGTTGGATCTCCACAACTTATCCATACTATCCTAGTTTTAACACTCAGTTATCATGTTTTTCTCACAACCGTTGCATTTCGTAACACATACCCTAAGCAACCCTATACCACACACATGCCCTACACGCCCTCTCTTGGCTCAAACGGGCCTTACAGTCAGGTTCTGGGAATTCACTTTACACCTAGGGTGGCGCCAACGACGGTAAGAAGGGGACACAACAACGGAGCACCAAAGGTTCGGACGAGCACAGACAAGGTACAAAGACACAACAACACTACCACCGGCCAGAAAAGAATGGCTCTGATACCATAAAAGGGGGAAGGGGACGCAAAGCTGAAGGGGAGAGACGGAAGCACAGTGTAAAATATGTTGAAAGTAATGTAAGCACAAGTTAGAACAATAATAAGGCGGTAGAACCAGCCAACAGTATAGATCAAAGTAATTTAAAGTAAATAATCAAAGTAAATGAAAGCAATTTAGAATCGTCCGGTATGGCGGTAATCCGTCCAAGGTGGCGGTAGCAACAAGTAGTATAATGAACATAAAGTTAACTGAAAATACTTCTTTATTGAAAGTAGAGTTAAACACTTACAGTAGTAGTAGTGAATACAAGATCTCAGAACAGATTAACAGTTACAAAGCTTGAACTAGTCCTAGTTACAAGGTTTGTAGGGAAAGTATATATATATATATATATATATATATAGGATAAAACAAATATGATCATCAAAGACTTCTATCTTCCACGAAAGGTCTAAGATGCTTTATAGAAATATAATAAAAACTGAAAGGTCCATGTCGCATGGGCCCATGACCCATGTGGGCTTAAAGCAGTGAGCCCTTTTTTCTTTGTTCTTTTTTTGTTTTTGTTAGGCTTTCTATTGTTTTAAGGCTTTTAGCAGCAGAGAATGAAAAAATAACAAAACAAAAGAGGTTGATGAAAACATCAAATTTTAACCACACGTGATGCACGTTATGAAAACATCAAATTTTAACCAACTAGAAATCAACAGGTGGGTAGAGCTGATTACAGATGGTGATACTGTAATTATAGTGTTCATAATTAACCTTGAGTTAAATTATCAAAATTTGAGTTTGAGTTTAAGTTGAACTTGTTAAAGATATAGAGTTTCATTGAGAGAAAAATAGTGTTTATAATTTTATTTTTTACTTTTTAAATATTTTGTTATGCTGATGTGAAAAATTATGGTGCCAGCATATATATATATATATAGGATAAAACAAATATGATCATCAAAGACTTCTATCTTCCACGAAAGGTCTACGATGCTTTATAGAAATATAATAAAAACTGAAAGGTCCATGTCGCATGGGCCCATGACCCATGTGGGCTTAAAGCAGTGAGCCCTTTTTTCTTTGTTCTTTTTTTGTTTTTGTTAGGCTTTCTATTGTTTTAAGGCTTTTAGCAGCAGAGAATGAAAAAATAACAAAACAAAAGAGGTTGATGAAAACATCAAATTTTAACCAACTGGAAATCAACTACCAGAAGCACCACACTATCCGGACTGCCACAACTGAGAAGTTAACAACCATTACGTACGGTCTAGAAAATTCTAACAGGAAAGTGGGTGCATGCATCATGCATGTATTATTGTACTTGCACCGACTTTCCTATTAATAAAAATAGAAAGGTCGTGTCGCATGGGCCCATGGCCCACGTGGGCTTAAAGCAAGCTCTTTTTTATTTTTTATTTTTGGGTTATTTTTGTTTTCGGAAAAAATAACAAAATAAAACAAAAGAGGTTCATGCAAAAAATTAAAATAAGATTGGTGAAGTCTGAGACTGCCTAAGACGAGGGAATGTGCAGAATAATTGTGCAAAATGGTTGTATATAGTTAGTTAGGTAACGCTTGAAACTATAAGGGAAAGTAGACATCTCGAGTTTTAGAAATTCGAGATCCATATTAAAACTCGAGTCTCAAAGACTCGCTTTGCGAGTGTTCTTAGACTGAAAATGCCACATGGATCTCGAGTTTTAGAAACTCAAGTTCTATGCAAAAAAAATTTTAGTTTGATCACTCTATAGTGGCGTTTTTAAGTCCTATGGTGACGTTTTAAAGCCCTATAGCGACGTTTTTTTGCAAAAAAATTTTATAAGTGTTCAATACCAGGTTCAGGGAGCCTTATAGTGGCGTTTTTAAGACCTATAGTGACGTTTTAAAATCCTATAACGACGTTTTCTTGCAAAATTTTTTTATAACTTGATTTTTAAGCCCTATAGTGACGTTTTTAATCCCTATAGCGGCGTTTTTGAAACTCGAGTCTTTAAAACTCGATTTTGATCTTGGAACTCGAGTTTCAGACACTCGATGTTAGTTTTCAGCATTGTTTTGAATTGTGACAACTAACTAAATTTTTTCATATTTATTGTTAAATGGAAAAAAAATTCTGCCTAAGACTATCTACCAAACGATGGTGATCCAAGCAACTATAAAAAGCATGGCTTTGTGGGTATTTCAGAGCAGACGGAGCTTCACCTCCAACTCCAAAATCCAAATATTTCAACCATGTTTGCCCTGTTCTTCATGTTGTTTACCACCATCATTGCACCACTCATTCCAACCCTCTCTTCACAACCACCACCACCCTGCCCCCCGTTTCCCCCCTTCACTCCGCCTCCACCACCGACAGCGCCAGCATTTGAGTCTACTCCAAACCAACATTTTCCCCCATCTCCCCCTTTCACTCCATCGCCACGAGATGACAACATATGGCCTGCAGCAGGTCAACCACATAGAGCACCCGTGTGGTTGTGGTTCCTGCTGGGTGGACTCTTGGCTTCAATAATAATACTTATCTTAATCGCAATGCCGACTTACTGGCGAAAAGGGCCGAAAGGGGACACAGGGGATCCAGGGAAGCAAGGGCCACCTGGGCCACCAGGGAAGCCAGGGGATCCAGGGAAGCCAGGGCCGACAGGGCCACCAGGGCCGCCAGGGCCACAAGGGCCGAAAGGACCACCAGGGCCACAAGGGCCACCAGGGCCGCCATGCTTCAAGTACCACCATGACTGCCAGTGCCATGATATCTGCTAGGAAAAGATTACAGTAAATTTTTTTCCTATTTGTTTGGATTTTAATTTTTTTTTCCCCAGTTTTTACCATTTGGTTCGGTCTGAGTATTTGGGTGTCAAGTTTCTTGTCTCTGTTCTATTAATGGTTTTGAAAACCGGCCAGAAACTGTTGTTCTTTAAACCCAATATCCGCTCTACACAAAAAATACAGTGGCTGGGTCTGAAGGGTCAGGCTGAAGCTAAAAAAAAAAAAAAAAAAATGGGGGCGTTGACGTTATGCAGTCCCAAAACACACCAAGTCCATAAAATAAAATAGAAATGAAAAGCACAAACCTTATGGTTACCCTGCTTCTTCTGCGTTTTCCAGTTTTCCTTCTTCTCCAATCTTCTGTGTTTTCTTTCTGCAATTATTCTTCTTGCTTCTTTGGGGTTTCCTTTCTTCCTCCCTCACTGGTACCCAAAACGGCAAAACCAAAAGAAATCAGAAGTCTTAAATTTTTTTTCTTTTACCAATAAAGTTGTCTACCAATATGGCAGACACTACTCCTTTCCCATGAAAAGGTTGGACATGTAGCCATGTTTCCACCATTAATTTGCTTTTAAATTTTTTTAAACCATTTTCATCTAATTGCATTTTTTATGAGACATTTAAATACTCTTTCCGTCTTATTTTGTTTATCCTATTTAAAAAGTCAAACTTTTTAAGGGAATATCATTTATTATTTTGTCTACCTTTTAAAAAAGTATAAATTTTCAAAATTACCCTTAAATAAATTTATCAAAAAATTGAACTAGTAAATTAATAGGGGTATAATAGGAACATTATTAAATTAATGACTTTTATTTTTAAAAACAGGACAATATTTTGAGACACCCCAAAATGGAATAAAGGACAAATAAAGTGGGACGGAGGAAGTTATCTAATTGCAGTAATTTATTGGTACTACAAACCCACGTATTCATATGTTAAATTCATGTGTTATTGTAAATTAAAATTTATATTATAGATTAAAAAAGTACAAATGTTATACATATTTGCATAAAAATATATAATTTTGTAAACATTTGTTTTGTCTATAATATAATTCTATCTTATCTTGATAGTATAATGTGAATTAATAATTTTTCTTTTTATCACTATTTTTTTAACAATTAATAATATTTTGTTGATATAAAAAATACATTTGAAAGATGGTTTTTATTTTTATTTTTTGGAACTATTTTAGTCATTTTTTCCATTTATACTAATTTATTATATTTATTTATATTTTAAATAATTTTTAAATTAATTATGATATCATCATGGTTCGACCTTGGTTAGACCTCTGTATAACCTCTAAAACCTTAAACCCCTTCGTTCTCTAGTTATTTGAACAGTCTGGGTTTCAAAACCATTATATAAGTTTGACAAGGTGTGTAGAAGTTGGATAATTTTTTGTGTCGTTAAGTAGGTTCTTTCCTGGGAATTTCTATTCAATTCGTATATGCTGTTAGGTTCTTCAAAGGAGAAATTATTAGGACCTAGGTCCCGAGTAGTCCCAACCAATAATAAAAGGCCACACATTTAAAACAACTTTGATTCAACTTCCTAAATAAAAAAAGAAACAAAACCACATAAATTTAACTCTAGTTATAAAAAATAAAAATAAAAATTAATCGGAAAAACACAAATAAATTTAATTTATAAACAGGCAAGATTCAAAAACTTGAAATAAATTTAAAATCCAAAAGCTCAATCTCATCATTTTGTATTTAATTTTAGTGATCTTAGTCTTTCCATAGAAGTCTTTTTCTCTCAAAACTCTAGATTAGTTTCCTTCTTCCACTCCATAACCATCACTGATCTATCTCAAACTTTTATGGCAAAGAATATGGCCGATGAGTATAGGTGCTTACACAGTCCATAGCCATGTATTTAAAAAGAACGATGAAAATGAAGGCATGACGAATTTTCGTCAAAGCTGTAGAGCAATTTTTTTCTTTTCTATCAAGATTTTATTCTTTATATATATATATATATATATATATTTCCCCTAATAACTATTTAACCACTGACTTTCTTTTGAATTTATTTTTACATTAACAGTGTGACCATAGGGGTTGGCCTTGGTAACTGATGTGCATGTGCGAATATTGCGGAATCAGCTATCATCTAATAGCAAAGATTGATGTCAAAGTTTTGAATTGATGATTACAAATGTTATATTCGGTTGTGGATTTGATGTGAGCTTTGAACATTGGTTCTGATGTGATGTGCTTGTGTAGTTTGGAATAGTTGTTTTAATTTGGAATTGTAATATTTTGGCATATTAATAAGGTTAGTGGTATTTGTGGAAGTTTGGAGGTTAGTATTTGCAAATGATTTGTGTTTTAGGGATTAATTTTGTTTTGGTGTTTGGATGTCATTGTAAATTGTGTTTGTTTTGATAATAAAATTTCTCCTTTATCCAAGCAAATAGGTTTGTCAATGGCATGTGTTGTCTATAAAATGCTCTTAACAGGACAATTTGTTGTGCTTGGCCATATCCTTAGCTATATTCGAAAAGTGACTCTCTCATTGAATAAATGAATTGTATTGAATACGGGTGTAAACACAAAATTTCCCAATTGTAGAAAATCAAACAATTGAAAAGAAAGATGGTTTGCAAATATAAATTTGTATTGATGAATAATGAGTACAATCTCTATTTCAATTCTTTTACAAAAGAATATCCTCTGATTTTATCTTCTTTGAACTTGACTCGAACAAAAGATCTTCTTGACTTTGGTTGGAAGATGGATTGAATAGTCTTCACAACAAATCTCTAGCTTCGAGCTTATTAGAGATTTATTGTTCTTCAAGTCTTGGAATATGAAGGCTTTTAGGTTGAAGTTCTTCAGGGCTTTAGAAGCTTGATCCGTTGAGCTTCAAGGATTTGAGGTTTGTTGAAGTTTATGGAGGCTTTTTCAGGTTAATTCCAATAGAACTTTAAAGAACTTATTTGAATATGTTCTTCGTGTGTTCTTGAGGCAGAATTTCTCCAAAGCTTTGACGTCTTAGCCCAATTTTTTTTTTTTTTGTAAATGAGAGGAGGTATGCCCTCTATTTATAGTGGTTTCAAAGGATAAGTCCCACTTGGGATTGACTTCCTTATAAATAATTATCTCTATTATTATTTATTTATTTAATAGAGATAATGATTAACTATTATCATTCTAATTTAATTGAGATATTTATCTCTATTTAATTAGAATAATTATCATCAAGATATATATCTCTATTTAATTAGGATAAATATCATCTTAAATGACACATGTCAACATTTGATTTATCTAATTTAATGACATATTAATTTAAATTTTGTCACTAAATTTTGATGTGGCATTTTGTGATTGGCTCAAAATTTTGCCTCCTACAACGGGATATAGCAAAACTCTTGTATGCGCTCGACACATGAGATATCTTTTCAAAATTTGAGAATTAAAGTTAGTTTGTGTTGTAAATGAATAAGCTCTTGCAAAAATCAACATTTTTTTTTATCTCTTTCTAGATAAAATGTTGGCCTTTTCCTTCTAAACAATTATTGTTTTACATTGATAGTGTAATATAAACTAATAATTTATTACATAATGCCAACTTGGAGATTTAGAACTCATTTGGGATAAATCTTAGATTTATTTTTTACTATATAAATGGTTAAATATGTAGTGAGGTTTTTAGAAAGTTAAACATTACTCATTTGCTTCTCTCTGGCATTGTTAGAGATCTATAAGTTCTTGATTAGATGATATGTCAGTATTTCATGGACTCTAATCATTCTCCTTTTTCCTCTCTCTCTTAGTTGATTACCCTCTTGTTTGTTTTTTGTAAGACAGTCTTCATTCAACAGGCAAAAAATTTGCATCGCCACTGGTAATATACCAATTTTGCATTATTTAGGAGGACCTAAACAACTAAACTTAACAAAGATGCCAAAGACTTGGGGTCAATGTGTTAGGACATATGTGTGTTCACTTGTTAAGAACATATGTCACTTGTTTATGTAAATTGGCTAATCCTTTTGACAAAACGCACTCTACTTGTAATTGGGTAGTTTTAGGTGTTTTTAATACTTCAAGAAATAAGGTTTCAAGATCAAGTGTTGAAGTCATCAAGTCTGTCCAAGAAAAAGCAAGCTGAAGTGCAATTTCATTAAAGCTCGACACCTGCTCGATAGCTACCTTGACACCTGCTATCTGTCGAGATTTACAAAATCAGTTTTTCTGATTTGATTTTCTTGGGATCCGTGAATATGTTTTTGGGCCTTCTTTTCTTCTAACCCTAAACATATAAAAGGATTGTTTTAAGAGCCGTCAAGTTGTGCACAAGTTGCAAAAGCATTGAGCAATCTCTGTTCAAGCAAATTGTGATCAAAAGACGAAATTCTTAACCTAGTTAATCTTCTCTCAAGAAGTTGTTGTGTATTTGCACCATAGGGTTTTATAACCAAGCATCTTCTTGATCTTCATTGTGTATGATGAACTGAAGAACTTTGCAGCCAACCTCTCCTTCTAAGTTGGTGTTTGAAGTCGCGTACTGGGATCCGCGCATTGGTTAGTCACATACTTGGGAGCCGTGCATCAAAGGTGGAAATTGTCACTACAGATCAAGTCCAATTGGGTATTGGGGTAAGGGTTCAACTGTAGGTTGGTAAGGTACTTGGGATTCCTTTACTTGTAACCGCTTGATTTGATAATAGTGGAGTTTCGGGAGTGGTGACCTGAAAATCACCCGGTGGGGTTTTTGCCGTTAGGGTTTTCCCCATTCGTAAACAAATCATCGTGTTATTTATTTTCCACTGCATATTTAGTATTTGGAGATTTTTTTGTACTTTTACGTATTTGCATGTTAAATTGATTAATTAATAACTTGGCTAATTAATTAATTGATTTTATCACAAGGGTCATTCAGTTTGTGGCCTATCAAGTGGTATCAGAGCGGGCACACTCTGATTAGGTTTAATCTTTACTGTGTTGATCCATTGACCCCTGTTTGTCATGGATAGAAGACAATCTTTAATCATACCTCCTTTATTTGATGGCACTAACTATGCATATTGGAAAGTACGCATGAGAGCTTTCTTGCAGTCTTTAGATGAGAAGGTGTGGCAAGCTATAGAGATTGGCTGGACTAAGCCAAAAGAAGAACCGGCCGATTGGGATGATGCGAAGATCAAGGCGGCCAACTTCAACAGCAGAGCGCTAAATGCCCTATTTAGCGCAATCACCAATGAGGAGTTCAAGAAGATATCCTCAACTAAAACTGCTAAGGAGGCTTGGACCATCCTCCAGACAACCTATGAAGGAACAAAGGCTGTCAAAGATTCAAAGGTTCAGAGGCTCACTACAAGCTTTGAAGAAATTAAGATGGAGGAGGATGAGTCGTTTGATGAGTTCTATGTCAAACTCAAGGACATAGTGAACTCAGCCTTCAATCTTGGGGAAACCATCCCTGAACCCAAGATTGTAAGGAAGGTGCTCAGATCTCTACCTGAGAGATTCCATACCAAGATTACGGCAATTGAGGAATCAAAGGATATAGATAAGATTCCTTTGACTGAGCTGGTTGGAAACTTGCAGACCTATGAGATAGGGTTATCTAGGATTGGCAAGTCAAGTAAAAGCAAAAGTATGGCCTTGAAGGCGAAGAGCAGTGATACAGATGAGTCTTCTGATGATGAAGATTACAAGATGAAGTCCTAAATCACCCGGCAGTTCAAAAAGTTTATGAAGAATACCAATGGAAGGAGCTTCGACAAGGACCGCAGGCAGTTCAGTTCTTCTCAGTTTAAAAGCCAAGACAAAGGGAAGAAGGATGCTAAGGAGGGCGGTCAGTATACTATTCCCGCAGGACCAAAGTGCTTTGGGTGTCATGGGTTCGGACACATGAAACATGAGTGTCCTACATATCTCAAGAGCATTGGGAAAAACAAGGCACTTGCTGTAACCCTAAGTGACACTGAGCCTGAAGATGATTCCGACAATGAGGATGACGGAATCTTAAATGCCTTCACTGCCACAGTCAATCCTACTGAAGGGATTGTTGAAGAAGTGGATGAAGAAGAAGAACTGGTGGAGTCCAAATTTGAGAAGATGGATGATCAAGATGATATCCATTCAGCCTATGAGAAGCTTTATAAGCTCTCTGAAAAGCATGAGAAATTATATAGGCTGGCCACCAAGAAGCTCAGTGATGTGGAACTTGATCGTGAAGAGTTGTCCACGAAGTTTGATGAGGCGAATCAAACTATTGGAGCACTGAGATTTGAGAACAACTTTTTGGCCGAGAAGACCAAGAAGCTTGAAGCGGAGCTGTTTCAAGTCAAAGCTCAACTGGAGAGGACTTCAAGTGCAAAACTTGATGAGATGCTTAGCAATCAGAAATCTGCTTCGGATCGAACTGGTTTAGGGTATGGTATTTCTTTCTCTAATACTGCTTCTACTAGCAATACTGTTTTTGTTCCTCCTGCTAATAACACTGAAATTGAGAACATTGATGTTAAAACAAAATTAGCTAGTGAGAACTTAGACAAGGGAAAATCTATCTTGAGAGCACCCCCTAAGCTAGATAAGAATACTGCTAAAAACCCTAGGGCTAAGAAGGCTAACTCTCAAAAGCCTAAACAAAAGAAGCAGCATCTCTGTCATTATTGTGGGGCTACTAGTCACACTCGACCAAATTGCTATAAGTGGTTAGCCACTTAACAGAGCAATGGCATGATAGCATCTGGAAGCCAAAATCAGCTTCAATCCTCTCTTGCTCCTCTTAGAGATCTTCTGAAAGCCCTCATGTTCCTTTCAAACTTGAACGGTTTAAATTCTTCCCCCTCACCGCCTGTTCAAGGATTCAATCAAAGGAAAGGTTCTTCCAAGGTGTGGAAGAAAAAGGACTCTAAGTGATTTCATCACTTTCTTCTCCCTTCTTGTTTTTCTTGTTTGTTGCATTGCTTGTGTGTTTTTCTTTTCTGCTGAGTCAGTCTAATTTTTGCTTTGCTTTGATAACATGTTTTTGTTTGTTTATTTTCAGTTTTGCTTATTTTGTTTTTGATATAAAAATTAAAAAAAAAATTGAAAAATTGAAAAATACAAAAACAGTGTGTGTTATGTGTACTTTGGTACTTGTGTACCTTGGATGGCCAATGAAACAAAGTTTTCTAAACTTTGTATCACTTGTAGCTTAGATGAGCATCTCTATGCACAACTAAGCAAGTGAGCTTTGTGGCTCTTGTTTGTGATGAGTAAGATTAAGTTATCTCTTAAACTTAACACTCATATCACTCTTTTTGACGGGTAGGACTAAAAAATCCTAAGAGAAAGGCATAAATGACCATCTCACTACTGTTGCCCGCCAATCATAGTATGACACCTGTATGCTTCGGCATAGCAAAAGTGCAGTGTCAAAGACATCCGTATGCTTCGGCATAGCAAAAGTGCAATGTCTATGCTTAACATGTTGGGTATTTCTTTTCTCTCTTTTTATGCTCATGCATGATATGCTTAAAAGAAAATATGCAAAGAAAATATAAAACTAAAAGATTAAAAATGCTTTAAACATGATTGCAAGCGTGTTTTCTAGGAGATGTGGGAGTCATAGGATGTACCTTAAAGGTGATAGTCCCCATCAAACAGTTATGATTGTGTGTGAGTTAAAGTTATTTTCTCATATCTCAGATCATCATAACATGTATACACATATGCAATCTTGCGATGTTTTTCACACACAACACGTAATGTTCTTTACTACTCTTGATACATGTGTAGATACAATGTGATTTGGCCATCACAAGTGTTTACATGTGCTAATGTATGCTCACTAAACTGTCTTAACTTATTTTTGAAAAATAAAATTGGTTAGACTTGTTTAGTGTGTGTGTGTATGTGTTTTTGAAGATCCATGTGCTTAAATTTTCGTTGAGAGATGATTTTGAGAGCTTTTTATGTTGAGTGGATCTTTGGTTGTGGTGTATGTTGGATTGCATTCATGTCTGTGTTTTTCACTTTTCGAAAAACTGCTTTTCACTGATGGCTCGACACCTCCTCCATACCTGGTCATTTGTCGAGCTTCTCAAGCCTTTTCTAATCGCAATCTCGACACCTGTCTCGACACCTGATGGATCGATCGAGAAAGTCTCTGTCTTCTCGATAGCTGCTCGACACCTTGTCGATCGATCGAGCTTCTTGAATCTGAATTTGGTCTTGCACCTCGATACCTCTCGATACCTGCATCTGTCGAAGGCCAATTCCTCGATACCTTCCTCAACAGCTTCCTCGATACCTCTCGACACCTCAACTGTCGAGAATTACTGAGGTGCCTATTTAAGGACCTGTCGCGATTCTGATCTCATTTTCTCGATCTCTCTCGATCTGTCCGACGGCTTTTCATCTCCCAAACTTGATTTTCTCACTCAAATCTTCAAATCCTCATCTTTTTCGGTCTTCCCTTGCTTCAATCACTTGGTAAGATCACTTTTCCCTTCCTTTTTCATGCATTTCATGTTTTAAAACCTAAGTTTTTTGGATTTTTGAAATTTTTGGGGTTTTTCAAAATTGATGAGATTTTCTTCAAATTTTGGATTGGGTTTTCACTTAAATGTTTTCAAAATGTCATACATTGCATTTCATGTGCATTATAATGATATTTACATGCATTTAGATGTGTGCTCTATGTTTGTGTGCTGCTAGGATTGGATTGGGCTGAGCCCATGATGTTTTTTTTCCTTTGCATGTCACATGTTCATGCATTCCCATGCATACATACTTTTTGTTCAATATTTGATATATTTGAACTGTGTTGGGACTTTTCTGATTGTCTCCCTCTCTATCTCTTTCTCATTCTTTTACGTTAGTAGTGTCTATGGCACCCAAACGTAAATCCACTCCTGCTCGGAACCCTCTGCGTTCTGGAGCTTCCTCTTCTTCTGACTCTGCTCCTCTTAACCTTCGGTTCCATGATGGAGATGCCCACAAGGCATTTTCGGAGAAATTTTCTCGACGAGGTGTTCATTCGGAACGCCAAGTCATTTTGGCGGACTTCGCTGACACTGACCTTCCCTCTGTCATTCACAGTAGGGGATGGGGATCACTGTGTGACGTCCCAGTCACTTGCCCTCTCGTGCTGATACAGGAGTTTTACTCCAACATGCACGGGATAGACCGTTCAATACCTCTCTTTTTCACTCGCGTTCGAGGTACGCGCATTCCTGTTACATCGCAGCTTGTTGCGGATGTACTTAGGGTACCTAGGATAGATTTTCCTGATTACCCTTCCTGTGAGCGTCTGAGGACTGTGTCCAAAGATGAGCTCATCTCTGCCTTCTGTCAGCGTCCTGCTGATTGGGGTGCGCATCAGTACACATCATGTAGGCCTTTTGCTAAAGGTCCTAGATTTCTTAACATGGTGATGACCTTTGTACTCCATCCACTCTCTCACTACAACTCTATCACAGAGCCTCGTGCTCGATTTTTGCTATCACTTCTAGAGCATCTTACTATAGATTTTCCTTCTCATTTCATCCTTTCTATTATAGATGTCCATCTAGATTCGGCGTCCCGTGATAAGCTCATCTTTCCTTCCGCTATCACGAGGATCTTACGCCATTTTTCTATCCCTTTTCCTGTGTCCGACCACTTCACTCATATCTGTGCCATAGATGCCGCTACCGTAAAACGTAGTGAGGCTCAGTTTGGGTCGCGACAGACGGATGCCACTCCTCCCTCCCATTCAGCTCCGTCCAGATCTGCTCCATCTACATCTGCTCCTTCTTCCTCTACGGGCGATGTATCTCTTGGAGATATTATGGCGCAGCTGCAGCGCATGGACACTCGCCTTGATACACTCTCTGCTGAGCTGTATCAGGTGAATGTTCGTGTTGGTTGTATTTCACGACGGCAGGCGACCATGGGTGGTTTTGCTCCAGAGGCTACTCCTTCACCACCTACTCCAGAGGCTTCAGATGATGAGGATGATGATGATGATGATGGGGATGCTAGCTCTACTGATAAGATGTCTACATGACACTCTACCCTTTGTCACTCGTGACAAAAAATGGGAGTAGTTTTGGGTTATGAGAGTAGTCATCTTAGGGGGAGAGTTAGTATAGGACATTTTGATAGGGGGAGTGTTGATATTTTGAGGGATGTAGTGAGGTTTTGATGTATCTTTTCTTTTCTATTCTTTATAGATACATTGATCTTGTATATGAGGTCTTTTGACCAGTTTTACATACATTGTACTTATTTTCTATATATGTATGTATGTTTCTTTCACCTCTCTCTTCATGTGTTGTTTCTTCTCTATCTTTATACACATGTTCTTTATACTTGTATGCAATCTATTTATTTCTGTTTCACACAAGATGCCTTGATGAGTTTTGTTTAAAGTGTCTCAGAAATACAGGTTGTCAAAGTCTACTTGCCATAAACTCTCTTCTTACAAAGTTTTTCAAGAGTTTGTGTTAGGATAGATTTTATTGTATTCAACAAGTGAATATGAGTTGAGTGATTTATGACTTCTCTCATATGTTCATTTGTTTGTTGTGGTTTTGTCATGGATTGCCAAAGGGGGAGATTGTTAGGACATATGTGTGTTCACTTGTTAAGAAAATATGTCACTTGTTTATGTAAATTGGCTAATCCTTTTGACAAAACGCACTCTACTTGTAATTAGGTAGTTCTAGGTGTTTTTAATACTTCAAGAAACGAGGTTTCAAGATCAAGTGTTGAAGTCATCAAGTCTGTCCAAGAAAAAGCAAGCTGAAGTGCAATTTCATTAAAGCTCGACGCCTGCTTGATAGCTACCTTGACACCGGCTATCTGTCGAGATTTACAAAATCAGTTTTTCTGATTTGATTTTCTTGGGATCCATGAATATGTTTTTGAGCCTTCTTTTCTTCTAACCCTAAACATATAAAAGGATTGTTTTAAGAGCCGTCAAGTTGTGCACAAGTTGCAAAAGCATTGAGCAATCTCTGTTCAAGCAAATTGTGATCAAAAGACGAAGTTCTTAACCTAGTTCATCTTCTCTCAAGAAGTTGCTGTGTATTTGCACCATAGGGTTTTGTAACCAAGCATCTTCCTGATCTTCATTATGTATGATGAACTGAAGAACTTTGCAGCCAACCTCTCCTTCTAAGTTGGTGTTTGAAGTCGCGTACTGGGATCCGCACATTGGTTAGTCACGTACTTAGGAGCCGTGCATCAAAGGTGGAAATTGTCACTACAGATCAAGTCCAATTGGGTATTAGGGTAAGGGTTCAATTGTAGGTTGGTAAGGTACTTGAGATTCCTTTACTTGTAAACGCTTGATTTGATAATAGTGGAGTTTCGGGAGTGGTGACCTGAAAATCACCCGGTGGGGTTTTTGCCGTTAAGGTTTTCCCCATTCGTAAACAAATCACCGTGTTATTTATTTTCCGCTGCATATTTAGTATTTGGTGATTTGTTTGTGCTTCCACGTATTTGCATGTTAAATTGATTAATTAATAACTTGGCTAATTAATTAATTGATTTTATCACAAGGGGTCATTCAGTTTGTAGCCTATCACAATGGTGCTTTCTCTGCACTTTATATTAGGCTTTCTTGGATAATCCTTGCATTATTTGAGAAGAGCTAGCTAGACTAACAATAGTTGAAGACTTCGTGTCTTTCCACTTTCTACCAACCATGATGACTTTTGCCAACTTTGTTTTTTGAAAAATTAACCTATATGCCTAAATGTGGTTCCAGCTTTTAACCTTTTAATCTCCTTTGTTTCGGGTTTGGTCTTAGAAGAACCTCATGCATGCAATTCAGCCCCCACAAGCTTGGATTTGATCTCTGATGTACTTGAAATATATACAATAAAATACTCACATATTTACATATTTAACCTTAATTTTATGTTATTTTGTGACTTACTGTATAATATTTGTGTATTACAGATAACAGGGGCTTTACATGCAAAGTAGGGCTAGGCCAATTGAATCAAGTCAACTTACATCCATGTGTGAATTCAAGAAAATACCAAAAAGTAAAGAATAAGAAGTGAAACTTACTATTCAAGCTGACAAGGTAAAAGTGCCAAGGAAATATTTAATTATGAGGTAGTGAAGTCAGCATGTGAAATAAAAACATAAAATAAAATAAAACAAAAAGTGGGGATTAAGAATAAAGAGAAGCTTCCTAAAGTCATGTCACCCATGAAAGAGCAGGGAAAAGAAAAAAACAGAAGAAGAAATAATTGATAGGAGGCTTGTTTTCGTGGACCCACATGTGGAGCGCATGCAAGAGCACGTAGTTTTTTTTATGACTTTTCTTTGGCACTATAATTATTTCTTTCTCTACTTTATTTGTATCAGTATTTTATTTTTATGTTTCATCTCAAGTACCATGAGTAGGTAAACTTTTAATTAAGGTTAAGGATGAAATCTTGTTAAGGATTATCAATAGTATTTATGTGATTTGATTTTTCCCACAATAGCTATTCTTTAATGATTTAAATTGTTCTTGCTTCACATCAATTGACTAAGATAAGATTATAGATATGAGTTCAATCATGTTTTTCTCATGATTTAGGATTTATCTTAATTAATTGAATGCTTGGATTATGATTGTTTGATTTTAAAATTGGATATCTTTTGTGATTTGTTTGTTAATAGATACAATTGATGATTTGATTTTAAACTTAAGAAGTGAAGAAGAACATGCTTTAGATATTTAAATAGAAGTTTTAATGATAATATTTTCCATAGTAGCAAGATTGATTTCTAGATTATCATGTAGTAGTTGGGAAAAATTAATGATCATAAATATATGCTAATATGACTTACAAGGCGGATTCCAAAACCTTAATTCATTTCTCTTGATTGTTTACATCTTTTTATTACTTTATATCTTTTACTTAGTTTAACTATTTTCTTAATTTTATTATTTGATTACTTTATTTAATCTCAGAAAAATCAATTTTTATTAAACTAGATTAGGATTAAATTGGTTAAGGTTTAATTAATTTTCTTACGTTCATTCAAGTTCCTGTGGGTTTGACCTTGTTCTTGTCAAACTATACTTCGGTACGGTTCATATACTTGCAAGTACTTTAAAATTTCACAAGTTTTTGGCGCTGTTGCCGGGGACTTGGTTAGGAAAATAAATTAGGTCTTAATTGAATTTTTCCTTCTACTAGTTGTAGTTAAAATTTATTTATTTTTAAATAGAAAAAAAAACAAAACAAAAAAATTTCTTTGTGCTTGGTGTATGAGAACTTGGATACATGATAAAGAAAATTGTCTTGTTAGTTTTGATTATTCATCCACAATGGAAGAAATAGGAGAAGATTCCAAAACTCTTAGGGAGTTGTTCTCACCCATAACCACCAACCCTCCATCTTGCATAGTATTGCCTGCAACCACTGCTGCACATTTTGAGTTGAAGCTATAGATAATCCACCTTCTTCCTACTTTTCATGGATTGGATACAGAAGATCCTTATATGCATGTGAAGGATTTTCTTGATATTTGTGCTACTTGTAAGTTCCAGAATTTCACTAATGACTTTGTTTGCTTGCGTTTATTTCCTTTTTCCTTGAAGGATAAGGCAAAAGCATGGCTTAATTCTTTGTCACCTGAATCTATCACTTCATGGGAACTGTTGGTCACAAAATTCCTCTCTAAATTTTTCCCAATGGCCAAGACCAATGCTTTGAGGAGAGATATTGCATATTTTTATCAGGATGAACAAGAGAAATTTTATGAGAGTTAGGAGAGATTTAAGGACTTGATCTTAAAGTGTCCTCATCATGGTTTTGAAACATGGAGACTAATACAATATTTTTATAATGGTTTGACTTAGACAAATCGTAACATGATTGAGTCCGTGAATGGTGGTGGATTTTTGAGTCTTGTAGATGATGAGGTATACAAATTTCTTGAGAATTTTTTTGAAAGTTCACAACAATGGGATTTTTCCAACCGTAAAGAGAGATCTGCCCCTGTAATTAAGGAAGGAGGATTGTATGAAGTCAGTGAAGATTTAGACATAAAAGCTAGGTTGGACAATCTCACTCGTAAGGTTGAGGCTTTAGACTTAGGTAGAGGGATGAATTATGTCAATCAAGTTCAAAGTGAAACATGTTCTATTTGTGCAAGTCCTATGCATACAACACAAATGTGTTCTTTCGTAGTTGGGTACCCTGATTTTTATATTGAGCAAGCAAATGCACTGAACAATTATGGGAAACCATTTGCTAGTCCATTTTTAGAGACATACAATCCAAATTGGAGGAACCATCCTAATTTCTCATGGAGGCAAAATCAGCCTCCCACAAAAGTAGGTGGACAACAAGTGCATCAACAAAGTCAATTTCGTCCACCAACTTAAGCATATCCTCCCATTCCTCAATCAACACCTCAGTTTGTAGCACCACCAAGACAACAACCATCATTGGAGGAGTCTCAAAACTTTCATGCACTCAACTAGCCAAGCCATTCAAGAGATGAAAAGTTCCACCCATTTGAATACTCAAGCTATTTCAAAGTTGGAAAATCAAGTTGGCCAGTTAGCAACCCAAGTTGGAGAGAGGGAAAAAGGAAAGTTTCCAAGTCGACCTATACCTAACCCAAAAAGACAGTATGCCATCAATGGTTCTTCTAGTTCTACTCATGGACAAGAACATGTTCAGTCTATTACTACCCTTAGGTCTGGTAAGCAAGTTAATAACCAAGTGAAAATGCCAGAAGTGAAGGATGATGAAAATATTGTGTTAAAGGAAAAAGGAACTCATAGTTCACATGATGATCATGGAGAAAAGAAGGACAACCCACCCGCCACTCCAATTCAGGATCTTAGTTCTCCCCTTAATAAGAGGTTTGTTCATAAAGCTCCATTTCCACAAAGGTTAATCAGTCCTTAGAAAAGTGCACAATTTGGAGACATTTTAGAATTTTTTAAACAAGTGCAAATAAACATTCCATTTCTTGATGCAATTCAGCAAGTTCTTGCTTATGCCAAGTTTCTAAAAGATCTTGTGACAATGAAGAGAAAGACAAATGTCCCTAAAAAGGCATTTTTGACCGAGCAAGTTAGTTCAATCTTTCAGAATAAATATCCAGTGAAATGTAAGGACCCTAGACCCCCTACAATTTCATGCAAAATTGGGGATCATCTCATTGAGTGAGCTTTGCTAGATTTGGGGGCAAGTGTGAACTTATTGCCATATTCAGTATACTTACAGCTAGGTTTGGGGGAGTTAAAACCAATAACTATGACACTTCAATTAGCTGATAGGTCTGTGAAAATCCCTAGAGGTATTGTTAGACACTGAACTTGCTTTAAATGCCAGTACACAAATCCATGTCATTTTGGGTCGCCCTTTCTTAGCCACATCTAATGCTTTGATCAATTGTCGAAGCGGTGTAATGAAGATTTCTTTTGGAAATATGACTGTTGAGCTTAATATCTTCCACATAAGTAAACAAGTGCTAGACAATGAAGATATCTATGTGGTTGACATGATTGAGAGTCTAGTCCATGATACTTTCCTACAATCGAGTTATGAGGATCCTCTAAAGGATTGCTTAAATCTTTTTGGTTGCAATTTTGATATTGAACACTCAATTGAAGAGGTCAATGCATTGTTAGATTTTGTTCCTCTCTTAAGTACTGATAGTTGGCAACCAAAAGTGATTCCTTTTCCACTTTCTTCATCCTCACCCCCATCTGCTATGGAACCACCAAAGTTGGAGTTGAAACCATTACCTGACACACTTAAGTATGCCTTTTTAGGTTCTTCTGAGACCTTACCTGCCATTATAGCTTCAGATTTGAATGATCTTAGGGAACGCCAATTGATAAGTGTACTTCAAGAGCATAAGGAAGTTATAGGTTGGTCAATTGCTGATATCAAAGGTATTAGTCCATCTATGGTTATGCATAGAATTCACTTGGAAAAGAATGCTAAAACTTCACGTGAACCGCAGAGACGTCTAAACCCTATTATGCAAGGGGTAGTGAGAGCTAAAGTTTTGAAGCTTTTGGATGTGGGTATTATTTACCCAATTTCTTATAGTAATTGGGTGAGTCCAGTTCAAGTTGTACCAAAAAAATCTGGAATAACAGTTGTCAAGAATGAGAATGATCAGTTAGTCCCAAATCGTGTGCAAACAAGATGGAGAGTATGCATTGATTACCGTAAGTAGAATGCCATGACAAAAAAGATCATTTTCCTCTTCCTTTTATAGACCAAATGTTGGAAAGACTAGCTGGTCATGCTTATTATTGTTTTCTTGATGGATATTATAGATATAATCAAATTCCCATTGCACCAGAGGATCAACAAAAGACTACCTTCACCTACCCCTTTGGGACATTTGCCTACCGTTGCATGTCATTTGGTTTATGTAATGCTCCTAGTACATTTCAGAGGTGCATGATTAGTATTTTTTTCTGATATGGTGGGACGATTTTTGGAGGTATTTATGGATGATTTTTCAGTATTTGGATCCACTTTTGAAGAATGTTTGTACCACCTATCCTTAGTGTTAGTGCGGTGTAAGGAGAAGAATCTTGTTCTTAATTGGGAGAAATGTCATTTTATGGTGAGAAAGGGAATTTTTCTTGGACATGTCATATCAGAAAGTGGTATTGAGTTTGATAAGGCCAAAATAGATTTGATTTCTAACCTTCCACCTCCTTGATCTATTAAGGAAATTAGATCATTTTTGGGTCATGCAGGATTCTATCGAAGGGTCATCAAGGATTTTAGTAAAATCTCAAGGCCCTTATGCAACTTACTTGCCAAAGATGCCCCATTTGTGTTTGATGATGAGTGTCTCCATGCATTTAAGAGACTAAAAACTAAGTTGACTTCTGCCCTTATCATTCAACCACCTGATTGGAAAGAGTTTTTTGAGATTATGTGTGATGCCTCTGATTATACAATTGGTGCTGTTTTAGGACAGCGGGTTGGAAAGGTTCCCCATGTGATTTATTATGCTAGTAAGACTCTAAATGATGCTCAAATGAACTACTCTACAACAGAAAAGGAGTTGTTAGCAATTGTTTTTGCCTTGGATAAATTTAGGTCCTATTTGTTGGGGTCTAAGGTATTAATTTATTCGGATCATGCTGCATTGAAGTATCTTTTCTCCAAAAAAGATGCTAAAGCTCAACTTATCCGATGGATTTTATTGTTACAAGAATTTGATCTTGAGATTCGAGATAAGAAAGGAACCGAAAATGTAGTAGCTGACTATTTGTCTAGATTAATCGTTGAGCACACTGATGACAATTTACCTATTCTTGAATCTTTCCCTGATGAACAATTGTTGTATGTATCCCATAGATCTTGGTATGCTGATATTGCAAATTATCTTGTCACTAATCAAATGCCTTCGCATTGGATTAAACAAGATAGGTCTAAATTTTTTGCTGAGGTTAAGTATTTCTTTTGGGATGATCCATACTTGTTTAAGTACTGTTCTGATCAAATAATTAGGAGATGCATATTTGAGAGTGACCAACAAAATATTATATCATTTTGTCATGATCATGCATGTGGAGGCCACTTTAGATCAAGAAAGACTGCTGCCAAGAATTTGCATTGTGGATTTTATTGGCCTTCCATTTTTCATGATTCCCATGTATATTGTTTAGCTTGTGAGAGATGCCAAAAGTTGGGGAGTATTGGAAAAAGAAATATGATGCCATTGAACCCTATTTTGATTGTTGAGGTATTTGATGTTGGGGTTATTGATTTCATGGGTCATTTTCCTAATTCTTTTGGTAACTTATACATCCTTGTTGCTGTTGATTATGTTTCTAAGTGGGTTGAGGCCATTGCATGTAGAATTAATGATCACAAGGTTGTAGTCAAGTTTTTGAGAGAGAATGTGTTTGCACGGTTTGGTACACCACGTGCCATTATTAGTAATGGAGGAAAGCACTTTGTTATAGAGTTTTTGAGCAACTAATGAAGAAATATGGCATCACTCATAAGGTTGCAACACCTTATCACCCACAGACAAGTGGTCAAGTAGAGATATCTAATAGGGAAATCAAGAGAATATTGGAGAAAACAGTTAACCCTACTAAAAAAGATTGGTCTTTAAGACTCAATGATGCATTGTGGGCATACCGTATAGCTTTTAAGACTCCCATTGGAATGTCCCCCTATCGAATTATGTATGGTAAGGCTTGTCATCTCCCTGTTGAGTTAGAGCAAAGAGCTTATTAGGCTATTAAGCGGTTAAATTTTGATCTTGACAAAGCAGGTGCTGAAAGGAAACTCCAAATCAATGAGTTGGAGGAAATTCGTAATGATGCATACAATTGTGCCAAATTGTATAAGGATCGAATGAAAAGGGTTCATGATAAAAACATCCTGAGAAAATCATTTGAACCTGGTCAGAAAGTTCTTCTTTAGAATTCTCGTTTGCATCTCTTCCTATGTAAGTTACAATCTCGATGGACTGGTCCATTCATAGTTTGCACTGTTTATCCCCATGATGCTATTGAGATTGAGAATCCTAAAAATTGTGATATGTTTAAAGTTAATGGCCAACGTTTGAAACCATTTTTAGAACTTGAGCCTCCAGAAGTTGAAGAAGTCCTCTTAGATGATCCTGTTTATCAGGATTGATCCCAGTTGTGTTTATTAGGTTTGCATTTTTTTTTCTTTTCTTTTTCTCTTGTTTATTTTCTGCTTCTAGATTAGACTTTGTGTTTATTTTCTTGTTTAGTTCTATTTTCTTTTGTTCTAGCTGATATTTGACAAAAATTAAAATTTATAACAATCAGCTTGATCAAGTTACATCTCCTCCTTCTCCTTACCTTACTTGTTTCTACTTGGTTCTCATGTTGCATATTAATATTTTACTCTCTTTTCATTGAAGACATATATTTAAGAGTATCATTTTTAACATTGAGGACAATGTTTGGTTTAGGTTTGGGGGGATGTATATAGATTTCTATCTTTTTTTTTTTTTTTTTTTTTGTTTAGTTGTGTTTAAAAATATAAATAAATAAAATAAATCTTTTGCCTAGCTTGAGGATTATGTTTTGAGTTCGTTATACTACTCTTGCTTAAAGAATTTCATTGCTTTCATGCTCAATTCATTACACATGCACATAGCCACTCAGACACAACTTGTTGTTGAAGGATAAAAATTATTAGAAAATCTTGATGATAACAATGTGGAGACTGTAACCCCTGTGAGTTTTAAGCCAATCATTATTTTTGGAGGTTTATTTATTATTTCTAATCTTAAAGTTCATTTGGAAGTGCGTAACATATTTCCCTTGTTGTAGTCTCATTGTTCTTTCTTTTGACCAAGGGAAAAAAAAAAAAATATATATATATATATATATATATTTTATGCCACACTTGAATCTTTTGAAGTCATTGATATTGAATGAACTATACTAGTCTTTAAGAGATGAGATTAGGTCATTTTTGTCTACTTTGAGCCATATATGTGTTTTTCTTTTTCTTTCTTGATACATTATCGCTAGTCACTCTGTTGAGCCTTTTAATTAGCCTTTCCTTCTTAAAGCCCTTATCTGTAGTGTTTCAAGATGGAATTTGATCAGTTTGCTTCAATGTGGTGGTTTGTGTGAGAATTCAAAGAAGAAAAAAAAATTCAAAGAAAAAAAAAAAGAAAAAAGAAGGAAAGTGTCAAAAAGAAGAAAATAAAAAGAGTTCTCATTAAATTTTGAGAAGTGAAATGTAAGGAAGGAGAACTGCTTTGATGAAGATGAGTAAAAAAAAAAATGTTGAATGGAAATTCAAAAAGAGTTGACATTCCAACAAATCTTGAAAACACTTCTTATTATTTACCTTCACCCATTTTTATTTCATTCCCTTTGATTTTACCCTACATTATGTCCTAATAAAGTCCTTATTTGATCTTGAAGATTGTGTAGTTCAGATATTGATATGAGTGAATAAAAAGTGTGGTATAAATTCTTTTTGGCATCCTTTCATGAGACTACTTGTTCATTCTTAGTTAAGCATTTTTCATGCAATTTATATGTGAGATATTTGATTTTGTTTAACTTATTCCGCTCACATATATTGTTGAGAGTGTTACACCCCATTTCAGAGTGATTTCATTTGTTGAGTGATAACACTGGAAATATTTGAGTTGAAGCATACTTTCAAATAGAGATTCGAGTCAAGTTTATTCTAAAACTAA
Organism: Quercus ilex subsp. ballota; assembly: GCA_032727855.1. NCBI lineage: Eukaryota > Viridiplantae > Streptophyta > Magnoliopsida > Fagales > Fagaceae > Quercus > Quercus ilex. The sequence goes on from CM064911.1 coordinate 86,109,762, forward strand.
GAGTATGTTTGGGTTGGCTACCACTTTTCACTCACATTGAGTTTTGATGGCATGAGAAATTTCTTTAGTATTTGTAGTGTTTTTGAACTTGAACTAATTCTCTTTGCAAAGGGCAATTGAAAAAAAAAATTGTTTGATTTTCTTTGTTTTGTTTATTTTAGTATTCATTTTCAGAATTTTGTGGGTATATTCCCTGCAAACCCTCACAAGACTACAACTCGTCCACTAGTGTAAGCTACGGGTTTAAAGGCTTGTTGCATACGCTAAATGCAATCGAAATTTCCAGCGAAAGTGGATTAGTTAGGATTTCATTTTTTTTTTTCATTTTAATTATTTGGTTTGTTTTGCTCTTTATTTGTTTTGCTCGAGGACTAGCAAAATGTAAGTTTAGGAGTATTTGATGTGCATGAAATATATACAATAAAGTACTCACATATCTACATATTTAACCTTAATTTTATATTATTTTGTGACTGACTATATAATATCTTTGTGTTACAGATAACAATAGCTTTACATGCAAAGTGGGGCTAGGCCAGTTGAGGCAAGCCAACTTACATCCAACCAGACGTGAATTCAAGAGAAGACCAAAAAGTAAAGAACAAGAAGTGAGACTTACTATTCAATCTGACAACGTAAAAGTGCCAAGGAAATATTTAATTATGAGGTAGTGAGGTCAGCATGTGAAGTAAAAAGAAAGAAATAAAAAGCAAGGATTAAGAATAAAGAAAATCTTCTTGAAGTCATGTCACATGTGAAGGAGCAAGGAAAAGAAAAAAAACAGAAGAAGAAATAATTGTTAGGAGGCTTGTTTTCGTGGACCCACATGTGGGCTTGGGCTTTCGTCTTACTCCACCGAACCACAAATAAGAGAGGCTCTAGGTCACTGTGGGTTTTCCTGGAGGCTTTAGGTCGGCTGTATGTGGGCAAGTATATAAAGGGAGCAAAACATAAAAAATAGGGGGCGGCTAGGACTGGAGCGCAGGTAGCAGCACGTAGTTTCTTTTATGACTTTTCTTAGGCATTGCAATTATTTCTTTTTCTATTTTATTTGTCTAGCTGAATGTTTAGTATTTTATTTTTATGTTTTATCTCAAGTATTATGAGTAGCTAAATTTTTAATTAAGGTTGAGGATGAAATCTTGTTAAGGATTATCAATAGTATTTATGTGATTTGATTTTTCCCACAATAGCTATTCTTTAATGATTTAAATTGTTCTTGCTTCACATCAATTAACTAAGATAAGATTCTAGATATGAGTTCAATCATGTTTTTCTCATGATTTATGATTTATTTTAATTAATTGAATACTTGGATTATAATTGTTTGATTTTAAAATTGGATATTTTTTGTGATTTGTTTGTTAGATACAAGTGATGATTTGATTTTAAACTTAAGAAGCGAAGAAGAACATGTTATAGATATTTAAATAGAAGTTTTAATGATAATATTTTCCATGGTAGCAAGATTGATTTCTAGATTATCATATAGTGGTTGGGAAAATTAATGATCATAAATATATACTGATATGACTTACAAGGCGGATTCCAAAACCTTAATTCATTTCTCTTGATTGTTTACATTTTTTTATTGCTTTATATATTTTGCTTAGTTTAACTATTTGCTTAATTTTATTGTTTACTTAGTTTATTTAATCTCAGAAAAAACCAATTTTTATTAAACTAGATTAGGATTAATTTGGTTAAGGTTTAATTAATTTTCCTACATTCATTCAAGTCCTTGTTGGTTCGACCTCGTTCTTGTCAAACTATAATTCGGTACGGTTCGTACACTTGCAAGTACTTTAAAATTTCACAACAGTCCCTTACACCACTCAAACTCGGACTGCCACAGCCACCATTTGTCCATACTTCAGTCATGCACAGTCTGCCCACAGTAACCAGTTCTCTTCAAACTTGAAACCACCAGCCCCCCTTCCTCTAACTCTCTTATCATTCATAGTTTTCAAATGGATAGGAAGGTGATCAAAAAGCATGGCTTTGACTTTATAGCTATTTCAGAACAGACGACCTTCAGCTCCAACTCCAAAATCCAAATATTTCAACCATGTTTGCCCTGTTCATGTTGTTTACCACCATCATTGCACCACTAATTCCGACCCTCTCTTCACAATCACCACCCTGCCCCCCATTTCCCTCCCTTACTCCACCACTGCCAGCGCCAGCATTTCAATTTCCTCCAATCCCACCTTTTTGCCCTTTCACTTCATCACAACCACCACCCAAACCTCTGTTACCACCAGACAACATATGGCCTCCAAGCCACCCACAACCAGTATCCGTGCCCCTCATGCTAGGGAGTATCTTGACACTAACAACATTAACCGGCATCCTCGCAGTGATGATTTACCATTGTCAATGCAATCAGCCTCAGGTAGAGGCAGTGCGGAGAGTACCGCCGCTTCCGATCAAGGAAGAGCCGACACCAGAGGAGAGAGAGGAAGTGCCTAATTCGCCTAAACGGGTGGACCCGTGTAACTGTGCACAGATGGAGCCGCGTAATTGTGTACTCGATCACATAGTGATATACGACGTCTGGTGAAGGTAATTTTTTTTTCCCCTACCAGTTGGATTCTTCTTTTTAATTTTTCCTAGTTTTTACCATTTGATTCGATTTGAGTATTTGGGTGATGAAGGTTCTGTAATGGATTTTTTTTTTTTTCTTCTTCTTCTTCTTCTTTTTTGGGAATTTAGTTTTTGAGCGCTTGCATTTGGGCTAAATGATTCTTATCTCTGTTGTATACGGGTTTGACAGTGTGTGCAAAAGTTGGAGGTCTTTTGTGTTGTCAAGTGGCTACTTTCCCAAGAATTACTAGGACCTAAGGGAGGACAGCTTAGCTGTTCCTCCAAAGTAGTCCAAACCAGTAATAATAGGCGTTTAAAACAACTCTTACACAACTTCCTATATAACAAAACGAAACAAACCATGTAATTAGATTTAAAAATAGTGCCACGACTTTTCCAATAAATTTTAGTTGGTAAGTTATTATTGATTATAATCTGAACTCCATCATTAAAATTATTTTTTTGCCCACTCACAACATTAAGTAACAACTTATCATCCAAGATATAACATTTCTCTAGACAAGGAGTTAACTCTAGTTAAAAAGAATTAACTAATTTGAAATCCAAAAGCTCAAACTCATCGTTTGGTATTTAGTTTTATTAATGACCTTTGTCTTTCAAGAGAGTCCTTTCTCTCTTAAAACTCTAGATTAGTTTCCTAACCCACAACCATCAGTCAATCTTAGACTTTTATGCCCAACGAGTATAGGTGCTTATGCAGTCCATAGACGTGTGTTTCAAAAGAATGATGAAAACAAAGACATGATCAATCTACGTCAAAGGTGCAGAGCAATTTTATCTTTTTCATCAAGATTTTATTCCTTTGTGTGTGTGTGTGTGTGTGTGTGTGTGTGTGTGTGTGTGTGTGTGGTGCTCATGTGTGTGCGTGTGTTTTCCAAATAACTATTTAACCACTGACTTTCTTTCTGAATTTATATTTACATTAACAATATTGAAGAAACTGCAAACTAATGCGCATGTTGTGGAATCAGCTACCATCTAATAGCAAAGATTGATGTCTTTTGAATTGAAGATTGCAATTGTTATATTCGATTGTGGGATTGTTGTGAGCTTTGAACATTTGTTTTGATGTGATGTATGTAGTTGTGTGGTTTGAAATAATTGTTTTAATTTGGAATTGTAATGATTTTGGCTTATACAGTAGGTTGGTGGTATTTGTGGAAGTCTGTAGGTTAGTATTTAAAAATGATTTGTGTTTTAGGAGTTGATTTTGTTTTAGTTTTTGGATTTCATTGTAAATTTTGTTTGTTTTTGTCACATTCGGTGGTACCCTAAGTTTTTTTTTTCTCGTATTTGATAGTTCTATCATCACATTAGGCAGTATCAATATCACACATGATTATATTTTTATCACATTCAATGGTTCTCTTTTTTTTTACTCACATTTGACAATTTCATCGTCACATTAAGTTGTACCAACATTACATATGGGCGTAGCCAACCCAACCCAACCCCACCGAATTACCTAATAATCAACGAATATATATAACAAAAATACTCCTAAAGTCTCTAAATTTCCGAAATACCCTTAAATATTCTAAAATTACCAAAATGCATTCTAACAATTAAAAATTACCAAAATAACCTCAAAACTCTAAAAAAATTATTGGGATATCCTTAAAACCTAAAAAATGACCGAAATGACCCTAAAATCTAAAAAATGACTGAAATACCCTCTAAACCTAAAAAATAATCGAAATACCCTTAGATACTAAAAAAAATTACCTAAATGACAATGAAATCTAAAAAATGACTAAAATGACCTTGTAACTTAGAAAGTGACAATAATGCCCTTACAACCTAAAAAACAATCGTAATGCAGCTTAAACCTAGATAATTATCAAAATACCCATAGAACCTTAAAAATTACCAAAATGATCTTGATACCTTAAAAAATTTTGAAATACCATTGAAACTTATAAAACAACCAAAATACCTCATTAAACTTGAAAATGACCAAAATACCCCCGAAACCTTTAACAATTATTAGAATACTCTTAGAACCTAAAAAATTATCAAAATACCTTTATAACCTAAAAAATGACCGAATGACCCAAACCTAAAAGAATTTCTAAAATTACCCTTAAATATAAAAAATGATTGAAATAACCAAAAAACCTAAAACAATGACCAAAAATACCCCATAACACTTGAAAATAACCAAAATACTTTCAAAACCCTTTAAAACTACCAGAAGACCCTTTAAACCTAAAAAATAACTAAATGACACTGAAACCTAGAAAATTACTGAAATGACCCTATAACCTAAAAAATTACTTAAACATGCTTAGAACCTAAAAAAATAACCGTATTTTTGTCACATTCGGTGGTACTCTAATTTTTTTTCTCACATTTGACAGTTTTATTGTCACATTTGAGCAGTACCAACATCACATCTGATTGTACTTTTGTCACATTTGGTGGTATCATTATTCTTTTCTCACATTTGATTGTTTTAACGTCACATTAGGCAATACCAAATCATATATGATCATACTTTTTTTATATTTAATAGTACTATTATTTTCTTCTAAAAAAAATAGTCATATTATTTTTTAGTCATATTAGGCAATACCAACATCACATATGACTGTATTTTTATCGATTCATAACAATCTTGATAATAATTAAAATGTTAACAATGAATTATACCAAGTTACCAAATCTTCACATGTAATAGTTTCATTCTCATATTGTGTAGTTTCAGTATCACATGTGACAGTTCTTTTGTCACATTTGGTGGTTCTCTTATTTTTTTTCTCACAGCTGACGGTTCCATCCTCACATTATGCAGTTCTAACCAGGGACAGAACCATGTACAAGCTAAGGGGTGCTGTGCCCCCCTCCCCAAATTTTTTAAAAATATTAAATAGTAGATATATATTTAAAATTTTAGAAAATAAGCTCAAGAAAAATTATATTTGCCCCCCTCGACTTCGAATCCTAATTCCGTTCCTGGTTCCAACATCACATGTGACAATTCTTTTGTCACATTTGGCGGTTCCCTTAATTTTTCTCATATTTGACGGTTACATCCTCACATTATGTAGTTTCAACATCACATGTGACAATTATTTTGTCATATTTGGTGGTTCCTTTATTTATTTTTTTTCTCACATTTGACAATTCCATCCTTACATTGTGCAGTTCCAACATTACATTTGACAATACTTTTGTCATATTCAAAAAAAAATTTCTCACATTTGACAGTTCCATCATTACATTAAGCAATACCAACATCACATCTGACTGTACTTTTGTCACATTCGGTGGTACCCTAATTTTCTTCTCATATTTGACAGTTTTATTGTCACATTGGGCAATACCAACATCACATCTGATTATACTTTTGTCATATTTGGTGGTACCATTATTTTTTCTCACATTTGATGGCTCTAATGTTACATTGGGCAGTACCAAATCACATATGATCATACCTTTGTTATATTCAATAGTTTTATTATTTTTCAGTCACATTAGGTAGTACCAACATCATATATGACTGTACTTTTGTCGATTCATACCAATCTTGGTAATAACTAAAATGTTAACAATGAATTTTTCCAAAATAGTTATAAACTTGAAAATTAAAAAAAAAAAAATACCCTAGAAATTAAGGATTTCAAAAAATAGTCCTAAAAATATATAAAATTACTAAAATACCCCAATGCCTCAAATATTTCCAAAATACCTTCATTAACCTATAAAATGACTAAAATACTTTTTTAAACTTTCAAAATTAATAATAAAAAAACATTGAAAACAAGCAAAGTAGTGCTAAAAATACCTAGAATGATTAAGATACTAAATATTTTGAAAATTACCATAATAGTATCAAAACCACTCAATTTGGCCATGTTAGAGTGATCTCTTGGATTTTTTTTAGTGATTGTAAAGATATTTCAGTCATGTTAGAGGTTTTCAAGACAACTTGATGATTTTTGACATCTCATTGGTATTTTAATCAAACACGTCTCAACTTTTTTGGTGCCTTTATAGTGTTAAATTTTCTCAATGAAAAAAAAGTGACCCAAAGCAAACGTTATTTGTTAGGAAACATTTGCTTCTCTAAATGATTCCAAACAAGCTATATATTTAGACCATACAATGCTGTAACTGTGAACTCTAAAGAAGAAGAAAAAATTGAAACTTAAAACAATTTAGGCCTTAGTGTGTTTTCTTGAAGAGCTTGAAATTGAAACCTAAAATAAATTTAGGTCTTAGAGCGTGCTCTTGAAGAACTTGATATCCAAAATATGAAGGGAAAGAGAGTATAAAATTGAGAAGCAAATAAATTATGCATTCTAATGAAAATAGCTAATGATATTCTTGTTAGGAAATAACAAAATGAAGCAACCATGCAAAAGCAAAAACACACCAAACCAGCTGCAAGCTATGACTACATTTCAAAATAATTTTAGATTTCAAAGTCCGCCAAAATGCAATGTTATCAATAGTTAAAAATTACATTTAATATTTCTGTAACAATTTTCTCGTCAACTACTTGGTAATTTTACAAATAAAGATCATATTTGTAGCCAATTATCTCAAATAGTTGCTCAGAAGCTATAGAAACTTATAATGCACTGAGATTTGGTTTGAAGGAAGCTCTCCATTACCAAATTTAGCTCCTATAAATTGATAAAGCACATGAAAAAAAAAATTGAAAAAATTTCCAAATAATGTGAATAAGGACAGAGTCAACTAATAATGCAAACCTAAAAGAAAAAAAAAATTGGTTGGATTTGTTGCTCATACAAAAGCTTGATGATTGTTTCGACATGGGAAATTGTTTTGGACCCATAATTAGGCCATGTACTAATGAATAACCAGCATTAGTAATTTAGTATTCTCTTGAGAACTATGCAAACACTATGTCAAAAGAGAAAGAAAGCGACTTTAGGATATAAATTAAAATAATCATAATGGGACTAAATCCTTTCTACCATACCTCCATTTGTGGATTGAGGAAAGGTGCTTGCCAATGGTAATATAGCGGATGCTGATATGACAAGGAATGAACCAGGTTTGATGGCTGGGAACTTGAACTTTGCACATTAAATAAAAAAGAAAAATTAATGTAGCCACTACATGAACAACTAACTATATAGGCAAGAGGAAGGGTACTTAGGGAATGTTGACATGGATCTTTCCTACTCCTTTTTTTTTTTTTTTTTTTTGACAAGGCTCGGCTACATAACTTGTTTATACTGAATGCTAACATGGTTGGTGTGCATTAGGAGAATTCACCTCATTACCTCTTCCTCATATACTTCCATCTCCTCTCTACTACGTTTTCATTGAGTGGACATATCTCTTCCATCTCATTATTGTCTCTGTTTATATTTTAAAATACAAACTATAAGAATCTATAGCTAATAAAAAAAATTCATGCATGTAATGTCACTATAGCAATCTCAGAAATTAATGTCACTTCAACCCAATAATAACAGGGACAACTAAGAATCCTAATTAGCAAATATTAATCTGTACATAAAAATATATATCTGGTTTAATCAACTAAAACAAGATAATATTTGTAAATGCATGGCAACGTGCTTTGTAAGTCTACAATGTCTTGCAAATAGAGTAGTCATTGTACCATCTCAATGTTTCATAAATTTTAAATGCCAAGGAGTGGCTATTACATTTTACTTATCAAAAGAGAAAGATTTCTAAATCCAAGGTGTATTACACAAAGATGTCTCATTAAAGATATGCCCAAAATGGTTCCAGAAATTATCTCTTGGAAAAATGAGGAAAAAAAAAATTTCTACAACTTTGAATTACAGAATTTCCACTACTAGAAAATTCAAGAAATAATTTCCACTCAAGCCACTCTACAATAAAGATTGCATTTTATTTTCCTTGGAATTTCTTAGTACCTTTAGAAGAGTGACAACAATCCAATCCACTAATAATAGGGACAACTACCCATTGATTGACCAAGTGATAAAATTGATACTTCAAAATTGAAAGTGCAAAGTACAGTAAACCATTTCTAACTCATTCTAGTATTTAATCACCATTTCCAGCAATACAATTATACAACTGATACAACCTAACCAAAACAGTCAAACACAAACACAAAGAATATATGTACATGTATATGTGTATACCTTGGATATATGACCCTACAGTGTTCTACAACAAACCAAAGGAGTTTGAAGCTAACCAGGGTCCAAGCCTACAACCTAGCATACCCGGAGCCTGTAAAATTTGATACAAAAACCAACCAAATCTAAGAAACAACCAACACACACACACACAAAAAGCAAAAGCATTGAAAAAAAAAAACAGAAATTTAGTACCACTTTCAACCTTAGCATGCTTAATGGGAAAACTATCTATATTTTGTAGTGGTAAGTTCTACTTGTTATTTTAGTATTTTGGTGTTTTGGCTTTGAGTTAATTGTCACAAGCTTATTCTGAATATCCCTCATTGTGAGTTTGTGACCAGGCTAGTATCAAAATTACCTGATGTCTGCCTTCAGTCAAGATTAAGATTCAATCACAATGGTGTACCACCTTTACATTATCATCATGAAGATTATAAACAACTAAGAATGTGATAAATTATGACTATGAAGCAATTAGATGAATACACATTATAGTCAGAGAAAGGGGTGGCAATCTGGACTACATCATTTACTTCGCATAAATTCAGTTTGAAAAATTTTCAATGCAGTTTGAATGGAATGGTTATATTGATGCTTTGAATATGTAACCTGGACATTAAATTAACTATTGATAACAAAATTTAAAATTTTGATAATTTCTTGGTCTAATAAAAGAACAAAAAAAAAAAAAAAAAAGATGTTAAAGTCTGTATTTTTAATATTTTTATAGCTATAACTTTTAAAATTTGAATCACTGACTCATACAAGTATCTCCTAGAAATTTAGCTCATAGAAGCATTTCATCAAACACTTTGCATTTCAACAATTTCTTAAAAAAACTAAACCAACCTAGTTCCCATCCTTAACAGTAGATACAAGCCCACAAAAAATAAGAAGCAAATCAAACAAAACCCACAAACAAATCAAACGAAACCCACAGAGGCATAGATAAACCTAGACAATCCTATCAACATTTTGTAATTCAGATTTACAATTGATGGAAGAGACAAATAAAGACGTTTAAGAGGACAAGATGAAATGAGAGAGACAAACCCTGGGAACGATGGTGGCTTCAGTTTCAGAACGTAGAAGAGAGCGTTTCCTTGAAGAAGAACGTGAGAGGCTTTGAAATCAAGGGATTTGGATGCCTCAAATCTTGGATGGGTTTGGATCAAATCCAAATCCATCTCTTTTTAAGATATCCAAACAAAGGATTTGGATTTGGCCCCTCAAATCCAAATCCAAAGATCCAAACAGAATGCCAACAAATAGATTCAGTGATTTACCCAAGAACATTGGCGATGAAGGTTACAAAGAAGAGACAGCGAAAGAGAAGAACTTGCGATGCGAAAAAGAAGAACCGTATGTTTTTTTCAATTTTTGGTTTTATATGACTGACCGGTAACTGATATCCTATTAAAATGATACAAATGGCTAAGATTAAAACAAATAAATCTAATGGCTAAAATTCGGGTGGGTACCGTACCCCCTACAAAAAAAGAAGGGCACATGCTTGAGAAATTTATAAAAATCACCTATTGAAAATTTCATATTCAAAATTAGTGGTTTAACCAACAATCATATTATTTGCCTTACCTCAAAACAAAATACGGTACATTAACCTTTCATACCACACTCTGGTATCCAAACCACCTACATATTTGCACCATTGAGCTACACCATCTTCTCACTATGAGTTACAAGACAGAATCCTTGTGCTCATACTCCATATTGTGCAGCACATACTTTGTGTTAAGGACACACCCAAGTTTTCTCATTTCAAGTACCAATTGCTCTAGATAATTATGCACAGTATCAGCAACCAAGAACACATGAACCTTGCTTTAAACCTCAATCCAATCGATCTACAACCAGGCTCTTTCTTAATCCCCCAGTCCCCCATTAATTTCCGCACCTTAGCTGCATCAATCAACATGCCTGCAGTTGCATATATGTTTGACAAAAGTACATAGTTCCTATTATGCTGTGGCATTAGTTCAAAAAGTCGTTCAGCAGCTTGAATCCCCAAATCCATGTTCCCATACATCCAGCAACCAGCAAGAAGAGCCTTCCAAATTGGTGCACCTGACTCAAAAGGCATTGATTCAATCACATCAATAGCCTCTGAAAACTTCCCAGCTCAAACCAACAAATCAATCAATCGAGCATAATGATCTTCAACCAGGACTATACCGTAACAAATATGCATTGAATTGAAATAACAATGTCCTTCTTTGACTAAACCAGCATGGCTAGAAGCGGAGAGAATTGTGAGAAAAGTTTTCAGATCAGGTACTATATCTTCCTTCAATGTCTGTTCAAAAAGTACTATTGCTTGCAGCCGTCCATGTTGCCCTAAACCTCCAATCATGGCATTCCAAGGTACTCAATCCAGATAAGGCATTGTAAGGAACACACAATTTGTAGCCTCAACAATGCCACATCTCACATACACTGTGATATTTGCATTTCCAGCTGAGAGGCTTGTATCATGCCCTAGCTGAGCTAGTTGAGCATGGAGCTGACGTCCATGCTACAAAGCTCCCAGCACTGCACAAGATGTAATTTCTCCAGCAAATGCAAAATCATATGGCTCAAAACCCTCTATTCTCATTTGGTTGAATAACTTCAAACCTTCCTCTCCAAAGCCATTTTGTGCTAAACCAGATATCATCATTGTCCATGCCAGAAGATTCCTCTCAGGCATCTCCTTGAAAAAGGACTTTGCTTCCACAATGCGCCCTAAATTAACATATGCAGACAAGATTGCATTCCACGAAACAAGATTTCTTATGAGCATCTTATCAAAAATCTTCCTCGCCTCATCATCTTTACCACATTTCCAGTATAGCGTAACTAATGCATTATTCACAGACAACAAAAATTCTGGTTTAGGATTCTCTTCTTTCAAAATGAAAACATGCACTTGCTTTCCATGTTTGAACAATCCAGCATTAGTGCAAGCACTTATTACACTCATGTGGGTAAACTCATGAATAAAAACATGGTGCACATAACCCGAAATCATTGCATTCCTTGCAACCCCCATATTTTCAGTCATGCCATCAAGAATTGCACGGTCTGCATCAAGATCACCTTTCCTCTCATACCCTGTAATCATTGTTGTCCATGTTAATTCATCCTTCTCTGTCATCTCATCAAACAATATTTTAGCTGCACCCATCAATAAAGACAATGATACTCATGGTGAAGATGCACACATAACGTAAGTGGATATAAGCGCATTCAACACTGAACTAACAAACCCTGTTCCTGGCTTTAGCACGGCACAACACATTTTTGTTGGCAATGCTTTTCATAACCTCAACTATTAGCGCCAACACTCCAAGAACACTAGTGAAATTGTCAGGCCTAAGTTTGTCTCACCTCATATCACGAAAGAGTTGAATAGCAGCATGGACATCATTGTAGTGGGAATAACCTGTGATCATTGCATTGTAAAAAACAGTGTCGCATACCAAGTGGGGTTCCACCAAATACTTCCTAAGCTACCTTTAGATTTCCTGCAGTAGAGTATGCAGTAATCAGCGTCATTCTTGCAACTATATCTGGTTTGGGAATTTTGTTGAACAGGTGGCTAGCATGGGCAATATTGGATGATTTGCAATAGATATCCATAAGACGGTTGAGGATGTGGTGTGGCTTGAACCCAGAAGCTATCATATGGGCATGGATGGTTTGAGCTATGCAGTAAGAGCTTGACCTTTGGGAGCAACATAGTTGCAGTTGTTCAGTGTAACAATTGGCCACCGTATGGATGTCCAATGTGTTCCTCATGTTTAGAAAGCTTGCAAGTCATGGTTTTCTGTTAAACTCAATGATATTAGATTTAACAAATAAAATTATATTCATAATTTTAACAGGATATGACATTTTATTAAAAGTTATATCACCTTCAAAACTCTGCATGTATGCATGTGTGTGTTATTTATATTAAAATTTACGATTTACAAAGAAAATTTAAGAAACCAGACTACACATAAATACAACATGCAAAACAAACATGGATTTAACAAAAGACTAATTTTATAAAATATAAATTTTTTTTTTTCAAAACACCCCATTTAAAAATGAGAAATGGTGCATTTTGGCCACCCTCGGAGCCAAAATCCTCTTCAACTTGCCATTGTGCTCTTTGAAACATCCTATCAACCATATGTGCTAATACTGTTTAGTTTCAGCTAGAATTGCCGAAACTTGTAACAGTTGACAAAATGGTACACAAAACCCCTACCGCCAAATCTCGTTCTAAATCTCAACTTGTTAATTTCCATGGTACTAGCTAAACAATGGTGTTCCCAACCAATATGCTTATTGATCCTGAAATTCAACCATTCCATTTACACAAACAAATAAGAGAGAGAAAGAGAGATTGTGGGTGTTGAAATTAGATCCTTCTAGAGTTTTACAATGTGAATTTTGCTATAGACAGTAGGAGATTTACTCTCTCATCAAAGGGATCTTTTTTTTCCTAAGCAAAAGGTTTGGTCTCTAAGTCTTTTGCTTTTGGGAATGTAACAATAAGCAATAACTTTTTCACCATAATTTGGTTACCATGCCTAATAATGGTATTTCAATCATAACATAATGATCACAAATGCTTTGATAAGCATATCAAAGCATTTCGCAAAATAGAAGTTTTGGCAATGATGTGAAAAAGAATGGCTTACTAATGGGTAGATAAAGTCACCTACTTAGGATTATTAGGTAGTAGCCAATTTGATCAACAAAACATTGCAGAATATAAGACAACCATCTGAATAATAGTTGTACACAAAACTGAAAGAAGTAATCTTTTTAAGCGGAATTTTTTAATGTTACTGTGTGCTCATGCTCATTATCTTGAGCATATATTAATCGTTTCCATTAGTAAAATACCACAACTTATCGAACAAAAAAGTAATAATTTTTTATATAATTATTCATACTATCTTTTTTTTTTTTTTTTTTTTTTTTTTATGGGAAGACTGAAAATTTTATTAAGCACTAGATGAAACAGTTACATCACGGGTAAGAGCTTGCTCTAAAAAGCAAGGAGTCTCTTGAACCCAGGCAATAAAATCTACTATGCCACATGCATACTTGGCTAATAAATGGGCTGATTGGTTGCCCTGTCTCCTAACGTGAGAATACATTACACCTTGGAACTCCCTACACATTTCTTGCATACCTTGTACGACTGCAGCCACAGAAGATGGTGGGGTGGCTGATTCACATAAAGCTTGATGGATAATGAGTGAGTCTCCTTCGATAATGAAGTTGTGAATACCTATGTCTCTTGCAAACATCAGTCCTTGCTCATACGCCATAGCCTCTGCCTCCACAGTGCCCAACGGTACCAGTATCTTCTTACTCATTGCCGCTACGAGCCTACCCTTCTCATCTCTTATGATCACACCAACACCCACTGCTTTTTGATTCGCAAAAACTGCACCATCGACGTTAATTTTGAAAACATTCTCTGGAGGCGGGGTCCACGACCTCCGTCCATCAACCACTGTAGTTTTGCAAACCACATTCTCAGTTGCTGCCTTATATTCCTCCATATACTGGTAAGCCCAGCGAACCAACTCCGCCTCACTCCTACGCTTCCCTCCATGCCGAGTCTCGTTTCGATTATGCCACATGGCCCAAGCGATGCAGACAACCTTTGCTACCTCGTCGACGGCACTTCGGTCCTCTGTCAACATGTACCACAGTAGGTCTTGAAATGATTGCACCCTTTCTTGGTTCAACCTCGTGACTACTTTTGAACAAGCCCAGACCTCGCGAGCTCTTGGGCACGTCCAGAACATATGGCCCGTTGTTTCAGCCTCTAAACTGCATTCCATGCAAAGCTGATCGTTAACCACCTTTCTATGCATGAGGTTGACTTTAGATGGGAGGATGTCTCTGCATGCCCACCATGCAAAGTGGCGGACTTTGTGTGCCAGAGGTAGGTTCCATATTTGCTTCCCAAACCAGCGTATATTACTCTGATCGGAGCTTACACCTTGGTCTGCATGTTTAGAAAGTCGCATGGCCACTCCATAGGCACTTTTAACGGTAAACTTGCCATTTGAAGTTTCTGCCCATATCAGTTTGTCTGCCGGGAGCCAGGAGCTTATCGGAATCCCTTTGATCACCTCTGCTTCGTAAGGAAGAAACAGAGCATCAAGAATGTCTACTTTCCAACTTGCTAAATTCAGGTCAATCAGCTCACTGACCCTTGTGTCGTGGTGTAGAAATTGTCTGGGTGAAGCAACTTTGTATGTAGTTAATGAAGGCAGCTATTTATCTCCCCATATACGAATGTTGCTTCCGTTGCCCACTCTCCACCGTACCCCCTCCCTAACCACATTTTGAGCAGACATGATGCTGCGCCAAGTAAGAGAAGGGTTTTTTCCAAAGGAAGCCTCAATGAACTCACACTGTGGAAAATACTTCGCCTTGAGGACCTGATACACCAATGAATTTTGGTTGGTTTGTAACCTCCAACCTTGTTTGGCTAGGAGAGCCAAATTAAATGGTTTAAGTTGCTTGAACCCCATACCACCATTACATTTTGGCTCACACATCTTCTCCCAGCTAAGCCAAGCTATCTTCCTTACACCCTCCTTTTGGCCCCACCAAAAGTTCCTTATCATGCTTGTCAACTCATCACAAAGTGCATCCGGTAATTTAAAGCAGCTCATGGTGTATGTTGGTATCGCTTGGGCTACCGCCTTGATTAATACTTCTTTGCCAGCTTTAGACAACATTTTTTCCTTCCATCCCATCAACTTTTTGCGAAGCTTCTCTTTTATTGCATTGAAAGTATTCCTCTTGTTTTTCCCTACCAAAGAAGGCAACCCCAAATATTTCTCATGTTGTTTTATAACTTGGGCTCCGAATCTTTGCTTTATCTCCTCTTGGATTGCACTTGGCGTATTACGGCTGAAAAACAAGGATGTCTTTGCCCAGTTTAACTGTTGTCCCGAAGCATCTTCATAGACTTTCAAGATACGTTGGAGAGCCTCACACTCTGCCAAAGAAGCCTTGCAAAATATCAGACTATCATCTGCAAAGAAGAGGTGGGATAGTTTCGGGCCACCACGACACACAGCAACACCCTCCATAACACCATTCGTCACTGAGGATTTAATAAGAGATGAGAGTCCCTCTGCACATAAGATAAAGAGATAAGGTGATAAAGGGTCTCCTTGATGGATCCCCCTGGATGGAAAAATATTACCCCTGGGCACCCCATTAATCTTAATAGAGTATGAGACAGTTGTGACACACTTCATAATAAGAGTCCTCCATTTTACATTAAAACCCAGTTTTTCCATAATTTTGTCCAGACAAACTCACTCCACCCTATCATATGCTTTACTCATATCGAGTTTTAAGGCCATCTCCCCAATCTTTCCCCTTTTTTTCTGGCTAATATGGTGCATAGTCTCAAAGGCTACAAGAATATTATCAGTAATTAATCTACCATGCACAAAAGCACTTTGCGTATCACTAATAATAGAAGGTAATATTTTCTTTAACCTATTAGCTATAGCTTTTGAGGCAATTTTATAAACCACATTGCATAAACTAATAGGCCTGTAGTCAGTTACCTTCTTGGGCATCTGGACTTTTGGTATCAAGACAATATGAGTTTTATTGAAATTTGGAGGAGAAATACCATGATTAAGGAAGTCCAATACCGTTGCTGTGACCACCTCTTCACAGGTCTTCCAAAAATGCTGAAAGAAAATAGGGGGCATGCCATCCGGGCCAAGAGCCTTTAGAAGGTACATCTGCTTCAGTGCAAGTTTGACCTCAGTTGTATTATAATCCCTTGTAAGCATCTGGTTCATTGAAGTGGACACCTTAGGCTGGATTGCTTGGAGTAGCTCTGAAAATTCAGTAGGCTGACTTGTAGTAAACAGGTCTTCATAATATGCTACCACCACTTCCTCCACCTTCTGGTCATCCTCTTGCCACACTTCAGTAGCATCCAATATTCCTTCAATGAAATTCTTCATTTGCCGGGCAGAGGCTTTGGCATGGAAAAAACTCGTATTTCTATCTCCTGATTGGAACCAGTTTAGCCTTGATCGTTGTCGCCACATATCATCCTCTTTGTCTAGCCAACAGTTTAATTCAGCTCTGGTACGCATCAACTCATTGTTGATCTCAGGAGATGACGGTTGAAGTTCAATCCATTCCAGCCTTTTTTGGAGCTCAGCAACCTTTCTTCCCACATGCCCGAACTCTGTTTTATTCCATGCCTGTAAACTGGCACGACACTTTTCTAAGCAGTTCTCTAGCGTGCTCCCTGTACTTGTTACCATACCATCCTCCCAAACAGCCTGAACTACCTCTTCGCATCTTTGGTCTCGCAGCCACATTGACTCAAATCGAAAAGATTGCCTGGCCCTCTTATTCCCCTTCTTGTTTTTGACCATACGAAGAACAAGCGGCGAGTGGTCCGATACCGATGAAGTAAGGTGATATAGTTTGGCCTCAGGGAATAAGTTCAACCATTCTGGAGTTGCCATAGCTCTATCCAGCCATTCCCTAATTTGTGTGCCATCCGCACGCTGATAAATCCACGTAAATTTTGGGCCAATGAAGCCCAAATCCCGTAGACCACAACAGTTAATGGTTTCATTAAAGTACTTCATCTGCTGTCTCGGTCTTTCGCTACCCCCCTCCTTTTCCGAAGCACTTGCAATTTCATTGAAGTCTCCCATAGTGAGCCATGGTAGAGTTGAGGTTCCTCTCAAGTATCGAAGTTTGGCCCAAGACTCTGGCCTTTTTGCTATATCAGGATTACCATAGAAGCCTGTAAGGTGCCACCACCCTATATCTACTCCTCTATCCACCAACGCATCAACATGCGACTGAGAGTACGTTTGAACATCTACTGTTATCCCTTCCCTCCACAGTAACGCCAGTCCACCACTTTTCCCCTCGCTTGGTACAATCAAACCATGTTTCATTTTGCATCTATCCTTAACATAGTTCATCCACTCTCTGTTCGATTTCGTCTCCATAAGGAAAACGATGATGGGCTCTTCTTTATTTATCGTCTTTTCCAAGGCTTTAACTGACCGGAGGTTCCCAAGCCCCGGCAGCTCCAGCTCATAAGACTCATTGTCCCCAGCGGGGCTGCCCCGCAGCCTCCGCCGATCCCAAGTGTGTTGCCATGAGGATACTTAAGCTTCTGGTCTCCTCGTCCATCTTTTGTTTCTTCTCCATGCACGTAGTCTCAGAGAGATCATTTTTTAAAACATCGCATTTTCTCTTTGGGTCAGTCTCCACTTCAATGGGTTCCCTTCCACTCTCATTCCTTGAGCCCGTATACAGCCTAGTCCAACTACCCCTCCTTGGGCTTTTCTTTTCCTCCTCAATTATCTTCCCATTCCCATTAGTCGGCCCAATTGGAATCTTAGTACTGTTTTTACTCTTCCCATTGCTCCTAGGCCCACCTCTAATAGCCTTTTTGTCCTTAGGAATATCCACCCGGCCCATTTCAAATTTAATATCCGTGGGTTGCATACTAGATATTTGAGTAACCACTTTACCATCCACCTTCCTCTAAATCTGTGATTGCAATCCCAAATCCTCTGAAAAATCTGCATTAATCCCGGCACATAGATCCTCTCCAGTCACAGCTTGCAAAGGAATCTGAACGTGTACTTTTGAATTCGAAAAATCAGGCTCCGTATTAATTGCCTCATCAATATCCCTTATCATTGCCTCAAAATCCGGGATTTGTTGTTGTGGGCCAGCTGTCGCAGAGTCATGCACGTGTTTGTCACGCCCTTGCACGCCGCCGCTGCTCATGACCTCCATTGACGCCGTCTTCGTTGTGTCTTCTTCCACATTCATTACAGCCGCATCGGCGATGGCAGCACCATCTTTGTTGGCCATGGCTAGTGTAACCACGTTTAGAGACGAGGTGCGCACCTCTGTTCGACATTGTAAATTCCGATTCGAACCTGGGCTTTCAAATCCTTGCACTTCTATTATGGCCTTCCTCGCCGGATTGAACTGTGGCGCTCTGAGCCACGGTTCTAATTGTTGCTCCTCCTTCGATAGGCCACCTTTGCTACTTAGCCACAACTCACACTCTTTGTCATCGTGCGAAAGAAGACCGCACCAATAACACATATTTGGCAGCCGTTCGTACATGAACGAAACCCATCTGTCTCTCCCCTGATCCCATGTAATCATCCTACCTCGGCATAGCGGTTTCGTAACGTCCACCGCCACTCACACCCTCATAAACTGACCCCCTTTCATCTCGGCTTCGTCTTTTGGTTTTGTAACAATACCCAGCGTTTCCCCAAGACTGATCGCAGCGTCTACCGTCATCAGGGAGAAAGGTAAGTTATGAATCTGGACCCAGAAGGTTGTTCTATCAAAACTGAGGTCCATGACAGGAGCAGAACCATCATATCTTTGCAATACTACCAAGTGTCTATCAAAGACCCACGGTTCGCCTTGTAGGACCTTCTCAGCATCCACCTCCCATTCAAACGCTATCAGTAGGATGTTATCGCCTGCCGTACTAACTTCAAAGTTACATTTAGTGTGCCATATCGGGCGGAATGTCCTAGCCACTGCCTCTACGTTGATCGACCTGCAAGTAAAGAATTTTGCAGCAAGGACGTACTCTGAAGTCTTTTTCTCTTTTGTTAGATCATGCTTCTTGCCCTCTGCCTCAGACAACGAAAGCTTCTTCCATCGCAACGCAAGGTCCTCCATGCCACACTCAAGGTGGGTACCACGCTTATCACCAAACAACACGAATCCCACCTAGTAAGAAACTAGAGGGAACGGCATGTCCTTCTCAGGGAGAAGGGAGAAAAGATGCTACAGTGAACGGAGAAGGGACCCCACTCGTCTCACTGAGAACTTTCTTTTTGCCAATCTAATACTTTATTCATACTATCTTATTAAACAGCATATTGTGCATATTTTGAGAGGAATTTTATCAAACAGCTGAACTGCATTCACCTGAGAAGCAAACTAATTTGAAAACCAATGTGTTTGTTATGAAGGTCCAAAACTGTTTCAATTTATTAATACTAAGAATTAGTCACAGACACAAAATATTATTTATAGTGAACAAAGAGAGTCAAAGTGTAACGTGAAGCAAACCTTCGAGTCTGTCCCAAATTGGTAACAGTCTCAACTGACCGAAACCTGATCATCCTAGAACCTACATTAGCCTCCACATCCTTAACCGAAGCAAAAGCCCTTAACCCGACCCATTGAAAAGAAAATAACCCAAGCCCATTCTAGTTGTCCAACAACAACCCGACCCATTCAAAAACGCCCAATAATATCAGCCCATCGAAGCCCACACTTTGAGAGCCTAGAACCCAACAATGAGTCACGGACTCACAGTCAAGTTTACCTTAATTTTCAGCAGTGCAAGGCCCAACCTATGAAGCCTACTACGTGCATGTTTTGTTAGAGCTTTTTTTTTTGGGGCCTAAATCATATTGGTAGTTTAAAAATGTGACCATAGGGCATTTGGTGAAAAAGTGTGTTTTTATGCTGCAATTGCATAATTTGCATCTCCTAAGAAGCAATTACAAATCGCCACTTTTTCCAAAAATCCAAAATCAAAAGGTTGAACCAAACAACCTCTACATCAGTTTGAAGCCTTGGGGAAGCTACCTATAGCCAATGGATTGAGATTTGAGATACAATTGAAATAGTTGTTTAATGGCTAAGATAGAAAATTAAAAAGTTTATCTTTGATCTCAACAATTGGATCATAACTTTTTCACTTCTTCTTCTTATTATTATTATTACTTTAAAAAAATTTCACTCTGTTTACTTCTGTCACACACATTAAGGGGTAATTGCACTGTACAATAGCTCATCGACCCCAAATCCACAACAAATTGGCCAATGACAACTCAAGTTCGCTGGTTTAGGTTCTTATTACAATTTTCTTTTGAGATTTATTATAGAGAATCACAATAATATTGGAACCACCTCCTTTTTTAAGGTTATCTAGAGTCAAACTCATGAAATTTCAACAATGGTTTATTTTGTTGGTTTGCCCAAACCAGAAACTCAGATGTTAATTTTACTAAAACAATCAATTTATTGCCATGACAATCAATCAGCAAATTTGTATATTTTACTAGGTAGTCAACTATTCATTCTTTTTCTTGAAATAAGGAATTTCTTTTTCTTAAGAAGTTTTTTTTTTTTTTTTTTATTGATGCATAATAAAGAAGATTTTAAGTCACCACGACCTGTGGGTGGTGGTTAGTAATTGTGGGGTGGGGAAAGGATCATGGATTCAGCCCCAACTAGGGAAGAATTATATGTAGATTAAAATTTCTAGGTCAGCTCAAAAAAGAAGAAAATTTTAATAGTGGACTCCTTTTAAAATGATGTTCATATTATAATTTATCATAACAAGTTATGGAAGAAAGTTCAAAATAGTTGAGTCTCTGTCAATGTCATAACATATATATGTGTGTGTGTGTGTGTGTGTGTGTGTGTGTGTGTGTGTGTTTTTATATAACATAAATATGAATCTTAATGGTTATATTAATAAATTATTTATTAAAACTTTAAAGTTGGTAATTCTTTTACCCAAAAGAAAGAAAGAAAATCTTATTTCATAATAGCCATGCATGCATATGCTAGGACCATGCACATGCATGGGTTTTAGATGCATAAACCTCCAAGTTTGAACATGTTGGGAGAGTGTAGATGTATTCTGATAGGAGCACAGTTAGGGTTAAGGTCATGTTGAATTGAGTTGAGTGTTTAAGATGATGAGAGCTTAGGTTCCTGGTTGGGATTGCTTTAGGGTTTTGAGTATAGTTAGGATAGTATGGTATTTAAGGTTTGGAATGGAATGTGTGGTGAATAAATAGATAAAGGTAGTCACCACCTTCTAAAGGAAAAAGTGATCAAGAGAGTAAAAGAGATTATTTGGTGCAAACACAATAATAATTGAAACAACACAAAGAGAAACTGAATAATACGCTGAATATTATTAATTTGAAGAGATGAATACAACACTATTTGGACTGAGGCACGGCACTTGCTCTCTTTAAGGAGATTCATACCCTTAGTTGTCTAATCTTTGTAACCGATGCAGACCTTCTCTAACTTGTCTCTCCCAGGATACAACAACCCAACAAATGTTGTATGGTTAGAACAACTTCTGTACAAAGTGTTCAAGCTCAAAGCTCCACCAAAAGAACACCTTTCTTTAGCCCGAAATCTCTCAAGTATTTAGGAATATTATTGAATTCACTCTCTCACACAATACTCTTTGCTTTTAACTATTTCTCTTCATTCACTCTTGATATGAAATTAGTCCATAGCATAACCATATATATAGTCTTACAACTCTTCACATAACCTACATGTTATTTATTAATTTAGAAAACTTCTCTTAGTTTATTTATTCTAACTTACATATAAGTAACTCTTCCTTTAACAAATTTTATTATAACTCATCTCTTTATTCATTTTTAGTTATTTTCAGTTTCAACATATTTAATTTGAAATGTGCTAACATGATTCATATATAAATAATAAATCAAAAAAAAAAAATTGAGAAACAAACACACATAACAGATAGGAAAATTGGTTCTAACATAAAGGCACATCACAAATTTTATTCAAAAGTCATGGTAAATAACTAATCATTTAAATAAGAGTGAAAGAGGAAACTTTTACACTATTTGACAAAACGGAATACAAGGAAAGAGAAAACAAAGGGAAGAGGAGAGAGGAAAAGAAAGAGAAAGAGAAAGGAGAATAGTTCCCCTTCATAGTATTTGGGTTTGCAAGGTTTTAGAAAAGAAGGGAAAGAGGTGGGCCTCATATCGTATATAACTCGCTCTACTTTCTCATTCCCTTACAATTTGGAAGGAAATAAAAATGGTGGACCTTATGGAAATTCATTTTCTCCATTAGATGGGAGAAAAGAACATAAAGATGCAATTAACTTTCTTGTTATGACCTTCCACACTTACAATTACAGGAGGGTTTATATACACTGGTATATTTAATTCTTATTGGTTAATTGATTGATTACACATATGCCTAGCCTAACTGATTTTAATTAACTAATTAAGCATGTGCTAAATATAATAGGTTAAACTCTATACTAACCAGTAATCATACACTACTATGATTAATAAACTTGTAGTACAAGTATATATTAGTGACTTATACACAAAGTAGGACTAGGCTTCAATCTACACTATTGGACTAATATATCTCTAAAACTTTCATTACAATTCCATTGAATCTCTCAACTAAAAGTTAAGTATATGCTTTAAAGCATACACGATATGCTCTAGTAAAAGCATCAAACATAATTTTAGCACATGCATATTCTTGAAATAGAATCTCAATGTCAGGTTCCATGAACATAAGCACAATATCTCTAGAAATTTTATCATCTT
Source organism: Quercus ilex subsp. ballota (assembly GCA_032727855.1). Taxonomy (NCBI): domain Eukaryota; kingdom Viridiplantae; phylum Streptophyta; class Magnoliopsida; order Fagales; family Fagaceae; genus Quercus; species Quercus ilex. The sequence continues at coordinate 86,132,929 of CM064911.1, forward strand.
TTAAATTTTTTTCATATATTTAAGTTTGCAACAGTACTCGTATACAATAATAATTTATTTTAGAAAAATTTTTATCGTGAATCAAAAAAGTTGTCAAAAAAAAAGTTTGACAACTTTTTCGATCGCCGAATAAAAATTTTAATTCCTGAAATAATTTATTAACATATGCCTAAAGGGCATAACGTTAATTTGACAGTTTTTTTAATTCTCGAATAAAAATTTTCTTAAAATAATTCACTAACTTATGCCCAAAGAACATGCGTCAATAAAACTCATAAAAGATTACTTGACAGATATGATTAGTCACATTTTAAATTTTATTTTCCCCCCCTTAATTTTGCTTAGTTCTAGACCTACTGGTCATGACCAAGGAGTCCAAGCAAACAGTCTCACCAATGTGTACTGCATTGCACGGTCAAAACAGATAATTGAATAACGTTTTATTAAGTATTTATTTTTTCTGCTAAACATGTATTATTAAGTATTAGTAACGAACTAGTGTATAAGTAATATAATCTAATTACAAGTTAATACTAATGTAAGTTGTGGCAAAATATATAACCAAGTATGTGAAATAACTTTCATTAAAAAAAAAATAAAAAAAAAAAGTATCTGAAACAACAGTGAGTTTTAGTTAGCTCAATTGATAAAATCTTTGATGGTTGAATAAGAAATTTGAGGTTCAATTATTGCTATCATAAGTTAAAACACTAAAAAAAAAAAGTATGTGAAATAACTTTGAATTGGATTGTTATATTCCAAATTGTATAAATTTGATTGAATTAAATTGTTATAATAAATGTTGTATGAGTATGTGTTGAGAGCATTGATTAGTGTTTACTAAATGAATATTGGTTTTCTTGGTAATTATGAAAATTTCAAATTAGAAATTGATTAGTACTTTTAAAATATAAGCGTTTTGCTTACTTATTAAGGAACATCACGGATATGTTGGATGTTTTAAACTAATTATATTGATGTTTTTTTTTTTTTAAAGAATCATTAGATTTCACATTATAGAATCTATTATACCACCGACTTTAATATTATTATATTATTATTACGTTTTTCCTGCACACTGTGCATGTGGAAGATAGAGAGAAGCACTTTTGGTTCTTGAATATAATTATTGCTTACTTTTTCTCAACCTCTAAAAAAAAAAAAAAAACTATTTCTTACTTACTAAGGAACAACACAAATATTTTGGATATTTTAAACTAATTATAATTTATGTTAGATTTTTTAATATTATTATTATTATTATTAGAATCATTAGACTATACCTTCGACTTTATTATTATTATTAGACTTCTTATTCTAGAATGTTGTACACCTTCGACTTTTATTATTATTATTATTATTATTATTATTACTACTACTACTATCCCCGATACCTTGCATGTTAAGGTAGAGAGAGAAGCACATTGATCTCTAGTCTATACCCCCTCATTATTATGATATAATTATGTTCTAGATTTCTGTCATTCATATCTCATATCAATCGTTTCTCCCAAAAAAAAAAAATATCATATCAATTCCACCCACACACCACAATTACAAACGATATCTTTGTCTGAAGTCTGAACTTTGATTTATCTCAGCGATCTCTTGGAAGCAAAAAAACAAATAGCGTTCTCACTTGTCCAGGTATTAAATTATCACCTTGCAAAAAAGCTAGTAATGGGTCTGATTAATATTTTTTATCTATGTTTTCCTTTGGCTAAGATCATTATTATGTTCCATATTATAGATTTATAATATTCATTTTAAGATCATAAGCAAAACCCGGAAAACTCTACCTTTACCGTTACAAAATCACATGTCACAATTTCATTAAATTTTTTTTTTTAAGTCACAGTTCACAATTAATGAAAATTGTCACCTATCATCACACCTAAGAATTCATAACAGCGCCCATACCATTACCATATACCCCCAAACACGAAAAGGAAAACCCTCATTCAATCTGAATCTCGGCCACCACACACGGTGGCTGAGAAACCTTCGACACCCAAAAAAAAACCAAACCACCCTCGCTCACGGCCATAACACGCGGCGGCTGGGGCTCAAAACCCCCCACTGACTGCAGATGAAAATGAGAGAAAGATCAAGGGAAATCAGACGCGCTGATTAGATTTATTGCTCAGGCATATCTATTGCAAATTCATATCACTATGAATAACTGTATGTGTATATGTGGGGGTGTGTGTGTTAGAGTCTTAGATGACTCCTCTGATTAGATTTATTGCTCATCATGCATATCTATTGCAAATCCATCATTTTGAATAATTGTATGAATGAATGAATTGACATATATGTGTGTGTTATAGATGACTACTCTGATTAGATTTATTGCTCATTATGCATATATCTAATTGCCAATTAATCATTATGAATAACAGTATGAGTGAGTTAATTGACATATACACACGAGTGTCTCTATATATATATATATATATATAGATGTCTACTCTGATTAGATTTATTGCTCATCATGCATATCTATTGCAAATTCATCATTATGAATAACTGTATGAGTGAACTAACTGACATATATATGTGTGTGTGTGTGTTATAGATGACTACTGTTACTACTGGCCAGCTCTTAGAGCTTGCTGAAAAGAATGTGGAACTGGCAGTTGTGGAGGATATGACTGGACAATTTGAAGAGGCCTATAAGCTTTATATGAAGGCATTTGAGTATGCGGGCATTTATCTCTTCAATGAGTACAATCCATGTCTTAACAGGCAGAATAGGCAGTTATTTATGGACCATTATACAAGGGCAACAAAAATAAGAGGCCGTCATCACTTACATGGACCCTCTTTATCTAATGAAGCAAAAAGTGGGCTTGGTCTTACAAAGTTGAGTGATGTGGGCGGACTTGAGGCTTGCAAAGAGGTATTGGTTGAAGCTGCCAAATTGCCTATTGAGAATCCTCAATTTTTTACCGGTAAGTTCTCCCTCCATCATTGTATTTAACTTTTGGGTTTTTAATCTCTGCTTTTAGTTTATTTGGTTATTCTTAGTTTCAATGCTAATAATAAGAGTTGGGTTATAGTGACCGCTAATGTGGACATTATGTTTTGAACTCCTGTGGACACTAATGTGGACATTATGCTAAATAATGTTTTGAACTCCTGTTTAAGGAAAACGACAGCCGTGGAAGGCTATATTACTATATGGTCCACCTGGAACAGGGAAGACCTATCTAGCAAATGCAATTGCAACAGAAACAGGATCAACTTTCTTTAGGTAATATTTATAATTTTACCAATATCAATACATAGCAAGCAACAGGATTACAATAAGTGATGATGTAAGAACCATACATGGCAAGAGATAAAAGAACTAATCTTCATCTTCAAAAGGCAAAAACATGTTGCCAATTGCAGTTAATTGTGACTCTTATATTTCAAGTCTATGCGGCTTCTTCTTTTTTCCCTCTATGTTTCAGTTTTTCTGCATAATTTCTTTTGAAAACTTGTGACTTCGGCAGCATTTTATAGTTAACATGTTATTCTTATTCTCACCCATTTTCTGTAGATTTTACTTGTTATTAAAGGCCTAGATCAGAAATACATTGTCCAATAATTGAGATGATGGACAAAATTTATGAAATTTGGATTTAATAGATTAAATGTTCTTGTTGAAACCTAAGATGTTTGAGTTTCAGAAAATGTGGACTTGAGTTCTTAATATTTTGTATTGTTGATGTAGTTTTCTTACTTCATATGGTTGGGTCTTTGACTCCTTTCATTTGCTTTTTCATTGCAATCATCACGTAATTGGAATGTGTTGAATTTCTGAATTCATTATCTATGCCACTATGCTTCAATTGATTCACATCTGTGATCGTTTTTGTTCTCTGCTTCTTCCTAGCAGTTATTGTTGGGTGCATTTATTACAGCTAATGTATTTCCCAAGGATGTAGATGTGTTTGCTTTCTAATGTTTTTATATAGATGGAATGCTGCCAACACATTTACATGTGTTGTGCACTGTCTATACACAGACATTTACATGTGTTGTGTACTGTCTATACACACAGTGTTTCCGCATCGGACATTGTTTCCAAATGGATGGGAGAAAGTGAAAAGCAAGTCTCAATTCTTTTCCAACGGGCCCGTGATGCTGCTCCATCCATTATTTTTATTGATGAAATTGATTCCTTATGTGGTTCACGAGGTGAGAACAATGAGAATGAAGCATCTCGACGAATCAAAACAGAACTTCTTGTACGAATGCAGGTAATTTATTTTCCTTGGAAATGGATTAAAGTCATTTGTTCCAAGCTTCTATTTATATAGTATAATTGACATGCTTAGATTAAGATTGGGGGCAAGTTGTTTGTCAATAACTTATTGTAGTTTGTACCATGCAGTTGGGTATGAATTTATTACATTTTGTGATATGAGTTGCAAAGCATCTTATTGAACATTTTTATACTTAAAATGCAATTGAGGAATTTGATGGAAAAATTTAAATTGAAATGTTTAGTATGGGTGACCTAACTTTAAGGTATTTAAGCATAAGTAACTTGAAATCATGTATGTGGTCCAAAGAAGTCTATGATTTCTTTTGAATTTTAGGTTTTTTTTTTTTTTTTTTTTTTTTTTTTTGGGATAAGTAACATAAAAATTTTATTTAAAAAAAAAAACACTGCCTAGTATATAGGAAATGTACTAAAAGGGGCAAAAACATCAAGAAACCAAATTACAATGATCGAGCAAAACAGGAAGGGAAAGAGGAGAAATACTTTAATATTTATCTACAAGAACAGGGGGGATATTCAAAACTATACAAATTACCTTGGAATTAAACTTATGAGTCACACTATGAAATTATAAACTTGGGAAAGAATGATTGAATATAGGTTAAGACATGAAATAATAAATATTGGATAATCAACTTGGTTTTATGCTAGGAAAATCTACCATGGAAGTTATTTTCTTACTTAGATGTCTAATGGAAAATTATAGAGGCCTGTAAAGATCTTCATATGGTCTTTATTGACCTAGAGAAAACATATGATAGGGTCTTCAAATGGCAGGCTAAATGACCAATCATTTCCTTGTTGGCCTTAAAATGGCAAGCTAGTTTGCAATGCAGTTAATAATAACTATATGTTTTATTAGATAGTTAATACATAGCATTATCATACATTGTTTCCTTCCACCTACATATTTGTAATCTTAAAATGGAAATTCTTTTAATACATTTCAGGGTGTATGCAACGATGAGACAAATGTTCTGGTTCTTGCAGCCACAAATACTCCTTATGCTTTGGATCAGGTGAGAAAAAATATGTCCTTTTAACCTACAGCCGAGGCTAGCAAAAATTTCATGATCTAGATTGCTTTAGGGTTAAGGCTAATGCAAAGTTAATGTAGGCCATGAGGAGGCGCTTTGACAAGCGAATCTATGTCCCTCTCCCAGATTTGAAGGCAAGGGAACACATATTTAAGGTACTTCAATTTTCATAATGCAATGCTTTGGAATATCCTAGCAATGTAGTTATAAACCCACTGTGATTGATGCTTTTGTAATTTATGTCTTGTTTAATATTCTCTAGTTTTTTATTTGAGCAGGTTCATATTGGGGATACTCCTCATAACCTTACTGAAACTGATTTTGAGCATTTAGCTCGCAGAACACAAGGTTTCTCTGGTTCAGACATATTCTATTGTGTAAGTGTCAATTTTACATTGTGTCAATGTGTCTCTAAAGGGACTATATGGCTGAAAATTGGTGGTTACTTTTTGATAGGTTAAAGATGCACTATATCAGCCTGTTCGTGCAACTCTTGATGCTCAATTCTTCAGAAAAACCTCTAAAGGCATGTGGGTCCCTTGCAAACGGACTCGACAAGGAGCTATTGAGATTACCTTGCAGGAACTTAATGCACAAGGCCTAGCTTTAAAGGTATGGATTAGTTAGGAAACTTATGTTCAACACAAGAAACAATTCCAAAAATACATGTTTGTGGCCGAGTATTAGTTACTTATGGATAGAATTCTTGAAGATATGTAGACTGCTGCTTACTTTAGTAGTTAGTTAATTTATGGAAAATAGGATCAAAGAAAATTGAAAAGAGGGGAGGCCTGGGAGGGGGTTATTGTACTGGAAAGAAAAAGGAAAAAGAGTATGTCTCATTCAATTGCATTGATTCGTGTTTGGTATTGATTTTCTCTTTCATTAACATAGGCGGATTCTTTTATTTTTTTCCTTTTTAAATAAATTTTGTTTGTGGTAATATTTTTGTAGACCCTATATCCATCTTGAATTTTCATATTTGTGTCTCTGGGAATTGATGACTTGCAGATCCAGCTACCACCCAACACAAGAGCAGATTTTGATAAAATGCTTGCTAGACAAAAGCCAACTGTAAGTGAAGCTGACCTTGAAGTGCATAAGAGATTCAACAAGGAGTTTGGCAATGAAGGGTGAAAGATGTAGAGGCACATATTATTATTTCTGTAGTTTCTTCATATTGTGTTTCTAGCTACCACCCAATACAAGAGCAGATTTTGATAAAATGCTTGCTAGACAAAAGCCAACTGTAAGTGAAGCTGACCTTGAAGTGCATAAGAGATTCAACAAGGAGTTTGGCAATGAAGGGTGAAAGATGTAGAGGCACATATTATTATTTCTGTAGTTTCTTCATATTGTGTTTCTAGCTACCACCCAATACAAGAGCAGATTTTGATAAAATGCTTGCTAGACAAAAGCCAACTGTAAGTGAAGCTGACCTGAAGTGCATAAGAGATTCAACAAGGAGTTTGGCAATGAAGGGTGAAAGATGTAGAGGTACATATTATTATTTCTGTAGTTCATTCATATTGTGTTTATATATATATATATATATATATATATATATATATTTGGGGGGTAATAGTATTTTTTATCCATATGCTTGCGTTATGAATAAAGTTTTGGAGAAAAACCTTACAAACTCCTCATATATTTTTATATTGAATGTGAATTTTGAAAATCTAACCATTCGATTTCATATTCTTATTATATTCTTCATGCTTACAAAATTTTAAGAAAATCAAAAATCAATTGTTATGTCATCAAACAAATGTTAAAATTTCAAATTTTTGTGATTTAAAATTTGTATAAAAAATAAATTTATAGATCAAATAGTGAATAATATATGATTTGAACGAAATTTGATATGTATGTTAAAAAATAAGAAACATGAAATTCAACTGTTAAACTTGTTCGTTATTTTAAATGTATTATATTTGGGTTAGGCATATGTTACTCTTTTTTTCTTTTTCTTTTTATAATCCAAACATATGTCACTTTGGTTAGAAGCTTTCCAGCTTCTTTTTTTTTCTTTTTCATTTTTTCTCTATTTTTTTCTTAAAAAAAGAAGCAGCGTTTTTGACTCACTGACAAATAAGGAACTATGGGATGCCAATGCCATGTAAGAGTAAGATACTGTGGGATGCTATAGTTAAGTTTTTGAATATGATCTGCCATATCACGTGATGTCACGAGCCTGTTCCAGAAAAGGTTAGAGAAAGGACTAACATATATGAAACATTGGATTATAGGAAGTTTTTACAAATACAAATATGAAAATGTAGTTAGGAATTTAGGATGGAAATATTTTGGTTTTGGCGACTCAAAATTAATAACATAAGCTAACACCATTGAGAAAAAGAGAGGGAAAAACAAATTCCATATCTCCTCAATACCACCTAGAACTAGAAGTAGTATTTGTTCTTAATGTTCCACTCAGGATCTTTTTCATATAACCAGTAAACTATATTATCAAAAAAAATATAACCAGTAAACTATATTACCAAATTCAAGATGGGAGAAAACACCATGTTGGTAAAGCACAAACAACTAAATAGAACCACCAAAACTATCCATAATAAGTCATTCTTTTTATGTTTTTATATGCTAAAAGCAATCTTTATCATCATCCGTTTACAAAATCTTGTGACTACACGCTATAGAGTTTCTAATTTCAGGTAAGGTAACCTCAAAAAGTCAATTAAGCATAGGTTTAACCATTCTAATCCCTTGAGGTTTGCAACATACAAATATTCACAATACTTTTACAACAAATCCTACGTGGTAAGTTATTAATAGTTCTAATTTGAATCCACAACTTAAATTACCTTTTTACACATCAATTATAGCGAGTAACAACCTGTTATTTAGTATTTGTTGTTAAAAAAATCTTAAACATAGTATTTCTCTAAAAATAAATCCTATTTTAGAAAGAGAAAAATGAACCAAAAAGAGAAAAAGAAAAAATAAAAGGAGGAAATAGACAATCAAGTCTTAAATTGAATATACCCAAACAACAGGCCTGCAACTCAAATATATGATATGAACTTTCTCAACAAAGAAAAGAAAAAGGTCCATGATATGAAAAGTAAGAGTGCAAAACAAAATGAGATGATGTTGTTTTCCTTTTGAGTAGGGGTGTGCAACTAACTCGCCTATTTGTCAAAATCGACTGGAGTTAACCCAACCCAAACCAAACCACCTATATTTAATATATATATATATATATATATATTTAAAAATATATTACATGATTTTATTATTTACTCTTCTTTTTTATCGGTTGAGTTTCGATAGAACTTATAATATCCTACTAACTATAGAATAATAAAACTAGTACGTGTTTTTTTTTTCTCTTTTGAGATGAGATAAAACTATTTTATATCTTACTAACTAAATGAAATATCATTTGGTTTGATTATTTGTGTTGGTTTGATGCACTACCAATATAAATCTGTTGTTATTTGTATTGATTTAAACTTTGAAGCACTAATAAAATAGTTTGTGTTGGATTGGTGCTATGCTCATGTTTATTAGATTATAAATTTGTTTTTATTTGTGTTGTTGTTATACGAATGCTCAATTAAAAAAAAAGTCCAACCCATGTATCCAACCCAATCTAGGTGGGTTGGACTAGGTTGGGTTAGACTCCAGTGATAAGTTGGGTTGAATTGGGTTTTTTTTTTCAATCTGACCATAGTAGATCAGATTTTAAGACCTTACAAAATTCTAAGATGATTATACCTAGCTCACTAGCTGGTTCCGCTAACAACATGACTAGTTTTTTTTTTTTTTTTTTTTGGTACGAGACAAGGGTCAAATTTTGGAAATTTTAGTCATTGTACTTATTTTAGTGGGGCTATTCAGAAAGAGAATTCAGATTGTGTATGGTTAGGCGGTTGGTTCTCTCTGAACCCAATGATTTCATCAATTTAGCCCTTCAAATCAACCACCCATGACCCTTCTCTTCTAAACCTTATACCCAAGTTTCTCAAAAAAAAAAAAAAAAAAAAAGTGTGTCCAATGGAGAACTATCTAATTTATTTTATGAGATCTATACATTATGAGATAAAAGATATAAATATAAAATGTATGAGATTTTTTTTTTTTTTTTTTATTGAATTGAAGATTTTTGTTTTTGTTTTTGTTTTTGTTTTTATTATAAAAAAATAAAAAAGAAGAAGAGAAAACTAGGAATCCAACGGCATCAGTTCGGTCAAAGTCAACACCATCCACCATCCACCATTTCTAGAAATCACTCGGACACGTCATCATTTCTAGAAGACTAGTAAAAGCTAATGAAGCTAGCGTGATGAAACTGCTAATTGCACGAGTGTAGTGGCATTCAATTCCCATAGAATTTTTGAAATATATATATTTATTTATTTATTTATTAGTAATTGGCAAGTTTGAGTGTTCGAGTGTGTGGATGGCATTATATCCTAACTTTGGTTGCAACTTTGCAGGGCCGTCAAGTTGATGTATACGTGACGTCAGGGGCGGAGCTATAGCAAGGCTTGGCCCCCCCAAAATTTAAAAAAATTATTTTTTATTATGTGTAAGTATTAAAAATCTAAATATTTAGCTACAAAAGTAGAAGTTCGCCCCCCCCAAATGTTTGAGTTAGTCCAATGATGCTCTTAAAAACCAATAGAATTTATCAATTAGTCTAGTAGTTATAAAGGTAAGGTAGTTTTTATTTTTTTAATTCGTTTTTTTATACATGTTTAATATCAAACTAGACTGTTTTTGTACAAGTTGGCCCCTCCCAAATGTTTGAGTTAGTCCAATGATACTCTTAAAAACTAATAGAATTTGTCAATTAGTCTAGAAGTTATAGAGACAAGATAGTTTTTGTTTTTTCTAATTCGTTTTTTGTACATGTTTAATATCTTTGTATAGTATTGGAGTTTAAAAGATAATAAATTTCCCTAAAAAATTATCTTGCGAATATACATATGTGAAAGTTATTAATTTTATTCACAATATATTTATAAATTATGACCTACTCTAGTATCAAAATATTAATGTTTATATTTGTGTATGTGCGTTTACGCATGTGTGTGATTGTTTATCTTGACTCAAGACTAATATATTAGTAAAAAAATTTGGCCTCCCCAAACAAAAAATCCTGGCTCCGCCCCTGCGTGACGTGTTCTTCATATATCGGTCACTGGGTATCTGAGACCACACATCTGTGGGTCTCACACGCTGTGAAAGGAAGGCAAAGATATGAGAATGAGAAAGAGAATGAAAGGAGATAAAAGATTGAAGTTGGATTAGATTCATGCTGCTGTTACCTTAAACCACGTTGGACTCCGAGGGCAATTCTAAAGAGTGTTTAGTGGTGTATTTTGAACAATAATTTTTAGTGTATAAACAACATTACATATATTTTTATATTTTTTTTTTACACAAACATATTTTTAGAAAATACAAATAACGTTACTAGAATAACATTACCAAACAACCTTAACAAAGCAAGAGTACAAGTCATATATTTAAATATATATTATTTGTAATATAAAAGGTAGAACTCTATTGATTTTCAAAAGTAGTACTGAACATACTAGTTTGTTGGACCTAAACTCATTTAAAAAATATAAAACAGCTCATAAACAACTCGATCATGGGGGCCACCTGTAAAAGTTTATGCAATGACCACGACTTTTAAAGTTAAAATTAGAATCATGGACTAGAAAAAGTACCTACTCACTAGGTGATATATGCCGGGTACAGAATATATAAAATCACTCACTAGAAATGGTCAATAAAGGAATGAATATGCAGGTATTGAAAATGATATCTACATAAATTTGGGTTTCTGTCACTTCTTATGTTGAATATGTCTACTTCTTGACTGCTTTTTGGAGAGAAGATGAAACCACGTTTGCTCTCTAGAGAAGAAGAAGCGGAGCTGGCTCGGAGTAATAAAAAGGTGAAGGACATTCACCACGCCGATTTCAACAATGATTCCAGGGAGGGTTCTCCTTCGCCGGATTCCCAGAATGCAGAGGCTTCCTTCGGAGGCTCCTTTAAGGACAAGCTAGTGGGTGACATACCAGGGGCGTATGTGAAAGCGTTTGAGTTTGAGAATCTTATGGATGAAGATGTGGAATCTGACTGTGAAAATGAAGAAGCTGCTAATCGGAACAGAGTTGGTAGGGTAAATGTCAAGCTCTCTAAGGAAACGAAGCGGCGCATCAGAGGACCTTGGTCAAGAGCTATCATTGTCAAGCTTGTTGGGAGGTCAGTGGGTTTTACTTACTTGCAATCTAAACTAAGCCAACTATGGAGGCCATCGGCTAGAATGGACTGTGTGGACCTTGGTTATGGGTTCTTTTTAGTCAGATTCTTCTCCAAAGAGGATCTTGATTCAGTTCTCATGAAAGGACCGTGGTTCATAGGAGACCATTTTCTCTCTATAAGACCATGGGAGCCTTTTTTCAAACCATCGACGGCAAATGTTGCTCTCATTGCTGTCTGGATCAGACTTTATGAACTTTCCATTGAGCTTTATGATACTGAGGTATTAAAGCAGATTGGGGAGTCTATTGGCAAGGTCTTGAGGATTGACTCTCACACGGCCTTGGAAGCTCGTGGTAAATATGCAAGGATATGTATTCAGATTGATGTCAATGAACCTCTGGTGAACACTATCTGCCTTGGGCGTTTCGAACAGGCAGTGATGCATGAGGGTATTCACAGCCTCTATTTTTCTTGTGGGAGGCTTGGTCACAAAGTTGATGGTTGTCCGTATACTATAAGGAAGGAGAAAGAACCGTCAATCCCGTCGGAGGAAGCTCAGAGTTTGTGTTCCGATAAGCCACGAGGTTCGCATGTTGATCAGCCATCTTCTTTGGCGCATCCTGTGGTGGACGTGGGTGAGTCATCAGAGGTGGACAGCCAGTACGGGGAGTGGATGGTAGTGAGAAAGAGGACATACAGAAAGAAGGGGACCACGCCAGGTGTTAATACGGATAGTACCAGGAAATCCACCTGGCAGACTGCACCTCACCTACCTCCAAGAAATTCGGACTGGGTGAGCACGCCATTTAATGGTCCTGTGGGTAGTCAGAGTGTGCCACGTAAAGAAGGAGTTTATCCCAGGAAGGGATACGAGAAGTGGGCTAATAGATTCAATGGGCCTGTGGGAGGTTCGAACCCGGGCCCAACTAGTTACAATATGGGTTTTGCTAAGTCTACAGATACTAACTTAGCCCAAAGCAGTGGTTTTAGCCGAAGCTCATCAAGACAAGCTACTAAGAAGCTAGCGTCTTCTGTGAAAGGCAAGAAAGCAATTGCCAGAGGGTCTCTATTAAAAGCTTCATCCAACGTCGCCGTCAACCCCCTTTCAAATAGCTTTGCTGCAAATATCACCTCTCTTTCCTCTAACCGTGTCTCTCCTACCCGTGAGAAGTGTTAATCATTCTGTTATTGCTTGGTTGAGTTCATATGGTGGGGTACAATTGGGAATCTTGGGCGTCAAAGCCTTTATAATTAAACTTTCAAGTCGTCTACATCACTGATTTTTATAGAATTTCTAGAAGCAATATAGAAATGAAAAAATCCAACAATTATCTGAAAAAGATCTAAGTTGTTGATGTTTAGAGCATCTTGATTGGGTTTTACAGCCACCAATTTTGCAACTTTTCAAAGTTGAGAAAAAAGCTTCAAAACTTTCATGATTTATGTTGTATTTCTGTGCTGTTGCAAATAAACTTGTGTATTAAGCTACATGGTTGTTTCAGGCTTTCTAGAATAACTATGGCAGTCAACAATAAAGAATACAACAATAAAAAACTTGGAACTACATATTTTTTTTATATTTTACAGAAGAGCACCGTCACTCTACAACTGGAGTTTGGGGATGGTGGTAGCGATGGTGATGTTGAAGCCACTGGCAATAGAGGGTGAGGATGAAAATGAGTTTTATTTTTATTTTGAAATTTTTGAAATACAGCAAGCTTGCTGTGATGTTGACTAGGTTGGTGACCTAGTTGATTGCTAGAAAGTGCCAAAGCGGTTGCATGGGTGCTGCACCCATGTCCGACGCGAGGTGCGGCAGGCGATGCTGTTGCCCATGCATCAGTGCTGTGTCAAAAAAAAAATTTTCATTTCCGGATACATGCTGATTTGCGCCAACTCAGGCCAATTTGCGCCGATTCGGGTCATATTGACCGGCCAAAACCGGCTTTGCATGAGGCCGAAATTCAAGTAAAAATTATAAATAAATAAAAAAAAGTGCAAAACGCACCGTTTGAACTTAAACATCTTTAAAAAAAAAAAAAAAAAAAAAAAAAAAAAAAAAAATCTCTTATTCTCTTCTCCCTGCCTCCCTACCTCTCTTTGCTCTCTGCTTTCTACCTCCCTCCCTGTATTCTAATTTCCGAACATCATGGAATGTTTTAGTTTCAAACTTGTGGGTTGTATTTATGAACATCATGTATTAGTTATTATCTACTATTACTCTTAAATTTGGTATATGTTTATATAATGTAAAAAAGTATGTTTAGCAATATATAGAAAATATAAATAAAAATATTTTTAATAATTTTTTAATCATTGCACCCACACCCTAATTTTTCAAAAATTACCGAGTTTTGCACCCGCACCCGAATCTGGAAATGCCCCCGTGCTTCATAGGTAGATTGTTGCTCTACCATTGGCTACATTGTTTTTCTGCGGTATACTCCAATTACATACGTTTCATAGAAACAAAGCACTGTTTCCAGGTCTTCTCGAGAAGCTGAATACCATAGCTTGGCTTTTACTACTGTTGAGTTTTATTGGTTGAGGATGCATCTTAAAGATCTAGGCAATTTATCTTTTTGTTCCTCCTCTTCTATGGCATCCAATTCTATCTTTCATGCACATACCAAGCACATTCAAGTTGAATACCATTTCATTAGGGAAAAGATTTTACATCGTGATATTGTTATTCAATTTGTCTCCAGTGCAGATCAGCTTGTTGATATTCTTACAAAGTGCCTTGCTTCTCTTGCCAATACCTGATTACAAGCCAATTTCTTACTTCCTATAAGGAATTATTCAATTAAGGGGATGTTAGAGTGTAATCATCCACACGTTTAGTGCTATTACAAATCTAGTCAGCACTTGCACATGTGTTATCTAAGACAATTAGAGTTAGTTTCAATCACTGATCTGTTATGTAATTGTTAGGCTTGTAATTTTATATGTACATGAACAATCAATTTTTTACTCTCTCTTTCTCCCTCTATTTTCCCCAATTCTTGTTTTAGGTTAAACTCTTTCATTGTTTTCCATAAAGAAACCAATAAAAAATTGGGTCCATTACATAATCATTTTGTTAAAATAGATTAGATTAACACCGTTAACCTCCATTTTCAACTAATTTTCACCTAAAAAATCAATTAAACTAATTTATCTCAAATCAAACGATAGACCCAAAATAATCAATAACACACAAGTCCACAACCAAAAAACATGTGAGTACCAGCGTTGCTTAGTTTAGTTCAATATATATCGGGTATTGGGTAGTTGGGTACCATTGGCAATTAGGGATGGCCATATTTTGTCCCTACACCCCGAGGCAGGGCGGGGATAGGTCTAGTATTTTTATCCCCAACCTACCCCGTCACCACCCTGCACTAATAAGGACTATAATTGTAAATTTAGTAAACCCTAAATCACTAATATTTAAAGTGAAACACAAGACATGAGATAAAATATTTTTTATTCTAATACCTACTGCTACTGTCGCTCTCTAACCCTTCTCCCTTCTCTATACGTGTTTTTCAAGTTTCAAGCTAGACTCCACTCCAAGACGTTGCTTTTTAGGTTCATCTCATTCACTATCTTCCCTTTTGTTTTAGTGTTTCTTAAATTAGTTTCTTTCAATTTAAATTTTGGTTCTTTTTTTCTATCTAAAATTGGAATTTTTGTTTATAGCTATTGAAGAAGCACAGTTGGAAGGAAAAAAGGTACTAGTCACTTTAGGGGTGTCCACAAGTTGGTCCGGGTCATGTTTGTGCCCAACCTGTAACTGGCCCGATGACATCGAGTTTCTGGCAAGAAAACCCACCACCGACCGCAAAAACCAACGGGTTCGGTTTGATTGGATTTGTTTGATCAGCGGTCGGATCGGTCAAATTCGATGAAAATGTTGCCGAAGCTCCCTTTTGGCAGTGATCTATATTTTTCGCTGAATCTTCGCCGGATTTGTGCAAAACTCACTAGATTTGAGCAAAAAAACACCAAATCGTCACCGGATTTAAGCAAAACCCATGGGAGTTTCGCTAGATTTGAGCAAAACCGATAAGATTTTCACCGGATCTGAGCCGTATTTGAGTAAAACCCACTAGATTGTAGCTGGATCTGAGCGAAAACGACAAGATCTCACCAAATTCGGTAAAGATTTCATGGATCTAGTTGAGATCTCGCCGAATCTAAAAAATCTCGCTGGAAAATGCTATGTATCTTGATCAGTTCGAGTTTCTTCAAGTTCTGGGGAGAAGATCTGAGACCAAACCGACCAGATTGGATTTTGGAGAAAAAGACCCGTCGTTGACCGCCGAAGTAGTCAGGTTGGCCGGCAGTCAACTCGGGTCCGATCGGGTTTACCGGGTGAGTCGAGCCACCGATTGAGTTGGACACCCCTAAGTCACTTAGTGCTTCTAGTAGGCAGTAGGTTTGTTTCTAATCATATTCCAAATGTGTTTTTTTTTTTTTTTTTGGCACATTGTTTCATGTTTTTCAATCAAATGACTATAATATATTTGTCTCTTGAAAGTTGTTGATATATTCGGCCCCACACTAGGATTTCATTATGTATATTGGGTTATATTTGTATTTTTATATACAACTTATTTTTTTCTTTACCGTGTGATAGAGTCACAGTTTTTAAAATTATTTGATTGATAATCTTAAAGACTTTATCTTTGTTAATGTGGTTAAATACTTATATCTATTTCTTCCTATCCACATTATTTTTCTTTGAAATGTGTGAAAGCATCACACACGGTTTAATTTACTTGAATTTTTTCATAAGTGATATAAGTTTATCTTTTACATTGTTCTACATTGTTTGTGTTGGAGACTTCTGGCTTAGGTTTTGGTGTATGTATATTACTTTTTTATGATTGCTAAGTTAATAAATTATCATAAACAATTTTTTTAGGAGTGACTTCAAGTGAAAATAATGGTAGCTCCAATCCATCTATTACACCCATTGGCAGCCATTAATCTCCAATGATGGTAGATGAAGATAATACAACCCCCTGTTCAACTCTGTTAGATAGGCTAGAAGATGCCCAAGCCCAACCAAACAATGAGATAACTGAGGAACGAGGGAGGTTGAAATCAGTTATGTGGAATCATTTTAAGAAAAGGAAAGTTGATGGGAAAAACTAGGCTGAGTGCAACTATTGTACGAGATTGCTTGTAGGGGGGTCTAAAAATGGTACTAAACATTTGCATGACCACTTAAAAAAGGAAAAAGTTTAAGGACATTAAGGATATGAAACAAAAAAATTTGGTAAGGGATCATCATAACGTGGACTCAATGGCAAGTGTGAATGCTTATCATTTTGATCAAGATGAATCAAGAAAAGAACTCGCTTGTATGATCATCTTGCAGGAGAATCCCCTTTCTATAGTTGATCACATTGGCTTTAGAAGATATTCAACTTCTCTTCAACCATTGTTCAAGATGGTTTGTAGGAACACAATCAAGGACATTATGAGCATCTATGATCATGAAAGGGAGAAATCAATGCATGAAATAGAAAAGAATTGGAGTAGAATTGCTATTACCACTAATATGTGGACTTCACAAAACAAAAGGTAAGGGTTTATGATTGTTACGGCACACTTCATTGATGATTTCTGGAGATTACAAAGCCAAGTTATGAGGTACATTTTTTAAAGTATATATTCATTTTCTTTAAAATTCTTTTCAAATATTCTATGAACTTATTTCACTATTAGTTCTAATAATTTAAATTTGTTATTTTAGGTTTATTTATGTGCCATCTCCACATACAAAAGAAGTGCCTTTTGATTTCCTTCTATAAATCTTGTTGGAATGGAACATTGATGGGAAGTTATCTACCATGACAGTGGACAATTGCAGTACCAATGATGCAATTATAAATATTATACTAGACAAGCTTCAACGTAGTACACTTGTTATGCGTTGTGCAGCACATGTTCTTAATTTGATTGTTTAGAATGGTTTGAATGTTATTGGATCATGCATTGAGAAGGTTTGTGAGAGTGTGGGATTTTGAATTGGATCAACCAAAAGAAGGCAATGGTTTGCAGATACGGCTAGACAATTACATGTTGAATGTACCAAAGAACTAGCCCTTGATTGTAAGACTCGTTGGAACTCTACCTATCTTATGCTTTCTACTGCTATAGAGTATCAAGATGTCTTTTTTCGATTGAGCCAAAGGGAGTCATCTTATAAGTGCATTCCAAAAGAGGAAGAATGGGAGATGGCAAGTAGTATATGTGAGAGATTGGCATTGTTTACAAGGTTACAAAGCTATTCTCAGGTACCTCATATCCTACAACTAATCTTTCTTTTTCTTTTTCTTTTTCTTTTTCCTTAGCCTTAGGTGTGTGAAATAAAAATAGCTTTGAATTCTTGGTTCACAAGCCCAAGTGATATGATTAGGAGTATGGCATTTAAAATGTTAGAAAAATTTGATTGTTATTGGAATGTGATTCATGGTGTTATGGCTAAGGCAACCATTTTAGAACTAAGATATAAGATTGAATTGTTGGAATATTATTTTCCTCTTATTTATGGTGATTAAGCTGAAAATGAAATTCAAAGGGTTAGAGATACTTGTTATGAAATAATTTTTTACTATGCTTCTAGGAGAATGGGTAGGGAAGGTACTCATGGCACTTGTGTAAGTGAGGATCCACAAGTTGATGACTCCCTTATAGACTTTGAAAGATATCTTAGTTAGAAAAAAAAAAAAGGGTGAGAATATTAAATTTGAGTTGGAGCATTACCTTGAGGATGATCTAATGCCAAGAACTTTGGAGTTTGATATTTTGGCATGGTGGAAATCTAATGGGCCGAAGTATCCTTCTTTGCAACGTATTGCAAGGGATATCCTAGCCATTCCAATGTCAACTGTTGCTTCGAAGTCAGCATTTAGCCAAGTGGTAGGCTGCTAAGTCCACATCGCAATAAACTTCATGCAAAGACCATGGAGGCATTGATGTGTGCTCAAAATTGGTTATGGGCTGAAATCAAATGTAATCAAATTTACTAGTTAATCTATTTAATGATTTATGTTGCTGCATTCTTCATTGTATTTTTCAATTGTTTGATTGGATTAGTTTTACTTTTTTTAGGCCTTTCATATATTGTAGACGGAATTGAAACCAACACATTCCAAAACATCCTTGATGATTCTGATGATGATGAAGAAAGTGGTGTCACTACATTGGGAGAAAGCGAAAATTATTGTTAAAGAACTAGTCAATTTTTATTTTGTTATAAGACAATGTTTATTTTGTTAAAGAACTAGTCAATTATCCTTGATGATTCTGTTCATGCAAAGACAATGTTTATTTTGTTATAAGAAATTTGAATAATGTTGTTATGTATTAGACTATTTAAGTACTTGGTTTATTTAAATGCTTGGATTTTAAATCATTTTGTTTTGTTGTGATTTATATTATTGTAGCAAAAAAATTTATATATATATATATATATATATATATATAATTGTATTATTGGGGGGGAGGGCGGGTCTCTACAGGGCCTCAAGGGGTAGGGATGGGGCAAGGTAGTTTGCCCCACACCTAGGGGCGGGACGGGAATGGAGAAGGGCAACAACCATATAGGGCGGGGATGAAAATTCCATCCTCCTACCCCACCACGTTGCCATCCCTATTAGCAATCTTAGGCATCAAGTCAAGAAAGGAAATTTCAATTTGGGTCCTTTAATTGAACTTGTGATTGTCCTTTAATTGAACTTAAGGTTGTCCACATCACAAAAGTTCTCTCTCCCTAGTAGGAGTTCTTCTCTAGACCGCTGGGTTCCAGTTCTCTCTAGAGAGCTCTGTCTCTCCTTCTCTCTGGATTGGTTTCCAACACCCTTTCTCGGTGCACGTTTCAGTTTCCCGTTGGCGTTCGCACGAGCTCTTCTCTGTTTCCTCTACATGGGTTTCCCGTGCCCATTTTGTGGGTTTCGTTGTTGATAGAGGTCGTCGTCTCAAGGTCTCCGAGCGCCGATCTGAAGATTTGTCTCTGAAGGTTTGTTTCTGGGCTCTGATCTCAAGGTCTCTGAAGATTTGTTTGCTGTTGGGTGAGTTTTTTGCTCCGTGGACCAATCCATTCCTTGGGTCAGCTCTTTGCAAAAGGGGGAGCTTCTATATCATTTCAATAACACCTCATCTTGGCTACAGGTAAATTAGTTTCTTAAAGGGTCTTTGTTTTGGGCGTTTTGTGTTGGATTATTGAACCTTTGTAGTGAAGCTGAATTATGAGTATATTAAGTCTTAATTGCCGTGGACTTGGGGACAAAAGTGCTGTTAGAGAACTGTCTAGGCTCATTCAAGTCCAAAGGCCCCGAATTGTATTTCTAACGGAAACTAAACTTAAAAAGAAAGGTATAGAAGAAGTGAAGAATGAATTAAAAATAGATAATGTAGTGTGTGTAGATAGAATTGGAATGAGTGGAGGTTTGGCTCTGTTTTGGGACTCAGAATGGGATATGAACTTGAGGACCTTGTCAAAAAGCCATATTGATGTTACTGTGATAGAGAAGGATGGGGTTTCATGGAGATTGACAGGTATCTATGGGCACCCTGAAAAATTGAAGCGTATTAAGACATGGAATTTGATGCGTCTACTTCACCAACAAGTCACATTGCCATGGATATGCATAGGCGATTTCAATGAGATACTCTCAGTGAATGAAAAAGAAGGAGGGGAACCAAGGAGTGAGTGGCAAATGGCAAATTTTCGAGAAGTGCTGGAAAATTGTAGATTAAGGGACATGGGTTTTAAAGGTGCTCATTTCACATGGTGCAATCAGAGAGATGAATAGGATTGGGTATATGTTAGACTTGATCGTGGGGTAGCTAATCAAGAATGGTATAATCTTTTTCCTTACTTTGATGTTCATCATTTAAGCTTTTCAAATTCTGATCACATGGCCATTGGGGTGTGACTAAGAAGGCAATCGCAGTCTCAATTTGGGATGTATAAAAAACGATTTCGGTTTGAGGAAGCATGGGTGAAAGATGAAGGCTATGAGGACGCAATTGCAAATGCTTGGTTTGTTTGCTTCAATGGAAGTCTTATGTTCCAGGTGTGTAATAAAATAAAAGAATGCAGGAAGAGGTTGTTAGCCTGGAGCAAAAATTCATTGTGTTCCTTAGGCAAAAAAATTGAGGAAAAGCGAAATAGGTTGCAAGTGCTTGAGGAAAACAACAGGGATGCATCGTGGGCTGAATGTGAAGCCCTTAGGCATGAAATTTGTAATTTAATTGAGAAAGAAGAAATTTATTGGAAACAAAGATCCCGTATCAGTTGGTTGCATGAAGGTGATCATAATACAAATTTTTTTCATGCGAAAGCAGTTGCAAGGAGGAAAAAAACTTAATTGTCTCGCTAAAGGAAATGGATGGTACGGTGATAGAGCAACAAAGCGACATAGAAAGGATGATAATTCAACACTTCTCAACTCTCTTCCAATCTTCAAATCCAAATGCTATTGAAGAAGTGGTGGCCCATATTCCTAAAGTAGTTACGGAGGAGAAGAATGATTGTCTCGTGAGAGATTTTCATCCAGAAGAGGTTCGTTTCGCCTTATTTCAAATGCATCCTTCAAAAGCTCTAGGCCTTGATGGTATGTCTGCTTTCTTTTTTCAAAAATTTTGGCATATAGTGGGTGTTGATGTAACCAATGCTGTGCTATCTTGTCTAAATTCTGGTATCATACTTTGTAATATAAATAATACCCATATAGCACTAATTCCCAAAACCAAAGACCCTTAATTAATCACACAATATCGTCCCATTAGCTTGTGTAATGTGCTATACAAAATCATATCTAAAATGTTAGTCAACCGACTGAAGCTTATCCTCCCAAATTTAATTTCTGATTCTTAAAGCGCTTTTGTCCTGGAGAGAGTAATTGTAGATAACATATTTAGTTGCATATGAAACTTTGCATAGCATGAAAAAAAAGAGGGGGGGCAAGATAGGTCAAGTAGCTATTAAATTGGATATGAGCAAAGCTTACAACAGGGTCGAATGGGATTATTTAATAAGGGTGATGGAGAAAATGGGATTTCATGCAAAATGGGTGCAATTGATAATGGCATGCATAACAACTACTCATTTATCTGTTATAGTTAATGGCAATCCTACAGGTTATATCTTGCCTTCAAGAGGACTGAGACAAGGTGATTCTCTGTCTCCTTACCTCTTTCTATTTTGTGCTGAGGGCCTTACTGCGTTGCTTAGAAGGCAGAAACAGAAGGAATTATAAGAGGAGTGGCAGCTAGCAGAAGTGGTCCATGTATTTCTCATCTCTTATTTGCTGATGACAGTTTATTATTTTGTCGTGCCTCAGTAGAGGAATGCCAACAAGTCAAGTCTTTGCTTAATTTATATGAGGCTGCTTCAGGACAAAAGGTTAATACTGATAAAAGTTCTCTTTTCTTTAGTAGCAATATTGGCTTTGAGACTCAAGAAGCAATCAAACAAGCATTGGGTGCAGAGACAGTCCCAGAATATGAGAAGTATTTAGGGCTACCTAGTATAGTAGGGCGTAACAAAAATACAGCTTTTGCTCCAATCATTGAAAGACTCTGGAGTAAACTAAAGAGATGGAAGGAAAAGATTATGTCTCAGGTTGGAAGGGAAATTTTGATTAAAGCCGTGACACAAGCTATCCCCACATTTACCATGGGATGTTTCTTGTTACCGAAAGGCTTGCTTAAAGAACTTGAAGGGATGATGAGCAGATTTTGGTGGGGTCAAAAGATGCAAGAAAGGAAAGTTCACTAGTTGAGTTGGTCTAAACTTTGTATGCCCAAGTCAATGGGAGGACTTGGGTTTCGGGAGCTTCATTCTTTCAACTTAGCCATGTTAGCCAAACAAGGTTGGAGACTAATGAAAAATACCCATTCCTTGTTCTATCAAGTCTACAAATCAAAGTACTTTCCCAACACATCTTTCTTTGATGCTCCTTCACCTAATTCAGGGAGTTAGTATAGTGGCTGCCAGATCTATCTTGGATAGTGGTTTGAGATGGCGAGTAGGAACCGGAAATAAAATTCAAATTTGGCAAGACCGATGGCTTCCAACTCCACCATCATTCAAAGTGGTAACCCCATGCTCCACAATGTCAACAATGGCCACAGTGGATAACCTCATTGATCCAATTACTAGATCTTGACGTGTATCCATGATTGATCATGTATTTCTCCCACATGAAGCCGAAGTTATTAAAGCCATCCTTTGAGCAATAGAGTGGTGCAAGACATCCAAACTTGGGCATACACAAACACGGGTGAATATTCGGTAAAAAGTGCATACAAGATGATACAAACTCAACAATTGAGATCTTCTCATGGCCAATCATCCAATTACTCACAGTGCAATAAAACTTGGAAAGCGATTTGGGCAGCCAAGGTATGTAATAAAATCAAAACTTTTATTTGGAGAGCTTGTAGAGATATACTACCTACAAAGGTTAATCTTGCTAGAAGAAAAATATTGTTGGATGCTGGCTGTGATTGTTGTGCGGGTGGGGTGGAGTCAATGGACCATATCCTGCTAAGCTGTACATATTATGATATGGTTTGGAAGTCCACATGCTTATGGAGGACTATGTCTCATTCCACAAATCTTTCATTTGTGGATGTGGCTGATCAAGTTATGCAAAGGAAAAGTGACCCAGAGATTGCAATATTTTTCACAACCAGTTGGATGATCTGGAATAAGCCGAATGAGGCTCGCTATGGTACTCCACGTCTTGACCCCTCTTCTCTAGCCAGGTCTGCTGCAACTCATGTTATAGAATATTTGGAAGCTAATTATAGAAATTTTCCTTGAGGTTGTAAGATAACTTTGTTTCCTTTGGCTTTCCTTGTTGTAATCTTTCTTTTAGCTGCCATCTTTGTTAGGTGTAGGAAATGTTCTGTAGCTAGTTAGGTTGTTTCGGCTCTCCCTATTGCTGCCTTGTTATTGTATATTTTTACTCTTCATCTATATATTACTAAAAGCTGAAGCGTAGCGTTTAATGCTACTGCTCCCACATTACGCCACATCAACAGCCACGTCATTCTTTTTTTTTTTTTTTCTTTTTTAAAATATAATTTTCCTACAATTTTAAAATGGTTTTTTCAAATTTCAGCTCTATAAATGCAGTCCACTACTTATTTATTTAGTTCCACTATCACCCTATAATAAATCTGTATAATTAATCTATCCAACTTCTTATTTATTTAGTTCCACTATCAAGTCCAACTCAAAACCTTTTCAGTTCAACTTTAGGGTTTTGTGTGAGCCTTTTTAGCTTAAAGGGAAATTTTTTTTTTTTTTTTTTTTCAGTTCTTCTATAATTGCTTTTAACATTTATTTTTTAATATTTACACTTCTCCAACCTTTCTCTTTCCCTTACCATTTCATCTCCCCACTACTTCTTCATTCTTTCTCGCTCTTTTACCTTTTTATCTCCTCACTACCCTTTACATTAATATTATTCTTCCTCTTTCCCTTCATCTTCTTTTATTTTTGTCTTTTCTTATTCACACCCTCTTACTATAAATTTGTCACTATCTCTTCTATTCTATGCATAGTTTTCCCTCACAAAAAAAAAAAAGGTTCCCTCTCTCTCTCTCTCTCTCTCTCTCTCTCTCTCTAAATTTTTTGGTGGATTTTTTTTTATTTTTCTTGCATCTCTACTTTAAGTTGATAATTTTTTATATTCTTTAAAACTCTATTTTGGGTTAATGCAATTTAGTTTTGTTTTTTAAATTGTGATTTATTTTTTATTTTTTTTTAAATTGTTGTTGTTGTTTTTATTTATTTTTTATTCTCTTTGAATGTTATATGTTATCCTATTGCATTCTAAAGAATTAAATATAGCATATAAAAATATAATATTATTCTATTACATAGCATGATTTGGATAATTTGGTATTTATTTTGTTACATAGCATGATTTTTTATAGTGCTCAATTTAGATGTTAAACTATGGGACTTTACTAATTTTTGTTTATTTTCTAATCATTTGTGGTGGACAAATTACTCTTAATAGTTGTAATAGAAGTACTTTATAATGCCATTTATTTAAAGAAAAGCAAAGGTTAGCCAAACGAACGAAAAGCAAAGGTTAGCCAAACAAAAGTAATCGGATAGGTGACAAATTTTAACTTTTGCAATTTTATTTTAATTATTATTATTTTATAACAATGCATGTATAGAAATTTAATTATTAGATTTTGCTAATAATTGTTTATTTGATAATATGTTTTGGGCGGCTGAAATTATAATTTCTACAAAAAAAGTAACCTTAATAGATTATCAAAAACAAAATTTTATCCTAATATTGGTTTAATTAATCGTTGTTAAGTTTTATTAATTTTTTTTTAGTTTATGTTTTTTTGGTGTTTTGGATTGATCATATATTACATTTATGATTGTTCTTATAATAAATAAAAATATAATTACGAAATACATTACTCATTATTAGATTAGTTTAAATTGTAAAAAAAATTTAATAAAACTACCATCAAAATAATTATCACGCGCAACGCGCGAGCTCACGGCTAGTTTGAATAAATTTTTGCCGTTTATTCTCAAAAAAAAAAAAAAAGGTTGTCCACATCACTGTTTTTGCCACAAATTTGGAATCGATCATAAGTTAAGCCCACCAACTTTATCTTGATAATGGATTAAATCACTCAGTGTGGGGGGCACTAAAATTTATAGCTGATATTGACATATTGGACAGTCCGGTCAACAATTCAAGCGACGAAAGCCAGGTTTCTTGTTTAAGGGAAAAAAATGTTGGTTTTGGGGTTTGTAAAGTGAAAAATTAGTTTTAAAAAATGCCATTTAAGGGAGTTAAAGTTAATCGTACTGATTTAACCGAAATTAATAAAGGGATTAAATTGACAAAAACTAAATTTCCTAGACTAATTTGACAACTGGAATAAAAGGTACTAAATTAGATTTTAGCTTGTTTTTAGAAAATTACGTATGTACGCATACATTACCCATATTTACTAGCTGAGCTTGGGACAATATATTAGCCCAACAACAATAAATACTCAACATTTGTTTGCGCGCTCTACAACAGGCCAACAGCCCATTGTTGTTTTTAATGGTTAATAACATAGGAATTTTTTAGTGATTAACTGCGTATAAGATGGAAATGTACAAGGACATGTCACTGCACATTACGCTAGGAATACTAAAAAGTACATGAAATATTGAACAAGGCGACTCATATATTGCAGCTACCAGCACTCGAGCTTGTTACATCCTACATCTATGGTGGCACACTAAGACACAAGCAAAGAAAGATACTAGTGAATGCAAATCAAGTTGAGAAACAGGATTTCATCTAGCTTGAGCTAGTTGGGAAAAACAACACAGTTCGAATCCAACTATCATTGACAAAACATTTATGATTCCCGGCTATGCCTCAAACACTCACACAACACACGATTATTAAATAAACAACAAAGGGGGGAAAAAACTTAAAATGACATTAGGGATTGTCGGCCTACATAACCGAAATTCTCATCAAAGTTTTAATACTCAGTCATCCAAAACGCTTAACATTGTTCCATAATACAAGCACATAATAGTATATAAACTACGACCTTCCAATAGCATAGCCCCCCAAGTAAGGATTGATGAAACTGCTCGGCGGCTCTGAATTTTTTGTAATCCATCTACATAACAAAACCAAAACAATGGAGTATTAGAATCAATACCACATTCTCTAGTGCCTGAAACAAATACCAAGCATAGTAGACTACAATGGACATGTGATTATTGCATTTTACAAACAAAAAGAACCAAATTGCTGATGTGTTGATTATCATGTAGTCCAAGCATTTGGGAATAGGCCAAGTCCTAGATTTTGTAGTTTTTCCCTCACCACCAGTTCTGTTTTGGGGATAATTCAGCGATGACTTGCTCTCACCTTGTTCTGCTTTCTTAAGCTTAATATAAATCCGTATTTACCAAAAAAAAAAAAAAATAGTTCAAGCATTTTATCATGTAACATCCATTAGAAATGAAATAATCAATAAAATGGAGCTCCAAACAGAGAATTAAGTCAAATAGATATACAATGGCAAGTTAGCAATACTATTCGTTATTGTTTGCTCCAAACCTCAAGAACAAACTATGAACCTCAACAATGCAATAACAAACCAATACAGAACAGAGATAAGAAACAGTTCATTCATTCCCTTAAACAACTAGCACGCATGAAAAAAAAAAAAAAAACCCATTACAGAGACTCAAACACCCAAATAGTCAGATCAGACAAAATGTTAAAAACAGGAAAAACAAAATCCAAACCAATGGGAAAAAGTAAGTTCACACACATCAAAATAGAACGCAAAACGCAGCCTAAATCAGAATCTCTAAATTGTAAACTACAAAATTTGATCCCATTTTGATAAATCTTAATCCAAACCAAACAAACATGTAAAGAAAGAAAAAGAAATTACCTTTCACTACTTATACACCGACACCCTCACCGCAGGAGCAGGACTCTTGATCGGCTCCGGCAGGACTGCAACACGATTAGATTCACGCCTCACAGTCACACCGCCCAATTCGTAAGGCTCCGGTACCCTTCCGTTGGAGTTCTCTGGCTGAGATAACCTCTCCGGATTCTCCTCCTCGCTACAAGGCCGGTTGTAGCGAGCAATGGCAAAGACGACTAAGAGGCCGCCTGTTAGAGTTAAGATACCCAACAACGCGAGCGGCACGAGTGGTGGTCGACTTGGTGGTGGTAGTGTGGTGTCTGGTGGTTGCAGAGGTTGGGGTGGTGGTGGTGTGAAAGGGGGCGATGGGTGGAAAGGTGGAAATGGAGGAAACTTTAGCGGTGGCAGCGCTGGTGGAGTGAGGGGGGAGGGAGGTGGAGGTGTAGGCGAAGTGAGAGGAGGGGGAATAGGGGCTAAGGCTGGTGGAGAGAGGGTTGGATCTGGCCAGAAATGAGTGATTGGTGGTGGCGGAGGCGGCGGTGGGGTTGGTGGTGCGATGGTTAACAACGTGATCAACATGAAAGCCATGGTGGTGAAAGTATATTTGGATTTCGAGGGTAGAGGTATTTGAAGTTTGCTTTGAAAATGAAATAGCCATGCTTTTATAGACTTATAGTTGCTTGGAGCTCCACTTGGTGGTGTAAGCCTGAGCTACAGTAAGAACAAGAAGAAAGCGGTTTCCCATTAACAACTTGCACCGACCTTTTGCTAGTTTTACCACTCTGCACTCTCTCGATTGTTTTGGCCTCTCCACTACTATAAAAAGCCTAAAATACCCCTACTCTTAATACCTACGTCACATAGCTAGTGATGTTGTGGTGACTACTAGTGGCTACACCTACTGCTTATTCTTCACGCTGTGATATTTTTCGTGGAAGACTTGGCTTCTCTGCAGCATTTTTTAGCTCATACCGCTCATACTTATCTCATCCCGGCGGATTAGAGTAAAGCTTTCTAAATTATAGAAAACCATCTCATACCGCTGAATCTTAAAAAAAGAAAAAAAAATTTAGGTTATTATTATTTTTTTAATATTGAATATATCATTTTTCATATCAAGATCTAAGGAAATATAATTATAAAATATTTTAATGGTGTTGCATATCAGTTTTATATTTTAATGCCTTGGTTTTTATGGGTCACGAAAAGCACTAAAAGCTGATGTTACCTACCACCTAGCCAAAATGTCAAGTTTTCAAAATTGGGTTAACGTAATTGTTTCTTCTCGCTAGTGGCCACACAATTGACAATTGCAGTATCATACTTTAATTACCGAAGTTGTTGATTATGTTATACAGTAGCTGCTCTAATAATTTTTTTTAAGGTGTTTTTTAATAAGTATAAATTAAACAATTTAATAAAAAGAAAATTTTGTATATGAATAACAAAAAAAAAAATATGCAAATATATAAAGTTTATCGTTATCTTCTACGTGGTTTTCTTATCAAATATTTATCCATAACTCTAACAAAATAATAAACAATAAACTATAAGTTCATTTGAAAGATTAATAAAGTTATTAATTATTATTGTTTAGTTGTTTCATTAATTTGTTTATCTTTTATAAATAATAATTTGTTATATTGTTGTTTCATTAATTATAAAATTATTAATTGTTGTTTAGCTTAACATAATTTAATTTGTTTATCTTTTATAATGTATTGGTTAATTAAATTATTATTTATTATTTATTAGTTACTTCCCCTAATTAATTATTAGTTAATTAAATTATTATTTATTAATTGCACTAGCACACACTCCATGTGCATTTCCTTCCCCCAATTCAAATATCTCACCCTGGCCCATGCCCTCATCCACCCCCCACTCAACAGACAAGCCCCATGACCCCCAATCACAAAAGCCAATCAAATAAATTCACAATTACATATCACAATACACTAAAAGACAATTAATGGTATCTCACCAACACCAACACTAACACCAACACCAATGGATAAAGCCAAAAACAGGGGCAATAAATATTAATAAAGTTATAAAAATCTAAGCAATTAGCCAATCAATTGTTCAAAGAGAATTAGAATATCAAAATTGAGTTTTAATGTAAAACTCGATTTGTAGAAAATCAAGTATAGGTTATCAAACTTTAAAAAAAAAAATTTACTCCATGAACTTGAGTTCCTTTAATGGAACTCGAGCTCCATGAAGAGTTCCACAATTTTATTTTTTTTAAGTTTCATTTGGCATAACTCGATTTTAAACCAATCGAGTTTTACATTGAAACTCAATTTTAAGAAAATCGAGTTTCAAAACAATGATACGAACCTAAATAGTTTCAAAACAGGGACATATTACTAGATTTTTTAAAAAATAAGGGCAAAAGCTTAGAATTCCCTGGTCTCTAGGTCGAAAAACTTTAAATTTTGTTATTTTAATTAATTTAATTGTATTCTTAAAACATCCATTAAAATTTTCTTTTATTATTTACAAATAACTAAATCAAATTTTTTCTGGGAAAAAAAAAATTAACCTCAAAGACTATATTTCTATTCCATTTAAAAAATTAAATGTTTTTACTCTCTTCAAATCATATACTATACAATAAAAGTTGAGCTTAAAATTCATGGTTGTGCCAAGTGGCTACACCAAAGGGCATAAAATTTATTAAATTTCTATTTGAAAATTTCAATTTAGTTATTTGATTACATACAACTACTATACTTAAGATACCTATTGAATAGAAAAAACTAAATTAACAAGCTACATCTATTCTAATTTAACATCATGGACTTTTTTTTTTTTTTTATACCATGTTAACTTCTTGAGATGAGGAGTTCTATATCCTTTTTGATTTTACACTCTTTTTTTCTTTTCTTTTTTTTTATTTTTTATTTTTTATGTCAACTTCTTCAAGAAGTTTAGGATATATATATATATATATATATATATATATAATTTAACGTTATGGACTCCATTTTTTTTTTTTTTGTATCAACTTCTTTTTTCTTTTTCTTTTTTCCATATCAACTTCTTCAGATGAGAAGTTCTATATCCTTTTTGATTTTACTGACTTTTTTTTTTTTTTTTTCATGTCAACTTCTTAAGAAGTTTAGGATATATATATATATATATATATATATATATATAAAATTTAACATCATGGACTCCTTCTCTATATCTTTTCTAATTTAACATCATGAATTCTTTCTTCTTCTTTTTTGAAAATTATTATTTACTAGAATTTTGAATTGTCAGAACTTAATTAATTAGATCCTCATCAACCATAATCTATTGAGATACGATCACAACAAAGGATTCTCAAGAAGGATAAAAATCTTAAAAATTAAGGTGTAGTGGGCTTAGCAAGTTTGGGTCAATTGAAATATACTCTAGAATTGGATAAGAAAATAATTGCTAAAATGAAATTTATTGAAGGTGTAGGGTTAAAAAATGATATTTGTCAAGATATGACATGATCCATTAAAGTTTTAAACACCTTGAAGTTATAATCTATATTCAAAAAGCATCATTTACTCATAATATAGATTGTTGTTCACAAAACTAGCCTAGGACCTCACAAAAAAGGTATTACTTTTTAATTCTCATCACATCTCAATGCTAATGAAACTATTTTCAATTATCAATGCAAACTTATTGCGAAGGTCTTAACCCTTAGTTTTTCTCAAAAAAATTTCTTGAAGTTTATATTTACACATTTTGTTTTGATAGGTAGAAATTCAGTGCCTTCTCTTTTGTTTTCAAATACAAAAATTCAATTATTATGTAAATCTCACTACTTTTGTTTTTTTAATTTTTAGCAATTTGGGTTGTTTATAATTCTTAATTATTAAATTGAGTTTACCACTAAAATATGTTTATTATTTAATTTTAATCAAATTAAAAAATATTTTCTTATTTTCTTTAGTTTACACATGATTCTTGATTAAGCCGTGCATCGCATGGACATAATATTTTAAGAGCAACTTTCCAATATGGAGGAAGTGGTAAGAATGTTAGAAATATGTTATTTGTTTTGTAGGGATAAAAGGCCCAAAAGTATATGTTGGGTTGTGCGCCTTGTCCGAGGATGTTTATTGGTTCGAGGACAGATAGACAATAGAGAAGATGTAAGAGTCAGAGCGTCACAAACAAACTATGACTATGAATGTCTAGGAAGGTAATCCGAGAATGAATGTGACCTCGGCTAGGCAAAGGAGAGGTCAGAAGGATTGGTTTGACCTTAAGGGCAACACTTCGAACGATTCTGCTGATAAGGATAAACATTAGGGAAACCTAAGACGACGGGAAGCTAAGAAATATTTAAGGGAAAGCTGCTACCACTGCATTGAATGCTTTGCAACTAACCCTTTGGCCGCATTAATGTGGAGGTGATACTTGAACAATGACAAGCAGCCTTACAGCTACTCCCAAAGACTTCAAAAAGGTACTTAATGGGATAAGGATCAAAGCCAACAACTTGATCTACACGTGGATGGTGAAGATGAAGAAGAGAGGGTATACAATAGAGAAAGAAGCCCCTTAAAAGGAGGATCGGAGAATTGATAGAAAAACACTATAGCTACAAGAACTGAACTTGTAACAAAATTCAAATGAAATATATACAAGAACCAACCTCCTTAGATTGTACCAAAGACGATTTTCTTTAGATAAAACCAGTTCATCTTTATTTTCTTGTCATCTTGACCCATTATAATTGTTGTACAACTCATTAGAGCCTAGTTTTCTAACCCACTATCTATAAATTCATTGTATTGGGCTCTTTGGGCCTAAATCCTTTCACACTTTGGGCTTAAGGAACCAAACCGTGTCCTTACATGTTTAATTAAATTAATTCTATCAAACTTTGATAGGTTTCTCACTATTATTTTGAATATATAATTTTTATGTGTGTGTGTGTGTGTGTATATATATATAAGTAATTATAATGATGTGATTAAATCTTAAATTTTAATATTTCACTCACCTCAAATTCTATTAAATGTTTCAAGTAATTTAAAATAAATTAAATATTTTGATTATATATCATAATTTTATATTTTAATGTGTAAAATTTATATACTACACACCATGTATGCACAAAGTGACTCAATATATGTACATATTGCAAAATTAATTTGTTTTTATTGTGTGACTCACAAATTAATCACAAATTATAATATAATTTCAACATATATAACTTTTAATTAAGTCGTGCATCACACGAGCATAATACTAGTATCACTTAAAAAATAAAAACTCCATATCAAACAAATACAAACTCAGATCAACCACAAGCCCAAGCACTAAGCGCCAACCTCGCCTCCATGTTGCACATAACATTTTTTTTCGACAAACGAAGATGTTCAGACCTCTTCGAGTATTTGATTACTTGGTGATTAATTCAACCTTGTAATACTTTTACATCTAATTAGCCACAAAGGACCCTCTTTCATTCTCGAAATCTGCAACCCTAAGAGCAGAGTGTTCGTATCTACTTATCAGCTTATGTAAAAATTTATGTCTATTTTAATATAAAAAAATTTACTTTTTTATTTTATATATCCAATTTTCAAAAACACTTACATAAAATTATTTATTTTACACTACATTTTAATAATTTTTTTATTAATTTGTTATAACTCTCTCTCTCTCTCTCTCTCTCTCTCTCTCTCTCTCTGTTAAGAAGAATTAAAAAAATAGCTTTGCATATGAATATTAATTTTATATATATTACACGGCTCTCTCTCTCTCTCTCTCTCTCTCTGTGTGTGTGTTAAGAAGAATTAAAAAAATAGCTTTGCATATGAATATTAATTTTATATATATTACACTGCTAATATAACAACAATTAAAATTTACATAAGTTTAAATATACTAACCGGAGCAGAATCATAATTTTTTTTGTTTGAAAGGCAGAGATTAAACTATCATATTGAATCACAAATCAAGCAAAACACAAAGTATATCAAGTAAAAATAACAAAAGTTACACATTTTTATGTTATTGATTTATATTACATCAAACGGTAGACATTCTAGAAATGAGTAATCCAAAAGCATTTATTATCTCCACTTCATCTGTCGTTTATCTTATATATATATATATATATATATATATATATATATATATGTGGGGTCAAGAAATGGTCAGACGACTCCAGCCCACTCCCAACCGGACCCAAGGCCCATGTCCGAGGACGCACTCATGGACCGAAGACTGAAGTGTAGCGCCCAGCTACCCTCTAAACAACGCCAAGGATGATAGCATCCTCGGAAGTCCGAGGTCCAAGAAAGCGCAAGCAGCACTCCCTCAAAGCTAGCCTCCCCAAGCATCCAAGGAACGAACAGCGGGTACCAAATACCAGACATGGAAGCATGGTGGAGGAGTAAATCCCAGACGAACTGTCATCTCCACATTAAATGCTCCCAACTAACGTCCTGGCCGCATTAATGAGGAAGAGACGCATCAACAGTGCCATCTTGGTTGCTGCCACCTACAGAGACCATGGGAAGGTGGCTGATGGGACAGGCACTCAAGTGATGCCCTAATCCTTTTACAAATGTAGGGCTAGGATTGATTGGGAGGGGGATATATAATGTAAAGGACTCCTCCTAAAAAGGGGGAGAACAAAGGAAGGGGAGTAATCTGTATGTACGGAGAGAGAACTTTTTATTTAGTCTTAGAGAAAGAAATTATAAGAACTCCAAGTTCTGGAAGATACGTCCGAGGAGCATTATTACTCATCCCATTGCACGTTCAAATTATCCCACTCACGTACTACCATGCATGATCACTGCATTTCTCACTAACGCCTAGCTCTTGAATCCATCCTCTACAAATTCATTGCGGGAAAAACTGGGCTTGGGTCCACTCCCTCAAACCTGGTCCCTACAATATATATATATATATATATAACTCATTCCAAAATTATAACTCATACATATATACATATACATGTTTACAAAATGACCTTATATGAGAACACTTCTGCAACCCACGAAATGGATTAAAGTGGCATGATAAATTATGATTAAAGTGGCTTGAAAAAAGAAAAAGAAAAAAAGAAACAAAACAAAACAAAACAAAACAAAAAAAAAATATGTGGCTGGGGCTGGAAAATCAGATTCCTTGAGGGAGGGCCATCACTTACAAATTAAATATTTTGTTTTTCAACATATTGGCTAGTATAGATTATTTGGTGGGCCATGCCTATACACGTGGTTCCCCCCCTGCATTCATCCGTAAAAGAGAATTGTGGCCGCCAAATATGCATTTACTGGGCCCCAAGAAAGAATTGTGACCAGGTATTTGGTTGTTTTCCCAATGGAAAACCCTATTTACAACGAAATTTCTTCCCCTAAGACCCTACAAAATTCTAAGATGATTATACGTGGCTGACTAGCTGGGTCCGCTAACAACAACATGACTAGGTTTTTTTTTTTTTTTTTTTGGATACAAGAGGGTCAAATTTTGAAAATTTTAGGTTGCGTTTGATAGAAAAATTTAAGTAGTGTTATTTATAATTTTTTGAAATATATGTAAATAAAAAAATATGTAAAAATGTGTGTAATTTTATTTAAAAATTAAAAATAGGTCTTTGAATGCCCAGGTCCTTAGTCATTGCACTTATTTTAGTGTAGCTATTTGCTTTACTTCTCCTTCTTCTTCTTCTTTTTCATATTCTCAACAGTTTTAGAAAGAAGATTTGGATAGTGTATGATTGGGTGATTGTCCCTCTCTGAACCCAATGACTTCATCAACTTAGCCCTTCAAATCAACCACCAAGGACCATTCTCTTCTAAACCCTATACCCAAAGATCAATATCAAAAAAAAAAAAAGGTGTCCAATGGAGAACTTTCTAATTTATTATGTAAGATCTATACATTATGAGATTTTTTTTTTATAATTGAACTGAAGATTTTTGTTTTTGTTTTTATTATAAATAAAATTAAAATAAAAAAGAAGAAGAGAAGAGAAGATTTATACTTCATGCCGTCATGCGGAATGCAATGAAATGAAATGAACACCATCACTAGCTACATCAATAATGCAACGGCATCAATTCGGTCAAAGTCAACACCGTCCACCATATCTATAAATCACTCGGACACGTCATCATTTCTAGAAGACTAGTAAAAGCTAATGAAGCTAGCGTGATGAAATT
This sequence comes from Quercus ilex subsp. ballota, assembly GCA_032727855.1. Lineage (NCBI taxonomy): Eukaryota > Viridiplantae > Streptophyta > Magnoliopsida > Fagales > Fagaceae > Quercus > Quercus ilex. Next base: position 86,168,127 of record CM064911.1, read on the forward strand.
GCTAATTGGCAATTGCACGAGTGTAGTGGTATTCAATTCCCATAGAATTTAATATATATATATATATATATATATATATATTAGTAATTGGCAAGTTTGAGTGTTCGAGTGTGTCGCTGGCATTAATATCCTAATTTTGGTTGTAACTTTACAAGGCCCACAAGTTGATGTATACGTAATACGTGACATACTCTTCATATATTAGTGACTAGTTATCTGGGACCACACATCTATGGGTCTCACACGCTGTGAAAGGAAGCCAAAGATATGAGAATGAGAGGAGAGAAAAGATTAAAGTTGGATTAGATTCATGCTGCTGTTACTTTAAACCACGTTGGACTCCGAGAGCGGTACTACCAAAAGCAGGAAGACAAGTCATATATATAAATATATATTTTTTGTAATATAAAAGGTTTAACTTTATTGATTTTCAAAAGTAGTAATAAACATACTAGTTTGTTGGACCTAAACTCATTTAGAAAATATAAAACAGCTCATAAACAATTCGACCATGGGGGCCATTTGTAAAAGTTTATGCAATGACCACGAATTTTGAAGGTAAAATAGAATCAAGGACTAGAAAAAGTAACTACTCACTAGAGATGGTCAATAAAGGAATGAATATATAGGTATTGAAAATGATATCTACATAAATTTGGGTTTCATTTACTTCTTATGTTGAATATGTCTACTTTTTCTTTGTAGTTTGAAGTGTTGTAACTTGGAAATTGCTCCAATCATCGAATCATTATGGTTTAGTACAAATACATTTGCATAAATGCATGATACTTAGAAACAGGAATAGTGTCTCTTAGTCTATGTATTAGTACAAACTAGAAGGTATCTAAACAGAAAATTAGGGAAGGGAGAGGCTTGTGTCCAGTGGCCAGTTCCACTGGACACGTTGAGATGCAAACACGTGTCCAATTTTGGATACGTGTTTGTATTCTAGCGTGTCCAGTGGAACTGACCCCTGGACACAAGCCCAACCCATTAGGGAATGCCAAGGGCAATGGAGAGAGCACAAATTATTGGCAAGGATTGCAAGTTCGCACAATCCTTTATATCTCTATATCATTTGCTTGTGAAAGCTAAATATATGTTGTTCAAAAGTAAAAAGCTTGAAAATTTTGAGAAAACATTTATGAAATCACAAAGAAGTACTTGGTGGAAGAGGAAAGGAGGAAGAAGAAAGAAAGACCTTGAGACAATGGTATTTTTGGGAGGGAGGAATGTCATGTGTTTAATTTATTTTAATTAGTTTTGGATAAATAATGATATAAATATATAATTTTTTCATTTTTACAAATAAATTAGCCCGGTTTAGAATTACTTAGTTTAGTTTGTATCAGGATTAGTTTTATTGATTTATTATCAGAAGTTAATATTTATTTTTATCTATTTTGAAGTTTGTCTTGTACAAATTTTGATGTTGACAATGAATAAAGAATAGTCATGGTTCTCATGGATTTTTTAATTACAAATTATTAGCTAGTCTAACTAGGAGGTTGAAACTTTCTCAAAGTTTTCCATTTATATCAAAGTATGAGACCTTAATCCCCACAAAGCAAATAATATAAAAGTGGGTTTTAATCAGCTTACAAGTAATATTTGTTGTTGAATAAAAGATTTAGAATTCAAATCTCCTTACACAAAAAAGTAATAAATGTCTTAATTAAATGATAAAAAGCACTGTAAAGTTAAAAATGAAAAAGAAAAGTTGAAATTTTTTTTTTAAAATTTTTTAAAAGGGGTCCATATGGTCGGGTACAGTTGGAAATCTTGGGCGTCAAGCCTTTATAATTAAACCTAAAGTCGTCCACATCACTGATTTTTATAGAAATTCTAGAAGCAATAGAAAAATGATTAAAAAAAAAACCAACAATTATCCGAAAAAGATCTAAGTTGTTGATGTTTAGAGCATCTTAATTGGGTTTTACCGCCACCAATTTTGGAACTTTTCAAAGTTGAAGCCCACCACCTGGATCTTGATAATAAAGGATTACGAGGTAATCAGCGTCAATGTGGGGGAAATTTAACCGAAAATTTATAGGTGATATTGGACAAATCGGGTAACAACTTAAGAGAAGAAAATCAGGTTTTCTTTTTAAAGTGAAAAATTAGTTTAAAACAATGCCATTTAAGATGGTTAATAGTATTAATTTAACCGAAATTAACAGAAAGAGTATAATATCTATTGTTAACAAAGGGATTAAAGTGACAAAAACTAAGGGAGTGTTTAGTAGAAAAGTTTGAATAATATTGTTTGTAATTTTTTAAAATACGTGTGAGGGAAAAAATGTATAAAAATATATATAATGTTTAAAATGTGAAAATGTGAGTTTGAGTTTACTTACCAAACAGCCCTAAATGTCATAGGATCCGGCTTCTGTCCAGTGGCCAGTGCCACTGAACACGTTGGATTGCGGACAAGTGTTCAAGACTGGACACGTGTCCGACAGAAGCCAAACCCAATGTCATAAACTAATTTGACAAATAAAAGTGAAGACTAAAATATATTGGTCCAGTAATGACAATAAATGCTCAACATTTGTTTGGGCTCCACAACAGCCCATTATTGGGTTTCTTTTCTTTCGGCTATCAGCACTCAAGCAGTCAAGCTTGTTACTGTTTACTAGAAAGCAAGCAATCGGTAGTTTTATGTTGGAGCAAATTATAAAACTCAACACATCTTCATCTATAGTGGCACGTGAAAACTGGGTAAAATAGTAAATTAGTCATAATTTTCGAACAATATAATTAATTGGCAATATTTTTAAACTATATTTTTTACTAGCATCTCGAGTTTAAGAAACTCGATTTAGGGCCTATAAATCGAGTTTTTGAGACTCAATTTTCATGGGTTAATCACGTCTGATGTGGCATTTTTTTCACGTGGCATCTACCTGAAAATCAAGTCTTAGAGACTCGATTTATAACCCAAAAATAAATGCACTCAAAAACCCAAAATACAGAAACAACAAAAAAACATGGAGAGAGAGAGAGAGAGAGAGAGAGAGAGAGAGAGAGAGAAGAAGAAGAAGAAAAAGAAATGGAGATCCGGTGCCCAGAACCAGGCAGATCTGGGTCTTTCTCCCTCTGATCTGATTGTTGTGTTGCTGGATTTCTTATAATTTTTTTTCTCCCCCTGATCTGATTGTTGTGATTCTGGATTTCTTAAAATTTTTTTTTTTTTTTTGTGTATTTCGGCTTGTACGTACGAGAGACTTGAGACTTCAAATTTTTTTAAATTTTTTTGTTTATAAATCGAGCCTTAGAAACTCGATTTCCAGCTAAGAAAAAAATGCCACATCAGACCATGGAAATCGAGTCTCTGAAACTCGATTTATAGCCAAAATCGACTCTATTAGACTTGAGATACTAGTAAAAAATATAGTTTCAAAACCGTAACTACTAACTACATAGTTAGAAAATTTTGGCTAATTTACTATTTTATCCGTGAAAACAAGAGCAAAGAAACAAACTAGTGAATGAAAATCAAGTTGGAAGTGTTTCATCCAGCTTGTGCTAGTTGGGAATGAATAGTGCAAAAGTTTTGTATGTGCCAACCGCATGAGACCTTTGTCTCACTGGCAGGTGGGCCCTATACCTATGGGGCCCGCCATGTCAATGAGACAAAGGGCATAGGGATACCTTCTCATAAACAACACAGTTTAAATTCCATTGCTATCATTAACAAACCTATTTATGATTCCCAGAATCCCAGCTATGCCTCAAACACGTACACATGACACAACACATGATTATTAATAAACAAGGGGGAAAAAACTTAAATGACACTAGGGATTGTCAATTACACAACTGAAATTCCAACATTCCAATTCCCATCTTGGTAGACTTCATTTTCAGGGAGAACTGCTACCACATACTACTACCATCCATATTTAAATACGTAATCATCCAAAACATATTTCATAAAACGTGCCCATGATAGTAGAACATGATAGTACTACTAAAATCCAATATTGTAAGCCCCCGAAGTAAGGATAGATGAAACTGCGCTGCTGCTCTTGATTTTTTGTCATCCATCTATGTAACAAAACCAAAATAATGGAGTATTAGAAGCAATTGCATATTCTCCTGTGCCTAAAACAAATACCAAGAGTAATAAACTACAATGGACATGTGATTGCATTTTACTAACCAAAAAGAACCAAATTGTTCATGTTTGATTATCATGTATTTCGAACATTTTATCATGTAACATCCACTAGAAGGAAACCAAAAATCAACAAAAATGGAGGTCCAAACGGAGAATAAGTCAAATAGATATCCAATGGCAAGTTTTCAATACTATATTCCTTACTGTTAAATAACAAAAGAACTTCCAACTTTTATTCACAGCTAGCTCTCAACTCAATTTTTCTTTTCTGTTTCTAGCTCAAAAGGTAAACACACGTGCATGCACACACACATATTTATGAATTCCTAATCTTGGAGTTTTCCTGCTATTAATGGTGTTTACTAGTTTGAGATATAATCCAATGCAATATAAAGTCTTTTATGCTATGTTTGGAAGTTTAAAGAGAAAGGAGAGTAGAGGAGAATGATTATCCTCCACCTTATTTGGATATTTTTAAATTAAGTAAGGGGGAGGAGAATAATTATCCTTTTCATAGTTTGTAATTTTGTTAATGTGGTAAGAGAAAATTTGATAATTCATTTGGTCAAGCATTTTTATGATCTACTCTCCCTCCAAATCTCTCCAATTTGGAGAAATTAAAAAAGAGGAGTTAGAAGTAGTTAGAACTCCTCCAAATTCCTCTCCCTCCTCCCTTAAAAAATATTCAAACAAGATAATTTAACTTACTCTCCCTCTCTCTACTCTACACTCCTCTACTCCTCTCCATCCAAACAAGCTATTAGAATAATAATCACTCTTAGCTAGGCTTATAGAAATAGTGTTAGACTAAGTTATCAATAAAAAAAATGGTGTAAATAAAAGCACAAGATGATTGCGGGAAGCTCTGTGGGGTTCTATTGCCAGTTTTTTTTTTTTTTTTTTTTATAGTGGACCCCACAAATCATTCAGACAGAATGGTTTAACAGAGATGCACAAAAAAACAACTAAAACTAAAAAGGATATCGACGTTGTCCGTATCAACTAACAAGTACTACTAACTATTAGCTCAAAATTAGATTGTTTTCCTTTTTCTTTCCTTTCTCAGAAGTCAGAACCAGCAAATACCCTTCGTTAAAATAGCAAAACAGAGCGTGTGCTAATTACAAACATTCATACCCACTATAACCAACAAGAAGACCACCCAAATACAAACGCAGGCTGAATCAGATTCTATAATTTGTCAACAAATTTATCAACTAAACAACCCGATCCCATTTTGATCTATGTTAATCCAATCCAAAACAAACATTTAAATAAAAAATTAAAGAAAAGAAAAAGAAATTACCCTTCACTTCACTACTATTACACCGCCACCCTCAACGGAAGAGCAGGACTCCCGATCGGATCGGGCAGCCTTGCAAGCCGAGTAGGTACATTCCTCACAGTCACACCGCCCAATTCGTGAGGCTCCGGTACCCCTCCGTTTGTGTTCTGCGGCTCAGTTCTCCTCTCAGGATTCTCCTCCTCCTCACTGCGAGGCCGGGTGTAGTGAGCAATGGCAAAGACCGCTGCGAGGCCGATTGTTAGAGATAAGATACCCAACGGCACGTACAGTGCTGGTGATGATTTACTTGGTGGTGGTGTAGTGTTTGGTGGTGACAGAGGTTGGGGGGGTGGTGGTGGTGGGGGCAATGGGCGGAAAGGTGGGAGTGGAGGAAACACTGGCGGTGGCGGCGGCGGTGGTGGAGGTGGAGGTGGAGGTGGAGGTGGACAGAGGGTTGGATCTGGCCAGAAAAGTGGCGCCGGTGGTGGTGGTGGCACCGATGGTGGTGGGATGTAAATGTTGAGGATGGTAAAGAACATGAACAAGGCAGTTACCATGGTGAAATATTTGGATTTTGGAGCTGTGGGTGTTACTTGCCATAACCATAAGGCTTGCTTTTATAGTTGCTAATTGGATCCCCGTTGTTTGGTAGGAGTTTTCAGCTACAGTAAGGGTATCACAATTTTCCATTACAAACTTCGCCGACCTTACTCTCTCTCTCTTCCCATGAATTTCTCCTTCTTTCTTTCTCTTTTTAGAAACCCATGCCATGTGGCCTTATCTTAGTAATATAGCTCTTTTTTTTTTCGGTCTCCACTACTTAAAAAACCTAAAATACCCCTAGAGAGCTTCTTCTTCACGCTGGCCTTTTTCGTGGAAGGCTTTTTCTCTGCAACTTATCTATAAGAATACGTCAAAACTAAAGGAAAGTCATTGATAATGAGACTTTTTTTTTTTTTTTTGAGAGGATAATGAGACTTATTTTGGCCTAACATATTGTTATTAATAATAACCCTCTCCCACACTCTTTGGTTTTGTTTTTTGGACGGTGGGTACCTGAGATTAATTGAAGGATTTTGAAATTTTAATTTTAATTTAGTCCTTTGAAATCAATAGTGATAACCCTAAAATTTGTTTAACTGAGTGGGTTAAATATCTAGGGTTTAGATCATGTAGTTTAGGCGTCCGGATAAGATAACTACACCCAAACCCAAAGAAAAATATTTGACTTAAATCTGAATTTTTGACCTGAAATAAAAACAATTGTGACTCAATCCTTTTTACGGACCAAGTCAGGTCAACCCAACTAACTCGTGACTCAATTCATTTTTTAAATAAAATTCATATTTGTTTCGAGTTTTATAATGTACAACTCAAACTCAATTGACAAGACTCTAAACCTTAAATCCTAAAAAGGAGCTTTATAATATTTTTAGATAATGCCATTATATATATAATTGTATCTAAATGGCGTTAACTATGTATGTTTTAGCACCATTTAGATACAATGGACTCAAGAATGCAATTGAAACATTCTTCTCACTTGAAAATGCAAGAAGTAAAGTTTTCGAAATCAAATGACAAAGTATGCCAAGATAAATAGATAATATGATTGCAATAGGGTCAAAAACAAATATTTCAAATTATATACATACATGTATGAGAAGCATTCACTAGTGTAAAAGAGATCATGTAAAAATAATCAAACAAAATTAGACTTTGATATATATTCTCAATTGAAATGGAGTGTCAACCACCGTGCATCTAAAATTAAACACAACTATTAGGTTGTTTTTCAATATATTAGATTATGAAATAAGTTTTCAAGATTGTAAATTTCTCTAAATCTTTTAATTTTTTTGTCAAATTAGCTATCTAATAAAGCATTTGTAATTATGTTTTCAGTTTTGAGACGTTGATATTATGTAAAAAATGAAACTTGTGTGGTTCTTTTAAATTATATCTTCAAAAAATAGATTAGACTTGTTTATATTTGTTTTGTTTTGGTTAGCATTGCTAAGATTTTGTATAATTTTATTATTAATGAATAAGTATCAATTTATTGATTTAAGTTCTTTCTTGACATTGGTGAATTCAAATTAATTCACTTCACATTTCACACAAAGTAATTTGATGCATAAATTACAAAGTGGCAAATATGTGTTTTTTTTTAATGTGAAAAATATGAGTCAACTTAGACCTGACCTAACCCAACTTGCTTGCCATGTCTATAGTTTGAGATCTGGGGTTTTGTGTACTCAATACTAATTGGCTACTATGAGTCTATGACCAGTAATTGAGACCCACTATCGATCATTCATAACTTCAATTGGGCTATTCTCTACGATTGATTTAAATTTAATTTTTGGTTGCAATTCTTTTTATTTTTGGTCTTGAGATGAGAAAATTATATAATATTTTGGGAGTACAATAAATACATATTCCCTCAACTTACATGAATAATATGTGATCTTGCTATGAATTTAATTAGTGGAATCTATTTTTATGTGAGAGAAAAAAAAATGCAATTATTGTAGTAGATTATTATAATCACCCCTTAAAACAAGGGTTTTAAACTAAATGGGAAATTCTAAACTAATTGTCAAATTGATAGCTTCAGTTTATTATGATTTATTTCTTGAGATACATTTTTGTTGTTTTAATGTATTGTGATAGGAAGAAATAGGTTTTTGTGGGTAGATGTTGCTATTGGTGAATTTTTGTTTTTTACTTACTGTACATGGTTGTTTGATAGCAAATAAATGAAAGAAGATAACTTCGTTTTGTTTGATAGCTTCGTTTTGATTGGACAAATAACAAACAGAGACGTCCCCATGTCCCCGGTCCCTAGCGCCCTAAACTCACATCCCTTTCTAAATTAATTTTATTTATTAATAACCCTAGCCCCACTAATCCTACCTTATGCCAAACCTCCTTTGGCCCTATCTTTCTTTCCTTCCCAAACTTCAAATACTTTTTATAATAAAAAATATTTAATATTTTCTATTAGGGTGGGAATCACTGATGTAGAAACTTGAGTTTACATAAAAATAAAATTATGTTTCATGAACACCCTATTTATTTCGGTGTACATATTTTATCTTGTTTATTTTGTTGTAAAATTTGGTTAACTTTAAAATATTTTACACTCAAGGTGTAAAATTGAGGCAAGTCGAAGTAAAATGTTTTACACTTAAAATAAGAGTAAAACATTTTACATTTTACATCTCACACACACACACTCTCAGTTGGTTCTTCCTGTCCCCAACTTCTCATTAGCCATGTCGACCACCTTGGCCACCTTTGCATTGCTGCTTGTGGTGGTGGCTTCTTTCACCTACATGACCCTCCCCCTCTCTCTCTCTCTCTCTCTCTCGGCAAAGCTTCCATGGTCGAGCTCTTCCAAACCCCAAACGTCGCCATTTACCACCGCCACTAGAGGTGGTAGGCACCTCTCATCTCACCCTTTTTTGATCTCACCACCACCAAAGGTTCTCAAGTTTTAATCTAAGTTTTTTGGTTCGTGGGTTTTCAATTTGGGTTTGTAAGTTTTTTTTTTTTTTTTTTTGTTTTTTGACTTTCTTTTGGGTGGTTTGTGTTGGGAATTTAACCAAAATTCCAACCTGTGAAAAACAAAAAAAATAGAGAAAACACACGTCAAAGAAAAAACGATCACACGCACAAGACAGTATTTACGTGGTTTAGCAATTTGCCTACGTCTACGGAGTTGCAGGGATTTCACTATTATCAGGGAAAAAAACAAAGTGCGGCTATAGTATTTTTTTTCTCTCTCTAAAAACAGAACAACAGTAGTAGTCACAAACCCTAATCACAAAAGTGGCTTTTATATTCTGCTTACAGGGTTACAATGGGCTACAAAACGGGCCAAAAATAAACTAGACTCCACAAAACCCAACAAATCTCCCACTTGGAAACTAGTTCAATCACCAACATTAGCCGCTATCCTCCAAAAACAATCCCTCATCCCTGCAACTCATCCTCCTGTCCTCAAGCTAGAAGGCCAACTGAAGCTGCACACAGCTTCAGCTTCTCAATAGTGACACCCTTAGTCAACATGTCTGCTGGGTTCTTAGATCCACAAATCTTTTCAAGTATTACCAGTTTATCTTCAATAAGGTAACGGATAAAGTGGTATTTTGTTTGTATATGCTTCGACTTTGAATGAAAAGCCGAATTTTTGGCAAGAAAGATTGCACTCTGACTGTCATTGTGTAGAATGCCCATCTCTTGCTTCTTACCCAATTCATCTAAGAAACCATGTAACCAAATCATCTCCTTTCCAGTTTCAGTTGCTGCAACATACTCAACTTCTGTAGTAGATAAAGTAACAATCTTTTGTAGATTTGAAGCCCATGATATAGCTATACCACCCAGAGTAAATACAAACCCAGTAGTACTCTTTCTACTATCAATATCGCTAGCAAAATCAGCATCTACATAACCTTACAGCTTTAAACTTGCACCTGTGAAGCAAAGACATGTATCTGATGAACCCTTCAGATATCTCAGAATCCACTTGACTGCCTCCCAATGCTGCTTTCCAGGCCTACTCATGAATCTGCTCACAACTCCCATTACATGTGCAATGTCTAGCCTTATACACACCATAGCATACATCAAGCTGCCAATAGCTGAGGCATAGCGCACCTTGCTCATATGGTCCCTTTCTTCTTCTGTCTTCGGTGACTATTCTTTACTCAGTTTGAAATGACTACCCAAGGGTGTGCTCACTGGTTTAGATTCATTCATGTTGAACCTGCTGAGAACTTTCTTCACATACTCTGACTGTAAAAGCTTCAATGTACCATTAGCCTTGTCTCTAATGATTCTCATACCAAGGATTTGCTTTGCAGCTCCTAAATCTTTCATTGCAAACTGTTTTGACAATTGCTTTTTCAGATTATTAATCTCCTTAATGCTAGACCCTGCAATGAGCATATCATCTACATACAACAGTAAAATGATATAAGAATTGTCAAAGAATTTAACATAGCAACAATGATCAGCTTCACATCTCTTGAACCCAATTTTATACATAAAATTGTCAAATTTCTTGTACCACTGTCTAAGAGCTTGTTTTAGGCCATACAAGCTCTTTCTCAGTTTGCAGACTAGATTCTCTTGTCCCTGAACAATAAACCCTTCTGGCTGAATCATGTAAAGGTCTTCCTCCAAATCACCATGAAGGAATGCTGTCTTCACATCTAACTGCTCAAGATGTAAGTTTTCTGCAGCCACCATTCCCAGCACCAGTCTAATTGTTGACATCTTCACAACTGGAGAAAATATCTCTGTGTAGTCAATGCCTTCCTTCTACTGGAACCCTTTAACAACTAATCTGGCCTTGTAACGTTTGCTACCATCATGCTCATTCTTTATTCTGTATACTCACTTGTTGTGCAAAAACCGTCTTTCCTACTGGCAATTCAATCAATTCCCATGTCTGATTCCCCAACAAGGAATCTATCTCATCCTTCATGGCTAACTCCCACTTGCTTGAATTTTCATCTTGCAAGGCTTCATCATAACACTCTGGCTCACCACCATCAGTCAATAGTAGATAATTTAAAATGGGTGAATAAAGCTGCGGAGGTCTAATGTTCCTGGAAGATCTGCGGACTTCAGCTACAGGTGTACTCTGATCTACCTGTGAATCTGCATTCTTCTTATTTTCTTCACTCCTTTTCTGGACAATACTTTCAGTCAATCCATCTAAGTTGACAAACTCTGATTTCTTTTGATCTATCTCTGCAATATTTGATACTACAGTTGACTTGTCCTTGTACATAACCTATTCATTAAATATCACATTTCTACTTCTGATGATTTTCCTGTTTTGTTCATCCCAAAACCTATAGCCAAATTTCTCATCACCATAACCAATGAAAAAACATATTTTAGACTTAGCATCAAGTTTACTACAAGCATCAAAATCAATATAAACATAAGAAACACAACCAAAAACTTTTAAATGGAAAAATTTTACCTCTTTACGGCTCCAAACCTCCTCAGGAAGTTTGAACTCCATGGGAACTGATGGCCCTCGGTTTATCAGGTAAGCTGCAGTACTAACAGCATCAGCCCAGAAAGTTTTTGGTAGTCCAGCATGCAACCTCATACTTCTAGCACGCTCATTAAAAGTTCTGTTCATGCGCTCAGCCACACCATTCTGCTGTGGTGTTCCAGGAATGGTCTTTTCCATCCTAATTCCCTGTGTAGCACAATACTCACTGAACCCTCTATCTATGTACTCTCCTCCATTATCAGACTTTAAACATTTTAGTTTTAAACCTGTTTCTATCTCAACCATAGCCTTCCACTTCTTAAAAGTTTCAAATACATCAGATTTATTTTTCAGGAAATAAACTCATACCTTTCTGCTTGAATCATCAATGAAAGTGATGTAGTACCTTGAACCTCCAAGGGATGCAACCGGAGAAGGCCCCCACAAATCAGTGTGTACTAACTCCAATTTTTCTGCCTTCGGTGTCCTGCCAGTTTTCAAGAAGCTCACATTTTTCTGCTTTCCTAAGATGCAGTTTTCACACATATCAAAATCAATGGACTTCAATTCTGGTAGTTTTTCTTTTGACAACAGCATCTTCATCCCTTTCTCACTCATGTGACCAAGCCTGCGGTGCCATAGGCTTGTATCAGTACTTGCATCAGCAACTGCAATTGTGTCTCTTGGACTTGAGGTCATATAGAGAGTGTCAGTCTTCTTTCCATGAGCCAATACTCTAGCTCCCTTTGTAACCTTCCAAGTACCACCAACAAATAGTATTGCATGCCCTTCATCATCAAGTTGTCCAACAGAAATCAGATTCCTCTTCAGGTCAGGAATATGTCGAACCTTCTCCAGTAACCAAACAGATCAATTGGGCAACAATATCCGGACGTCTCCCATACCTACAACATCCAAGGCTGAACCATCAGCCAAATACACCTTACCAAAATCACCTACAACATAATTCTGTACGATTTCTCAATGTGGAGTGGTATAAAATGAAGCTCTTGAATCCAAAACCCAATCATCAAGTGGACTGTCTACTGCAAGAAGTAATGCATCCTGTACCTCTTCTGTTACAGCATTAGCAGAATCATCTTCATTCTTCTTCTTAGGACTTTTGCATTGGTTCCTAAAGTGACCTATTTTCCCACAATTCCAGCATTGTACTTGTTGGCCTGATCTAGACTTACTTCTGTTCTGATTAGAATTTCTGGATTTTGATCTGCTCCGATTTGAATTTCTGTTATTACCTCTGTCTCTTGTCTCAAGGTTTAGGGCAGAACCAGATCCTGAGGTTTCACCTGCATCTCTTCTGCGAATCTCCTCAGCCAGAATTAAATCTCGTATATCATTGTACTTGAGTTTTTCCTTTCCTGTAGAATTGCTTACTGCCATCCTCATTGCCTCCTAACTGTTTGGCAAAGAAGCCAAGACGATCAGAGCACGAATCTCATCATCAAAATCAATTTCTACAGACGACAATTGATTTGTAATAGTGTTAAATTCATTCAGATGTTGTGCTACTGATGCGTTCTCTTCCTTCTTCAGATTGAACAGTTTCTTCATCAGATGCACCTTGTTGTTTGCTGACGGATTTTCATACATACCAGACAAAGCCTTCATCAATTCTGTTGTGGTCTTCTCCTTTACAACATTGTGTGTAACAGACCTAGACAGAGTCAACCTGATAACTCCTAATACTTGTCTGTCAAGAAGAGCCCATTCCTCAGCCTTCATAGCCTCAGGTTTTTCCCCTAGAAGCAGCAGATGCAGCTTCCTCCCATAAAGGTAATCCTCGATTTGCATCCTCCAAAATCCAAAGTCTGTGCCATTGAACTTTTCTATTCCAGACGCCTTTCCTGCTTCCTCTGCCATTGCTTTCACTCAAACCTAATCCTAAGCTTTGATATGAGTTGTTGGGAATTTAACCAAAATTCCAACCTGTGAGAAACAAAAAAATAGAGAAAATACACGTCAAGGAAAAAACGATCATACGCACAAGACAGTATTTACGTGGTTCAGCAATTTGCCTACGTCCACAGAGTTGCAGGGATTTCACTATTATCAGGGAAAAATACAAAGTGCGGCTACTATGTTTTTTTTTTTTTTTTTTCTCTCTAAAAACACAACAACAGTAGTAGTCACAAACCCTAATCACAAAAGAGGCTTTTATATTCTGCTTACAGGGTTACAATGGGCTACAAAACGGGCCAAAAATAAACTAGGCTCCACAAAGCCCAACAGTTTGGTAAGATTTGTGTCGATTTGGTGGTTTAATGTCATATTTGTGAGTTACTGGTGGTTTAATGCTCAGATTTTTGGGTGGTTGCTAGTAGGTTATGATTGGTCATGGTGGTGGCTCTCTTTTTTCCCTCTTTCTAATCTTGTTTATGGGTGGTTAGTGGTGGTTTGTGGTTGCATTTAGGGGTGGCTAGCGGTGACTTGCATTTTCAAGTGTTTAGGTATACCAAACACGTGAAAAAAATATTTTCATTGTAAAATATTTTACATTTGAAAATATTTTATTTTGAAACAAACAAAGCAAAAGTTTGTTTTCCAAATGAATGCTTGAAGGTGTTTTTAGGCAAGCATATATAAGGGTGTTCACCCACCGATCTGAACCACCTCACCTTGCTGAATCTGAGTTGATCACGTCACTAGAGAAGACAACCGACAACAACCAAAGTGGTGGTCAATTATGTCACTGGATTTTGATCATTGGTTGATATGGTGGGTTGATGGAGATTTCATATTTTGACCAAGACTGCATTGACATCTAAGGTTTCAACATCTAGGGTTTGTATCACCTTCTTCTTTAGATCTTAGGTTTACACACACACACACAAACTTTCTTCTTCTTCTTATTCTACAAATCTGCTCCTTCTTCTTCTTTAGATCTTAGGGTTTTGAAGCTTTGACTTATGTGGAGACAATGGTTTACATTTTTAGGCCACCAATGCTATTAGTGCAGTTGGTTGTATGGCAAAAATGTCCACACTTTTACAAACTTATAATATAATGCTCTATTTGTTTTCACCTTAACATTTTTAAGAAAATGAATTATTTTCCAAATTTTTTTTTCTATAAAACTACCTCATTTTCCTATGTTTATTAGGGTCCGTTTGGACATTGCTTATTTAACTGAAATTGAAAATTTATTGCAAAAAATGTAGAAAAAAAGTTAGAAGTTAATTGAATAGTATAATGAGATCCATGAATAATACGAAAAAATATAGTGGAATCCATTAATAGTAAAAAAAGAAGCTAAAAATTCAAATAAGCTAAAGAAAATAAGCACATCCCAAACACAACCTTAATAACCTTATAATAAATTAGAAAACTATCTCATAACTTCCCTTACATAGTTTCGCGTGTGATAGAATTATTTTATTGAAACTTTTAGTAGAAAACAACTTTATCTTATACCAAGCCCAATAAAAAAAGTTAAGAGATAGTTTTCCTTTGATCAAATTTTTTTTTAATGATATAACGAAACGTAGACAAATGTGAAAAAGTATCTTTACATAAGGTTTCTATTAAAATAAACGAAGCAAATGAAAATTTCTCCTCACATCACAAAACGAATTTCACCTCCTACCACAGTTCCTCTCACACATCCCTACTTCGTTTCCCTCATTCCTTCCATCTCATCATAAAACCCAAGTTACCCAACACATAAGCTAGCCACATATACTAAAAATCCAATTGTAATCTCATGAGAAAAAAAAAAAAAATACACTTAAGTCTTATAGCAAAAAACCCAAAAATTCAACTTACACACTAAAACTTTCTCCACCTAAAATTCCCTAGGTAAATCCAGAACCAAAAACCCAGCAAACTTCATTGTAAAACCTACAAAGAAACCTAGAAAAATATACAGCAAAAATAAAAGAACCCGAAAGCCTAAGGGGCTGTTAAGTTATGTTGTTTAAACAACAGTTTTCAGTGTTTAAACAATAATAACACTTCTGACACATATTTCTATAATACTCAAACACGTATTTCTACAAGATTGAAAACTGAACAACAATACTTAAACAATGTTACTAAACAAGCCCTAAGCAAGCCCAACAATTAAAACCCAAGATAAACCCATAAAAATTAACCCAAACAACCCCCCCTCCCCCAAAAAAAGAAAAAGAAAAAAAGAAAAAAGAAAAACCAAAAAGACCTATAGAAGAAAACTCACAAAAACTCAGAAAACGTTCACAGACACAGTAACAAAGGCACCATCAACAAATCTCAAAAAGCACAAGCACAACATATAAAGAGAGGGGAAGCAAAAAAAGAACAACAGCAAGCAAGCAACAAGAAGGACCTCATTATTCAACATTCAATGACGATTAATTAACCATGATCTTTACTTATCCAAATTAAAAAACGCAACTTGAATTTTTATTTTTATTTTTTGAGAAACCAACTTGAATTGATTGACCATGATTCAGTCATCCACCCAACTCAAAAAGATTTTAAAGAGGATTAACTAACCATGATTTTTTTTCATTAAAAAAAAAAAAAACCATGATTTAATTATCCAAATTAAAATTCTTCACTTGGATTAATTGGTCATGAATCAATTATCCACAAATTTAAAAAGGCTTTAATGAGGATTAATTAAACAGGATTTAATTATCTGAATTAAAAAACTCAACCCGAATTGATCGATCATGATTTAATCATCCACCAAATTGAAAAAGATTTGAAAGATAATTAATTAACCATGATTTATATTTAATTTAAAATTCTCCACTCTAATTAATTGATCGTGATCCAATTATCCACAAATTTTACAAGGATTAATTGACCTTGATTCAATTATCGGACATAAATTCTCTAATAGACAATCTGAAATCTATCAAACATTTTTCAAATCCCCAGTGAGAAAAAAAAAAAAAAAAAAGACTCCATAAAAATCAAACCACGAGGTGTTGCAGGGATGACACAGCTATAGCAAAGAATGACAAGGACCAACTTGCCACTCTAAGGGTTATCAAATGAGAAGACAGTGCAATCGCCTTGCACACCTCTTAGCTAGTATGCTAGGAGTGTTGTTAGTTTTGTAATTTGAATAGAGGAAAATCCTATTTTCATTAAGTTAGCTTTGATTTAAGATGTAATGTTTTATCTTCTTCTTAATATAAGTTATGCATTTCTTTTATAATAATAATAAAAAAAAGGCTAAGGATTCCAAGAAATGGTAATGTAGGTAATAATTGAGGCGTGAGTTTTGACTCTAACCGGATTTTGAACGTGACAGTCAAGAAATGACTTCCAAAAAATTAGGGGACGACATAATACAACATCTTACTCTTTGTCCAAATGTCTTTTATTTCAACGAGACATTGAACAAAGAAGGAGCATCTGTTGACCAAATTTGATGAGGTTTAATTAAAATTTGATGAGGTTTAATTAAAATTTGATGATTAAATCGGACTAGTTTTAGTACCATAATTAAATCTGCTTTAGTTCCTCGTTTGAAATGCCATGTTGGATTTTTCTGGGATGTTACTATGATTTTGAGTAACCTATGATTTTTGTATTTTTGGGTAA
This sequence comes from Quercus ilex subsp. ballota, assembly GCA_032727855.1. Lineage (NCBI taxonomy): Eukaryota > Viridiplantae > Streptophyta > Magnoliopsida > Fagales > Fagaceae > Quercus > Quercus ilex. The sequence goes on from CM064911.1 coordinate 86,185,116, forward strand.
CCTAATGATTTAAAAACTCTGGACGAAGATGTTTTCAAAAAAAAAAAAAAAAAAAAAACTTTGGACGAAGATTAACTTGCAATTGTGCTGAGGTGTGTGCCCTAAAACTACAATTCATTAAGGAAATTAATTGATTGTCCTTAAAAGTTAAAACAGGCGTAATTAATTTTATTGGGTCCAAATTAAAAAAAAGGATTCCAAATTTTATTTGAATTGTTCTTGCAATTTTATCGGAAAATTTCGTGTCTAGATCCTTTTTTGATAAACACGTGTCTAGATCCTTAGAAATTCATTTAATTTTACTTCTCATTATGAACATATCCAAATTCAATCGAGCCCAGTCCATTCTTTAGTTAAATGCTCGCTAAATTTCAATGTGGTTCACATTGTCACGTGGCAGTCCATGACTGTGCCAGATGGGAGTCTATAATTGAGACAAGTGTCTAACCTTTCAATATAACCATGGAGATTTTAATCTCCATTGTTACATAGAAAGCAGAAATCTAGGTTATGTTTGGTAACCATTTTTATTTTCTATTTAATTTTTATTTTGGGAAATATAAAGAAAAAATATTTTTTTGTATTTTTGAAATAAAAAACATGTTTAGTTAATTGAAATTAAAAAAATAGTTTTTTGAAGAAAAAAATAGAAAATAATAAAATATGTTGTTATTAAGATTTGAACTCTAATTCTAACTCATTAAATGAGATAGATTCATTAAATTAAATGTGTATTTTTATTGACTTTTGAAAATTAAAAACTAAAAATATGCAAAACACTAATTTCAGTTTCCTTCACAAATTAAATTTTGAGAATAATTTTATTTTCTATATATTTTAAGTTGTCAAACAATTTTTTTAGTCTCAAACAAGTTTTTTAGTCTAAAAAATAAAAAATATTTTTTGAAAACAAACAATCAAGAGAAAAAACAGTTACAAAATATACTCTTAGATTTTGTTCGGCATAAGAGAAGACACTTGTCTAAATCCCATTAATCGAGAGAATGTAGCAAAATTAAATCAGGCCTCTTCCCCAAGTCATAACTCAAAAAAAAAAAAAAAAAAAAAAAAAAAAATCAAGAGATAAAAAATAAAATAAAATTGCAAGCTGGCCACAGGGCAAAAATGTCCTAAATTTTCCCACACACTTCTTTTCTCTAAAAATGAGAAATTACCTTCTTATCACAAAATTTAGTAGACCAAACATAGCCTTAACTCCCCCCACAAAAATTCCTCTCACTCGTCCCAACCAAACATAGCATTAGCAAACCCAGCAAGCAAAACACCAGATGCACAGAAAGATTCACCCAAAACGCAGCAAAAAAAACCCAAAAGAAAGAAAACCCACAAAAAATCTCAGAAAGAGAATGGAAGCAAAAAAAAAGAGCAGCAAAAACAGCAAGGATCTCATTATTCAACATTCAAAGACCAAACCAGACACTACAGAGAGATTCCTCACCCCCCTTTTTTTCATTTCCTCACCGGTTATTTCTTCTGATCTGACTTATATTCTCAAAATTTAATTTTTGTGTTCCATTTTCAGCCAAACAGGAACATGAAAGCAAAGCAGAGAGAAGAACGTGGAAAAAAACAGTAGAGAGAAATAAAATTGACAAAATCTGTTTATACATCACCCATTCACACGGAGACACGACACCAACACACAGTTACACAAAGCCTTCAAAATTTCACCCACACCACACACAGACCCATTTCACAATTTTCACTCACAAAGAAAATTGACCCATTTGTCAATTTGTATAAATTCACACTCAGCTACCCATGAACACAAAATTACATCAACACACACGCCGATCTATAACCCACACGCCCCTAGAGCCTATTTTAGGGCCAAATCGAAGAGAGAGAGGAGAGGTTTGGATTTGGAACCACAGCCGGTGTTTGCGGTGGCAAATGGTGCTGGTAGAGGCGCTTGGAAGGTTCGGCCATGGAGTACGTTTTTTTGGCTAGGGCAATTAGATGTTGGGTCGGGTTAGCCCGACCTATATACGAAAACTAAACCCAACCCATTCAAGCCCATTTAATTATTAGCCAATACGTACAGTTTTAATATCATTGCCATTTGCTGACCCCAAAACTCACCGTTTTTGAACTTAAGTACAAGTCATTCGACCACCTAAAATAGATAAGAACGAGAAAGAAGAGAGAGAAGAGGTGAGAAATAAACAAAGACTTTGTCGACGACTCAATCTAAAACTTTGTAGTTGCTTGTTTTTGATCCTTGTTTTATGTTTATGCAGTAAACAGATGAAGAAGAGGGTCAATGTCTTTGTTGTTTGAGTCAACCTTATGTTCTTGCTCTTATCACCATATCTTTTTCTTTTTCTTTTGGTTAAAGGATTAATCTTTGCCTCTGTTTTTATTATTTTTTTTCTTAGGTAATTTTTCGAGCAGCAACTGAATACAGATGGACAAACAGATAGGCTGAGGCTAATGTTCGGAGAGGAGCAGAGAAGAAGAGCATAACGGTAGATCTGGCAGTGATAACATTTTGAACTTAGACCTCTGGTGATCTTCCAAAGCAGAAGTGTTACCCCTGACACACACCACAGCAACTCCAAAAGCTCGAGCTCTCGAAGCCTATGATTTTTCGATTTTGTCTCGAGGGAGTATAATCCGAGACTATACAATAATTTTCACTCACTGATTACTTGTCCGTGTTTCTTGAGCAGGTGGTATCTCTTAGAGCATAATTGTAAAAGAGTTAATGACATGTCCAGTACCCATCTTTTGAGGCTTTTGGGACAGGTCAGGTTTTACTAAGAGATAATGAATATAAATGGTTAAATTTCCCACATGTTTTTTTTTATCTTTTGATTTTCTGGACAAGTTATTTATGACGATATCAAAGTGGTGGTTTGTTATTTGAATCTTGTGTCTACTTTGTTTCTCCCACTGATGTTAATATGGGGAATTGTTTTGTAAAAGCAAAAGATCAAATGGTTAAAATTTCGTGCTTCATATCGTTAGGCTTTTGTGAATGGTAAGTCTTTAGTATTGATGTAAAAAGATTCTACTTGTTTAAATTGAAAAATATAACCATTTAGGAAACCATGAATTAGAAAGTTCAATGTTAATGGAAATATGTGGGGGGTAATACTGTTTTAGTAACATTGTTTAAGTGTTGTAGAAATATGTGTGGGTGAAAAAATATTGTGGAAATACATGTTAAGTTGTTTAAACAACAAAAACTATTGTTTAAACAACACAACTAATAAGGATATTCTTAATTTGCCTATGTTGTGGTTTGAGTGACGTTTTCAAATGCCTAATCAATTTCAAAAAATTATACTTGTTGAAATTGAATAATATCACAATATATGGACCAAAACTTTCTGATGGAATTTAGATATTCTTAATTTGTTTACTTGGTGGATTTATTTTGCTGGTTTGAGTGTCATTTTAAGTACAAATAAAGGATTTAACTTGCACTTTTGCTGGATCGATCGATCTTTTAAGGCTAATGCTTATGGAAACTTACATGTAACAGAAGATCCCCATTCTTTCTATTTTATTTATGTTAATTGGCATATTGATATGCCATTAATTGTAACATCATTTTTTTTTTATAAATTTTATACAAAATAGAAATTCAACTTTAGCTTAATCTAAATGAATAGGTGTGTGAAGCTCTCATATGAAGATTTGAACTTCAGTCATTCTCCCTCATTTCTAAACTAGGAGAAGAGGGATCTCATAAAGTCATGTCTTACGAGGTTATCCTTTCATACACTGTTGAGATTTTTACCATAATATGATCATGTTTTAATCAGATTCTTTACCTAAATTCAATGCAACAGGAAGACTTTAATGTTCTTATTCATTTGCATTGATTAGGCATGTGAGTGTACTTTATCTATTATATAATTTAATTTTTTTTCTCCCCCTTTTTTCTTTATTTTTTTTTTTCAGGTTCTCCTATCCTGTTTATGGTGCTATTTTTCTTGGTGATAGGTTTGTAATGCTATCATACAAACTAGCAAATTATACAAAATCCCTTTAAAAAAAAAAACAAAGCAACTACTATTTGTTTGAATTGAATTTTATATTTTCAAAAATACCGGCCAACCATATGCTAAATTGTGTTTTTGACTTTGTATCAACTTCTGAATGGATGTGATGCTTTGAGATATACTTAATTTTTTTATTTTGCTGCCTAGAGGAACAATGAAGAATATATTATGGGTTTAAGAGCCATTGATTTGAGTTATAACATTGCTAGTAACTGAAATTTTACAACAAACTTCTTATTATGTACTACTGTTTTCAATGATCAATTCTCAAAAGTTTCTCATCCAAATCTATATTTTCATTAATCATGACATAGATTGATAACTACAATGATTTTCACCTTAAACAAGAAGCTTAGACTTCATCCAAAACTTTTTTTTTTTTAATTTTTTGAGAAATCGACTTCATCCAAACTTAAATTATTGAGATAGCTACAATTGGGATGTTTCTATTTGTGTTAATTTGCATTAGATTAATAGGTTGTGTCAAAGTTGTTTACAGGCCTTAATTATGATTAGGGGTCCCCGTCCTCCCCACTATAAACAGTCAACACTAGATCGTATTACACTTGGAGGTGAAGACACCACTCCACGTATGGGTAGTACTAGTAGCTTCCCCTACACCTGTCCTCCGCTTTATCCTCATAGTCATGGCCACCGATCAAATACCACAACAGCTCACAGTTTTGGACCTTTTTGGTTTTGGACTCAAAACTAGTCCACTAAATATTCATGAAACGATATCTTTTTTTAAAATTTTATAAAATAAAGGACAAATTTGTAAAATCACAGCCACAGGTTACACGCTTTGGCCTCTATAAAAGCAATGACAAACTCGATTGTCTTCCCCCGCCGCACGAGTTCGAGAGACCTAACACAGTTGATGTTTTCTTCATCTCCTTCGATCTGGAGTAATATGACTGTGAGACAGGTTGTTAGGGTTAAGATACCCAACCTGACACACTTTTATGTTTCACAACCGGACTGTGAAGTGTGTCAGTTTGGATATCTTGACCCTGACACCCAGGGTCACAATTATCCCCAGTTTACACGGGCTCTCTCATCCACCATCTTCCAGCCCAAACCTGTTTGCCTCCCAAGAAAATAGATAAAGAAAAACTTAGTTTTTTATTTTTATTTTTAATTCTATTGTTTCACGGTACTTTGAATTTCGTTAATGATTGGTGCACTTTTTAACTTTTTAATGCATATTGGGTTTACACGGGAGGGGTTGATTTGCTTCTTTTCATTCTGTTTTTACCGGTGAGCTAACTGAAAAGGGCAGATTTACTTGAGAAGAGATTTTTAATTATTTTAATATTTTGGCTCTTAAGTGGATGAAAAATATGAGATCTCGTTCCGGCTTTATTAGTTGAGGTATTTGGAACTAGTAGATTTACCAGATTTTAATTTTTTTTAATATTTTCTTCCTAAGTGGAAGAAAACTATGAGAACCGTAATTTTTGTATTTTATTTTTTATTTTTTTTATAGTTGAGTAATAGAGTCATACTTTAGATATTAATAAAAAATAATAAGAAGAATAGAGTGGTTAATGTAACTTAAAAGAAGGTTAGTTGAGTAGTGAAGGCTATATTAGATAATAGAATAATTGGTTAATATTAATGAAAAAATGTTCTATTAATATAATGTAATTGAACCCATTGATTTAAGCTTTCGGGATAGGTGGTGTTTCTATACCTAATTATAAGTACTACTAATTTGTTTTGATAGTTCGAAAGAGTGAAAACCTGGAAATTAGATTGAGATGGGATTTTCTTTCTGTCTTCCATCTTTTTATAGAAATGCTTCATGGTTCATCTGATAATAACCATGTAAGTATGCTTGAGTTGAAAATTTTGTTCATAGCTGTAGAGTTTATATGTAATGTTGTGTATATATAAACAAACAAACAAACCAAACATGGTATCCCACATTTTCTCAACATTTAGTTAGCCAAAAGAGGTTGAAAACAGTGTCCGCAAGGATGTGGTGGATAAGGTCAGATTGTATAAACAATTGATGCAAAATCATTTGTTGAAATGCTAGCTGCGTTACTAGACAAGCAATGAAAATCCTGTGGAATTGAACCTTAGGATTTGCACTCATTAGAGTCGATTCAAATGTTTTTAAACACCTTTCAAAAATTTCATTCTCTTGTGCAGTCCAAACATTTAATAATGTAAAAGTATGCAGTTTCTGAGCCAGCGGCTGTTGTTTTTAGGGTGTAAAGAGATTGTATGTTACAATGAAACGAATTTTCCCATCAGAATATATTGCAAGTCTTCCAACTGATGGTTGTTAGTACCAGATTTGAAATATATCCTTGGCTTATAATTTACTTATTTGTAATGCTTGGCTGGTCCATATTCCCCTAGACCCTCATTTGTTTGAGAATATATCCAGTTCTGGAGTTGGAAGTACATCTCCTTCACAAGTGTCAGATCCATTACTTGCTGAAAGTTGTAATGGCATTACTGCGTGGAATATTGATTCTGTGGCCTATAAGGGATTCTGTTTGCTTCTACACATCATTTCTAAGCGTTTCCTATATAAAAAGTATGACCAGCTCTGTCACATGGCTAATGCAGAAAATAGACGCTGGTAAATTTTTTTATCTCTGCAGTTGTTTCCTGGCTTTTATCTTGTCTTATATAAATCCTCGAAGTCCCATACTTTTTGTGCTCAACCAGCCAGTAGGAGATGTCAGTGACACAAAATCAATGTACCAGTGGTATCAGGTGGTGATGTTTGGACCTTCTCTATGAGTTAATGATTTACATAGGAAATCCCATGCAGTATTGTGAAAAAGGTGTGAAATTTGTTTGGGTAAATATTTCTAGTATTGTGAATATAAAGACTTCTTTGTTTGATCTGTTCCTTAACTTATAAAAATGCAACAGAAAGATAATCAAGAGCCTTGTAACTTGTTTGGTTGGCATCTTCTAATGTTTCCAACGGAGACATTTAGATATCAAATTCCCTCTCCTCCGTTGTAACTATTAAAAAAAAAGAAAATTGTAATGGTAAGATTGTTTATTATGATTGTTAGTGTAACAGGGTGTTCTTTCTGGACCTCCTGGAACTGGGAAAACACTCTTTGCAAGGACATTGGCAAAGGAAAGTGGTTGCCCTTTGTTTTTGCTTCTGGTGCAGAGTTTACAGATATTGAAAAAAGTGGTGCAGCACGGATCAATGAGATGTTTTCTATTGCAAGGAGAAATGTAAGCATTCTTTCATCCCACTAGAAGTTGGGGCCTTTTCAAATCTTAGGTCCTAATGCCTTAAAGCTCTTGTGCTTACTTAATAATGAAAAGTAGCCAATTTTCTTGATTTTTTAGATTTCTCTGAGTATTAAATTTTATTTTTGAAGGACCTCTTGTATGCTTCCTGTATACTTGAGTTACTCCTCTCTTTTCAACTAAAATTATTCTTTGCATATCGGAGAATGTATAAATAATCAGATTCCTTTCTTTGTTTGGCTTTCAGGGCATAAGGTTTTTTATTTGATGATGTGGAACCTCACCAAGGCAAGACCCTTTGGACCCACTCTCGGGGAGTAAACCACGGATACATAATCTCACTCGCCAGATTTGTGTATCAGGGAATCTAGGGGAATTTTTTATGGCAATCGAACTTAAGATGTCTGATTTTCAGGGCATAAGGTACTAGCACATTCATGCTTTGAATGGTTTGAGTGAGTTTTAGCATTTTTTTTTGGTCTGTAGCAATTGCCTCAAATAGTTTGAATCACCCAAATTCATGGTCATTTCTTCTAATCTTCTGTGCTTTGTAGAATTTGTTGTGTTTTCATTTCCTGAAATCTATCCACTTATTTTGTGCCTTCGTTGAGAGCTTACAAATTAGGACTTTCTGTTTCAATGATGAGGGTTTGCTTCTTCTCACGATAAAGATTGAATTTTGAAAAACTAATGGCCTGTTTGGATATTTAAAAAAGGAGGGGGAGTAGAGTAGAAGGAGGGAGAGTAATCTAATTAGCTTGTTTGAAAGTTTTTTAAGGAAAGAGGGAGAGGGGTTTGGAGGGGTTTGGAGGGGTTTCAACTCCCTCTAACCCCCCATTTTTAATTCCCCTAAATTGGAGAGATTTGGAGGGAGAGTAGAGTACATAAACTATTGACCAAGTAAATTACCTAATTTACCCTTATTATATTAACAAAATTACACAAGGAGAAGGACTAATTACTCTCTTCCCCCTTATTAATTTTAAAAACATTCAAACAAGGTGGAGGGGAATTATTCTCCTCTACTCTCCTCTCCACTACTCCCCTCTACTCTCCTCCCTCTCTAAACTTCCAAACAAGCCATAAATGATTAGTATCTATTTATGTAAATGACATGAATACTCCTGGCTCCAATCATAACCTTCATCTATCAAGATGGCATGGTGTTCAAAAATTGTAATTTTACACTGTAGCTGCGCTAGAACACCAAGTCCCATGGGGGTGGTCTAGTTTATTGACTTGGGGAGATTTTGCAACTGGTAATGATATAGGATCAAGATGTTATCATGGTTCAAGGAGTTAAGATTTTTTTGTTTAAGTGATTAGTGTTACTGGTAGTAGGTGGTTCCTTAGGTCAAGTTCAACTAACTTGGAAGTTGACTTGTAAGCCAGGATTGGGAGCTCCTTTTTCGCATCATCAATACTTCAATGGCCTAAGTCTTTGTATCTTTTTATTATCTTCTTTATTCTCTTTTTTCGTTTCATCTTATCAAACCTGAAGGATGCCTCATCCTTCTCTTAGTATGCTTAGAGTGCGTTTGACATCAATTTATTTAGCTTTTTGCTAAAAGTAAGCTAAAGTAAAAGTGAGGAAAAAGTAGTTTTAAAAAGCTAAACAAAAAAACCGGACACAAACAGGCATTTACTTTTCATTCCTAAATATCATGTTTTTTTTCTTCCAATTTTGTTGTCTTTGAAATTCCACATCTTTACTTCTCCCTCTACTCTAAATTGTTGCCTTTATTCCATATTAGGATGTCCCAAAATGAAATTCTCCTTCAAAAGTCATTAAATAAATATAAATGTCCTAGCATTTGCTTCACTTTATTTAAAAAGCTAATACTCTATCAATAAAGTTTAATTCAAATAGATAGTTTTGGAAACTTGTAGTGAAAGACAATGTTTTAAAAATGTTCCTTTAAAAAGTTAGATTTTATAAACTGCTTGAAAAAAATGCAGAAAAGGCAAAACAAGTGCACAAGGCCGACATTTTCGATCCTTATCTCTGCACTGGAAAGCAGCACCCCTCTAATGATGAATAAGATAATGGCAATCCAAATGTGAAAATCTCCATTACTGTTGAGCATTCTACCGTTACGAGCTCCAAATACATCATGCTATTTGAGCACCCCTACAAATGTGTTAGGAAAACAGATCTCCAAATACATCATGCTATTTGAGCACCCCTACAAATGTGTCTGGAAAACAGATCGAAAAGGAAGTATTATTAGTTTCCAATTCTAAGAGATGAAATAAGGAACCTGGTGGTTTCAAGATGGGCCGTCATCTTTAGGTACTAAGTGTCTATAAAGCTGTGAGAATGGTGAATGAAAACCAGCAGAGCACAAATACTGGAGAAACAATAAATTATGCAGGAAACAAAGAAAACAACAAACTTATATTAAAGGAGAATTATGGAACTTTTATGAAAAAAAAAAAAAAAAAGCTTCGCAATGCCTCAACTCATACTCCATAACCTTTGCTTTGTTCTGTCTCGTTAGAATGCATCGGCGGAGAATCTCTTTTATTTTATTTTCCCTATATTATATGATATCCCAAAAAAGTAATACCAAACAAAGAATCAAACCAAACCCACCAAAAAATCTATCATAAGTGATCCTAAATACTCAAAATTTACCACCAATCTTGGATCTACAATAATACCCACAATTGAGATTCAAATTAGAAACACATAGCCACTTGAAAGAGACCGCCTTTATTTGATAAAATCGTGATTTAATTGTAGGCATGGCGTATTGTTGACCTCTTCTTTTGGGTTAGTGCTGCTGGTAAAAAAGAGAGACCTTTGGCGTGGTTTAGGCATTTGGCACCTGTGAGCATGAGGGTTCGGTTGTGTGGTTGGCTGAGTTCTCACAGACAAAGTGTGAGAGAAAGAAGAGCGGCTGTACTGCTCCAAGCAAAAGTTGGGAGAAAGAGTGATTGAGGTTGAGAGCTAAGAGGGAGAGAGAGAGAGTGAGGAAAGAGAAGGTCTATGAGAGAGAGACAAACTTCGACCAAGAGAAAAGACTATTTAGGTAACGGATACTCAAAATAAACATTCAAAAATTAATGAAAAAAAGTTAGCTAATGTTTAAAATTGTAAGGTTTTTAAAGCTTATATGGCAATATATGAAAAAGTCAACAAAAAGTTTAACGTCTTCAGTTTTATGTGTATTATAAATTATAGATGTATATGTATAAGAGGATTTTACAATCCAGATTTTTTCCCCATTGTTCTATTTGGTACATGACAAAAGATCAAACCACGCAACCCCACAATACTAGGCAAATCAAGAAGTTGAATAGAAAGCTCAATAGCAAACAATATTCTCACATTTCTAAAGAACCTTTCTTTTCTTCCCATAAGCTCGTGCATGATAAAAAGGTGTCTACTTCTTGAATAGCTCGATTCCTTCAATATACTAGCCCAGATCATCTTCGCATTTTCTATTGACTGTAAACAGCATCATTCTAGCGGTCTAACTTTCAGTGTCAGAGGAAGAAACAAATATATTAGTATAGATGCAAATGTATTGATTATACTGTTGCCAAAGAAAAGCATTAGAAAACCCACCAGCCAAAGAGCATATTTTACTTAAGAGGGGTAATTTGGATTGCCCATCCAAGCTATGGTCAGCTTGTTACATGCTATCACTACTCTTCCACATAAGAATGTCCTTGATCTCTGCTTCTTTCCCATAAACAAACTCAAATAGCTTTCGAAGCATGCTGTTCAGATTGTGCATCTAGGCCTTGCACGTTCAATCTCCTCGACATTCCTTTCCTCAGCCTCTGGCACTAAATCTGCGGTATTGACCCTACAAAAAAACATAATAAGAGCAATGTAGCATGCAATGCCACAATAAGGAACAGGCCCCAGAACCTCTTCAGAGAAAGTTGGTTTGAATCAACTTGGTTAATTTGCATAGATCACACATTACATGTCAGCCATTGGTTATGGATCTTTTGAAGATTACCATTCTTTGACAGCTGAGGAATGGCAGTTGACAAGTCATCTGTAAGAGGGAAAGATTAGAACATCAAACCAAATAGAGAGCTAGGCTATTTAACATTGTGGTCAGTCAATGGACACAAAAAACAGAATGGTGTAAATCAATATCTTTTATCCATTTTTTGAACCTAGAAGAAAATTATAAAAGAAATGCTATTCTGAATCAAACATGTTTATTCACATACAACAGTGCTTGGCATAATTAATCACAATTTTTACAAGTTGTTAAGAGTGGATTGTTGTGGGGAAGCCACCTAATCATACTTATATTGCTCGAAGGGTATAAGGCCAGGAGAAATTCAAAAGCCTTACAACTAAAGAGCATGGTTGTACAAAAAAAATCAAATAAAAATGAAAAGATCTTGCTTTTGCTAAAGCATCTAGTAAAATGTAGTCGTTGGTACTAGAAAAAGTACTTCTAAATTGATTCTTGATGTAGCATTCTACAAAACCTTTTATTTAACTTATGCATTGGCCATGGCATTTGTAGATGATAAACTATGGGGCTTAGGAACTCCACCATTTCATGAATGCACTTCTGTTCTTGATGACTGCAACTGTCTCATTTGGTAGTTCTAACAAAATATTTATAATTGATGCATTTGTTAAGGTTATTACAAAAATAATGGCAAATTTCCTGTATTACTTTTTTATGGCCACAAGAAAACTTGGTACAAAATGAAGATACCCCACTCCCCCCACCAAAAAAATAAGGGAAATGCTAAATCGGATGAAATTCTTGCTTTTGAGACTTGAATCCCTAACGAGGGTCTAGTGCAACCCACCTGAATGCAAATTCTGTTTAAGATCAACAACCAGAAAATGTAATAATTCACAATCTTCTTATCCTCCTATTTTCCAAAATGTAAATTTAAAAGCTGTTGCCCATCAATTATTGGGTACTCAATTGCAGTATAACTGTACAACCATAAGAGATATAAGAGATGTATGAGTCATAGATGTAAGCTTTTTTTTTCCCCTTAATCCTATCTTTAGATTAAATGGATAAATTTAACTGCCTTTATCCAGTCACTACTAACTTCATGATAAGAAAAACTTTGAATTGGACTTGAGCGTTCCCAAATAACACTCTTACACAAACTCTCTCTCTCCCCTCCAATTTGATTATTACTGTCGCCATTCCTGATAAAGGAAAGGGAAAAGGACTTACATTTTCAAAAGACAGGTCATCAATAAACTGCCGCCATTGCTGGATAGAACGGCGGTTGTCTCCTCTCTACCCTATTACCGAAAGGCCAACAGAGGGTACTCACTCTTCTTATTTTGCTTCAATTGAGGGCATCATCCAAACTTGAAGAACCCATAAGCAAGCCCACACTTGATAATCGAAAAATAAATGGAAAGATGTTACTGGCAAGTTTAATAAATCAAAAGGATAAAGGTTCAAGAAAAGCGGTTCTTACCTCCCAAACCACAACGGGGCCACTGATATGCTTGATAACACAATGAGAGTATTGTGCCATGTAATAAGTAGCCCCATCCCAGTCAAAACTCCCAATCTTGTCTGAACACTGCAAACTTGTCCAAAAATAAAAAATGCGAGTTCACCACATCTTTCGTGCTTGGGACTAGCACGCTCCCGATCATCACCAACACAAAGCACCCTTACATTCACACTCCATTGCTTTCTATCCTAGGCAAAAGTCTCATATAGCCAAGTCAGCTTCACAATTGAACTAGTCTGAATATCCAGCATCATCCCTAAAGCCTTCCTTATTACACCAGGCTTCTTGCCAATAGCATAAGCAATCTCCAGCCTATCCCAAACAATCTTCATGGCTATGATCATAAAAAATTCCTCTGGAGTTAAGATTACTCCTCTGATCTCCCAGAAATGAAATGAGTTCATAGTGTCCCATAATCACTCAGCTACAGCCCTCACGGGGATCAAATCTTTATACCCCGTCATTAAAAAGTGCATCCAAGAATTGACCAAATCTAGCTCCTCTGATTTTTCTTTCAACCATGGAATCAATTGAGTGCCCCCATTGGTAAAAAATTTTCGTAGACCCTTTGTTCTTGTACACTGAAGCTACTTGCATTCATCAGGACCGGTCGATCAGGATCACAAATCAAAGCAGGCAAATGGAAAAGACCAAGGCAAGGTAGAAATTTGAATATTTCTAACAAACACAAACAAACAAACAAAAATTAAATTGCTCCAGAACAGGAGTGCCGACTGCACTAACAGTTGCGGTCATTTGTGGTTTCATGCAATAACTCCAAACCAAATTGTTTCCAACACTTATCAGAGGTCCACCTAGCTCAAACACATAACCAAATACATCAATACCGCTACAGAGTCAAGCAAAAAGCTAACAAATTCACATACCCTCAAAAACTACTCCCAAAATCATTTTCAAAATCCTTTCACAAACTCAAACTATCAAGTTCTTAAGCATAATGGACTCTCAAAGTTTCATTTTTCCAACTACATCGTTAATTTTCAAAAGTCATAAACATTCACAAAAACCCCATCAACTGTCATCGAGCACTTAACAAATCAAACATCAAATTTCTTCATTTGACAAGCAAGCATCAAAATTCCCAAACCACACCAAACAAGCAGCCTCTACATTCAAGTTCAACCCCAACAAGAAACACTTGACCGACATACATACCCATGACCTCAAATTTGAAGTCCAATATACAATCCAACAAACCAAGCATAAAAAAATTCCAATATTTTGTCCACCACCTTCATTATAATCATACAAACCCATATCACCAAATAAAAATAAATAAATTCAAAACTTAAGTTTGAAAAACAGAAAAAGTCATCTAAATAACATCGCCTCCAGATAAACCCATTCGACCCTATCATAGGCCTTACTCATATCTAGCTTCACCGCCGTAAGAGCTTCTTTCCCCTTTATCCTTTGGTCTATGTTGTGCATTGTTTCAAACGCCACCAAGACGTTATCCGAAATAAGCCTACCTGGAACAAAGGCACTCTAAGACTCATCAATAATCTTTGCAAGCTTACTTTTGAGACTATTAGCAAGCATTTTAGAAATTATTTTGTAGATAACATTACATAGGCTGATGGGTCTATATTCCGTAATTTTCTGGGGAGATTTTACTTTATGGATAAGGCAAATATATGTTTCATTAATTCCACATGGCATCACACCAGAATTTAGAGTATTTAGAACACAATTTATCACCTCAGCATCCACAATATCCCAATAGTGTTGGAAAAAGATTGGGGACATACTGTCTGGCCTTGGGGCCTTTGTGGGATGCATTTGCTTTAATGCTCGCCATACCTCCTCTGCCTTGAATTCAACAACTAGACTTTCATTCATCTCCGGGGATACCTTCTGATTTATGGCATGCAGACTTGCTTTGAAGTTGGAAGGTTGACCTGACTTGAAAATTGCCTTGAAATACTCTAGGATTATACTTTCAACATCCTTCTGATTCTCTTGCCATTCCCCGTTTGCATTCTGTAACCCCCAAATTCTATTTCTTCATTTTCTTTGGCTAGCCGTAGCATGAAAAAATTTTGTATTGCGATCACCCCATTTAATCCACGACGCTCTGGACCTTTGGCTCCACATAATCTCTTCCCTGACTAGCATTTCATTAATTTTTTTTCTTAATCCTTGAATTTCCTGAACTTTCTCGTGTAACCTGCTTAGATTTTCCAATTGTTGAAGCCTATCAAGTTTTTGCTTCAGAATTCTGTTGACATTTCCGAAAACCCTCAAATTCCACCGTTGTAAATTCACTTGGCAATTCTTGAGTCTATCTGTGACTTTGTACTCTGCATCCCCACGGTACGGGTCCCATGCTCCTTCCAACACCTCCCTGCATCCTGCCTCTCTAACCCACATAGCCTAAAAAAGAAAGTGCTTTCTAACTGGTTTCTTTTGTTGCTCATTCTTCAGAGTAAGTATCAGCAAACAATGATCCAAGCTTGACATTGAGCGGTGGCGCACTCTGGCTTCTTGGAAGAGCACGGACCAGCTTATGTTAGCCACCATGCGATTAGGCCGAAGTAGTGTTCTGTGGTCCCCCAAACGCCCATTACACCAGGTAAAACGCTGCCCTACGAAACCTAAATCAAAAAGACCACACCTACTTAAACATTCCCTAAAACCTTCCATCTTATTAACATCCCTCTCCAACCACCCAATTTTCTCATGTTGGTGCGTGATTTCGTTGAAATCACTAAAAACTACCCACAGCATCAAACATTGATCCCTTAAAGTATCCAGAAGTTGCCATTAGGAGTGTCGCTTGCTTGCATCAGGATGACTGTAAAATCCCCTAGCATGCCATGGGATCGTCAAAGACTCTTCTTGGACTACCACATCAATGTAGGAATGCGAGCAGCTCTTGAAAGTCACCTCCATGCCTTCCCTCCACAGCAAGGCCAGTCCTCCATTCCTTCTATCATTCGGTACTGATAGGCCACAAACGAATTGACCCCTTGTGATTAATTAACCAATTAAATTAACCAAGTTTATTAATTAAGTTAATTAACATGCAATTGCGTGGCAGCACAAACAAATCACCAAATAACTAAATATGCAGCGTAAATTAAATGACACGGTGATTTGTTTACGAATGGGAAAAACCCTAACGGCAAAAATCCCACTGTGTGATTTTCAGGTCACCACTCCCGAAACTCCACTATTATCACAACAAGCAGTTACAAATAAGGAATCCCAAGTACCTTACCAACCTACAGTTGAACCCTTACCCCAATACCCAATTGGACTTGTTCTGTAGTGGCAGTTTCCCCTTTTGATGCACGGCTCCCAAGTACGTGACTAATTAGATGCGCGGATCCCAGTACGCAACTTTAATCACCAACTAGAAAGAAGGGTTGGCTACAAAGTTCTTCAGTTCATCCTACACGATGAAGATCAAGAAGATGCTTGGTCACAAAACCCAAAGGTGCACATACACAGCAACTTCTTCAGAAGAGATGAACAAGGGCAGAACTTTGTCTCTGGTTACAAATTGCTTGAACAAGGTTTGCTCAATGCTTATGCAACTTGTATCTCTGTTGACGGCCTTTAAAATAATCCTTTTATATGTCTAGGGTTAGGAGAAAAGAAAGCCCAAAGACACAATCACGGATCCCAAGAAATCAGATCAGAATTCTGATTTTTATAAACCTCGACAGATAGAAGCTGTCGAGCAGGTGTCGAGACACAGGGCTGAAACAGCTTACTGAAGCTCGATAAATACAACTGTCGAGCTTTAATGAATTTGCACTTTCAGCTTATTTTCTTGAACAGACTTGAAGGTTTTAATACTTGATCTTGAAACACGGTTTCTTGAAGTATTTCAACACATCCTAAATCTACCCAATTATAAGTAAAGTGCGTTTTGTCAAAGGATTAGCCAATTACATAAAAGTATGACATATGTTCTTACATGTGAACCACATATGCCCTAACAATTTCCCCCTTTGGCAATCTGTGACAAAATCACAACAAACAAATGAACATATGAGAGAAGTCATAAATCACTCAACTCATACTCACTTGTTGAATACAATAAAATCTATCCTAACACAAACTCTTGAAAAACTTTGCAAGAAGAGAGTTTATGGCAAGTAGACTTTGATAACTTGTATTTCTGAAACACTTTAAACAAAACTCATCAAGACATCTTAGTGTGAAACAGAAATAATAGATTGCATACAATTAAAGAAGCATGTGTATAAAGAGAGAAAAGAAACAACACATGAAGAGGTAGGTGAAAGAACATACATCCACATAGAAAGAACTAAGTACAATGTATGTCAATAAATGGTCACAAGACCCAATGTACATGAACAATGTATCTATGTAAGAAAGAAAAGAAAAAGATACATCACATCCTCACTACATCCCTCAAGAGGTATATCAACACTCCCCCTAACAAAAATGTCCTAAGCTAACTCTCCCCCTAAGAGTGACTACTCTCATATCCAAAACTACTTCCCCTTTTTGTCACGAGTGACAAAGGGCAAGAGTGTCAAGTAGACATCTCATCAGTAGAGTTAGCATCTCCATCATCATCATCCGAAGCGTCATCGTCATCACCAGTATCATCATCAGAAGCCACTGGAGGAGGTGGTGAAGGAGTAGCCTCAGAAGCAAAACCACCCCTGGTCGCCTGTCGTCTAAAAATACGACCAACACGAACATTCACCTGATACAACTCAGTGGAGAGTGTATCGAGGTGAGCATCCATGCGCTGTAGCTGCGCCATGATGTCTCTAAGAGATACATTGCCTAAAGAAGAGGAGGGAGCAGATGTAGATGGAGCAGATCGAGAGGGTGCCGAACGAGATGGAGTCAAACTAGAGAGAGGAGCTACTGACTCCTGTTATGACCTAAACTGTGCATCATTACGTTTTACGGTAGCAACATCTATGGCACACATGACAGAGAAGTGATCAGAGGAGGGAAACGGAATAGAAAAATAGCGTAAGATCCTTGTGATAGCAGAAGGAGAGATGAGCTTATCACGGGTAGCCGTATCTTTACACACATCTATGATGGAGAGAATGAAATATGAAGGAAAATCTATAGTGAGGTACTCTAATAAAGAAAGCAAAAATCGAGCACGAGGCTCTGTGATAGAGTTATAGTGAGAGAGTAGGTGCAACACAAAAGTCATCACCATATTCATGAATCTAGGACCTTTAGTTAAAGGCCGACATGATGAAAACTAACACTCACCCCAAACAGATGGATGCTTACAGAAAGCAGACATCATCTCGTCTTTGGACACAGTCCCCAAAAGCTCAAAACCAGGGTAATCAGAATGCTCTACCCTCGGAACTCTAAGCACATCCGCAACAAGCTGCGGAGTGACAACAAGGCGTGTACCTCGAACGCGAGTGTGAAAGAGAGGTACTGAAGAATCAAACCCGTGCATGTTGGAGTAAAACTCCTGGATAAGCACGAGAGGACAAATGATCGGGACGCCACACAGTGACTCCCATCCCTGACTGTGAATGACATCGGGAAGGTCAGTATCGGCGAAGTCTGCTAAAATGACTCGGCGTTCCGAATGAACATCTCGTCTAGAAAAGTTCTCCAAGAATGCTTTACGAGCATCCTCATCACGGAACCGAATGTTAGAAGGAGTAGGATCAGAAGAAGATGATGCCCCGGAATGAAGAGGGTTTCGAGACGGAGCAGATTTATACTTAGGTGCCATAGACACGACTAACGTAAACAATAGTGATAGAGGGAGAAAGAGACAAACAGAAAAGTCCCAAAGCAGTTCAAATATATTAATATATATTGAATAGAGAGTACGTATGCATGGGAATGCATGAACATGTGATATGCAAAACACAATTCATCATGGGCTCAGTCTAATCCAATCCTATCAGTATACAAACATGTTGCACACATCTCAATGCATGATAATACCAGTATAATGCAAATGTGTTGCAATGCATGAGATTTCAAATTCATTTTAGTGAAAACCCATCCCAAAATTACAAGAATAACTCATCAATTTTGAAAAACCCCAAAACCTAAGATTCAAAAACATGAAATGCATGAAGAATGAAAGGTAAAGAGTTCATATCAAGTGATTTGAAGCAAAGAAGGGCCAAAAATCATGTGGGTTAAAGGTTTGGAGTGAGAGAAGTGAGTTCGGGAGGTGAACAGGTGCGGACAGATCGAGAGAGATTGAGGGAAATGAGAACCGGATCGCACAAGGGAAATATATAAAACCTCAGTAAATCTCAACAGATGAGGTGTTGAGACATCTGTTGAGGTAGGTGTCGAGAAGAATGGTCTTTGACAGATACAGGTGTCGAGGAGGTATCGAGGAATAGAACACCAGAATCAAGAACAGAAGCTCGATCGATCGACCAGGTGTCGAGAAGCTATCGAGGAGACAGGAGATATCTCGATCGATCCACCAGGTTTCGAGGAAGTGTCGAGATTGCGATAAGAAAAAGCTAGAGAAGCTCGACAGATAGCAAGGTATCGAGGAAGTGTCGAGAAGCTGTTGAGCTAGCTTTTAAAAACAGTTTTTCGAGAAGAGAAAAACATAGATATGAATGCAATCTAACATGCAACTCAACCAAAGATCCAAACAACATAATAATCTCTCAAGATCATCTCATAACAGTAATTTTAAGCACATGGATCTCCAAAAACACACACACACACACTAAACAAGTCTAACCAATTTTATATTTCAAAAAGAAGTTATGACAGTTTAGTGAGCATACATAAGCACATGTAAACCTAGTGATGGCCAAATCACATTGTACCTGCACATGTATCAAGAGTAGTAAAGAATATTGCGTGTTGTGTGTGATAAACATCGCAAGATTGCATAAGTGTATACATGTTATGATGATTTGAGATATGAGAAAATTACTTTAACTCACACACAATCTTAACTGTTTGATGGGGACTATCACCTTTGAGGTACATCCTATAACTCCCACATCTCCTAGAATACACGCTTGCAACCATATTTAAAGCATTTTTAATCTTTTTGCTTTTTATTTTCTTTGTATATTTTCTTTTTATTTAGCATATCATGCATGGGCATATAAGAGAGAGAAAAGAAATACCCATTGATATTTGACATTCCAATTTTGCTATGCCGAAGCACACAAATGTCATTGACACTACACTTTTGCTATGCCGAAGCATACATGTGTCATTCATGATTGGCGGGTAACTGTGGTGAGATGGTTATTTATGCCTTTCTCTTAGGATTTTTCTAGTCTTACCCGTCAAAAAGAGTGATATGAGTGTTAAGTATAAGAGATAACTTAATCTTACTCATCACAAATAAGAGCCACAAAGCTCACTTGCTTAGTTGTGCATAGAGATGCTCATCTAAGCTACAAAATATACAAAGTTTAGAAAAATTTGTTTCAATGGCTATCCAAGGTACATAAGTACCAATGTACACAAAACACACACTGTTTTTGTATTTTCTGATTTTTCAATTTTTTTATTTATTTTTGTCTCAAAAAAAAAAAAAAAACTGAAAACAAACAAAAATATGTTATCAAAGCAAAGCATAAAACTAGACTGACTCAAAATGAAAAGCAAAACACACAGGTAATGCAACAAACAAAAACAAGAAGATAGAGGAAAGTGATATAATCACTTAGAGTCCTTTTTCTTCCACACATTGGAAGAACCTTTCCTTTGATTGAATCCTTGAATCGGCGGTGAAGGGGAAGAATTGAACCCGTTCAAGTTCGAAAGGAACATGATGGCTTTCAGAAGATCTCCAAGAGGAGCAAGAAAGGATTGAAGCTGATTTTGGCTTCCATATGCTATCATGCCATTGCTCTGTTGAGTGGCTAACCACTTATAGCAATTTGGTCGAATATGACCGGCAACACCACAATGATGACAGAGATGCTGCTTCTTTTGTTTAGGCTTTTGAGAGATAGCCTTCTTAGCTCTAGGGTTTTTAACATCTTTCTTATTTTGCTTAGGGGGTGCTCCTAAGATAGATTTACCTTTGTCTACGTTCTTACTAGTTAATTCATTTTTAGCATCAATGTTCTCAATTTCAATATTATTAGCAGGTGGAACAAAAACAGTAGAACTAGTAGAAGCAATATTAGAGGAAGGAAGACCATACCCTAAACCTGTTTGATCTGAAGTAGATTTCTGAATGCTGAGCATCTCATCAAGCTTTGCACTCGAGGTCCTCTCTAACTGAGCTCTAACTTGAAATAGCTCCGCTTCAAGCTTCTTGGTCTTCTCAGCCAGGAAGTTGTTCTCGAACCTCAGCGC